>JAHTLZ010000240.1:18343781-18354515 GCA_023846285.1 Phrynocephalus versicolor | reverse complement strand
ATAATAATAATAATAATAATAATAATAATAATAATAATAATAATAATCTGTCCTTGTGCAGCAATTCATGCCAGAAAATAGCTCTGAGTCAATGGGAGCTTTCTTCTAAGTATATCTGCAATGTGTCTGCATGCAGTTCAGGAGTGGTAAATGTGCAGCTCTCCAGATGTTGATGTGCAATATCCAGCATTAGCTATGCTGCCTATGGATGATGGGAGCTGTAGTCAAACAGTAACTGGAAGGTAGTTCTTCGGTCCTCCCCATCTAAGCTGTTGGCAAGACCTCCGCTCCCCCCTGTTGAGTTGTGGTGCCATATCTAGTGTCATTTAACAATAAATCTGATGTGATTGCTAAGCTAAACAGATCATTACAGTAATTGTAGTTTGTCAGCTAGTGTCTGGTAACCAAGTTATTCGTAAACAGCTATTTTCTCAATGCTTTCATCTTCGCCATTGAATGAGAAAAAAAAGACTGTGCCCTGATGCAAGCTGAATTCAGGCAATAAAAGTTTTGATTTCAAAAATTCCCATGATCGGTGTCACATAATCAAATTCAGTGTAAAATGTGAGGTGTTGGTACTTTTTGACATACCATTCACTCATTCTGCCAGTCTCCAATTTATTATGCACTTTGAGATAAACTTTAAACAGATTATTACAATTAACTTAATCTAACTAGATTACCCAAAGCCTCTCAGAAATCATTTGCAGGTGATTAGATTCATACATTTTCTTTTAATTTTTTCTTATATGCTGCTTGGTTTCCAGTAATTTATTTTAGTTGTGAGTAAAATCAAGAGTGGCACAATATAAAAATAAATGCACAAACAATTATGCTGCTGCTTCTAAAGTGTATTCAGTGAGTTCAAACCCATTACAACAAAAGCCGGAAAAATATAAATTTGGGAAGTGTGCTGATTCTGTAGGAAAATCTGCCAAACTTGGGAGATGAAAGTTGCTGAATGCCAACTTCCATGCCTCTTGAAATATTCTGAGATTTTTAGGATCAGAAATTAACATTTTGTGCATTTGTGTTGGAGTAGGTGTTCACGTATTTGAACCCATGGAATTTACAGAGGAGTTGACACAAAAAAAAACCCCATTCTTTCCTCTGTATATTTCATGGATTCAGATGGGTCTATTTTAATACGGACATACTTGAGCAGTGTTAATTAGGACATGCAGGTACTTGATTTTGGGTGATTCTCTGCTCTAAGCAACAGGATTTTGATAACTGTTTATGAGAGAGATGTTAAGAACATTTACAAAATTCTTTATTCTCATCAAATTATGCTGCTGTGATTCCAGAAGATACCTCAAAAAGATGTGCTGTTTGGCAGGATTTCTTACCTCCAAGCAAGAAGGAGATGAGCAATACTTTTTTATATATAAAAATTAATTAGGCAGCACAAAAAGACAACTTGGTGTGTGTGTCCTCTAGGAGGGCAACAAGTTTAACCAGGGGGTTGGAAATAAGGCCCTGTGGAGAAAATTTGAAAAAAGAACCTGGAGATGTTTAGCCCAGAGAAAAGAAGACTGAGAAGATAGAACTCTTTAAATACTTGAAAGGTTATACAGAGGAGGGGCAATCAACAATGTTCTCAATCATTCCCAAGTGCAGGATATTGAATAATGGATTCAATTTACAAGAAGCCAGACTTAATTTGAGTATCGTGAAAAAAAATTGTCAATGTTTGAGCAATATGACAACAGAACCAGTTAGCCCAGAAGGTGGTTAGTACTCCAAAGGTGGAGGAATTCAAGAGAAAATTACAGCCATCTTTCATATATACTTTGCTCTGGATTCCTTTATTGAGCAGGAGGGTTGGACATGATGGTTTGATAGACCCATTCCACCTCCATTGTTCTATGATTCAATATTCTGATGAATGTTCTTGGAATGTCTCCATAATTTGCATAGGCTGTCTCTGTGTGACAAAGAAACAAACCACAAACATGACTGGAACATAACATCTAGCTGATTGTCACAAAATATGTAAACCACCCTTCATAAGTGTCAACTTTTCCCCAGCGCTGGCCAGGACGGGAGGGGAGTTGTAATGCGTGTGCATGCTATCGTGCGTGCATGTACACATGCACAATCTCTCGTGTGCTCTCTCTCCCCCCTCTCTCCCCCAGAGCCTCTTTCCCCACCTCAACTTTCATGCAGCTTCATCTCTTGCGGCGTGGGAAGGGTGGTGGGGTGTGGTGGGATGTGGAATTTAGGAAAATCCCCCTCACTTTACAAATGGGGAGCAACATCAATCATGCGCGTGTGCACATGTGGAGGGTGTGAGGGGTAAGGAAAGAGGGTATGAATTAATGAATCCCTCTAGCCTCCCTTTTCTCCCACTCTCTCCCACACGCACCAAATATGCATTCATGGCCACCACCACTTCCTTCAGCTCACTCTCCCTAGGACAGTCTTGACTAGTTGTCCTCCTGCCCATGCCAAGAAATCCAGCTGCCTCCTTGGCTCATGTCTCAAGCCACCCCCTCTGTGGCCCAAGGTTTCCCAGGCTCACCCGACCATTGTGGAGGCAGAGCACGCCCCTCCCCCTCCCATCTCTGCCCAGTTGTAGTGAAACACCCCACCACACCCCCAATGGGAAAAGAGAGAGAGAAAGAGAGAGGGAGAGAGGGGAGAGAGAGAGAGAGAGAGAGAGAGAGAGAGATGAATTAAAGGGAGCCTATCACTCGACAATTGGGGCCAAGCAGGTTGTACTGGAACTGTGTCCGCAGGTGCCACTGCAGTGCAGCCCCAGTCGTAGCCTCCCTTGCACAGAGGGGCTGCATCAGGATTGGGCCATGGGCACCTCCTCCTCAATGCCAGTCGTTTGTTTCCTCCAATGGCCTGGCGAGGGGAGGCAGTGACCAACAGGTCAGCTAACCTGTGGTCAGCAACTGGCCATGCCCCCTGGCAGCATTGGCAGAGCTCTATTGGCTCACTGGCCACTGGCCAGAGAGTGCCTGGCCCCTCCCAGCAAAGTGGTCAGAGAGCCCCCTTGCCTAGGCAGAATCCAGTAGATTTCCGGGACAAAAACAAATAAGAGATGCCAGCAGGGGCAGAGTGCTTAATCCATGAGTGTCCTGCTTGAAACAGGTCTGCCACCCTTCTGGTGTTTGTGATCCATAGAAGTCAATGTGGCGAAGGAGCAGCTGTTGTAATTTCGCAAAAATGTATGCTCAATGGTTTATCTGCCTAATAGGACAATTTTGCTCAATGGGATTGCGTGAGATAGATTCATTCTTGCCTGCTTTCTTGTCAGGAGGGTCACAAACACTTTGACTCTCCACAAGGCAGGGAGAATAATGATGTGGTTCCTCATACCTATATGTGAGGATATAACCAGTGAGGACTTATATCTATAGTTTAATCAATTGTTTGATCCTGTATTAGGCAGAATCCTTTGTATGCTCATATATATGACTAAATTACTTAGTAGTTTTCTTACCTTTACAGCAATTAATATAGCTTGTTAACAGTAATGTCAACATTTCATCTGCTGGGGCAGATGAGATACAAACTGGCATCTGCTTTCTCGTCTTATTAAATGTGTTATTACAAAGCATTTCAAATTTCACATGTTTAAATGAGACAAGCTCTAAATCTAATTGCTGTCTAATAGTTGCACTGATGGATCATTGGCCTATGGACTATAGCTATCAAGCCGTGTGTCTCTCAGCTCCTTTCTTGCCAAATAAATGCTCTCCTGCAGCTGGCTATAAGTGAAATTGAAATATTAATGAGTTGACTTTGAAAATTAAAACAAAAGAAGGAGAAAAGAAAAAAAGTAATATTTTTAATCCACTCACATGCTATAAAAGAGGGGAAAACATTTATTTCGGCTAAATTATATAGCTCAATTTCAAAGCAATATCATTCTGCAAAACTGCTCACATAAGCAACAAAGCTTTCTCATCAACACTGATCTTTTAAAGTTAAGCAACATTCATGAAGCTAACATTCCTTTACAAATGCTAGTGTTGGAAACTTTACCAAGGATTCCATGCAACTGTAAACAAAAAGATCATGTCAGATTAGGGCAGCATAAAGAGAGAGTGAAGAAAAGATTCAGGTCGGAATACTAAAATTGATGGCTGGCTGGTGTTGAATAATATGCCCTGGCTCAGGAAGAGGAAAAAAGTATATCCTAGGTTTCCTTCTTGACATTCTAAAACACACATTTTTATTCATGTATTAGAAGAAGTTAAGAGCATCAATCAAAGCTACAAAGGAAATGTGTTGTGTCATATGTACATAAGGCAGTGCTGAATTAGAAATCTTCATGGCTCTGTTGATGTAGGGCTCATGTCACCTATCCATTGACCCTGTACATTTATTAAAATCTCATCAGTGAAGGAACTGTGACCAAATATTGCAAGACACTTCATCTGGAAGGAAGGAAGGAAGGAAGGAAGGAAGGAAGGAAGGTCTTCTCTTCCATTGATAGAAAGAGTTGATGGCTAGAACATCCACTCATGTATTTAAAGAAGCAAATAAATTAGGGGGTTGAGTTAAATTCTGATAACTAAGCAGTATAGTACCAAATACTACCTTCTTCATCTGAGCAGCTGTGAGAGGAGTAGAGGTATTTCTCCTCCCTCTTGGAAGAGGTGGGATGCATGGAGTGGTGATGTGCATGCCAACACAGGAACTGGGAGCAGGATCCGGGATCACTTAGGCCCAAATGTTGGCCTCTATTGCATTCTGCTTGCCTGCAGATCCACCCTGTAGGTCTCGTGCAAGTATCAGCTGTCTGCTTCAGGGCCAGGTACAAAATGTTGGCCTCATTTCAGCCAACTGGTCCAACAGTCAAAAGGCAATCAGGACTTTAATTTTGTCTGTCTTAGATATTGCCTGTAAGACATGTGTGGACACATGTGGCCGCATATGGTGGGTATTAAACATGGGCACAACTTGGTGAAATTCTCGTTTCCGTTTCTGTTCCTCGTTTCCGTTACGTAACGGAAACGGTAACGACAATTACTCCGCCAGAACTCGAACTCGAACCAATAAAAGAAAAAATGGGTCTGATTTGTCATTGTCGTTCATGCCATCGCGGCGATCGCGCGATGCCAAGCGGCACAGAAAAAAAGTTTAAAAAAAAAATCCCGATTCCTGGCCCAAAAAGCAGGCGAAAATATGCCTGCCTGAGTGAGGGCACCTACCAGAGGGGTGGTTTCTGGGGGGATGGTCCCCCGGCCTTCCCCCCCTCTCCTGTCCTGGGCTGCTCTGGTGGGGGGCGTCCTCGTCGTCTCGCCAACTCACCATGCCATGCGGTGCGGGCGGGGGATCCAAAATGGCGACCGCAATATTTATTTTGAAATCGTGGTCCAAAAACACACCAAAGCACCACAGAAACATGCGAAAATTAGGTATTTTAACTGCCTGAATTTTTACAGTAGCGACAGTGATTTTGTCTTGCAATAAAACGTCTCCATTGATTTTATTTCATTTTTATTTTTATTTTTATTTTGTTTACACCTGCGCAGTGCGCAATGATGGGCTGGCCATGGGATGGGACCATGCAACTTTTTGGAGCCATTCCACCAATCGCATGGCCACTTGGCCAGATTTTGACTGAGACTTCTGGGATGTGCCAGTCGGGCATAAAAAGCCCACTAACCCTCACCCTAGCCCTAACCCTAACCCTAAGCCTAACCCATACGCCAGTACACTGTCCTTCTTAGTGGGTCAGAGAGGCACCCAGAAATGCACCACACTAACTCACCCTAACCTTACCCATAACCCTAAGCCTAGCCCTTGCCCTAACCCTAACCCTAAGCCAGATCTGTACTCGCATTGCACTACTACGCAAGTACACTTCCCTTCTTAGTGAGCCGTAGGGCGCCCATAGGGGTCCTCTCTCACTTCACTCCCCAGCCCAATTGCACTGTACACCAGTACGCCAGTACGCCAGTATGCCAGTATGCTGTCCTTCTTAGTGAGTCAGAGTAGAGGCACCCAAAAGAGAGGTGCCTCTGCCAGTGCCACTTGGTATGCATACGCAAACGCAATGGCTACCGTACTTTCCCCTTTGTAGCGGGTCAGAGGAGGCACCCACCCCAGAGAGGTGCGTCCAGGAGCCCGCTGAATGCCTTCCCTTCTTAGCGGGCCAGAGGAGGCACCCACCCCAGAGAGGTGCCTCCAGGAGCCCACTACCCTCCCCCCCTAAACCAGTACTAGCGACAGACGAAAAAACGACAAACGAAACGACAAAATTTTGAAAAAATTCGTGACAAACGGAAACGAGCCGAAACGGGCCGGCTCTGACGCACGACAACTCGAAACGTCATTTTTCCTGGCCATGCCCATCTCTAGTGGGTATTATGGAGAATACAACTACTGTAGTAGAGTGACTCCTTGTGGCTCCTTTATGCTGAGGGATGTTCAACATTCAAGTATATGGGGCCCTGGATTCTAGGGACTGGTGTGACATATCCTTTAAAGTGAAACAGTCCACACTTAAAGTCTTGGGATTCAAGAGAAATAAATAGCTTTAATAGTGACTTAAGACTGACATCACACTAACATCCAACTGTTTGCACAATGGGATTTTTGTCTCCTCCCCCTGAAGCCGTCTGTGTAGATCAAAACTTGCTAGGAAAGGACAGACCTCTGGAGCAGGTCTCAGGGTGTGGGTGTGGGGAAATCAATGTCTGGTTCTAGTGGAAAAAACTGGTTCTGGTAATAAAATTACATATTGGATACTGGCAATGGTCAAGTAAATTTTATTAGGGCGTTGTTGTTTGTTGTTTTGTCAATACAGTCATGACCGACTCTTTGTGACCCCATGTCCATGGAGTTTTCTTGGCAGGGATACTGTAGTGGCTTTCCAATTCCTACTCCAGGCACCTACAGCACCTGGTATTCCCTGGTGGTTGCCCATCCAAGTACTAGCCAGGCCAGGCCCTGCTTAGCTTGTGAGATCAGGCAAGGTCAGATATGGTCAGTGAATACATGCTTTTAAATTCTGCATGCACCAGTCTCCATTCCTCATTGAACCTGCACACCAGGGCAGACCTATATGATACAGATCTCTTAAGTAGCATAGGTGTTGGAATAAAAAAAGTCAGCTGATTATAGACAAAGAAATAAAATGAAATGATCAGGATTTAAGACAATAGATTATGCATGCAAGTCAGAAAGACGAAAAATATCAATGACAATGCCATACATTGAAAACTAATCTAGTTAGGCTGATTAAAAAGGAGTATGGAGTGCATTAAGTGACACTTTAATTTAATAAACCGCTGAAGTGAAGTCACAAAAAAATGAAGGGGCATTGAAAGTCATCACCAGTGCAAATCAAGTATAAATTAATACATGCCCATATAGGAAGACTATATGAAAATATCCTTGAGCTTGGCTATTACGTTTCTAAGAAGTTGTATTAATTAATAATCACAGTCATTAGCCTTTATCCATGGGAGGGAACATTTAGCTAAGAAATTAACACAATAATACCAACTCCGTACATTTCATATCCTAGGATCCCTTCATTGTGGTTAACAATTCACATACAGAGACCTGGTTGCTACACAATAAAAAGCTTATTATCATCAACAATGTGTTTCTCTGTGTGTCCTTCCTTATCATTATGAAAATATGTCTTGCTAGTCCATTCCTGCCAGATCCAGACAATAAAAAAACCCGCTCTTGCCCAGATGAAAGAGTTATCCAGTGTTTGAATAGAATGAGGTGGCCTTATTACAGCATGAAATGTGTTTGTCACTGTTAAACTAACAATAGCTTTTAAGGTATTGTTACATTTTACAACAAAATGTGTTGTAGCTGAATGAAGTTCTGCAAATCACTTATTATTCAGTGTTCAGGGTCTCTAGAAGATAAAATCAAACCAAAACAACTGAATGTCCAGCTGTGATAGCACTAGTTCAGTCCAGTAGCATTTTTCTTTTCCTCACCACAGAAATATGGGTATGAAACAACATTATAGTTTTGAGGCAGAAACAGAATAGTTTTGAGGCATTTCATGCACAAATTCTTTATTCTATTTTTTTCTGTGCATTCTTCTGCTGGATTTACTAGCTATTATGCTATTAGAGCTATTATGTTGAGGAAATGTTGCACTGAAATCACTGTGCTTATTTTTTCTGTGTTTCCTTTAGTTTTGTGAGTAGAGTGAAAGGGAATAGGAAGAAAAAAGGAACTGGCACACAAAAACAAATCAATCAAGATATTGTTTTTAACTTTTTAACTCCTGAAGAGTTCCAATTTTGGATAAGAAAAAATTCGGATAACACGGGGGCCCAGTGAAGGCCAAGATTTAGACTGGGATGAGATAAAGAAGAAGAGCCCTGTGATAAAGGCCAGAAACTAAGCCTTTGTTTGCATAAAGCAGGAAGATCAATGGATAGATAAGATCTTCAGGTAGATAAGAACACTAGGTGATTTCAGTGGATACTCAAGAATGTCTGATGGTCACTCACTTAACAGAATGCTTCAAAAATGATTCCCCTCTACCCTAAAAGGTATAACTGAAGGAACTGAGAAGTAGATTTTTCTGTGGAAGGACAGTGAGCCACCTTAAGTTCAAAATTCCCATAGTCTTTAGTTCTATCTGTGTGCCATTTGTTAGTTGCAGTTAAAAGCATGTAATAATTATATGCTGTCAAGTCAACTCTGACTTATGCCAACTCTTTCCAGATTTTTTTAGGTAGAGAGTACTCCTAGATGCCCTAAGCACATCCAATCTCACCTGATTTCGGAAGCTAAGCAGGGTCGGCCCTGGTTAGTACTTGGATGGGAGACCACCAGGGAATACCAGGTGCTATAGGCGCCTGGAGTAGGAACTGACAAACCACTCCAGTATTCCTGCCAAGAAAACTCCATGGACATGGGGTCACGAAGAGCCGGTCATGACTGTAATGACATAACACACACACATTCAGAAGCAGTTTTACAATTCCCTTCTTCTGGCTGACTGTGAACATTGCCCAAGTCAACCTGGGGAATCAAACTCCCAATCTTTGGCTCCACATTCGCATACCAAAACCACTGAGCTATCCAGCCATCCCCAAACAAATTAGAACTTGAAAATCTGGCTATCCCTGATAAAGAGAGCATATAGTTAGATGTATGTGTTAGGAAGTTTCCTGTCACTAAACAAACAAACATAACATAATAACATAACATTCATTACAGATTGACTTTACAGAGCAACACAGTCCACATTACTGCTGTGTCATGAGTATAGCATGGGGTGGGGAGTTGTCTGCTCCTTGGATACTCCCTTGTGGGGTTCCACAGGGGTCGTCCCTCTCTCCTATGCTGTTCAACATCTATGTACGGCCATTGGCAGAGGTCATAAGGAGATTTGGACTCTGCTGTCATCAGTACGCTGATGACACGCAGCTCTATCCCTCCTTTTCCACCGCTGCAGATGAGGCTGTCCAGACCCTCGACCAGTGCCCGGGCGCAGTCATGGAATGGACCAGGGCCAACAGACTCAAACTCAAGCCCGAGAAGACTGAGGTTATGTTCTTTGGGACTTCCCCATCTGGCTATGGGGGCCCTTTTCCTACCTTGGAGGGCATTTCCCTCCTGCCTTCGGACAGTGTCCAGAATCTGGGCATAGTCCTGGACCCGGCGCTCACTATTGAAGCCCAGGTGGGTGCTGTGTCCAGGACTGCCTTTTTCCATCTCCGTCACATAGCCCAGATTTGTCCCTACCTAGATGGGGACTCCCTCAGGACAGTTGTGCAACCGCTGGTGGTCTTGAGACTAGAGTATTGCAACACGCTCTATGTGGGGTTGCCCTTGACTCTCCTTCGGCGACTGCAGGGGGTACAAAATGCAGCGGCCAGGCTGGTGGCGGGTGTGCGCTGGTTCGACCACATCACCCCAGTCCTGGCTCGTCTGCATTGGTTGCCTGTTGCGTCCCAAATCAGATTCAAGGTCTTGGTTTTAATTTATAAAACCCTCCATGGCCTGGGACCTGACTACCTTGCAGAGGGGATCGACCAGCGGTCAACATCGGCCCGACTGACCAGGTTGTCGCGGGCGCACATGCTGCGGGTGGCCATGCCCAGAGAGGCTCGGAAGACTTCCACCCATACCCGAGCCTTCTCTGTGGCTGGCCCTACCCTGTGGACCCACCTTCCCAGCGAAGTGTGCCTTGCAGAGTCCCTGCCAGCCTTTCGGAAGGCTTTATAAACTCCGCTTTTCCGAGAGGCGTTTGGTGTTGTAAACCGCCCGGAGTTCCCCTGGGAAGACGGGCGGTATATAAGCTCAATAAACAAATAAACAACAATAACAACAACAACTATTATTATTATTATTATTATTATTATTATTATTATTATTATTATTATTATTATTATTATTATTATTATTATTATTATTATTACATACCTTGGTAGTATCAGGCTATTAATTATTAACTTCTAGCCACCATGATAACCTAGACAGACTTGGCTGATGCAGAAATGTGAAAACATGTTTATAGGACAGAGGCTTTATTAATGACCCCATGTTCACATCTGTTTGCTCTTGTTTCTAAAGAAGTAGATTTTGATCCAGAGCAGCCTGCACTGAAATACAATTATTTATCTTTAAAGTGCTATAATATTTTTCCTTTTTCCTATTTTCTTCGGTCAAGATGCTGAGGAAGATTAACATAGACATTTCTTTGCAAATCCCTTCTCTTCATGGACTTTTTCACGGGTGACACTTGTGAAGGTTTTTTTTTTTTTGGTTTTTTTTTTTTTT
>JAHTLZ010000240.1:18297983-18334402 GCA_023846285.1 Phrynocephalus versicolor | reverse complement strand
TCCGTGTGCATCAAGAGAGTCTCCAAACATGGAGTGCATTGCAGCCCAGCCCAGTGGCATGCCCTTCGTGGTGGTGGTGAATCACAGCTTCCACAATTCGAACAGGCAAGCCTGCAACTGTGTGATAAGCTGTTCTATTTATAATGGTGACAGAGGGCCACCATCACAACAGTAAGTTGTCCTTCTTAGTGAGCCAGAGTGTATGGCAGCCCAGTGAAGACTAAATAGCGGTCCGGAGGCTGACAACACTCCCACACAGCGGCACTACTTCCTGCAGAGGCCTGTCACTGTCCCAGGCAGAGTCCAAGGGTGCTTTCGCATGAGGTGGCTGCGCAAGCCACTTGAGGAGAGCAATCACGGGCCCACGGCTGTTTTCTAGCACACAAGCCAGCACCAAGCCCTTCCCTGTGAGGCACAGTGGGTGCAGCCCGGAGTGAAGGTTAGTGGAGGCCAGAAGGCAAGACTAGAGGGGGTAGAAGGAGAGGCACCGAATCTTCCCTCCTTCTGTCAAGGGATTTCCCAACCTAGACTGCGTAAAGAACCCCCCCCCCCCCCGTGGGATGACAGAGTCCCCCAGTTCGAAACAAATTGGACTGCACTGCACTCTTCTTCTCCTCAAGTGATTTTCTGCCTAGAGGCGGAAGCAGCCGTGGTTGCTGCATGGGCAACTTGAGGGGAGTAGCGACAGGGCTGAACTTGAAGCACTAACTGGACCGTGCTGTTAGGGTGAAGAAGAAGCAGCTGGAAGGCCTCTCCGCTAAGCCAGAAGTGGGGGGGGGCTGACAGGCAGGCAGCGAGAAGACACAGAGCTAGAGCCACACAGGCTTCCAAAAGGACAGCAAGCCAAGCTTTCTGACTTTCTTTCCCAGCTGTGTGCTGGTAGACTTGCTCCTAACTGCCGGCATTCCATCTCCATGCCCTTCGTTGTGAAACACAGCGTTGTGCAGCCCAGAGGGCAGAGTAGCGGAGGCCGAAACATACCCCCTAACCCTAACCCTAAGCCCACCACCACTGCTGTTCCTGATGAGTGTTCCCGTAACTCAATCACAACCTAGATTTGCAGCCGGTATTTTTTCTTTTCCGGTTACACAGCATCAGCATCAGCAGCACAGCATCAAGAACCCACACATGGTTCTTTCTGAATGGAGTACGCACACAACAAGTACGTTTCCCTTCTTTGTGAGGCACCGCTGGCAGCCCAGTGGAAAGAGTGGCGGCGGAGGAAACGGAATCACACATTCCGTGTGGGTCAGAGTATCCACGAGGAACCAAGGCTGGAAGGTTCCTGGTCCCTCCATTCACTGTGCAATGCAGCTGTGAGTGAAGAGGAGCAGCAGAGGAGGAGGACAAAAAAACACACACACCGGCAGCACTTCCTGCAGAGAGACATGTATCATCCAAAAAACTCCCAATCCCAAATTCCAATAGAAGCGGAGCAGCTGTCTTTCCCTTTCCACAGCCGTTCTTTGTGGATCACGTGAATCACAGACCAGCCCTGATGACAAAGTATGGGACTTGGAAGCCAGAAGTGCAGATTGGAGGAGGTTGAATGATAAGCAACTGGAAGGCATGCTCAGTGCCGGGACTGGTGGAGTCTGACAGGCAGGCATGTGGGCAGAGGGCACGGCAGGCAGGGAAGCATCTAGTCTGGCTTACAGGTAAGGGTTGCCTAGACGCAGGCTTAGAGGATACCAGCCAACAAGGCAAGGGATTGGGAAGGCACTAAGGCACAGTGCCCGTAGGGAGGATTGATTGTGTTTTGGGAGGCAGAGTTTCTATTGCCACCCCAGGAGAACGGGAGTTGCCAAACAGGGAGACAGAGTTGAAGCAGGAGAACTGGGTGGGTCTATTTCTCTAAGGCTGTAAGGAGGAGAGCTAGCCCCCTGATAATCAGTCTTTGAGGTAGGTTGTTGTAAAGTGCTTCCTCACCACTTTGTTAGCAGTTTGGTGCCGAAACCCCAGGGAACGGTGTGAAGCACCAAGGAAGGCAGGTATTAGGGTCTCACTCAGACCAGCCATGGCCAACGGGGAAACATTGGGACAATACGGACCCTTTCCAAGGAAGCTGGAGTGGCCCTGCCTGGATTAGGAGACAGAGGCCAGGGCTAGAAACATTGGGCCACTAATAGTACCCTTCAGTTGTGTGTGAGAGACAATACAGGTAGGCAGGCAGGCAGTCAGTCCAGCAGGCAGTTTTGCAGGCATTAAGCACTGGAGTCGGCAGGTAGTCACAGGGCCAGGCGGGCAGGCAGGCTCGTACGGCCAAGGGGAGGCAGGCTGGCTTGCGGGCGGGCATGGAGGATTGCAGACAGGAGGTTAGGTTACAGGCAGCAACTTAGTTCTTGGAGTGGTGGGGTAATCCCAAGGTGGAAAGGTTGAAGCGGATGAAAGTCAACCTTTCCACCGTCTCCGGGTCCAGGCGACAGCGGCTCAGCCTCAGGACATCACCCATGTGGGAGAAGACACGCTCACTCTGGACACTGGTGGGTGGGATGGACAAGAGGTCCAACGCCAGAGTTGAAAGAGCGGGCCAGAGGTCTGCCTTTCTGGCCCAGTAGTGCAGTGGGTCTGAGGTGAGGGGTTGGAGGGGCTCGGCCATGTACTCCTTCACCATGGTCTGAGCGGGCTCCGCTACTTCTTCCTCCCTTGGCTCCACTGAGGAGGAAACTGCCATGGCTAGGGCAGAGGCCAGGTAGTTGGCTGCTGGAACGGAACCTGGTCTCTGGGTGTACGCTCCTGGAGTTGTGGATCCTTGCGAGGAGTCCTCCTCAGCATCGCTCTGGGTTCCGTGCGCCCTCTGAGACGCCTGGCTCTGATCGGAGAGAGCCCTGACTTGCCGGCATAGCTCCGTCTTCCAGGATTTCAGTTCGGCACTGCTGGCCGCCAGGGAACCCTTGACGCGAGGGTCGCACAGGCAGGCCATCTGGTACACGTTTTCCCTCCTTAGTGGGCCAAGGCGGGTATCCACGCCGGTCAACAGCCTCTCTGCCAATGCCCTGCTCCTAGGGAGAAGATTGCCTTCTTCCCGGATACTGGCCTCTAGGCGTTGGCGAAGGGCATTGACTAGGGGGAGAACGTGGCCCAGGCTGGCGTTGTAGCTGCTGAGGACGTGGGTGGTCTCCTCAAAAGGCTGCAGGATACCCGCCATCTGGGAGAGGGCGAGCCACTCGGTAGCACCAAGGTCCAATTCCCTCCCCTCATGCAGGACCGGGGTGGTTGACATGATGTATTCCACCACCTCCTTCTGCTCCACCAGACGCCTGACCATTTCGTGGGTGGAGTTCCACCGGGTGGTCACGTCCTGGATCAGGACGTGCTCTGGTCGGCTCGTCTCTGCCTGCCTCTCACGCATCATCCTGGCTGCCTTGACGCTGCGAGCGAAGTGCCCCACGATCTTACGACACTTGTCCAGCAAGGCCCTGGTCTCCCGGGTCCCCTCACCCCAGGAGTCCTTTGGTGCACCCAGGCCAATGGCATCGCCCACCACTAGATGCAGTTTGTGTGCTGCGCACACGATGCCCTGGAACCCTGCCCCGAGAACCGCGTTGGTCATGTTACGGCCCGTGTCTGTAACCATGACTCCACGATTGACCTGTCCCTCTGTCCCCAATCCCCACTCTCGCATTGCTGTCTTGAGAACGTCAGCAATGTTGATCCCTGTGGCGTTGTCCTCCATGCTTTGGGCCTGGAGAAGCACCACCCTATACCCTCTTGGGGTGCTGCCTTGTGCCTCCCCCTGCAGCTGCTCATGGGCTGATCGGGGCTCCAGGACCTCCTTGGGTTGCCACCAGTGAGCCGTCAGAGAGAGGTATCCGTGGTGCCCACCGGTCCAGAGGTCGGAAGTGAAGTGGATCTTCCTCCCTTTGGCCGCCTGCAGCAGGGCCCGGATCCTGTCCCTGACAGACTCATAAAGGGAGGGAATCACCCGCCTGCTGAAGGTACGCCGGGATGGAGGCTCGTACCATGGTGCCACGTGCTTCATCAGGTGCCTGAAGCCTGATGAATCCACAAAGGAGAGGGGCAACCCGTTCAAAGCCACCATTTCACCCACCACTCGAGTGGTGCTCTCCTGTGCTTTGGCCCTATTTCGCGGGCTGACAAAAGTCCCACCCAACAGACCCACTTCCTGCCGAGTGGCCTGCCTCTTCCCACTCTCACTAGCGGAGCTGTGTTTTTCTTTATCTAACCCTTCTTCCCTTCTCTTCCTCCCTGAAGAGCAAGGGCCTGACAGGGTTCCAGGCAGAGTCCCAGGGTGCTTCCTCATCAGGTGGCTGCGCAACCCACTTGAAGAGAGGTGTTTGGGGTCATTCCCCCTGCGCAAGACCACCCCGCATATCTTGCACACCGCCATCTTTGGGTCTTGGGGGCTGTTCTCAAAATGCTCCCAGAGACACCCTCGTGGCTTACAGAAAGTAACGCCCCCTCTGTTATTGCCTGCCGGCGCTGCTGTGGTGCTGGTGTGGCCTGTGCCCTGCTGGGAAAGTAGAGTAGTACTACTGCTCTCACTGGTGGTACTCTGGGTGGAAAGAGGGCTGCTACTTCCCTCACTGCCTGGAGCCTGACTTAAGTCTGTCCCTGCCAACAGGTCCTCAGAATCTTGCAGGTTTAGATAAAGGGATCCCGATTCTGATTCTGATGCCATTTCGGAATCAGAGCCCTCGTCTTCTTCCTGCTTAAGGGTGATGCTGTCAGGTATCGGAGATGGGAGTTGGTATGCCTCATCCATGCTTCCCTCGGTGACAGACGATGATGGCACGGTGCTGCTTGTGCCACTGGCACTGCTACTTGGGGAGGGAGTTGCACCAGTATCACTTTCTGCACTACTAGTCCCTGTCCCTTCCCTCAGAAACGTGGCCCGGTTTATCTTAGTAGGAGTTCCCCTCCCCTGCCCTCTTGCTTTGCGACCTCTCCTCATTGTTCTCACTTTTTGTGGACTCACAACACCACCCACCACCCCAAAAAAGGGAATAGGAGTAAGGGTTTAGCCAATCCTGGCTGGCACCCTAGTCTCAGTCTCAATGCCCTGCTGCACGAGTCAAGTCTGTACTTAGGAGGAGAACTGTAGCTTCTTCACAGTTGTGTAAATAATAACAGGATTGTATTTATGTAGGCTCAGCTTGCAAGGAAATGGGTGAGATGGAGTCACAACACCACCACCCACCACCCCAAAAAGGGAATAGGAGTAAGGGTTTAGCCAATCCTGGCTGGCACCCTAGTCTCAGTCTCAATGCCCTGCTGCACAAGTCAAGTCTGTACTTAGGAGGAGAACTGTGGCTTCTTCACAGCTGTAAATTATAATAGGATTGTATTTATGTAGGCACAGGTGGCAAGGAAATTGAGTGAGATGGACTCACAACAACACCACCACAAACAACAACACAACCAACAAGGAAATAGGAGCAAGGTGTTTGCCAATCCTGGCAAACAAGTTTCTCAATGCATAGCACAGGGCAAGTGTAACAAAGAGAAATGTAACTTCTTCAAAAATGTAATTGTTTATGTAGCCTGGTGGCAAAAGTAAATGAGTGAGGTTGACTCACAAACAGCACAAAAACCAAGCTAGTAGAAGGAAGGGGTTTGCCAATCCTGGCAAACAAGTTTCACAAGGCAAGTGTATTATTGCACAGGTAACTTATTCAAAGATGTAATTGAAGGAAAAGGTCTATAAAGTGGCTGGGTGCCTGCCCTTCAACAAATGTTTGTTTCAGTGCCTTAATCCAAAAAAATGAATGAGTTGTTGGACAAGAGAAAGAATATATAACTAAATAAGTAAAATGAAATTGTAAAATGTTCTATAGAAGGTGCCCTAGCCTTGTTGCCAAATGCCAATGCCAATGCCAACACAAATGTGCTTGTGATGTGAGAGATCTTTGAGTGCACTGGTTGGCAAGGGAGACTCTGCCTACTGAGTTCTTCTGAATAATAGTTCTAAAATAATTTAATCCACAGCCTCCAACCCCCCTTCTAAGCACTAGTACTGCCACTTGCTAAACTGTAGGTAGAATAGAAAATGAATGGTAAGGTATAAATAAAACTATAAGCTGCTAGGGTAGGATAGGGTTGCTGGATTCCCTTCCAAAACCCCAATCGCAACAGCAGCAAAAAGCTGTAGGTAGGCGCAGGGTAAAAGGACCTTTGCCAAGTAAATGAACTCGGTGGGAAATTGGGATAGAAAAGAAATAGTATGGTAGTGTAAAATAAAAATAATATATTTCCAATCCGCACTCCCCTCCCCTCCCGCTCAAATCTTCCCTCCCCCTTGAAGCAAATAGCAAAGCAAATAAAAAACGGAACTCTTCCGAAAACAAAAAAAAAAAATAAACGCTGAGTTGCTATTCCCCACAGCCAGGAATAAAAGAAATTCGAATCGTATGTTTGCGACGAGAATTAAATTCAACTCCCTCCCTCACTCCCTGAGTCCCTGCCTAGCACGACC
This sequence comes from Phrynocephalus versicolor, assembly GCA_023846285.1. Taxonomy (NCBI): domain Eukaryota; kingdom Metazoa; phylum Chordata; class Lepidosauria; order Squamata; family Agamidae; genus Phrynocephalus; species Phrynocephalus versicolor. Next base: position 18,327,966 of record JAHTLZ010000240.1, on the reverse strand, counting down.
GCGAAATCGAAACTAGTAGTAGACTCGAGCGCAGCAATCCAGCCCTGACTAAACCACCCTCCAAGATCCAAGCCCAGACTGCGACGGACTGGAAGGTGCCTCGCCTTTTTATGCCCTCTCTGGCACATCCAGAAGTGTCAGTCAAAACCTGGCCATGCGATTGGTGGAATGGCTCCGAAAATTTGCATGGTCCCGTCCCATGGCCAGCCCACCGTTGCGCACGTGTAAAAAAAAATGAAAATAAAATAAAATAAAATCAACGGAGACGTATTTTGGCAAGACAAACCCACTGCTGCTACAGTAAAAATTCAAGTGTTTAAAATAGCTATTTTTCTCATGTTTCTGTGGTGCTTTGTTGGGTATTTGGGCCACGGTTTCAAAGAAAAATTTGCGGTCGCCATTTTGGATCCCCCCGCCCGCACACCGAATGGCATTGGCAATGCCCCCCCGCCTGGTACCAGCGCAGCGCAGCAGTAGCACTAGCCCAAGGAACGGGGGGAACCCCCCACCCAAAAAAACCCCTTCTGGCCTGGTGGTAGGTGCCCTCAGACAGTTTTTGCCTGCTTTTAGGGCCGGGAATCGGTTTTTTTTTTAACTTTTAAAACTTTTTTTCTGTGCCGCTTGGCATCGCGCGCGATCGCGCGATGCAAGTAACGAGCACGACAAATCTGACCAAATTGTTCGTTCGTCGGTTCGAGCTCGAAGTCTGGCGGAGTAATTCCCGTTACCGTTTCCGTTCCGTAACGGAAACGAGTAACGGAAACGGAAACGGGAATACCGCTAAGTCGTGCCCATCTCTAATTACTTGTAGGAACTGGCTAGGAACACTAGAGGATAGCCATGCTTGTAGTCCCTGGAAATCCAGACGTTTGGAGCCTGCTTTCCCCCTTTCTAGCCACACCTTTTTGGAACATAGGGAAAACTATTTTTCAGCTCCTTATTAGTGGTGCTTGGTCCAGGAAAATCAAGATTTATCCCAAAGTGTTCAGTGAAAAATCTGGGACTCTGTACAGTAGAACCTCCATATCCAAAGGATCATTATCTGCAGTTTCATTTGTTTGCAGACTGAAAAAAATTCCAAAGATATATTTCCATGATGTAGTTTACAGAACTGGTCATTAGACAATCATGCAATTTATGAACATGGCTGTGTGTGGCCATATTTGTCTTTTCAGCAAATATAAGGAGCAATTTATTGAAGACGCATGGGAGTGGCTTTTGCAGTGCCTGGCCCAGTTTATGGAAGGTCCTCCTTAGTGATGCTACATTTGCCCACTGTCTTGTATCCTTTCTTTTCTGATATGGTTGTAATATCCAGTTTTAATATACTTAGTGGCCCATAGCTAGCTGTGGGATGCTTTTATGTACTTTTAATAACTCTTTTATGCTTTCAAACATTTTTTCGAATGCACATTTTAACATCATCATATTTAATAACTTTTTATGGTCATTGTCCTTGGTTTAGTTCCCACTGATTTTAATAATGTTGTAAGCTATCTTGAGTCTCTTCACTAGAAAAGAGGCAGCATTAAAATAAAATTTTAAAAAGTATTTAAAAAATCTCAGAAAGTGAGTTTGCTTTGCTTCTATTTTTGTTTGTTTGTTTGTTTCACTTCAGTGCAGCTTCCACAACTCCCCTAAGCAAAAGCAAAGATACTGGACATGTGGATAGTCTCACCACTATTGGAAAAGAAGCAGTGTCTGAAGTTGTGTTGGTACACCTTTATGTCAGATGAATAAGATAATGTTATTAGCCCACAACAGGAATGTTTAATTGAATTGAATTGAAAGCTTCATCTATCTTCTTCCTTCAGTTCCCCGGGTTCCCTGCCACTCCCCTTTGACCTAGCAAAGCCTGTGGGAGCCTTAGAATGGAGTGGGATAGGGAGGCATTAAGAGCCATAAAATTATTCTGGATCAGCCAGGGAAGTTCCAGTTCTGGTCTGGACTACTGCAATGCTCTCTACATGTGGCTTCCCTTGGGCCTGGCCCAGAGCCTACAGTAGAGTCTACTACTGCAGTCCAAAATGAGGCAGCCAGACAGGTTGTTAGTGCAACAAAATTTGATTGCATATCTCTGGTTCTGGATTACCTTCACTGTTGCCTGTTGCATCCCAGATTAGTTTTAAGGTTTTGACACCCACATATAAAACCCTTCACATTTTGGGCCCACATTAATTGTTAGAGAACCTTTCCCTAAGGCAATGTGCTTGGCCAACTAGATCATCACAGGCACAGCTGCTATGGGTCAGCATCCTAAGGGAGGCCCATATGTTTTCTACGAGATGTAGCGTTTTCATTGTGGTGATTCTGACTTTGTATAACCAGCTTCTGGAGGAGGCTTATCCGCACTCCCTCCCTGTGAATATTCAGGACACAACTGAAGATGTGGCTCTCCAGAGAAGCTTTCCAGACCACCTCTAGTTGATTGTCAATTTCTGTCACTTTAGTCTTTTATATTGTTTGTGCCATTTGTTTGTATAGTGATTTCTTTAATGGGGGTGTGGTGGCTCAGTAGACTAAGGCTTCCGAAAACTGTTGGCTGCAAAGTCGGCAGCTCGGTGGTTCAAATCCCAGGTGCCATGCAGCGGAGTGAGCTCCCGCTGTTAACCCCAGCTCCTGCCAACCTAGCAGTTCGAAAGCATGTCAATGCAAGTAGATAAATAGGGACCGCCGTAAAAAGCAGGAAGGTAAAACAGTGTTTCCTTGCAGCCATGCTGGCCATGTGGCCTTGGACTTGCACAACACTGGCTCTTCGGCATGAATACGTAGATGAACACCGCCCCTAGAGTTGGACACGACTAGCACACATATGCGGGGAGAACCTTTACCTTTACCTTAACTATTCATGAGTGTTGTTGTTTTTATATCTGTCTGGTGTTGCATTTATTGTAAACCACACAATGTAGTGTCTCAGCATTAATGGGAGTGGTAAACAACTTATGAATGAATGAATGAATGAATGAATGAATGAATGAATTTTCCAGTCTTCTTTCCTGGCTCCCAAGTCCTCCAAAGAGATTTCAGTTGCCTACAGGTAGGGAATGAAGGCTCTGTCAGTCCTTTTGTTCTTGTGAAGAAGAAGGAGGAAATGGGTGAGAGTGAGGAAATGGGTGAGACTAATACTACCAGTCTCCTAATCTCTTGAATCTTCCAAAGTAGCTGTGTGGGCATAGTTGGGAATTAGGCTTATAGCAGGATCCTAACTCTGTCTCTGTATCCTTTTGCTTTGTTTTCCAAGTGTCACTAGCTTTTGTTTTTAATAATATTAACATTTGAACTGCAGAACTGGAAAGGACCCTATGGATCATTGAGTCCAGCCCTCTCAAGGAGGCGTAGTGGGGAATCAAACTCATGAACAAGCAAATGACTGCCATGGACAGCCTAGAAAAGGAAATGTACTGTCCAGCTTTGCCTCAGTTGGGAGCTATAGGTGACAAGTAATGGTGTTCAGTTGAATTCTCTTTTGGCTTGGAATATCTGCCTTGTTCTGGATTTTTTTTTTTAAAAAAACTCATTGAGTTGGTATTGTAGTTTGAAGCATGTAAGTATCTATAATCATGGTTGGGTTTACATTAGAATGTGGTGCTTACATATCCATTGCACAGTTTCACAGCAGTGTTCAAAAATGTAACTATTGTTTACGTAGTCTAAACTCAGGATGATGGCACGGCATGGAAGTTACTGCAGCTCTGGTGGAAGTCTTCTAGTTATTCTTTTCAAGATAAATAAGGATGTCACCATGACACAGGGCTTAGGAAGTGCAGTTCCTGCTCATCTTTTGGTATGTTTGCATACTAAGTTACCATACATTTTCCTATACCCGCTGTTATGAAGATAGCCTTATTACCAAAGGGGAAGTAATAGTATCAGTGGATCTCCCATGTCCAAGTTCAATATTGGATTTTCAGGGTCACCATAAAGTAAATTATAGTCTCTGTTCCATGTTGTGAGAAATGAGAATAACTCACAGTCATGTAATATTCCAGGAAACAAGTCATCTCTGAATATAAAGTCTCTTTGGAAAAAGAAATTTCCTTGATATATTTACGGGTTGTATGGGTGACTGAACTTAACTGATATATTGGCTAGGTGAGAGAGCAAAATGCTTCTAAAGTCCCATTCTAAATGTACCCTATTATGCAAAAGGATAAATCTAAATAAAGATGGTCAGAGACAAGAGAAAAATTAACGAGCTGAGAAAATGAGAAGCATTCTTATACTGAAAGAGGTACATAAGGTCTCAAAGCAGATGGGCCATCAATGTATAGATTAAAGTCCTCAGCTATCAAAGATTTCTCCAAAGAACCTCTCAAAGTTATCTGGAGATCAGAAAAAGTCAAGGTGATTTAAAGCACTGCAGAAAACCCGAACATCTCAGAAGTCATCACTCAAGATATTGGCAAGAAAGGCACATATTAAAAATACATTACTGGATATGCCTCAGTGTAATCCTCATTGCTTTTATTCGTGATGTTCAGGCAAGGGAGCTAATATTCATGTAGTTCAAATGTTACCCTCCATGCACAAGAATGAGATAACAGCAGGGCCTCTGAGAGATAAAGAACATGGAGAAAACATATCTAGGGGGAAATGCTGAAATTATTTCAAGGAATGAGAGCTAATCCACTGTTAGCACCAACTAGAGCAGTCCTATCAAAATTAGTGGGGATTAAGTTAATCCCTCCCCTCAAGATTTAAATTCCCCACACATCATCATTGGTTCCCTCCATATAAATACGAATAACATGCTATCAAATCAATTTTGATTTATAGTGAGCTTCCTCAGGGTTTTCTAGGTACAGAATACTCAGAGGTGCTTCACCATTCCCTTCTTCTGGGGCCATTTTGAGACTGTGCAGCTTGCCCAAGGTTACACAGGCTGGCTCTTCTCACTTGAGGCACAGCAGACAATTGAACTCCCAGCCTGTGTCTCAGCAGCCAGATACCTAATTCATTGAGCTATCCAGTCATTTTCCTTACATACAGTATTTATTTATTTATTTGATTTATATACTGCAACCATCTAGCGAAAAGCTACTCTGGGAAGTTTACAAACATAAGCAAAATACAAGAAAACACACTAAACAACTTAAAATAGTAAATAAATAGACTAATCAATAAAAACCAACAAGACATAAATAATCATCATCGTAACAAAAATAACAAAAAAACACAAACACTGTAAATCAAAGCCATTTAGCAGCTCAAAATAAAGAGCTGGTAGAAAATTTTCATAAGGCAGAGAGGAAAAGTAGCATTCTATTTATATAAAGAGTTTGGAACAGAATGATCGGAGAAGGCCGACCCATAAAACCAGGTTTTCAGTAATTTCTTAAAGACTTGTAGGGAGGGTGCCAGGTGAATCTCTTGCGAAGCCTGGTTCCACAGGTGGGGTGTGACCATTGAGAAGGCCTGGTTCCTTGTTGTTACTTTCTGGGCGTCCCTCAGGGTCAGTACCTGCAGATAGCCAGCCTGGCTAGCATGGGTGATCCGGGCATTTCTTCGGAGGAGGAGCCGTTTTGTCAGATACTGAAGTCCCAAACCATTTAGGGTTCTGTATGTTAATACCAAAACCTTGACGTCCACGAGGTAGCAAATAGAAAGCCAGTGCAGAGTGTCCAGAACAGGGGTAATATGCTAGAACCTTTTAAAGCCCAATAACAATCTCACTGCTGTATTCAGCACTATGTACAGTCTCCACATTAACCTCATAGGCAGCTCCACGTAGAGAGCACTGTAGTAGTCTAATGTCAAGATTACAAGCACATGGATCAGCCTAGTCAATGCCCCAACAACCAGGAAGGCCTGCAGCATGGCAATCCTCTGCAGATGGTAATGAGTGGAATGGACCACTGATGCCACCTGGATCTCCATGGTGAGCGCCGGGTCCAACAGGACACCCAAACTGTGGACCCTATCCTTCACAGAGAGAATTATTCCCCCAAATGAGAAGGAGCTTCCCAAACCACAGGCATGAGGGCTCCCCACCCACAGGATCTCCATCTTGCCTGGGTTCACCCTCAGTCTATTTGCCCCATCCAGTCCAGCACAGTGCCCAGGCAGGGCTCAAGGGATGGAACGGCATCCACTGCAGAAGATGGAAAGCATATATAGAGCTGGGTGTCATCCATATATTGGTGACAAGAAGCCCCATACCCCCTTATGACCCTTCCCAGCAGCCTCATATGGAGAGAGATGACTGACCCCTGTAGTACCCCACAATTCATGGACCAAGAGGCCAAAGTCATCTCCCCCAACTGCACTCTCTGGGGATGGTCTTTCAAGAAGGACCAGAACCACGCCAAAGCATGACCTCCAATACCCTACTCGGAGAGCCACCCCAGGAGGATACCATGGTCAATGGTATCAAAGGCTGCTGAGAGATCGAGGAGGACCAACAGGGACATTTTGCCCCTCTCAGCCTCCCTCAAGAGGTCATCATGCAGCGTGACCAGTGCCGTTTCCATACTATGGCGTGGCCTAAAGCCGGACTGAAATGGATTGAGGGCATTGGTGTCATTCAGAAGACCCTGAAGCTGATCAGCCATCACCATCTCCAAGACCTTGCTCATAAAAGGAATATTGACAACAGGCCTATAATTGCCAATTTGGTCTGCTGCCATGTTAAAAATTTTTCAAATGGGCCTAATGAGTATCTCCTTGAGGGCAGGGTTCCCTCCTCTTCTCCTGAAGAAACCCATTAATTATTGTTGAATCGTATTCATTAGCAATTGGCCTGGCTGCTTTTATTAGCCAGACTGGGCAAAGAGGTGGCCCAGCAGCTATGAAGGGCTTTGTCAACCTCATTTGATATCACAGGCTGAAAGCTGGAGAAAGGTTCTGGGCAAGGCGATGTGGTGGAAATCTCAGCTTGATCTACTGTTTCCAAATGGTGATCCAGGCCCCAGCAGATGGTCTCCACTTTAGATTTTAAAAATGCAGCAAATTGGTCACAGGAAATGCTAGGGGGAGGTCTGTAACTGTGGCCAACCCCAGACAGATCGTGCACTATATGGAACAATTTGGCCTCATGATTTTGGGCTTTACTTATCCAGGGTTCAGTGAATGACAGCTCAGCAGAAGCCCTCAGAAAACAGGTGGGAAGGGCAGCGTGATCACTACAACTTCCCTCCTGACCTGTTTTCTGAAGGCTCCTGCTGGGCTGTCAGTCACTGGACCGCTTTTAACCAGGCCCAATCGGTACCAGGGAGAGCCCCTGGTACCGACTGGGCTAGGTTTAAAGGGGTCCAGCCATTGACAGCTAGGCCGGAGCCCTCAGAAAATGGTGGAGGGAAGGGCGGGCTTTTTACATCTGTTTTCCACCAAAGCCAGCACTACAGCTGATTGGCGGTGCTGGCTTCTGGCAGGAAAAAGCCCACAGTTTTCCCACACCAATTGCAAGGGAATCCTTTCCCATAGGAATGCATTGCTTCAATGCATTCCTATGGGAAAATGAAAAACGAAATGAACGAAGCAGAAATTTCCATTTTATTCCATCTCATTTTTCTTTGATGGGTCAGTTTGTTATTCATTATGTAATGAAATGAATAACAAATAATAAAACAAATTAAAAATTCATTTCGTGCCCATCTCTAATCTTGATCTCTGAACATAATCTTGCCTATGGTCAACATTAGACATGTGCAGAAGTCCCTCCACCCAACCTGTACCTGATTACAAGGTATATAACTTCCTTGAATTCTAGTTAAGGAAAGAGGGAGGATAAAAATATTTTAAGCACAAAAATTTTAAATAAAAGCAAAAGCAAAAGTGTTCTGCTTATATACCGCCCCATACCACTACAAGTGGTCTCTGGGCGGTTTACAATTTTAATTACAATGTGCAGGCTACACATTGCCCCCCCCAGCAAGCTGGGTACTCATTTTACCGACCTCGGAAGGATGGAAGGCTGAGTGAACCTTGAGCCTGCTACCGGGGATTGAACCCAGGTCGTGAGCACAGTTTTACCTGCAGTACAGGCATTTAACCACTGCGCCACGAGGCGCAGATCAAGATAAATACTGCCTTAGGTCATATTCCAACTTACTCTATCTGGGATTCTGGAAATTACTTGTTCAGTTGCAATTCTCAGGAATGGGAGGGGGTGACTGAAAATGGGGAAGAAATACAAATAGATACTGCACCAAAAACTGAATATGGGAGTTTAAAGCACCCAGTGGATTGAGAAGCCTGATAAAATATGTCTTTCAGTTTCATTCCTGACAGGAAAAACTGTCTACTTTCTCATATCATTGAGAAATCAGTACCTTTTGACAGCAAATCTTTGAAAAATGTGGGGGAGAGCCCCCCAAGCATTCTTTTTTCTGCATTTTATTGCTATTTGACAGAAGAGGTTGGCTGCCCCCTAATCACTGAGAAACCAGTGGCTTTTGAGATTTGCTACTGGGAAATAGCTGGCTGGCTAACTCGATGATTTAGATATGTGGCTTGCAGAGCAGAAGTTTGGGAGTTTAGTTCTCCGCTGAGCTTCCTGGGAGAAGAGCCAGCCTCTGTGGCTTGGGCAAGCTGCACAGACCCAGGGTACCCCCCAGATGAAAGGAACAGTGAGCAACTTCTGTGTATCCCCATCTGGACAACAAATATGGGGAACATCTCTTCAAATATTCTCCCTTTTGGGATACACTGTGTTGTGACGCTAAGGGGAACAGGAGCAGAATGCATGCCCAGGGTGACCCTTGCTAGTTTCACAGCCAGGAATGTAAGTGACCATGCATCAATTTGCCAATTAAGGAGAGGCACAAGCCCATTTGCCTCATAGCTTCACAGAGCTGCTTAGTGCAGCAATTTAAAGTGAGTAATATCTCAGGATCAGGGCAGTTTTGTGAGCTTTCACATTGTTGAATTTTAAAAAGCGATAGAGAGTGACTATTGAACTATGCAAGAAAAGCTGAATAACCAGCAGCACGGGCCTTTCTGTTTTCCCTACAGCCTAATGAGTTGGCTTCAACAGTGGCTGCAAGATAATATGTAGTTATGGCCAGGGATCTCTGAACCACCCCACCCCACCCCAAGAGCTTCTTTGAGATTGCCCAGGGCAACTCTTGAACTTCACTATAGGGTCTAGTATTCTTTCCTCTTCTCCTGCCAGGAAATCAGTGAAATGACAAACGTCCCAATTCAGTCTCAATTTGCACATATGTCTGAAGACAACGAACCTCCCTTGAGCACTTCACATCAAGAAATAGCTAGCAAACAGTCATTATCACCAATTGTGTGTGTGTGTATTTTTGTGTCTTTTATTATATGTATTCTCTGTAGCACCATCTTGTTCATATACATCAGCTGTATTTTTGGCATTGCTCCTAATGGGAACCTAGGGAAGGACTTTATTCTGTTGTATGTTCTTTGCATACGAAAGGTCCAAGATCCCAATCTCAAGATTATATTCAAGGCCACTTCTCCTATTATGCAGGGAGAGGTGGCAGCTTGGGACAGCCGATTTTGTGTGTTATTAAAGGATTCATTATTTTTAATTGTATTTTGACTTCCAGGGAAGGAAGGATGTACACCACTATTCTTGAATAGGGTACACTTTGACATGAACTAAGAAAAGTCACTCCTTTCTGTTATGTTTCAGGCAATGGAATTTTTTGGGCCTGCCTTGTTCGTATTTCCACCAAAAAGGAAACATTCAAAATCTAACAAAGGCCCTATTAAGAAGCTTTAAAAAAAATGACTGAAAATCTTCATGTCACTATTGACATCTTTCCTATTTCCTCATTACTTCAAAGGTGACTAATGCAGGCACTTGCATTAGAGTGAATTAGTGTTATTACCTTTTTTTCTGATAGAGGTTTTACATTCATCTGAAAAGTTATTTTTCCATTTAGAACTCCAAGATAATTCTCAATCTTACCTGTCCTCCCAGCTTGAAATTTGGATCTGCTCCATCCATATTCCATTACAGAAACCACTGAAACAATCTAAACAAGTTAATAGCACACATTAGTGGAAATCTGAAATAGCTATTGCCAGGGAAAGCATTTTGAAATAGCTTACATAAATAAAAGAAAAGACATTTTCTCTTAGCTGGCGTTTCTGACATCAACCAACTGGGGAAAGTTCTAGTGATAAGTTGCCGGAGATAGGTGGCTATATTAAGTCCCCCCCCCCCCCCCCCAGAAAACAACTGAAAGACACCACATGCTTATTACAGGATAAGCTGGCTGATTAGGGATGTATAAAATGTAATCCTTGGCTGCAGAATGTTCTGTGTATGTTGTGTCTATTTTTAATTCTTCTTTGAGATTGGCCTCCTCATCTTGACACTAGAAGGACCAAGTAACCCATAAGTCAGCTTTGCCTTCCTCCTCTCACCTCCATGACTACAGGGCAGTAGGGAATATTTAGCTCCTTATTTTCCATAAAATCACTATATTCATCCATACTGAAAGTGTTTCTGCAGATGATACTACAAGATTCCATTATTTGCCATTTGGTTTTGGTTTTGACAACCTGGTCGGTCTATACAGTGAGTAATAACTGATCACAAATTTGATGTCAGCGATGAAAATTGAGGACACTCTATAGCTTACTTAAAAGTGTGCATTCCTAAGTTGAGGGAGTTCAAAAGGAGCCAAAAACAAGAAACAAGAGAATACCAGTTTGTCTTTGGGTTCAGTTCTACATCTTGCATCCTGAATCAGGATGAATTTTAGCTACAAATATGATTGAAAATTCAGCAATAAGAGTAGACCCATTTAAATCAATGAAATTTATGAAAGAGACGGCTCCTTAACTCCTGACTGATTCAATGGGCCTACAGTATTCTAGTGCAATTTGCCAACAGAAGTATAGTGCTGAAATCCTACAAGGACCCAGTTCAGCATTGGTTAGGCCTAGAGATGGGCACAAATTGGAAAATTAGTGTTTTGTTTTGTTTCATTGCTCATTGTATTTCATTTCACTACTAAACAACTTTTTAATAGAAGTTTCGTAATAAAACAAAATGAGTAACAAAACGATTCAGAAGCTGCCACCACCCGGGGGGTGTTTCAGACAGGTGGGAGACAGACTGACCTGCCCCCCCCCAAAAAAAACACAAAAAAACACAACAAAACACCACCTGGGTGGTGGCAGCTTTTAAAGTGTTTTCCCACATCCGACCTGTCAAAAAAAAAAAAAAACCAGCTGGGAGGTGGATGGCAAAACAAAAAAGCAGAGCAAGCAGTGCTCCGTTTGAATTCCCAACTGCTTGCTCCACTCTCCCTTGCGACCACACCTCCCAGCTGGGGATTTTGGAGAGGTTGAGTTTTGGGGAGGGGGAGCCTCCTCCCCAAAACCTGACCTATTCAAAACTAACCCCCCCCAAAAAAAAACACACATGTGAGGCAGAAGGGAGTAAGCCACAGTAAAAATACTGTAAAAAAAAAAACTACAAAAATGGGGTGGGTGGGATGGAGTGGTCTGAGAAGACAAGCGCTGATGACAGTGCTCACCCTCTCAGACCTGCTGTGAACTGGAGAGTGGAGTAGGGAGGCATTTGGGGCAGGAAATTCAAAAGCCTCCCTCCTCTAGTTCTCCCCACTGAGAACTGAGCAGGAAAACAGCTGCAGGAACTCACTGCAGCCCCTTGCCTGAAGCAAGATCCAGCAGCAGCACCCTAGTTCTGTTCCTCCAAAACAAAAACGTCATTTCATTTCAGTTATATGCTGTTTGCCGTTTCATTTTGGTTTGAAACCTTACAAAACGATGAACAAGTGTGTCATTTTTCGTATGGTGCCCATCCCTAGTTAGGCCTAATCTAGAATACTGACACCACACTAAGATTTTTTTCTCATGGCATTTGTCCCACTTGGTGGTGGGGTCCACTTGACACCACACTAAGAATGATGCCAACAAACTGGAGCAAGTTCAGAGCAGGCCAAGGATGATCAGGGGACTGAAAACCAAGCCCTATGAGGACAGACTGAATAAATGGTAATGTTTTGCCTTGAGAAAAGAACATTGAGGGGAGATATTGTGGCAGTTTTCAAATACAGTGGTACTTTGTATAAAGGAATTAATTTGTTCCAATTGAAATTATGTAAAGCAAATTTTCCTTTGTATGAATTTTCTATAGGAATGCATTGAAAACGGATTAATCCCTACTCGCGACTGTTTTCTGTTGTACGGATTCACCCCATAGGCGATTCTGTTAAGCGAGTTCCCACTATCATTGGAAATGTTTTCCTTTAGCGGATTTTCTGTTAAATAAACTGCTTGTTATGTGAGGGTCCACTTGTATTTGCAAATTAATAATTCAGAGGAAGAGTAGGATCAGTTCTCAATCATTCCAGAGTGCAGGACACATAATAAAGGACTAAACCTACAGAAAACCAGATTTAATCTGAATATCGGAATAAACTTCTTAAGTGTTATGACAATGGAACCACTTACCTCAGGTGGTGATGAACCCTTCAACACTGGAAGCATTCCAGAGAAAATTGGACAACCGTCTGTCAGATCTGCTTGGATTGGTATTCCTGGACTGAGCAGGGGGTAGATCCTTCTGACTCAATCATTATGTGATTCTATTATTTCAGCCAATCTGTGTTAATTATCTCACCAATGTCAAAACATCCAGGAGAAACCAACCACTGTCTTGCAAATAGCACTGGTCAGAATCGCAGCTGACACTTCCTGTGCTTTCTGAATTTCATTTCTTTCCGACCTTGCTAAACACACATATAAAAAAAGGGGGGGGGGACTGTGTAATAGGACTTAAGGTGGCAGATAGAAAATGAGGTCAAAAGGCATCTTACTCACCACATATTCTGAACATAAATACACTGTTCCATGTGGTTAGTGCTGAGGGACCTTTTTCCGGGATGCAATTAATGAGATAGTGACATCTCTAGATGACTACTGTGGGGTTATCTCTTTTCTACGGATAATTTCACCAGGCAGAAATAGTGCTGACAAGAGGAGTAATACAGTACCGGGAAATACACCCAGCCAGAAATGTGTTGCTGTTTTTGATTAGTTCTGTTAATTCCACAGTTTCAGCCCATTCGTCCAATTTGTTAATTCTCTTAGTAACCTAAATAGATTTTACTATTTACGTTCCTATGTGCATTTCTGTATTGCAATAAACCTTGGATAGCTGTCTAAATGCGGGACTGATGTTAATGACCTTGCTAGCAAGGCTCACAGCTGCCATAGGATAATATTTACCTAAAGATCTCATTTCTGCACACTTCACTGCCTTGTTTACAAGCCACGGAGTTTCATAAGAGACACCACATTTTTATCATTCAGGTATTTTCACTTAAAAAGATGGTGCAAATCGAGTTCTCCAACATTCCTAGGTAGGCACCATTTAAATAAATGAAGCACTGTGAAACAGGCAAACCTGGTGTTCTTTTCTCTGAGCCTAGTAACATGATTAATAAATAACGTTTGTCACATCTCCAGGATACAATGGAAACCTTCTGCACAGCTTTATGCATTCATTTGGTGCCATCCCTAAATGTAGCAAGGTTTCTAGGTAGGTTAGCTAATACCATTCTTTGCATGTTTATCACAGAATTAAAGAACAAGAAAGCTAGAATGGATTTTAAATAATCCTTTCTGAATTTTAAATAGGAGCACAGTAGTAAAGTTGGTATATACAGTACCTCAACTGGGTTAGTGTAAGAAAGAAATGAAGTGACACGGATTTAATATTCTCATCTTTGAAACTCATTTATGATTTATTACTCCTAGCATTAAAATTATGTTGAGCCATGACTGCTCTAGTGGCTCAAGGACTAAGCAGCATCCTCGAGGTCACCAAAGAGGGTTGAGGAGTTAAATGGAGTAAAAATCATTCTGTTGTCAATCTAAATCTTCCTGGAGATGCAAAACATGGTATAAAATAGCAGAAACTAGAGCTTTTTATAATGTGTTCTGGATCTGTATTCTAAAGAATCCCAGTTTGCACAACTGTGTTCTGGTGTAACTGTTTTAATGTGCTGCGGTTCATGAAAGTGTGTGCCAGATAAAAACCTATTATTTGTTAAGGTGTCTATGTTTGTTCTACCATCACTTCAGATTATACTTTTAGCATATAAAGCAAGCTATTAAAATTACCCAAATGTCATTCATAAGACAAAAAGTAGATGTAGTTTTCAAAAAGGATCCCTGCTATGCTGGGTAACTTTGAGTTGTAGTTACTCTTTTGCTTACATAATTGTGTTCCAGAATGGAAGCTTAGTAGTTTGAGACAGAGACTTCTTTTGATTGAAAGCAAACATTTGGCAAAGAAACATTGCTGAATAATCAGGATCTGAGCAGCCAAGGACCAAGCACTGCATATGTCATTTCAGTGATACCTTCTTAAACCATTTTTGCCTTCCATGGGGAACGGCATTTTAAAATTCATGGATTCAAATCAAAGAGAGATTTTCAAGAAATACTGGGTAAAAATTATTGATAGAAAGACTGTTTGGTGGTGATGTTCATTGGAACTTTAAGCAGATTGGATGGTCATTTGTCAACAATAGGTTGACAATTGGTATAGAGTTGGATAAATGACGTCTGTAATCACTTGGAGATAGATATGGGTAGCTAAATTGTTGATTTGTGTTCATACAAATTGATATCCCCATCAAATACAAATTCACAAATTTTGGCAGTTTTTGATTTATTGATTTGTTGGGCTATAAAATGCCCCCAAAGGCTCCGATAGACACAACATTTGCACATAACCTTCTCCTGACCCTTCCCCACAATCCATCCCTATTTGGGGAAGCTTGGATTTCTGTTTCCATGTTATGCACCCCCAGGATTGCTTCCAACAGCCCACCCTGGAATGTATCCCCAGGTACCCAGAGACACCAAATGTATGGAGAAGCTTCCTCTAACTCTCCTCTACAATCCCTCCATGTTTGGTGATGAATAGTCTCCCCCAGACCCAGTTGCTAAAGGGCACCTTCCTGGAGGGAGGCACTTTGTGAATGTATGACTTAGAGGTCTGACACCCAAACTTGACCTAACTTGTAGGGATTGTAGAAGAGATTTATGGAAAAGCTTTCCTGAAAATTTGTTGTTTCTAAGTGCCTTGGAAGCCATTTTAAATTAAAAATGAATTTACATAATTGATTCCTCGGGGGGAATTCATTGACCTTGATGAATCAAGAAACAATATCAATCTCTATTTTTCTGATTTGTCCCCAGCTTTACCTTGGTCTATACAAGTGTATTTTCTATGGTTTTGCATCCAGTAACACTACTACCACAAGTACACAAATTGCTCAAAATTTGTACAAACTATCTGCCTTGGGGAATTATGTCCCAAAAGCTCTCGACCACATTCATGATCAGAAAGACCTTGATGGGCTTTGATTGACAAAACCCCCAACAAACATGGCCTTGCAGATTACAATTTAATCCTCAACAAAACTATCTACGTTTTCTTGAACAAAGCTCAAAGGTTCATACTAACATAGGTTCATACTAACATCTTTTAAAATGGTATTTTGGCTTCACTTTATATAATGGCAAAGGTTGGCATTTGCAAAGATGATGCTCAAAGGAGCAAATGATAAATGTCTGTTTACTACAAAAGGGCACTTCAGTCAAATGTGCGGAGGAAAGGGCATACATTCTTTCCATTAATTAAAGCATAAAAATATTGTAGACTTCAAACAAAAAAAGTAGAGAAAAATTCTATCTGCGCACTAATTACATGTTTGTTATTTCAAGGACTTGTGAAAGCTTCAAGAAGCTTTACATGCCACATTTCACAAGCATATTTTCAGTTCTTAAATTATTCTGCTTTATATATAATTGGCAATTTTCAAAAGCCATGTCTGTTACTATGCATTCAAAATAAAATGCCAAATGTGTGTGTGTGTGTGTGTGCATGAGAAAAATGGATTTCATTCTAAAACAAAAAAAAAACAGAAAGAAGCAACCATGGATTGAATAAAAAAGTATCTCTGAATGTCTCTGAATAAAAACATAAGAACATAAGAAGAGCTGTGCTGGATCAGGCCAAATACCCATCTAGTCCACCTTTGTATATCTCATAAAATGTGTCCGGGAGTGCACACGACTAGATATCTGTCTCTTGATACAACTCCCCTGCATCTGGCCCTTGAAGCATCCTGGTTTTAAGCCTGGAGATTACACATCTCCATCATGGTTTGTAATCTGTGATGGACTGTTCCTCCAGGAATCTGTCCAATCCCCTTTTGAAGGCACCCAAGCCAGATGCCATCACCACACCACACCCTATGGCAGGGAGTTTAACAGACTAACAACATACTGGGTAAAGAAGTATTTTCTTTTATCTGTTCTCACTCTCCCAACCCTCAATTTGATTGCATTATTTTGTATGTCTCAATCATATCTCCCTTCAGGCAGTTTTTTTCCAGACTAAAGATCCCCAGATGCTGTACCTTTTCCTCATAAGGAAGGTGCCCCAGCCCAGTTGCTCTCTTCTACACCTTTTCCAGATCCACTATGTCTTTTTTTGAGATGCGGTAACCAGAATTGTACACAATACTCCAGGTGCAGCCTTACTGCCATTTTGTACAATGGCATTATAATGTTGGCTGTTTATTTTCAATTCCCTTTTTAATAATCCCTAGCATGGAATTGGCCTTCTTCACTGCTGCCACACACTGGGCAGACACCTTCATTGAGCTGTCCACCAGCACAACAAGATTTCTTTCCTGATCCATCATGGATAGCTCAGAGCCCATGAGTTGATAGATAAAGTTTGGATTTTTTGCCCAAATATGCATTAGTTTACATTTTTCTACATTAAATCACATTTGCCATTTTGCTGCCAATTCCCCCAGTTTAAAGAGATCCTTCTGGTCTTCTCTGGTCTTCTCCAACCAGAAAAGTTTTGTATCTTCTCTGGTCTTCACCAACCGGAAAAGTTTTGTATCATCTGCAAATTTGGTCACCTCACTGCTTATTCCTGTCTCCTTTATGAACAGATTGAAAAGCATTGGTCCCAAAACAGATCCCTGGGGCACACCACTTTTCATCTCTCTCCATTTCGAAAATTGCCGATTGACACCTACTCTCTGTTTCCTGGATCTCATATATTTCTCAGTACATAAGAAGACCTGCCCTCTTATCCCCTGACTGTGCAATTTTCTCAGCAGCCTCTGGTGAGGGACTGTGTCAAAAGCCATCTAAAAATCAAGATAGACATTATCTACCGGTTCACACTAATCCACATGCCTGTTGACCTTTTCAAAGAATTCTAAAAGGCTTAAAAATAAAGACTTACCCTTAAAGAAGCCATGCTGATTTTCCATCAGCAAGGTTTGTTCTTCTTTGTGTTTTAAGATTTTTTTCTTGGACAAGGCTTTCTACCATCTCCCTGGGACAGATGTAAGGCTAACCAGCCTTTAGTTTTCCAGGTCCTCCTTCCCTCCTTTTTTAAAACATTCGTGTGACATCCATTATCCTCCAGTCCTCTGGCACTGTGGATGTTTTAAGAGACAAGTTGCATATTACCGTTAAAAGATCCACAATTTCATTTCTCAGTTCCTTAATAACCCTTGGGTTGATGCCATCTGGGTCCGGTGACTTGTTAATCTTCAATTTACCAATTAAACCTAAAACATCATCTCTTTTAACCTGCATTTGATTTAATTCTTTAGTCAAGAGGGGCAGTTTGGGCAGCAAAATCTGCCCAAGGTCTTCTGTCATGAAGACATATGCAAAGAACTCATTTAATTTCTCTGCAATTTCCAAGTCCCCTTTTACCTCCCCTTTTCCTCCCTCATCATCCAGAGGGCCAACTTGTCCTGTATGTGAGCATTAGAGAAAGGGATTTGTCATTACAGTGGAACCTTGACTGACATCATTAATCCGTTCCGGAGGTCTAGACATAAGTCAAACATGACTTAAGTCAAACGAACTTTTCCCATAGAAAGTAATGGAAAAGTGGATTAATCCATTCCAGACGATGAAAAAGACCCTCGAAAACAGCAATTTAACACAAATTTGTCTGTCTAACCAGACAGCAATAATCCATGCTGTACTATAAAAGAAATAAGATAGCATTGTAGATGAAATAAATTAACTTTATTAAATTAACAAATTTTAAATTAACAAATTTTTATTAACATTGACAAATTTTTATTAAAATTAACAATTTTTATTAGGTTAACAAATTTTATGCCTGCCAGGGAGAGGTGGAACGAGGTGGCGGGGAAAAGCGGGCCTAGCCCAGGATGGGAGAGGTTGGCCTTGGCTTTTGCAGGCAGCGGCTCCCCAAGACAATTTCCCCCCTAACATACACACATACACACAGAGAGAGACTTCCCTCACCAAGTGGGCAAGGTGAACCTAGGTTTGGAAAAGGGAAGGAAATAAAGAAGAGGGGAAATTCTTTACCAAAAGTCTCCACCGGTCAGAATTGCAAAAAATCCCAGGAGTTCAAAAGCCAGGCAATGAGGGAAGAGAATGAGGAGCTGCAGCAGCACCAGCAGAGAGAGAAAGATGCTAGATAGACTGACTTGGGTACCTAATGCCACCTTCTGAAGTTCTTAACTGGGTCAGAAGGCAGGATCCAGACAGAGGAAAACAAAAGGCAGGCAGGTAATTGGGGGGGGGGGGAGAGAGAGAGACAGGTCACGATCATGAAATGTAAACCCCGGTGCCCGAGATCAGAAGCTTCCCTTTCTTTCCAACTTCCAGTGGGGTGCAGTGGGGTGGGGGAACAGGACGCGGCTGAGCTTCTTCCAAAGCTGAGTTTAAAAGCCAAGACCAACAGACGAAAGGCTGTCCATAAACATACAGAGAGAGAGAGAGACACATCCCCCACCACCATCGCCACCAAAAAACAAGAGAAAACAGATCAGGAGCAACGTCTTTTTAGGATGTCCCCCAAAACGGAGCTGCTTAGGAAATCCCCCAATTTCTCAGGAACCAGGAAGGAAGGGAAAGAGAGAGAGACAGAAAAGGACCTTACGCCACTTCCCCCCCCTTCAATCCAGCTTAGGGGGGTGAATGGCAGGTGGAGGAGGGCTGTTCCCTCGGGTTTTTTTCTTTCCTCTTCATCTTCCCCCCACCCTCCTTCCTCTTCCTCCCCACAAGAAGTTTTTGAGGGGAGGATCAGAAGCGATGAAAGGAGGGGAAGGGGGAGAAAGAGAGAGAGAAATCTCTTATCAGGCTCTCTAACACACCCATGTCTTTTAATCCCCTGCTGAGCTCCACCTCCGCCTCATTGCTCAAATCCTTTAACCCGGAAAAGCGGGGAAGGGTGGGGAGAGAGAGAGCACAAGGCTGAAGAAGAAAAGGGATTAAAAAGAGGGAGAGGGAAAGAGAGGGGGGAATATTTGGAGAGAAAGAAGAGAGAGAGAGAAAGAAAGAAAGGGGAGGCAGCCAGAGAGATAGTGTGAGAGAGCTGGGAGAGGAAGATGGGGGGTTTTGTGTATAAACAGAAGGGGAGGACTGCTGCCAGATTCCGGGGCCTTGCGCCAGGGCTCCAAGACATAAGTCGGAGCCTGCGGTGCAAGTCAAACAGGCCCCTGGTGGACGCAAGTCAAATATGCTGCAAGTCAAGCGGTACGTAAGTCAAGGTTCCACTGTACTGGCATCAATGGCCACTAAGCACCTGACTGTTAGGGACTGATGCAAAATTATACTGTATGGCAATATGCAATTTCCTCCTGCCCTGAGAGCTCATTGGTTTAAGTATCTGGCTGCAGAGTCAGAGTTGGGAAATTTGATTCTCCACTGAGTCTTCTGGGAGAACAAACAGCCTGTATGGCATTGGGCAGGCTGCACAGTCTCAGAACTTCCACAGAAGAAGACAATGGTAAACCACTTGTGAATGTTCTCTTCCTGGAAAACTCTAAAAAGGGGTTTTGTAAGTGAAAATTCACTTGATGGCCCTTTAAAGAAGAAGAAGAAGAAGAAGAAGAAGAAGAAGAAGAAGAAGAAGAAGAAGAAGAAGAAGAAGAAGAAGAAGAAGAAGAAGAAGAAGAAGAATGGTGATTCATTTTGATCTATGATTCATCATGGTCAAGAAATCACAAAAATGAATTTATGATTTTTCCCCTGAGTTTAGTAATTATTTGTAAATTCATTTTTACTTAAAAACCCTATAATATGGGCCTCAGATTTCTGAGTTATGCTCTCCCAAAGAGAATCCAGCACAATTGTGCCCCCCAGGCACCTAGAGACACCAGATTTCCAGGAAAGACTCCCATGACTCTCCTGTACAATTCCTCCAAATTTCTTAAAGACTGAGTTTCAGAACTCTGAGTTATACACCCACAAAATTGCCCCCAGGAAGGGGCCCTTTAGCAACTGGGATGCATAATCTGGATACCAGAAATCGAATCTTCCCCAAGCATAGCGATTGTAGAGAATGGTGAGGAGAAACTACGCTGAACATTTTGTGTCCCTAGGTGTCATGGACATTTTGTAGCCTGAATCAAAATTTGCTAAACATTCATCAATGTGGATTCGTTCGGTGTATTGATTTGTATGAATAAGAATAAATGGATTAGCCATTTTTGAACAAATTGTGCAGCTTATTTTTTTTTAAATGTGCCCATCTCTAAATATTATTATACAATTTGCTGGCTAGTAGCAGCCTAAGAATGCTGTTCCATGGCTCCATAGAAAAATCAGAAATAAGAAGGAAGCCAGCCTGTACAGAATGGACTGTATCAAGGTCAAGGAATGAGGCAACAGCAAAGAAATGAGTATATCCTTTTCTGTTGAGCAAGGGAGCTATTTCTATATGAAAGCCAGAACAATGCTTTGATTAAAACCAGTCAAGGGTATTGTTGTGTGTAAAGTGATTCCATAGATGATACAAGGCTACTTTCCCAAGCACTTTTTGAAGAAAGGGAGGTAGAAATGAGATCTTAGTAAGATAAATGGACTGCAAGGTTAAGAGTGTTTTCAAAGGAGCTGGAATTCTGGACATTGTAAATCTTTTTCCATTCTGTCTTACTATTTCTCTGATAATACCGTGCTGTCCAAAATAAGGGGGGGGGGATGTTCTGCCCGAGAGATCATTGAATATGTCCAACTCAGAAGATAATGGAACAATAAAAAAAATCAATGCTGATAATAAGGGCTGGTTTGGAGAAATTGTCAAAATAATCAGAGAAGTAAGGTTTCAAAAATGAGGAAGCAGCCTTTAAAAATGGCACTGAAATGAAGTCCACTGCAACTACATGAATTTAAAGCCATGGATTTTTTTTTAAGTCAGATGTGCTTTATTATTGATGTGGAAGATACTAGTGGGCCAGTTGAACATTACTCATGCTCAGCATGAGTGAGAAAAGAGGGGTTTATAATCTATTTATTTATTTATTTATTTATTTTCAAATTTCTATACCGCTCCTTCTTCCCAGAACGGGAACTCAGGGCGGTTTACAAGAAAAAGATTAAAAACAGAATATCACCAGAGAAAACAAACACTTAGAGGAAGATAAGGCGGGATTAAAAAAAAAAAACCCTCTAGTCATTGTTAAAGGCATCACTAAAGAGTAAGGTTTTTAAACCTCTTTTAAAGGACGCTAGTGATGGAGCCTGTCGCAATTCACTCGGCAAGTTATTCCAACTGGACGGACCCACCACCGAGAATGCCCTCCCGCGAGTACTCGCTTTGCGGGCCTCCTTGGGGGGGACAGTCCGGAGTGAAAGTGCCAAAGATGATCGGGTGGGTCGGGCTAGATTTAGTTGACGGTGAAGGCGCTCTGACAGATAATCAGGGGCCAAGCCATGGAGGGTTTTGTAAACCAAAACCAACACCTTGAACCTTATTCGGGAGGCAACGGGCAACCAGTGCAGGCGAGCCAGGATGGGGGAGATGCGGTCAAACCGACGCGCACCAACCACCAGCCTGGCCGCCGCGTTCTGGACCCGCTGCAGTCTCCGAACAAGGTTCAAGGGGAGCCCCATGTAGAGAGCGTTGCAATAATCCAGCCTCGACGTGACCAGTGCCTGTACCACTGTCCTCAGGGAGCTCTCGTCCAGGTACGGGCGAATCTGGGCGATAAGCCTTAGATGGTAAAAGGCCGACCTGGTCACGGCTGACACCTGGGGTTCCAGGGTCAGACCCGGATCCAGGACGACGCCCAGATTCCTCACTCTTTGCGCCAGCTGGAGGGCGGACCCACCCAGACTGGGAAGAGGGCCACAGTACCTTTCGGGATCGCCCCCGAAGAACATAACCTCCGTCTTTCCCGGGTTGAGCCTGAGTCTGTGAGTCCTGGTCCAGTCCAAAACCGCAGCCAGGCAGCGATCAAGGGTCTCGACAGCTTCCACTGCACAGGTGGTAAAGGAGAGATAGAGCTGTGTGTCATCAGCGTACTGATGACAGCAGACTCCAAAACTCTGGATGATCTCAGCCAGCGGTTTCATGTAGATGTTAAAGAGCATAGGGGAGAGGGACGACCCCTGGGGCACCCCACAAGAGAGTGTCCAGGGAGCCGACAACTCACCCCCCAAACTCACTCGCTGGGTGCGGCCCTCAGGAAGGAGCGGAGCCAGCCAAAGGCCAGACCTCCGATCCCCACCTCCGAGAGTCGCTCCAGCAGGATACCGTGGTCAACGGTATCGAAAGCCGCTGACAGGTCAAGAAGGACCAGCAGGGTAGAGCAACCCCTGTCGGCCCTCCTCAACAGATCATCGTGCAGAGCGACCAGAGCCGTCTCCGTCCCATGACGCGGCCTGAACCCAGATTGGAAAGGATCCAGGACATGGTTCTCCTCCAGGAACGACTGGAGACGCAGGGCGGCGACTCGCTCGACTACCTTGCCCAAAAAGGGAACATTGGCTATGGGGCGATAGTTAGACATATCGTCCACAGCCAGGCCAGGTCTTTTAATAATGGGCTTCACCACCATCTCCTTCAGAGGACCGGGAAAAATCCCGTCCCTGAAGGAGGCCGAAGCAATTAGCGAAGCCCATTTTGGCATGCTCCCCCCTGCGATCTTAATCAGCCAGGACGGGCAAGGGTCGAACGGAGAAGCCGCTGGCCTGCAGTGTCCCAGGGCCCTGGAGGCATCCTCAGGTGTAACAGGCCCAAACTCAACGAACCGGGGCGACCGAGGTGGCCCAGTACCGGCCACGGCAGGGGCTGGATCAGGGCAACCGGCATCCAGCTCGGAACGGATGGCCTCTATCTACTTGAACTTCACACCTAGTTGATCTTGACATGAAGAGAAACCTGCACTTAAGTACAGACTCAAGAAAGGGGACTGGAGAGATCAGCTCATGGGTTTGAATACTCCTTGTGGCAATCAAAAACCCTAAGGAAAAGTGTCCTACATTCCTTCTACACTTTAGTTGCATAATGTAATTAGAGGAAAACAACATAATAGGGATGCAATATGCAGTATATCAGGCCTGCCCAAGAGGTAGACCGTGGGCTACCTGTAGCCCGCAAAGGGTTCAAAAGTAGCCCGCCGGCCATCAATTTAAAAACGTGAAGGGGTAAGTTCTCCACCTCTCCCTCCCCCATCCCAAGTACCACCACTGCCCCAGCAAAGTTCTGGGTCTGCCAGCCCACTGTCTCAGCTGAGTGGGGCAGTTAAAGGGCCATGGCACATTGAAAACTATTTCCCCCGAAATGGATTAATTGGTTTTCAATACATTCCCATGGGAAACTGCTGCTCTACTTAGAAAGGTTTTACTTATGAGCATGTGTTTGGAATGGATAAAATTCGTAAGTAGAGGTTTTAGTGTTGTAGCCCTCAGGCACTTTTGGCCAGAAAAAGTAGACCTCCGCCTGTTCAAAGTTGAACAGCCCTGCAGTATATCTATATATACATACACACACATGGTAAATTCTCTGTTTTGGAGGCTATATGATCCCTCACCTCCAGGCAACAATGGAACAAGGAGCAGTATCTCTCATCATCTGAACTGATAGAGTTGCCACCACATTGCACAAAAGCTTATAGAATCCTTTTTTTTTTTTTTAAGAATAGAATAGAATAGAATCCTTTAAAGCTTATTGCTTTGTGTGTGCATTGTGTCGTGACCGACTCTTCATGCCCCCATGTCCATGGAGATTTCTTGGCAGGAATACTGGAGTGGTTTTCCAGTTCCTACTCCAGGCACCTACAGCACCTAGTATTCCCTGGTGGTCTCCCATCCACGTACTAACCAGGGCCGACCCTGCTTACCGTCCGAAATCAGGTGAGATTGGATAATGAGACCTAAACCATTAAAGCTTATTGCTTTAATGAGACCTAAACCAGTTTACCTAGCAACAAAAGAGTGATTGTGCATTGTCAAGTACAGGGATGATCTACAGCTCTACAACTTCTTTGCTAATGGATATTGATTGCTAAATTGAACTGATGTAACCAGAGCTATCAGAAAATACTTGCCAATGTCTTTTATTTCTGAAACAATTTTTAAGAGCAGGACACCATTATTTGCCCCTCTCTCTTCCAATTCATATATGCAATTATCTAATTATGTCTCTCGCTGTCCACTTAGGCTAAGTCACAACAAAAAGAGGCAGGTTAATCTTAGTTCATATCTTCTTCTTTGAGCCTGCAGGTGATAAGTGTGACAGTGTAAAGCTCCGTAGAGAACTACTACCAGTTAAGAAGCCAAAGTGTGTATTTCTTGTTCACACTACATTGCATAACTGGTGCATAACACAAGCCACGAGGGCCATCTGTTTACCTAGCAGGAACTGACCACTGAGTTTTAGTGATCTTTTGCCAGAAGGGGTAGTAGGGTTCTTGCTAGTGCTTTGTTCCTTTCCCAATATTCTTCCATCCTTAAAATAGAAAGGACAGAGGATGCTGAATTACATCAAAAAAGGATACTTAATTATCATCCCCCCCTTTCATATATCTATGGGTATTTATCACATATAAGTATATTGTTAAAAGTAATAGTAAATGCTTGTGGTCTAAGTTGAGGGTTATTTACAGAGGAAGTGATTAAAAGAACAGTTTTCTGAGCTGTGAGGCAGCTATCTAGGGAAAGAGAACGATTAGAGAATATTACTGAGGGATTATGACTATCTAATAATGCTAAACTAGTTTGTAATTACTGCTGTGGGACTTCAAAAACAAAACTGTGGAATTACTCCTGATAAAATAAATAAAAGACACATAATCATAACATGGATAATCAGCTCACAAAGAAAATCCATGTAAATATTTTTGTCTGTTTTAGTTTAATAGCATGTTTTCGGCAATAAATTGCTTCCCTACCAGCTGTTTTTGTAGATTTCTGTTAGAAGTGTAGACTGTTTGGACAGAATTATACATGGGCATTCATATATTTTAGCCTTTTTGGAACAAATTTGAGTCAATTAGCCTAATGTCAGTCCAAGCAGCTCTGGTATGTAAACATCCGCATGAAAATTTCCATATATATTTACATTGTAATATATGATTTTGAAGGCATGTCCTAAATTGTAGATTCAAAGTGTATTTTCAAAAGTATGAATTTTCAGACATAAACTGAGAAATACATTGGAACTTTCAGGAAGAACTGTAGCCATTATACTAGTCAGAGTAACAATCAGGGCAGTTTTCATTGAAATTATTGGTTGCAAAGCCACCAACTCACCAAAGGCCTGTGGGTAAAGGTAAAATAGTGACTGCCATTTTGGAGGCTTCCATCTGTCGCCTTCCCAGGAGACAGGAAAGCTACATGGAGATCTCATGATGATGGTCCCTGGCCAATCCAGTGCCCCAGGAACAGAGATCCTCTCCTTCATGTGGTCTGGATTGGAAGATTCAGGTTCACGCCTTCTTCACCTTCCCTCCCTTGCTTCATTTGGTGTTCTGGTTAGCAGGTGAAGAGGTTGTGTGCATTATGTCATAGTTTGTTTATGGAGGTGTTGGGAAGCATGAGGATGGATTGGCCCAGAGCAGGATAGGGTCAGGGAGATGCTTGACCTTCCCTAGTGGATTTCTCTTTAAGGGGGTGAGGCAGAAAGACATTGTGTCGAGTCCATGAATTCTCCAATTTAGGGGTGTTGGAAGGGGCCACATAGTGATGGACACTCATATGGCTAATCTCATTTACTAGTTTCCTTGGTTATAACATAAGTTGGTAGATGAGTCAGCTGGTGTTGCTCCATCCTCCACGCATATGCCAGTACTATTGCCCTCTGTTACTAATGAAGTGGTGGGCTGCTTTATCACCAATGCTTGTGTATTTGTATGATTATTTCCTACCTCCAAAGGACTACAACCTGCCAAAGATCCAATTCCTTTAGTACATGCAGCTGACCCTTATAAAAGAAGGTCAAGAGTCTAGACTGGAATATAGAAGTAGTACCTGACTCTGAGTATTTGAGCAGTACTGGACCATTAACAGCATTTTGGGGGATAAAAGATGCTTATAGAAAGAGTTTTAAAAATAAAGGATAGAAGTGTGTGTGCACGTGTGTGTGTGTGTGTGCGTGTGTGTGCGTGTGCGTGTGTTGGACAACAGCTCCTTTCCTCCTGACCATTGGCTACCTTGAATCAGCAGTCTGCCAATATGTAGAGGTCACAGTTTCCTTACTCCTCTAAGCAGCATGTTTTAAAGTTTGGCTGAGCATCCCCAGCCTGGCTCTTCTGGGGCCCCATTCCGGTTCTTGTGGGCTTCTCATACTGTCATGGTCCTACTCCGTAATATCGTCATTTGGCACATACTCACCCATCCAATTATCTCATATATTCTTTCCCCATCCTAAGAGGCTCTCCACTCCTATGGGACAGATGGTGAACAGACAAATGGGGATATGATCCCATGTTAGTGACCACTGTGTCCTTGATATCAAAGTACCCTTTAATAGGTATTCATATTGAAATGTAACCTTAAACATTTACACCCCCTATAAAAAATACTATCTCAGATTTTTATGACCTCATATTTTGCCCCTTGTATAGATCAAGCTTAGGAAAATACAGTGGTACCTCAGATAACAACTGCCCCAGATAATGAATAGTTCGGATAACAACTGCAAATTTCTGGGTTTAGGGCTGCCTCTGATAATGAATTTTCCCTATGGGCTGCCTCGGATAACGAATCGCAATTCCTAGGTATAGGTCTGCCTTGGAGAACGAATTTTCTCTATGGGCTGCCTTGGATAATGAATCTTCCTATGGGCTGCCTTGGATAACGAATTTTCCCTATGGACTGCCTCAGATAATGAATTTCCAGCATGCATCAGTAAAAACGTTATCCCAGGTGACATTGCATCTGTACCTTTAAATTGCACTTTTTAAAGAGTTTTGAGCAAAAAACCAGGTGTCTGTGCCTTTTTCCTAGGCTCCAGAATGGATTAAATGGTTTCGGATAACAACTAACCTCGGAGAACGAATTACCGTCGTTATCCGAGACACCACTGTATAGGTATACCCATTTGAAATCAGCTGAACCAAGTACATTTATTTCAGTGTTTAATTAAGACATGCCCTACTGGCAGACCACACTGCAGATCAAAGTTCTCCATAAACAAGAAAGCACACAGTTGCAAATATAATTTCCTTGTAACTTAGAAATGGAGATGGCACAAACAGTGGAAAAAATGACAAATCAGGCTGATATATGGTTCGTAGCTAACCACCAACATTTAACCACCATGATGAAACCCCAGAAAATCAAACTGGTTTGTGGTTCATTTTTCTGATTCATTTCTCAGGATAGAGATCCTACCTGCCCACCCCATTCCCACTGCCCCCACTGCCTCCCTCTCTGATCCTGCCACTGTTCTTCCTCCTTCAATGCTGCTGCCATCATCCTGAGAGGTAGCAGGCCCAGTCTTCTTTCCCAGAGGTAGCCAGAACACTGATGGGGGGTTTTGCATGGCAGGGTTTTGGACTGGATGGCCCTTGAGGTTTTTTCCAACTCTATGATTCTATGCTTCTGTGCTACCTCTGCAAGCATCCTCACCATCCAGCTTATAGGCAGGCACATGTGCAGAGGCAGTAGGCCAGCTCCTCAAAGGAGGTCATTGAGTATATTGGAGGAGGTGGTATGGTAGCAATACCAGGTTGGGAGATAGCTGAGCAGTGGAAAGGGGGCAGGGGTTCATTGTCTTTTGCTGAACAAAATGAAGCATGGGGGGGGGGGACTTGGGTGGTTCATTTGCTTTGGGATCTCAAAATGGTTTGCAAAATGAAATGTAAGCCAGTCCAATTTGTTGTTTTTTCTAGTTCATATTTTGGTTTGGGCCTATCTAAAATTAGAAGGAAATAAGCATACGTTTCAACTGCAAGCATTAGCTGAGCATTAGCTGAATACTTCTTTCTTTTTTACCACTTTAAAAATTGGACAAAAATAAATAGCTTTAAATTTAAACAGGACTCAAAGCAGTTCAGAAAAAACAAAGAAAAACTGTCCATGCAATTACAAGGCTTCATTAAGTCCTAATCTTCATATCTACTAGCTAAATGTGTTAAATAAACCATTTCATTTTATTAGTAAATCATGATGTAGAAATTACGTACCTATTAGAAGTATTCCTCTCCCTAAACACATAAACTTATGCAAGAGCCTTATTGGTGCATCTCAAATAGATTTTCTCTCAAGGAGAAAGACTGATACACATTTGTAATATTCAATGATCAGGCATCAAGAATCATGCATTGTGTTCATGCCGGGACCAGGGCCGATGCTAGGTTTTTTTGTGCCCTAGGCAAGGGGTGGGGCAGTGGGCAGTGGGGGAGGTGGCACAGGGGTGGCTGCGGTGGGGGAGGTGGCACAGGGGCGGCTGCGGTGGGGGACGGGGAGGGGAGGGGCACCAGGGGGCGGCAGATGGCGGGGGATGGCGACGGGCATGGGGGTGTGGGGGCGGATGGCAACGGGCACAGGGTGGTGGTGATGGGTGCAGTGGGTGGCGGGCGGACGGTGATGGGCAGCAATGGGCGGACAGTGACGGGTGGCTGGCGGGCAGGGTGGTGCCGCCACCGCCGCCGCCCCGGCTGGGCAACCACCACCCCATCATCGTACCTCTGCTGTGCCCGGGCTCTGCAGGTGGCTGGGGTTATGAAGCGCCACCGAGGAGGAGGAGGAGGAGGAGGAGGAGGAGGAGGGCCGCACACCTAGTGGGGCGAGCAGCAGCCAATCCGGCGAGGCAGAGCCCCTCCGAAGAGGCGGCCCACAGCCTATCCAGCCCCCCCAGGCCGGGCTCTCGGGCGAGCGGGAGCCACGGACAGCCCACTGCAGTGGGGATGGCTCTGAGCATGGACAGAGCGCCGTACCCCACCCCGCCACCCCCACAAGCCTCCTCATTCCAGGGCAGCTGCGGGAGGGGTGGACCCCTTCTGTCTCTCCTCCCCCCTCACTTTCTGGCTGCTCAGCCTTTAGCAAAGTGTGGGGGCTCTGCCGGGCTCCCTCCTTCCCTCTCATTCAGGTTTCTGGGGTGACCGGAGTCCGCTGGGGAGAGGGCGCCGCCTGGCCGGAACATGCACACCTTCCCAGATGGCTGGCAGAGCTTGGAGGGTGCAGGAGCTCAGAGGCAGCAGGCGGCAGCAGGGGGGAGGCGGGGGGCAGCAGGCTTGCCAGCGCCCTCTCCATTTCGGAGCTCTAGGCAGCTGCCTAGTTCACCTTAATGGTAGCGCTGGCCCTGGCCGGGACCATCTGTATTATATTCTTTCATTAACCACTGAAGACATTACAATTTGTCTATATTTCTTGAACGGGCACATATATTCATGGAATTAACCAGAATGTGAACAAATTGAATGAAGTCTAATTATATCAATGTAGCCAAAATCTTCCAGAATGAATTTTCAAGGATTATTCTTTATGAAGGTGAGTAGGCGTTGTAGTGGTGGAGAAGCCCAATGCACTTAAACCTTTGATTTTGTTGGCACCTGTATTTCTATCTGAACTTATATTTTCCATCAGCATTTATTCTAGTAGGTTGTTGGAAACATACTAAAGAACCTGGGTAGTATAGTGGATAGATTGTTGATGAAGACTTGAGGTCAATCCTATTTAGTTCAGGAAACATATTGGGCAGTTGCAATGATAAAACCACTTTTCTTTCTTTCTTTCTTTCTTTCTTTCTTTCTTTCTTTCTTTCTTT
>JAHTLZ010000240.1:18252805-18289237 GCA_023846285.1 Phrynocephalus versicolor | reverse complement strand
AAAATATATTTATTATGATTATGTACATATGTGAACTGCCCAGGGTAGTGCCCTGGCACTAATGGTTGTGGTTGGTATAAAAACTGAAATAATAAATAAATAAATAAATAAAACTATCCATCACAAAATGTGGTTGTTTCAGAATGACCAGATAAAAGTTTCCTTCACACATGTGGGAAAACAACCCTACCTTAGAGAAGCATTAATGATGTTCACCATCCAATTTACAATAGCCTCACTGGCACTTTTATAAGCCAAGCAGACCAAGTGTCAAGCAAGAATGTGGTTGAGCTAGTACCCTAGACACATCCTCTGATATTAGATGTTCAAATTGAAGCAATCAGGCAGAGGGAAAAGATGCACCAGAGGTCCTTCTCCAGATTTTTTTAAAAAAAACCATCAGATTTCTTTGTCATCTAGTTTTCACACCCATACATAGAAATTGGGAAATCCCATATCTGAATGATCTTGAACTTGGTTTCCAGTGAAATATATCCTCAAAAATCTGTCATTCCTTCACAATGGCCCTTCTTAGCTATAATCTCTTTTTTATACAATTTCAGTTTTGGCCAATTGAAAGAAGGAAGGCATAGAAAATCCTTAGCAATCCTAGCTCCCAGGATTCTTGGAACAGTGATCATGTTGGATGGTGTGCATTGTGGGAGTTGTAGTTCCAAACAGCTTTTCTAAGTTTACACTATAAACAGCATCCAGTTTATAATTCTGCTTCTAAGTACAAGTGATTCTCCTTCTACATGCACACTCCCTTATCTACATCAAAACAATTATCTCTTGCTTTTATGTAGTTCCCAAAAGTGTGCAAGAATAAAGCCTAATTGTTATCCTCAAAGTTCTATTGATATGTTTTAAGATGCATACCTCAACTTTCTCAAGTTTATTGTGCCACTAAATGTGTGTGTTATCTTTAAAAATACTTTTTAATTGAAATTCAGGGTTGAATGGGTTTCCTTCTAGGAGGGGCTGAACTATCTTTATATATATATATTTTAATCTTTCATTTTGGTGTTTTTCCCCCTTTAGAAACATTTCAATCATATACAGAGGTGCTTTGACATTAGCAAATTCTTTTCCTCGGGCATTTGTTATTATTTCTTCTGTTTTTAATTAAACTTCATCAAATCCCATCTCATTTATTTATCAAGGATCAGCAATGAGCATCTAATTTCTTTCAATGCCTCAAATGAGAAAGGCAATGATATTATTGAAACATTTTTCAATGCACGGATTTAAAAATAAATAAAAATAAAAGAGAATCATTAACTTTAAAGATCAAGCATGTTTTCAGGCTGATGCAAAGTGTGACACACCACCCACAACATAATTCATAGGGGAAAGTAAATTTTTCCTTTGGAACCTGAATACAGTTATTAGAAACAGCAGCAGGTATTTTATCATTGTCATCAGCGGACGAAGGATTAATTGCTGTCACTGTTCTCACTGTGGCACCTTGTGGGGTACAAATTACATTTTTGTAACCTCAGGACCTTAATCACAAACAACATGATCAGAGCTCCTATTAATCTGTGGCAGCCAGCAGCAGCCATTCCATTGCAAATGACTGTATGGTCAGCAGTGTAAACTTTTCAAAAAGAGAGGGAAATGACTTATCTGGATTGTGCACATGGGGTGTTTGAGAAGGAACAGCACAGCAAAAAACAGGGATACATCAAATTAAAAGTCACATTCAATTGAATAGCTTTTCAGCCAATCTGACATAAGTTGGACTTCTCAGTGAATCCTTGTCCACATTGCCTTTATATTACTTTTCTGCTCCCCAGCCAAACACATCTGACCAGCCTGGAAATGTTAATAGGAAAGAGGAGCAAGTGGATCACTGAACTGGCATATTAAGGATAGTTGCCATAAAATAATAGAAATTGAGTGGGAAAGAGACTATAAAATGGATTTTAAAAATGGTGTTGCAGCATGCATGACCCATGGTTTCCTGGGGCAGGCCAATCAATACATTTCCAGTGAATAATCAATAAATCCATAGTATCTAGAGGCCTAAATGTTGCAGTGATGCTTCCTCTGAAACTCCACTACAAAGCATGAACGTATGGTAAAGATTGGGGAGCAGATGCCTGAGCTATACCCCCCCCAAAAGCCCTCCCCAGGAAAGTGTTTCTAAGCACCTAGAGGTACCAAATATGCAGAGAGGCTTCTCCTGCCTCAGCCCTACAATCTCTCCAAGCTTAGTGAAGTCTGAGTTTCATATATCTGAGTTATAAACACATAAAGGGAAATGCCCTTTAGCAACTGGATTGGGGAAGCCCAATATTCTCCAACTTGGAGGGACTGTAGAGGAGAGTCAGAGGAAGTTTCTCTGCAAGTTTGGAGTCCTTAGGTACCTGGAGAGAACTTTCTTGGGAGCCTGCATGCTCGGATGGAGTTGATGAGAGCCAATAAGGAATATAAGTTAAGGAAGATAGGTTTTAGCAGGCCCATTCCTCTGAGACAAGAGACAGGCAAAATTCAGGCTAAGGACCCACAGATAATCTCCCAAGGCTTTTTTAATGCCTCCTTGGTAGAAAAATAAATATGTGTAGAAGTCATGTAATACTCTCAGTAGTCTCCAGGAGCAGTGGTTTTTCATTAAACAAGTAGTAGGACTCCAAGCCCTACCCTCTAAATTTCAACCCAACTCATACTAACACAAGCCAGCACAATCCAATAATAAGCAAATCTCCAACCATATTGATGACCATAGGCAAACATTTTCATATGTATCTAGAAGATATGGTGCCATGGTGGCCCAGGACCCTCTCCCCTGCACCAGACTGGCCCGTTACCAGTCTTAGTGCCATGCAAGCCTCCAAGACAATCTGACCTATGCCATGGTTACCTGCCAGCTGGCCTGTTCCTTCCTACCTCCTCAGGTAGCCAACCACTCTGCAGCTAAGCAGGGGGATTGCTTCATGGGTAGGTGGGTGGCATTCACAATTGGAGCAGGTTCGATGGTGTTGGAGCCTTGTGCCATGCTAAGACCAGTTAGTGGTGGTCTGGGTGGACTCCACTCAGCCACTGTGGCACCTATGGTGCCACAGTTCATATTCCTCCAGATACAGTATGAATATGAAATGCATGCCTCTATTCACAAATATTTCTCTATTTTCAACACTGGCCTAGTCCCTGTCATAGGCCATGGGAATAGAAAGTTTGCCCCCCAGGCCCATAGAAAAAGCTTTGGCCAGGCTGGATGTGGCATCTGTGAATGTCTGCAAAGCAATAATAACTTCCTGGTTTTTTGCTATTGCACTTTTGATATGCATCTTCTCCATTTATGTTTTAGAATTGCATGTGAGCTTGGCTGAACATTTGGCAGAGCAGTCTTGGACATACTTCCCTCCTCCCACCCACGTCCAACATTGTGCAGTTGCATCAGGTTTAGTTGTATTTAGAGTTATTGCTTTTACAGAGCCTCATGGTGCAGTGGTTAAACTGCTGTATAGAGATGGGCACGACCAGAAAAAATTATTTTTCGAGTTGTCGTTTGTCAGGACGGGTCCGTTTCAGGTCGTTTCCGTTTGTCGCGAAATTTTTCAAAAATTTGTCGTTTCATCATGTCGTTTGTTGTTTGTAGTTTCCACTGCGATTTAGCGCGACTTGACTTCCCAGAGTATGGGGTTAGGGGGTAAGGGCTAGGCTTAGGGTAATGGTTAAGGTTAGGGTGGGTTAGTGGGCTGAACCTTTGGGTGCCTCTGGCCCACTAAGAACACAGTGTACTGGCATATGGGTTAGGGTTAGGGTTAGGCTTAGGCTTAGGCTTAGGGTTGGTGGGCTTTTTATGCCCTCTCTGGCACATCCAGAAGTCTCAGCAAAACCTGGCCATGCGATTGGTGGAATGGCTCCAAAAATTTGCATGGTCCCATCCCATGGCCAACCCATCATTGTGCGTGCACAGGTGTAAAAAAATAAAAATAAAATAAAATAAAATAAAATCAATGGAGACGTTTTATTGCAAGAAAAACCCACTGCTGCTACTGTAAAAATTCAAGCATTTAAAATAGCTAATTTTCACATGTTTCTGTGGTGCTTTGGTGGGTTTTTGGACCATGATTTCAAAAAAAATATTGTGGTCGCCATTTGGATCCCCCCCGCACCGCATGGCAAATGAAGATGACGAGGATGCCCCCCCAGCCTGGTACCAGAGCAGCTCGGGACAGGAGGGGGGGAGGCCAGGGACCCCCCACCCCAGAAACCACCCCTCTGGTAGGTGCACGCACTCAGGCAGGCATATTTTCGCCTGCTTTTTTGGCCGGGAATCGGGTTTTTTTTAAAAAAATTGAAACTTTTTTTCTGTGCCGCTTGGCATCGTGCGATCGCTGCGATGCCAGGAACGACAACGACAAATCAGACCCAATTTTTCTTTTATCGGTTCGAGTTCGTGTTCTGGCGGAGTAATTGTCGTTACCGTTTCCGTTACGTAACGGAAACGAGGAACGGAAACGGAAACGAGAATTTCGCCAAGTCGTGCCCATGTCTACTGCTGTACTGCAGCTTATGACATAGAATTCAATTCCAAGTAGGAGGCTGATGGTTCACTCAGCCTTCTGAGGTCAGTAAAATGAGTACCCAGCTTGTTGGGGGTGTGTGGTGAAATTTTGCATAATTTCCTATTAACCACCTAGAGAGTGGTTTAAGAACCATGGGGTAGTATACATGCAGCACACTTTGCTTAATGCTTTTTCATTGTTTTTTTAAATGGAAAGGTAATTCAATACCGCATAAAATAAAATGATATAACAAAACAAACATCCATGAACAGGAAGCTTCCATGAAATTCTTCAGCATGAAGTAGCTGGAAATGTGAAAATTCTTTTTCTGGAATATAATTCCCAGAATGCCCCATGAGTGCTGAGGAATGCTGGCTGTTGTTCACAAAAGCAACCTCTCTCATCTTTGGAAGTGTACTCCTGCTCCTCTGATGTGTCAGTTAAAAAATAGACTTTTTCCTCAAGCACATTTGCTGAAGATTGAAGTGTAAGTTCCCTTTCCCCTCTCTTTCTCCCTTCAAGCTGTAATGCACTGCTGGAATATTTAGGGACGTTCCAGATTCTGCTCAAGGTGCACCTCAGAAGTTAGATTTACCACATGCTTATGAAAAATGTTTAACAAATACCGATCTTGTAAAGCTCCATTTGAGTGTGAAAGCTATTCATCAATATCTCTTGAGTGTTCTGTGAAATTGAGGTGAGAGGAAGTCACCATGACTTAGAAATGGAGTGTTAAGTGTCTTCCTCATCACCCATTTAAAACCATGAATTTCCTTCTATTTTCAAATAGATCAGGAAGCTCTATCAATTCCTTGAGGAATGTTGTACATTTACCAAAATGCTCTTGGGGCAGCAAGATAACCACTTCAGAGTGCTGAATTATTAAACTTCTTGTTGATTCATTATTTCGCTTTAATCTAATTGAGTCTTGTGGCACATAATACCTGCTTCAAGTAAACAAGCTTTGAAGAAGGCCACTTATTTAAAGAATGCTGACTGGGCAAATCTTATGCCAAGTTTCATGTTGAACATGAACACAGACATAAGCCCTCAAAATTCTGTTCTCCCCAGTGGTCAACAGAATTGTAGTGTGTGTGTGGGGGGGGGGGGGGGGCGTTGTATGAGACAGAGAAAGCTTGTAAAAGCTATAGAAAAGCCCAGATCTGGAGTTCCTGACTTCAATTATTGGTTCCAAAAGCCTTCCAGTGTGCATTTCTGAAACAAGTTGATGTTGGAACATGAGTCAGAAACAATATATACCACCATTTCCATCACTTTTATCTTTAAAACATTAACTTATAAATTTGTAATTTTCTTTCTAGAGGCAAACTACCACCAGAATGTAATCAAAGTTTTAAATTGGGAATTAAATACTTCCATCATATTGTCATCAAAGAAAAATGTGTTCAAACCCAAGGAGAGAACATTAAGCTCCAATACAGGATTTTCACACTGAGGGTGATGTTGAACATGTAGAATAATATATAAGTCCTTTCAGTTCTACATCATTTAAATTGCAGTCTTCTACAGTAAGTGATGGGAACTGTTTCAGCCAAATTTCAACGGAATTTGGTCTCTGAGGAGGATTGTGTGGGGAGTATTCATTTAGGGCAAAGTGGTAAAAATGGCGGTGTGTTCCAACTCAAAGCTCCTTCTGCAAGTAACAAAAGCATCAGAGGAAACTGTTCAGCATTTCAGAACTAGAGAACAATTTTGCTGCAATTCAGATGGTTGGAGATCCTGTCTGCAGACCTAGGGGCTAGAGATTTTGGAAGTTGTCAGCTTCCAGAATGAAACGTGGGAGCCCAGCTGACATTTGGAACTGGAAGAATGAAATCAACCAATCCCTTACCTTGCGCTAGGCTCATGTGGGGTGCAACTCCAATGAGGAAGAAGCATCCAACGCGTAATCTTTCCTTCTCTCTGGCGCTGGCCAGTCAGACAAAGAGGCAGGATGATGCATTGCCCTTCTGATTGGCTAGCCAGTGCCAGGGAGAAAGAAATATGATGTGTCAGAAACTTCTTTGTTGGAGTTTTGCCCTGTGCGAGCCCAGAGCAAGGTAAGGGATTGGCTGATTTCATTCCTCCAGTTCTGAACCTCAACTGTAGGCTCCTGCCGGGCTTGTCTCAGGTAGGGGGCGCTTTGTCGCACTGGGAGCCGTCATTTCGGCATGAAAGAGGAGACCACGTGGGTTTCTGGGTGTGTGTGGGGATCAACACCCTTAAAAGGACAGCTTGCACACCAACCATCTTCTTTTGCACCAAGGTGCACCCTGCCCCCTCCCTTAGAGGTTATGAGAATGAGATAATCTGGTCACTTTGGGGCTGAATGGGAATTTTTGACTGGTACCAATATTGGCTGCTGGGTACCAGTGTGTTTTTGTCCATTCCATTCTCATTAACTGTTAAGCAGGGCCACTGAAGTTCGCTGGTGGGTAGTGCAACTAAAAACGGGCCAAGACTGTGATGTCAGAGATGTAAATGCACCTCAGACAGGGCACAAGGCAGCTGTATAATACTGTAGATAATAACAAATATAATAACAGCCTATAGGTAGACACCCCCCCCCAGAAAGAAAGTAAAATAAGACCATAAAGTCACTGAGCTCGTACGGCTGCCCCAAGTAATATGCTGACCTAGTTTTGGCTGGGAGGGCTGCTTTCTTTGAACAGCACCCCCATACTGGGTCCTAACATGGTGTCACACTAAAACAATATCTGTAGGCTAAAATATAAGTTGGAGTACGGGAGGCCCATCCCTCGGCTACAACTATTTAGTTACAGTTATAGTTAATAATAAAGTTATTAATAAAGTCGTGGCCTGATTTAAAACCCAATACCTCAATAATAAAGTTATTAATAAAGTTGTGGCCCGATTTAAAACCCAATACTCTGTGTGGACTCGTTATTTTGGGACTGGGGTGACAATGGGCTCCCACATTTTGTTTCAAAAGCTGACCACTTCTGAAATGAAAAGCCCATCTCTACTCAGGGCTAAGAATTTAATCTCCATGCTGCTACCCAGCCAAGAGACCAGCTGAGATCTCCCCAAAATATATTTGGTTAATGAACTGATGTGTCCTGCCTCCTGTGCAAAACTTCATAAGTTATATGGTTGCATAACACCACCAGAAAAAAGAACTGACAAACCATCTCAAAAAGTTTGTTTACATTTCCTTTGCCAATCAATTAGCTGCATACTAAATTGAATCGTTTTAGAACTTACATTTGGATTGGTGTTTGCATCCTATTGCAAAAACTTGAATCCATTTCTAAGTTGTGTTACATCTTGGTTGCAGGGGCTACACAGGCTTTAGAATAATTGCATTGGAAACTTTGTCCTGGTATTGCCAGCCCTGCTCTCGTGTCAGCCACTCACTCCTATTTCTATGGTGAGGTGAGGGAGAGGGAGCGTCTGCTGGCGAAGCTTCTCATCCCGTTAGAAAACTTGGCTGCTTCTCTGCTGTTCCCTTGGGAGGCAGAGAGAATCAGCACTTAGGAAAAGAGGTATATGTGAACCTGTCCAATCAGCAACGAAGGATCTTATTTGGCAGAATATGTGCAGCTGTCATACAATTAACCAATCACTTTCCCTTTGATTAAAATAGATATATCACCAAGATTAAACAGTGTGCTGGTCTTAGGGGGTGAGATACTTGTAATGTCTCCTTGCATAATTCTGGGCCATCAATGTAACCTCCCATTGTGTTTATAAGAAACACGTAAAATAGAATATTCATGGTAGCTTTTAAAAAGTAGACTAATTAGAAACTGTCAGGTTGTCTTCTGCTAATGTATTCCCAGGCACAGCTTGAGATTGCAGACACCATTAATAGCCCTAAAAACTGCACATGCTGCTTTTGCAAAGCATTAGCTGCAGAGCTGCATATATTTGTGGAAGACATTTCAGTTCAAGATTATTTTTGTTTATAAATTTAATGATTGATCATAAATTGACACTCACTTGCTTTGAGAGGAGATCTGCATTTCTTCATCTCACCTTAGGTGGGACTGGGCAAACTAGTTCAAAGAAATGAAAATCAGCAAATGTTCTCATATCATAGCGTATTAAAAATAATTACTACTATCTTTACAAAAATGGTTTGGCTTTTGTTTCTGCAGATAGTGAAGTTTCTGCTCTGCTCTGTGGTATTTGGTCTCTGGTGTTTCTCAAACTCTTGTCTCTTGTGCCTTTTGGTGTTTATGAAGCAGCTGATGAAATCCAAACTCTGTTTGAGCCTTTTCACATGACCCTTAAGATCCGCTGGCCACTTAAATTCGGACTAGAGATCTTGGGGGTTTGTCGCTATTCCTGTGTTCCCACCCCCTCCGCACTCCTGGCTGCTGGCTGCGTGAGGGCAGGGAGAAAAAAAGAAAGAAAAGAATGCCGGCTCACCTCTGTTCTGCCTTCTCGCTCTGCTCCCGGCAGCATTCCAGTCTTAAAGGGGCGGGGGGGGAAACAACAACAAACAGAAGCGAGGAGAGCCCGGCACTCACTACGTTACATCCGCATCAGGAACTTTTCACCCCTGGAAAGCAGGTACTTGAAAAGTGCGCTGGGATGTGCTTAGGTGGGCGTGGTCGCAATTAATTTTTTGTAAACTCCGGAGTTGGAGGGGAAACAATTTTAACCTCCGGATCTGGGAGCCATTTTCCGCGGATTTTAGGGGTCGTGTGAGAAGGCCCATGGTCTGTGACATGTCATCAGGTGAAACTGAAAATGTTCTGGTCTTGGAAAAAAAGAGGAAGAAAGAATAACTATGCTGAAAATGAATGTTGATATTTTTAGGACATCATACTTTAATATGTTCAATTGCTGCACATTTTGCTTAGTTGGTTTTGGTAGGAAAAAATAACCATAATCACAAATTATTTCATGTCTTGGTAGAAAATAACTTAAAATCAAGCTGACCAATGCAGCCAGATTTGCCCATCTTTCCCCCCTAAAGCTAGATAGGTAGCTCAACCCCGGGCTTCTCAGAATCTGACTGAGGAGCCAGAAGTTATGCATTCAATACACTACTTTGTTTCCTGGGAGAAATAGCAGCCTGTGTAGTCATGAGCAAGCTACACAGTCCCAGAAGAAGACAATGATGCACCACTTCTGAGTATTTTCTGTTTAGAAAACCTTGGAAAGGATTGCCATGAACTGGAATTGATTTGGCCACAAACCAGTTTATCTCAGTTTGTAAAAGTAGCAGCACAGGTGCTGTTGCTCCCCTTCCCCCTTGCTACAAACCTGGCCCAGTTTACTAGCTTCCAGCAAATTCACAACTGATTTCTCCACTCCTGGCTGAAGTTCAGGCCTCTCTGTCCCAACCTTTTGACAAAATGGGTGATCAGCCACCTGAGCCCGGTTAGTGGTTTTTTAGAGATGGGCATGAAACAGTAAAACAGGATGTAGTTCAGTTTAGTTCAGTTTCTTTGGTAGTTTCATTTTGTTTCATTTGTGATTAATTTTTAAATTAGTTTTGTTATGAAACGAAATGCTATGCTCCCCTGGGTCCTAAAGGAACAAAATAGCAGGGGAGCATCCTCAAGCTGTTCCCTGTAATCCCCCGAAATGTGGAAAGGTTTGGGGTTCAGGGGGCTGAGTTATGAAGCTCCAAATGGGTTGTCCCTAGGAAAAAGCATTTCTAATTGGATTCAGAAGCCAAGCCGCAAGCAGCTTTCTTTTCTGGATTTTCATAGACTTTTAACACCAGCCATGCCTCCTGCCCCATCAGAACAGTGCGTGGCTGATATCATCTGGCCACAAATTTTAATGGCTGACATACTACATCTTTTGCCAAGACTGTATTTTGGCATAGTGCTTTGATAAAGATGGCTTGCATCAAACGCTCAGCTTGAATTTTTTATTTTATTAGTGACCTATAAAGGTATCACCTAGCCTAGTTTTGCTTTTGGGGGGGGTCACAAGGCTCTACCCCCCTTTTTACTTCTACAGATTGATGAAGATACCAAGAAAAGAGCCACTCTCCCCCATGTACCAAGAAGGAAGCACATTGTTGACACCAGAGGCCTTGACCGTAACCACTAGGTAAAATTTCTTCTTTTTAATCTGGCCCCATTTGACTACACCTACTGAGGTCTACTAAATTTTGTCCAACTTCCAAATGGGATACATGTTTTTTGGCATCTACCTTCTCCACACTCCCTTGGGCCACGGGGACCATAGTCTTCAGAGAGAGTCATATAGAGGGAAGGGGGATTGGGTGAACATGGCCTATGTCCTGTTGCTTGGAGAGATGGGTTTGACACCCAGTCCTGGACTTTGATGCAGTTTAAACACCAGCCATGCCTCCTGCCCCATCAGAACAGTGCCTGACTGATATCATCTGGCCACAAATCTCAATGCCTGGAAGACTACATCTTTTGCCAAGACTGTAAAAACAAGAGAAGATTGGTAAAACAGAGAAGATTGTGAAGAGCTCAAGAAGGATCTCTCCAAACTGGGCGAATAGGCTGAGAAATGGCAAATGCATTTTAATGTAGCCAAATGTCCAGTAATACATATTGGGGCAAAAAAATCAAAACTTTATCTATCAACTCATGGGCTCTGAGCTATCCATGACAGATCAGGAAAGAGATCTTGGTGTGTTGGTGGACAAATTAAAGAAGGTGTCTACAGAATGTGTGGCACCTAAGCACCTAAACACAGCAAATTTTGGAGGAAAGCATCCCCAGCTTTCCTCTATAATCCTTGCAAGTAGGAAAGCATCCCCAGCTTTCCTCTATAATCCTTACTGTGTGGTAAAAACCAGAGAATATTGTGAAGAACTCCAGAAGGATCTCTCCAAACTGGGGGAATGGGCTACGAAATGGCAAATGCGTTTTAATGTAGCCAAATGTAAAGTAATTCATATTGGGGTAAAAAATCCAAACTTTATCTATCAACTCATGGGCTCTGAGTTATCCGTGACGGATAGAGATGGGCACGACTCAGAAAAAAAAACTTCGTTTTCGGTTTCGGTTTCGGCTAGACTCCGATTCGTTTCGTTTCCGTTTTTCGTGAAACTTCGCAAAAATTAGTCGGTTCGTTTTTTCGTTTTTTTGTTATCGTTATACTGGTTTTTTGGGGGGGGTAGCGGGCTCCTGGAGGCACCTCTGTGGGGTGGGTGCCTCCGCCGGCCCGCTATAAAGGAAGGGACAGCAGCAGCAGGCTCCAAGAGACCCCTCAACATGGGGGTCTCCCATCCTCACCTGCTGCTGCTGCAAAATGGCATGCACAACCATATGGTTATGCATACCATTTGCAGGCAGAGTGAGACCTGCTCGAGTACTTGATACCCTGGTACGAGCGTGTCGCCAGCCATTTGCAGGCCAGGCAGTGCCACTGCACCTGCTCAAGCACCTTGTCCCACGAGCAGGTCGCACCTGCCATGTCCCACAAAGAAGGGAATCGTACTTGCGTGTGTAGTGCAATGCAAGTCGATCTGGCTATGGGCTAAGGTGGATTAGGGTTAGGGCTAGGGTTAGGCTAATGACGGGTAAGGTTATGGTGGGCTATTGGGTTGCACCTCTGGGTGCCTCTCTGACCCACTAAGAAGACAGTCTGTGACGTATGGGTAAGGAGTCAAGGATTAGGATTAGCGGGTTAGGGGGCTAGGGCAAGTTTTAGGGGGCTTTTTGGCACATCCCAGAAGTCTCAGTGGCCAAGTGGCCATGCGATTGGTGAGATGGCTCCAAAAATTTGCATGGTCGTCCCCTCCCACATGGCTGGCCAGGCCACTGGGCCAGCCCATCATTGCACACTGCGCAGGTGTAAATAAAATAAAATAAAATAAAATCAATGGAGGACAGAGGAGGAGAGGAGAGACATTTTGTTGCAAGAAAAAACCCACTGCTACTGTGAAAAATCTGGCAGTTCATACATTTCCGCGTGTTTCTGTTGTGCTTGTGTGTTTTTGGACCACGATTTCAAAAACAATATTGCATTCGCCGCCCCATTTTCGATCCCCCGCCCGCACCGCATGGCATGGCGACGAGGCGACTCGAGTCCGGCTGCCCAGGACGGGGGGAGGCGGGACCCCCCCTCCAGATCAGAAACCCCCCCTCCGGTAGGTGCCCTAGTGAGTGCCCTTAGTCAAACAGGCATTTCCCGCCTGCTTTTTGGCCCGGGAATGGGTGGGGGCCGGGGAGAGTTTAAAAGTTTTTTCCTGCGCCGTCCGTGCCGCTTGCGTTTGCGGCGGCCGTCGGCGTCTCGGCAGAGTGGGCTTTTTGCAAGCCTGCGGCGAGTCCCACCACCAGACCAGAGCAGCCCAGGACGGAGGGGGGGGGAAGCTGGGACACCCCCCCTCCAGACCAGAAACCCCCCCTCCGGTAGGTGCCCTAGTGAGTGCCCTTAGTCAAACAGGCATTTTCCACCTGCTTTTTGGCCCGGGAATGGTTGTGGGGGAGACCCGGGGGAGAGTTTTAAAAAGTTTTTTCCTGTGCCGCCCGTGCCGCTTGCTTGTGCTTTGGCGGCCGGCGGCGAGACTGGTCTTTTTGCGGCGGGCGAGTCCCACCACCACACCAGAGCATCCCAGCAGGACGGAGGAGGGGGGGAGGCCGGGCGGGGACCTCCAGAAACCACCCCTCTGGTAGGTGCCCTGAGGCACGGCAGGCATATTTCCGCCTGCTTTTTGGCCGGGAACCGGGCTTTTTAACTTTTAAAAACTTTTTTTCTGTGTCGCTTGGCATCGCGCGCAAT
Source organism: Phrynocephalus versicolor (assembly GCA_023846285.1). Classification (NCBI taxonomy): domain Eukaryota; kingdom Metazoa; phylum Chordata; class Lepidosauria; order Squamata; family Agamidae; genus Phrynocephalus; species Phrynocephalus versicolor. The sequence goes on along the minus strand of JAHTLZ010000240.1, from coordinate 18,276,029 downwards.
CGCGCGATGCAAGTAACGAGCACGAAAAATCAGACCAAATTGTTCGTTCGTCGGTTCGAGCTCGAAGTCTGGCGGAGTAATTCCTGTTTCCGTTTCCGTAGAGTAACGGAAACGAGTAACGGAAACGGAAACGGGAATACCGCTAAGTCGTGCCCATCTCTAGTGACGGATCAGGAAAGAGATCTTGGTGTGTTGGTGGACAGCTCCATGAAGGTGTCTCCCCAATGTGTGGCAGTGGTGAAGAAGGCCAATTCCATGCTAGGGATTTTCAAAAAGGAGATTGAATATAAATTATATATATAATTAAATATAAATAAAATGATAGTAAGCCACACCTGGAGTATTGTGTACAATTCTGGTCACCGCATCTCAAGAAAGACTGGAAACTGGAAAAGTTGCAAAAGAGAGTGACTAAAATGATTACTGGGCTAGGTGACCTCCCTTATGAGGAAAGGTGAAAACATTTGGGGCTCTTTGGTCTGGAAAAAAGGTGCCTGAGGGGGGATATGACTGAGACATACAAAATAATGCAGGCCATGAGTAAAGTGGATAGACAGATGTTCTTCTCCCTCTCACAAAATACCAGAACTAGGGGACATACACTCAAATTGAGGGCTGGATGAGTAAGAACTAGACATGGGCACAACTCGGCAGAATTTTCGTTTTCATTTCCGTTTTTCATTTCCGTTACGCAACGGAAACGGTAACAATAATTAAGTCGTCAGAACTCGGACTCAAACCGAAAAAAGAAAAATTTGGTCGGGTTTTTTGTTTTCGTTTGTGGCATCGCGGCGATTGCGCAATGCGAAGCACAGAAAAAGTTTTTAAAAGTTTTTTTTAAAAAACCCCAACTCCCGGCCAAAAAAGCAGGCAAAAATATGCCTGCCTGAGGCTTTGCCACCTACCAGAGGGGTGGTTTCTGGGGGGTCCCCGGCCTTTCCCCCCCTCTTCTTCTGTCCTGGGCTGCTTGCACCAGGCGGGGGGGGGGTCAGCCTTGTCGTCTCACCATGCCATGCGGTGGGGGGGATCCAAAATGGCAACCACAATTTTTCTTTTCAAATCGTGGTCAAAAAACACACCAAATCACCACAGAAACATGTGAAATTTATTTATTTTAAATGCCTGAATTTTAATAGTAGCAGCAGTGGGATTTTTTATAGCAATAAAACGTCATATCGATTTTATTTTATTTTATTTTATTTTTTATTTTTTTTAGACCTGCCCATTTGGGCTGGGCATGGGATGGGACCATGCAATTTTTTTTGAACCATTCCACCAATGGCATCGCCAGGTTTTTGACTGACACTTCTGGAAGTTTCAGAGGGCATAAAAAGCCGAGGCACCTTCCAGAAATCGCAGTCGGGTGTATGGATGTGGTTGAGGGAGGAGGGCTGGCTGCTGGTGCTGGTGTGATCCGATTGAGATTGAAGAGGGAGGCTGGAGGCTTTAGGATTTAAGTTAGGCAGGCAGGGAGGGAATTGAATTTAGAAAATAATTTCTTTGATTCCCTGCAGCTTTGTCTGCTGAAGGGAATAACAGTTTATTCTTTATTTTTTCTCTGGCAGTTTGTGAGGATTTTTTTCTGATATTGGATAAAGGGGGAGATTCAACTGGGAGTGGGAGGTGTGGATTTATTTTAAAAATATATTATATACTACCATTTATTTTCTATTTTCCCAACTTCAATTTGCTTGCACAAACACACATTTGTGGTGCAAGCCAAGATCAGAACCTCTATCCTAAGTGATATCCTAACTGTCCACTCGCCCGCCCGTCCGCGCTGCCCTCCACCCACTCGCCCACCTGCGGCAGCCGCCCACTCACTTGCCCGTCCGCGCCTCCCACTGCCGCTGTTGCCACCACCCATGGCCCCCTGCCACCGCCGTCCGCCCGCACCTCCCCCGCCGCCTGCCCCCCACCCTGCCTGCCGCCTAGGGCGCAAAAACATCTAGCGCCGGCCCTGATTGTGGGACGCCCCTATGCTTTGGGAAGTCAAATCACGCTGAATCATGGTGGAAACGAAAAACGACAAATGAAATGATGAAACAACAATTTTTGAAAAATTTCGCGACAAACGGAAACGACCCGAAATAGACCCGTTCCGACAAACGAAAACTCAAAACGTCATTTTTTCTGGTCGTGCCCATGTTTAGTAAGAACAGACAAAAGAAAAAAAATTCACCCAGTGTGTTGTTAATCTGTGCAGCTTCCTGCTACAGGATGTGGAGATGGCATCTGGCCTGGATGCCTTCACAGATTCCTGGAGGAAAAGTCCATCACAGGTTACAAACCATGATGGAGACGTGTAATCTCCAAGGGCCAGATACAGGGGAGTTGTATCTGGAGACAGATATCTAGTCTCGTGTACTCCCAGATGAATCTGGTGGGGCCACAATCAGATACAGGAAACTGGACTAGATGGGCCTTTGACCTGATCCAGCATCGCTCTTCTTATATTCTTACATTCTTATGTTCTTATGTATTTTGGTACAATGCTTTGATAAAGATGGCTTGCCATGGAAAGTTCAGCTTGCATTATTTTTCTTATATTAGTGACCTATAAATGTATCACATAGCCTAGTTTTGAAATTGTAACTAGCTGACAAATCTCCACATATGACTAGAATCCAGGCATTGAAATAATGTATAGAAGGGAGACTGGGTCAAGGAATGCAGACTCTAATATTTAAAGACCACAGCTAACTGAGTAGAAGTTCTGATGCACTATTCATTGGGTCCCAGACCATTTTGCAGATTCAAAATTCCTTTGGCCTCCCCCTTGAAGTTTAATCGGCTGGTGACAGCTGCCATTGCAATGCTGTTGGATAAAAAAAATGTCCCAGGTGATTTGGGAGATAAAGAGCAAAAGGGTATTGAAAGGTGACACAAAAGAGAGAACACCAAAGAATCAAAACTTGCATATACTCCTCTTTCGTAAACACAAATTATTAATGTTGAATGACTTGTCTTTGAACAATTGCTGAAAGAATATACATTACATTAGAGAGAGCCTCATATTTTCGGTCTTTCATTTAGACACAAAAGGCCCATCGCTAACGCAGGTGGGATAGGTAATAGAAATACATGAGCCCATTTAAAGCACAGTAATTGAAGCTCAAATAAAATGAAAATTTGGGATGTGAATATTTCTACTTAATTTCATTTTATCCTTGTTTTGTCTATTACTCTGTTTGGCTCCTGCATTAATCTGTAGTTTCCTGCTCCTAAATCCTCTTAAAATGGCATTTAAATATGTATTTTATTACAGATTTAAATAGGTATTTTCTCAAAATGCATATTTACACATTCATTTTGATATACTCAAACTGCTGAGAAACATGTATCGCTACTCTGAGTGAATAGTGAGCACAGTTGGATGGATAGGTCAGCAATTAGAGGTTGGGAGTTTGAGTCCCCAATATGCCTCCTTGTGAGTAACACCAGTCTGTGTGGCTTCAGGCAAGCTGCACAATCCCAGGGCACCCCCCAGAAGAAGGGAATGGTAAACCACTTCTGAGTATTTTCTACCGAGAAAACTCAAGAAAGGATTGCCATAAGCTAGAATTGACTTGACAGTATACAATTATGATTATCATGCAGATTAGTAGTATCCAGTGAATACTTAAGTTCATGTTTTTAGATTTTTACCATTCCATAGTATCAGAGACTAGGCATGTGTCTTTTGTTATTTGGAGTAGATGTTTGGGGTAAAATTGAAATGATAAATTAATATCTGCTTGTTAAGGTAATATGTGTTTCACCCCCACCCCACCCCAAGCACCCTGCATTTCTAGGAAACCAATGATCAAAGCATATCTATTATATTTACTTAAGCTGAAAGTTAAATCATAGGTAGAGAAAAAAATAAAAATAAATAAAAATAAATAAAAATAAAAGAAGTGCCTACCCAGCCCCAGGGGTCACGCAGTTGGTGCTTGATAAAAAAATGAGATGCTGGACCCAAGCCAGCGCCTCAAAAAGCCCTTGCTGCAGGGGCCAGGATCGGCCGCTGCCGCCACCACTCAGTAAGGGCACGAACTGGTTCAGATAGGTCTGTGTTCGTACGGATTTTTTTTTTTTTTAAAATTAAAATTTGTACAAAACCAAACCCAAACCGAGCCAAGGGCGGGCCCAAAACAGACGAACCCGAATCATGTGCTTTCTGTTTCATGCCCGTCTCTAATCATAGGGATCTCACAATGTGAATTAGACTCTGAAAGAGGAAATTTTTTCCGCCACTGCATTCTCACTTGTCCCCAGGAATCTGGGAAATGAAGTTTGATGAAGTAATTAAAAGATTTTTAGAAAATAATACTGAGCTGTTTCCCTGAACTACAATTACCAAGTGCCCAGCTACTCTACAATACTAAATTGATTTAATCCTCAAAACTTTCCCAGGTACCTTAGTACTTTCCAAGTAGCTCATGCTGAACTACATGCCCCAGGAATCCTCCTGGTTCTCCTCTCTCTACCCTAGTGTTTCTCTTCCTTCACCATTCATCCATTCAGCATTCATTCAGGCTTTTCCTCCCTCACCATTCAACCCATTAGTATTTTAAATGTGGGGATTACCTGGCATCAACCAAAGTTATGTATTTGCAAATAATTTCATCTGATGTTCAAATACTAGAAGTCATTTCAAACATTTAGTAGGTCCATAGTAGCCTCCTCTAAATTAGCTTTTTTTCAGAAGGGTTGGCCTAAAACTCGTTGTCTCTGACTGCTGGTACTGGTGATCAGCAATGATGGGAGATGTAGTCCAAAACACAGTAGAATGTAATATGGGATATGTTGCTGAAGTTTAACAAGTTTTCCACAGGGGCGTGGGACCACATGACTGAAATTTGGTTTATCTTTCTGTGGCTTTGCTGAATTTCTTTTAAATTAAAAGGGGTCTGAAAGTCCTGTAGCTAAACACATCCTATCTTGCCTGATTTCGGAAGCTAAGCAGGGTAAGTCCTGGTTAGTACTTGGATGAGAGACTACTAGGGAAGACCAGGTGCTGTAGGCGCCTGGAGTGGGAACTGCCAAACCACTCCAGTATTCCTGCCAAGAAAACTCTATGGACATGGGGTCATGAAGAGTCGGTCACAACTGTAATGAGACAACACACACACACACTCAATTCCTTGACAGATGGCTTAGACATTGGGTAGATGGTTACATTAAAGGATGAATGGACAGAGAAATGCAGAGGGAGAGAAGATACATAACACCTAGCTTTATTACCCATACAAGAGTCAGCTTGTATATACAACCTCCTTCCCTCCCTCCCTTTAGTTTGTTTTATTTTTGTTGTTGGTATGGTATCTTTGTCTTTCATTTTTAATAAAATGTTTCTCATGCTGCAAATCTTTCCATGGGTGGCATTTGTTTCCATAAATATAATTTCTTTTAAAATAACCATTTAAGAGCCCACAAACATTCTAGAGATAAGGATATTTAATCTTGATGAATCCACAGCAGGGCTGCAGTGTTTATTATAGTGAAAAGAGTAAAATGTCAGCATGGATTGAAATTAGGATTCTTTCATATCCGTAGTCAACTTTGTTGCTTCCCTCCTCTCATAAATACTTGCAAAGTGAAAATACCTATTATTCCTGTCAGTCACGGCAGGGTATAACTTGCTGTTGCTAGTTTACACAATCTGTGTCAGTGGCTGTGAGGCAAAGGCAGATGTTGTAAAAGAAGCAACAGCAGGCATTCATATAAGAAGCATCTGTATTAGAACTGCTTGATATATAGAAATTAAAGCCAACAGGCTTCCTTTGGTATGTAATCACTCCTTGTCCGAATGGAAAGAGTATGAAGGCAGTAAGATATTTGAACATGTGCTACTATACGAGGAAATGTATAATTTGCATAAAACTATGGGTTATAGCAACGAATAAATACTTACCCAAACATAAGATTTGGAGATGACACAACAATGGCCTGCACACTCATATGTGTGTGTGTTTGTATGTGTATCAGGTTTAAATACCTCACAAGTCATAATGACGTTTCAAGATGCTATGAGATGGATGGACTTGGTCAGAAAAACATTACAGTATTTTCAACAGAAATAAACATAAAGCTGTGCCTTTAGTCCAGAGGGGCTATTAAGAACGTGAAAGGAATCTAGGGATGTATTCTCAAAGGCTCTTGTGAGGTTTTTGGGCTCTTTGGTTTTTGGCCATGCTCTGGAAGTTTTTCTTCCTGACATTTTGCCCGACTCTGTGGCTGGCGTCTTCAGAGGGCAAGGAGCTCAGGAACCCTGCTAGTTCTCTGAGCTCCTTGCCCTCTGAAGATGCTGGCCACAGAGTCTGGCAAAGCATCAGGAAGAAAAACTTCCAGATCACAGCCAAGCAGCCCGAAAAATCTAGGGATATTTATTTATTTATTTATTTATTTATACAACTTATATACCACCCACTATCCAAAGGTCACTGGCTGGCATACAATTCAAAATGGAAATGAAAGATTAAAAGCAACAAAAACATTACAATACAATTCAATGAGTAAACTACAAGTTAAATGAGAGTGGTGAAATAGAAAAAAACCCATAAGAAGAAGCTTCCAGTCAAAGGTCAAGGAGTTAATGAGGCTGTATGTCCCATCACTGAGAACAGTAAACTGTGTTAGGACACTGAAGGGAAAGGGTTTTCTTGGCTGTATAATCCCAAGTATTGAATGATTTTCTCCTGGAGAATTGATAGGCATGAATGTTGATTCATTTTTGCACCAATTCAAAATATGGTTGTTTGCAAGAGTCTCTGTGATACAAAGATCATAGTTCAAACAGTACTTTGTTTTAAATAGTTTAAACTGTCAAATATGTTTTAAATATTTAAATATTAAATGATTATATGTATAGCTACAAAACTATATCTAAATATTATATTCATATATTTCAATTTTTATGCTGTACTTGTTGTACCCCACCTAAATCACCATTACAGTGGTACCTTGTATAAAGGAATTAATTTGTTCCAAATGGAATTCTGTTAAGCGAATTTTCCTTTATACATATTTCCCATAGGAATGGGAAACAGAGTGATCCCTAATCACAACCATTGTTATGTTGTACACATTTTATGTTCTACAAACTGTTTGTTATACGAGGGTCCACTGTATATTAAAACTGTAAAGATGGAAGGGACCCTATGGATCATTGAAACCACCTCCTGTCAAGGAGGCATAGTAGAGAATTGAACTCCCAATCTCTGGCTTCATAGCCCGATGCTTCAAGCACGGAGCTATCCAGGCATCTTATGATATAAATTTGGGCAGGATATAAATTTGCCAAATAAATAAATAAATAAATAAATAAATAAATAAATAAATAAATAAATAAATAAATAAGCCAGTACTGGGTTGCACCAGTGGAATTATGGATCCCAGTTGAAGAGAAGTAAGTACAGTAGCCCCTCCATATACACTGATTCGCTATCTGCAGAGTCAGTTATGCACAGTTGGCAGCCAAAAAAATACAGACACCCCATCACCACGTCAAGAGCCAAAGGTGGCATAAACCCACAGCAGCAGTGTGGTGCAGGTGGGCAGCAGCAAGCTTTGAGGTTGAGCTGTGGGTGGCCGAAGGGCATGCTGCCATGGTGGTGGTGGCAGTGCGGTGCAGGTGGGTGGTGGTGATCTGCAGAGGCTGCAGTGGCATCAGGCTGTGGGCAAGCTGAAGGTGGCCACAAGGGACATGTTGTTGTGGCAGCAGCACAGGTTCAGTGCAGGTGGGCGGTGGTGAGATGTAGGTGGCTGTGATGGTAGCAACCATGTACCCGGGGAGCAGCAAGCTGTGGAGGCTGAAGCAGTGTCAAGTTGTGGGTGGTAGCAGTGGGCTGCAATTTCCCCACTGGCCACTCGCCTTTCCTTTCCATTGCTTCTTTGCTACCAGATCCAAGGTGCTGCTCTCCACCGCCACCCATTCCTGCTGGGGCCAAGCCCAGAAAGCAAGCTGGAGCCACCAGAGGTGCCTCTACTGCTACCACTTTTTCCCCACTCACTTTTGGGGAGAGGCAATTTGCTTCCTCTCCTTTCGGCAGGATTCCAGCACTGGTGGGAACTGAGGCCATCTATTTATATTGCCTCAGGCAATATAAACAAAAAATAAATAATGAAATACAGTGGTCCCCTGCCATTTTGCGGTTCATATACTGCAGTCCCGGTATATTGCGGGACCGCAGTATATGAAAGGCAAGGGCCTTTCATATACTGCACTTAACCCAGGCCTGACAGGTTTTCCCAAACGGGCCTCCAACGGGCTTCCCAGGCCCCTCAAAGGCTCCGACAAACCGGAAGTGACTTTTGAAAAACTGGAAGTGACTTCCGGATTGCAAGAAACCACTTCTGGGGCCTGGAGAAGCCTGTTGGAGGCCCGTTCAGGGCAGTGCCATGCCCCCTGGTCCTGACCTGACTCAGCATCCCCATATCACAGATTTTCATTTATCGTGGGTTGGGTTGGGTCCCTAACCCCCGCGATAGGTGGGGGATTACTGTATAACAAAGTAAAAATGTGGTAGCAAGGGGTGTGCAGTGGAGAAGGGTAACAGCAGGCATGGCAGCACTAGGTGTCAGCAGGCATGCTTGCGGTGCCACTACCTTCACCCCATCACTCCTGTTGCCACCCCTGCCACCACTTTTGCCCCACTCACACCCCCACCACTGTAAGTCTTGGATACAAGCATTCACTCTTATCCACGGATTTCATTCATTATCCAGGATGGCCCAAAACCAGTCCCCCATGGATACAGGGGTACTACTGCAATTCTTTTCTTTTGCATTGGTTGTCAATCTTACACTCTCCGGCTGAGGACCCTCCCCCTTAAGCTGTGGCCTGGGCCAGATGTCCCTGCTGCCCCCTCCCTCTGTGAAAGCCTTTCTAGCAGTACAGTCTTAGAAAGTGTAATGAGGATTCTAGGTTTAGATTTCCAAGAAAGCTATAATACTCTGTATGTAGCTGCACTTTTTAGGAAGGAGAACCAGAAGAGGAAGATTAGACCAACACAACAAACCTATAGTGGTTTTACAAAATTTGATTAGTGCTTTGTTAGATTTCTTTAATACTGATATTTGGCTTCACCCTCTCACAGTTTCTAGGATTTTATGAGTAAAGAGAATGAGTAATGTTATGGCTGCTTACTCTTCATCCTTTGCTAAGTAGACTTTTTGCTAAACTGGAGATAATTAGTAAATGTCCCATTAATTTTACAAGGCACAGCTAAGACTGACTGAATGAAAGTGTTTCATTAGGGAGACAGACAGGAGAGGATGAAAGGCAAATGAATGACTTTTATTCATTCTGTGAGGACTGAAGGGAGAAAAGCATGGCTCTTCTTGGCTATTGATGGTGTAGAAATAATTCTGCTGATGCAGTTTAACTGGCCTGAAGCAGACAACAGAGAGAATAATGGTTGATAGAAATGGAGCAGGAAAGCCAATGCAGCAGAAAAAGCAAGACAAGAATCGGGAATGGGTTTTACAAATGAAGGAGACTCCAAAATCAGCATAGCCTCTGATGGCGGGGGGGGGGAATCCTTTCATATAGCTGTTTTGAGTTTTTTGGGCTGTTTGGCTATGCTCTGGAAGTTTTTCTTCCTGATGTTTTGCCAGACTCTGTGGCTGGCATCTTCATAGGGCAAGGAGCTCAGGGACCTAGGAGTTTTCTCTGTGCTCTGGGATAGAGAGTGAATGAGATTGTGTGGTTTTAAGGTTGTGGGAAAGAGGAAACTTGCCCTATGCAGGAGAATAGGTGTTAGTCATTGTATTGTGATGGAGGGATTAAGAAGTTTCACTGCAATCAGGGGTGGCAGCAATCCTTCTCTGTAGTTGATGGGTGTCATTAACTGTTCTACTGTGTGAACTTATCACCAGTGCTTGGGGCAGGGTGGGAATCACTGAACTTAATTTTTTGCAGGCTGTAGTTTTCAGCACTGGAAGCCAGACTTTCTTGATATTTAGATTTTCTTCTTTTTTATTGAAACTGTGCTTATGTTTGTGGATTTCAATGGCTTCCCTGTGTAGTCTGACATAGTGATTGGTATAGTGTTGTCCAGTACCTCTGTGTCCTGGAAGAGGATTTCATGTCCATTTTGTTTCAGGGTGTGTTCAGCAACTGCTGATTTTTTAGGTTGTTTTAGTCTTCAGTGTCTTTCATGTTCTTTGATTCTGGTCTGGATGCTGTGCTTTGTGGTCCCAATATATACCTGGCCACAACTACAAGGTATCCAGTATACTCCTGCAGTGGCGAGTAGTTCGTTTTGTCTTTTGTTGACTGTAGCATCTGTTGTATTTTTGTGGTGAGTCTAAATACTGTTTGTAGGCTGTGTTTTTTCAAAACTTTATCAATACAATCTCTGACTCCTTTTATGTATGGCAGAAATACTTTGTTTGTTGGGGGCTGTTTTTCTTCTTCAGTTTGGTGCTGCTTTTTCAGTTTGATGGCTCTTTTGGTTTCATTCTTGGAATAGCCATTTGACTGTAGGGCCCAATTCAGGTGGCTGAGTTCAGTGTTGAATTCAGCTTCACAGTTTCAGTTTCCTTTCAGTTTCCTTAAAAATAATTATTCTTGTTCAGTCTGTACCTTTCTCTCAACCATAGAATGTGGATCTGAATAGCATTTGGGATCAGGTCATACATTCAACAGGTTACAATCTGATTCACATAAAAAAGATGAATTTAATCACTTTTTACTTCTCTTTCCTCTCCAATCAGAGGCTGAATACCATCATGTTATTGTGATGTCGGATGAAGCAGATTTAAACAGTAATGCCATGCTGCATTCAAATCTTTTAAGTTCTTCAAATAAGTGGGTTTCCTTCTTAGACTTTTCTTGTTCATTTTTTTCTTGAATGATCAAATATAGCATTCTAGACTTTTCATTTCTTATTTAAGTACTTGATCGTTGGCCAACTTCAGAATATAAAATGTTCTCAGTATCTTATAATCAGTCCAGATTTCATTTGCTTCTATATTTTATTTTGTTTACTTTTTAGTAGCCTGTAGTACCTTTCTTTGTTTTTATTTCTATTATTGTTAAGGATTCATTATTTTATGGTTAAGTCTGCTAACTGGATGAATGTGTATGATTAGAGATGTAGATGCACCTTAAATCGTGTGCCCCAGGGATCTGTCCTGGGACCGTTGCTTTTCAATCTGTTCATAAATGACCTGGAGACAGGGATCAACAGTGAGGTGGCGAAGTTTGCAGATGACACAAAACTTTTCCGTGTGGTAAAAACCAGAGAAGATTGTGAAGAACTCCAGAAGGATCTCTCCAAACTGGGGGAATGGGCCGCAAAATGACAAATGCGATTTAATGTAGCCAAATGTAAAGTAATGCATATTGGGGCAAAAAATCAAAACTTTATCTACCAACTCATGGGCTCTGAGTTATCCATGACGGATCAGGAAAGAGATCTTGGTGTGTTGGTGGACAGCTCCATGAAGGTGTCTACCCAATGTATGGCAGCGGTGAAGAAGGCCAATTCCATGCTAGGGATTATCAAAAAGGGGATTGAAAATAAAACAGCCAACATTATAATGCCATTATACAAAACAATAGTAAGGCCCCACCTGGAGTATTGTGTACAATTTTGGTCACTGCATCTCAAGAAAGACATAGTAGAACTGGAAAAGGTGCAGAAGAGAGCGACTAAAATGATTACTGGGCTGGGGCACCTCCCTTATGAGGAAAGGCTAAAACATTTGGGCCTCTTTAGTCTGGAAAAAAGGTGCCTGAAGGGGGGGGGTATGATTGAGACCTACAAAATAATGCAAGGCATGAGTAAAGTGGATAGAGGGAAGCTCTTCTCCCTCTCCCAAAATACCAGAACTAGGGGACATCCACTCAAATTGAGGGCTGGGAGAGTAAGAACAGACAAAAGAAAATATTTTTTCACTCAGCGTGTTGTTAGTCTGTGGAACTCCCTGCCACAGGATGTGGTGATGGCATCTGGCCTGGATGCCTTCAAAAGGGGATTGGACAGATTCCTGGAGGAAAAATCCATCACAGGTTACAAACCATGATGGAGATGTGTAATCTCCAGTCTTAAAACCGGGGTACTTCAAGGGCCAGATGCCGGGGAGTGATATCACGAAACAGATATCTAGTCTCATGTGCTCCCAGACGCATCTGGTGGGGCCACTGTGAGATACAGAAAGCTGGACTAGATGGGCCATTGGCCTGATCCAGCATGGCTCTTCTTATGTTCTTATGCTCTTATGTTCTAAATATTAAGTTTGATGAGAAGTTAAATCTAATTTCTTTATTGTATTATACTATGTTAATTTTATATTGTTTATTCTGCAAAAGCTTGTGTGCTATGGCAATAAACTGAATTGAACTGACCTGAAGTTTTTCACTGGTCACTCTCAGAATATGAAAAATTCCTTATAGCCTACATTTAATCCACATTTCAAATGCTACAGTATGTTTTGTTTATAGTAGTCCATAGTACAGTCCATGGGAATATAGGAATAGGAATAGGAATCTTTATTGTCATTGACCCCTTGCAGGAACAAGGAAATTTCCATGCTGTACAGTAGAACTAAGGATGCATAGAACCATATAATAAATACTATCAAAGTCAATTGTAAGGGATATTCAATATTTTTTTAAAGGAGGTTAGGTTATATATTACATTCTCCAGAATAAGAAAAACTGCTTTTGGATATTTAATGTTCTCTAGGTTGTAAAGATGGGCACAAAACAAACTTTTAATTTGTTTCATTATTCATTATTCATTATTCATTTCGTTAGCTAACAAAATGAATAACGAACCAACCCATAAAAAATGTAACGAAACAGAAATTTCCATTTTGTTTCCTTCGTTTTTCATCGCCACCTCCTACCTTGCCCTCGCCACAGTCCTCCTGGTCCTGGCAGGGGAAGGTAGGCCTGTAGAGGCACTGGCCCCAAGCTGTCACCTCAAAAAGCCTCTGGCTGGGGACTTTTAAAAGAAAACAAAAAAATAAAAAATAAAAAAGGAGTGCCAACCCGGCCCCAGGAGCTGTGTGACCGGAGCTCAAAAATGAAGGGGAGGGGAAACAGTGCTGACCCGGCCCCAGGGGCTGCATGGTTGGCACTCTAAAATGAAGAAAAAATGAAATAAAAACCAGCTCCGGCCCGGACCCAGGGCCACGTGGTCGGTGCTTGAATTAAAAATAAAAGAGTTGTGGCCTAAGCCAATGCCTCAAAAAGCCCCCAGCTGGGGACTTTTAAAACAAAACTATAAAAATAAAAATAAAAAAGGAGTGCTGACCTGGCCCCAGGGGCTGTGTGGTCAGCACTCTAAAATGAAGGAGAAAATAAAAAAAATAAAACCAGTACTGACCTGGCCCCAGGGACCACACAGTTGGTGCTTGAAAGGGGGGGACCCCCAAAGTGCTAGCCCCAAGCCAGCACCTCAAAAAGTCCCTGCCGCTGGGGCCAGGATCCCCTGCCGCCACCACCACTGGCGTCCAGTAAATCAACCCAAAAAAATTGTACGAACCCGAACCGAACTGACCCAAGGGTGGGCCCAAAACAGATGAACCTGAACCATGGGTTTCTGTTTCGTGCCCCCCTCTACTAGGTTGCTTTGCTTTTTTTATTTATCAAAGATTTCATTTTTAAACCACTCTCATTACTTAACATGACTGATTTTATTGAGTAATTAATCTTTTTGCACTATTTAAGTGTCAACACCTAATGTTGCACTATCTGCATCCCAGATGTCATTGTTAAGCTTTCCATTTAAATCAAAAAGTGCTTCTATAAAGCTGTATTTGAAGTATATATTAAAAAGAGAGGTGAGTGAGCACATGTCTAAGTCTATGTGAACCAAAAAATGTTCATTTTAATATGCATGTGAAATGCTTACATTTTGAAAAATGAACATAGATTTACATTCATAGTTCCAGAGAAAACCCAAGTTCATCAGAGATGGATCAAAGTTTCAAAACAAAAATCAAAGTAACACAACTAGCCTGACTTTTGCTAATGCACACATCATTATTCTCTTCACAGTAAATCAGTTTTGAGATCTTCCAATATCGGAAAAGACTCAAAATAAGACAGGTTGACTTGAGATGAAAGAAGCTAAAGAAAATAACTTGAAAGACTGGAGTAAGTCATATTTCCTGTATCTAGAAATAAAGAAGACATGCATAATTACTTTTTGTGTGTGACACTTTCTTGAGGTGATAAAAGGTTTGCACATTTTTAATCTCTGTCCCTCTAATCTGTGTCAAGACAATCTCTATGAACATGATGTAAATGTAATCTGCCAGGCCCAGTCATGGAATGTTCATATACGTACACACTCAGTCATCAACAGTGGGACTTGTACGGCACTAAGATCCCAAGATGTCCTGATGTTTGTTTTGTTTAACATACACTTGACTGTATATGCAAACTATGCCATAGTAATTACTGTGTATGAATAAATAACTGGTGGCAGCAATTCCATCTGTTTACTCCAATAAAACTTTCCCAATGCTGTAAACTGAATGAAATAGTGATTACTAATTCATCTAATATTCATTAAAACTGGTGTGACTTCATTTCATATTCATGAAGTTGTCAGGGATTATATACACCAAATAAAATCTAATTGTAAAAGCAGTGATATATGATGTATAATTGTGTTAAAGGCAGGGTATGTTAACCTATCATCCTCATCTTCAGCAGCAGCAGCAGTGTCATTATAATCAGCAGCAGCAGCAGCATGGTTCTATCAGTATAAAGGGAGCTAAGACAGAATTAGACAAGTTCATATAGAACAAGGGTATCAATGGCTATCATTATGGATGCTTAAAGACAACCTCTGGATTGGAGTGATAGGCAGGATATCTCTCAATGCCATTTGCAGAGAATCATAAGCAGGTGAAGACATCTGCTTGGGACTACCCTGAAGCAAATAGTGAGCCACTGTGTGAGACAGAATGCTGGACTGGATGGGCTGTGGCCTGTTCCAGCAAGGCTGTTCTTATGTTCTTAAGAAGCCATCCTCTTGAATAGGTAACACATTTTAAGGAAAGCAGTGGACTTGATGATCTATAGCAGTGGTTCTCAACCTGTGGGTCCCCAGATGTTCCTGCACTTCAACCCAGAAATCCCTTCCAGCACAGTGAGTGGTGGAGGCTTCTGGGAGTTGCAGTCCAGGAACATCTGGGGACCCACCAGTTGAGAACCACTGATCTATAGGGTCCCTTCCAGTTCTGCAGTTCAAAGCTTATGATCATTATTCAGAATTGAGAAGTACATTCAGTCTCAGTAGGTGGTCTCGATAAGGCGGAAGAAGGTGAAATTAATCTTGACAAGTAGAGATGGGCACGACTTAGCAGTATTTTCATTTTTGTTTTCGTTTTTCGTTTCCGTTACGTAACGAAACGAAAAATGAAAAACGGCTCAGAACTGGAACGAAAACGGAAACAAAACAACTAATTTTGAGCCAATTTTTGTTTTTCGTTACTGGAAAAACACATAATGGAGCTAAATGGGAAGAAACGGAAAATTTTTCGTTTTTGTTTTCATTTTTTCATTTTTGTTACGTAACGAAACGAAAACGAAAAATTTTGAAATTAGCTCACGAAAACGGAAACGAGCCGAAACGGACCCCTAGCCGAAAACGAAAACGAAAACGAACAATTTTTCTGAGTCGTGCCCATCTGTATTGACAAGATATGTAGCTGGTCAGGGTGAACTCAGGGCTGAAGATTGGAGTTCAACCTGCTATTCCATTCCTCGATTCCTAGGGGGCAGGGTATTCTTGGAGAGAGTTCACTATTTTCAGTCAATGCACTATGAAACACCTGACTTATGCTAGCAGTATCACATGACCTGCTCCAAACTCTGTTAATATGGCACCGTGTCCTTTTTCTTTGAGAAACAAAACAAACACACCAACAGACAAGAAGTGTAGAATGGCTGGCTGCTTGCTAAGAAAGAGGAAAACAGATTACGTGAACCAAATTCTCATTGTAAACACCAGTTCTCCTAGTTTGGGGCAATAAGCACAGCTTACAGAATTCATGAATTACGTGAATTGTGAATTCTTTTTTGCAAGAAAAAAAGAAGAAGAATGTCAAAGATTACATTGTTTTCACATGTGACTAATTACAGGACATGGACGGCTCCCGTATGCTTGGAATCCTAGACTGAACCCTGTTAGCACATATTCATATAAATTGCAAATAAGCTATGAGATGGGATAGAGTTGTACATGATCTGCTTAAGCTTTCGGGGCGAGGGTCTTGCCTAATGCCACTGATGAATAAATTGCAGAGCAAAATTTGCAGTTCTGCCATTTCAACACTACCTTTAACAGTGGTCCAACCCAATGTAACTTATTTTCTTCCACTTATCTCAAAGCACCACAGGTCAATTTTAACACTTAAAAATGTTCAATTGTTAGCAGGAACAATGTACAATGAACCCTGAGGTAAGCACCTAAGGGGTGATAAAATCTCAACAAAATGACTGCAGAGTGGCAGCTCTATGGAAGATCACTGCAGATATTTTCTGAGCAATACAAAGCATCTTGAGAAGAAAAGTCCTTTGTTAATTGCAGTAGCACACCCTTGCATTTATCCACATTGGATAGCATGTCTCTATGTGGTACCTTTGACATTTTCCTCTCAACAGGCTCCTGCTTGTCAATATCCATTACAATCTGTGCGTCCCATAGCAGGCCATAATATTTGATGAAAGCTGAGTAAAATGGCACTGTTCATTTCATGAAATAAAATAAAAGGCAACAAAATAAAAAGAAGAAGAAATCAGTGTCTCAGACCAAGCAGCCGTGACTGCTTCTGATAATCCATATTTGCAGTATGTCAAGAGTCAGTGGTAGGTCCTCCCAAGGCTGATGAGTTATCCAAGAATAATGATCCCTGATGCACCCTGTCTCCTACACCATAAGAAAAAGATTTGCAGGCAACATTTTCCGTGCAATGAGAAAATGCAATGAGTAAAGAATAAAATCAATATGAAAAAATCAAATGAATACAGGGACTCCGGTTATTCAAAGGCAGTGTAGGGAAGTAAATGGGATCCCTGACTCAGTTGGCTAAATCCAGTGTAATTTTTAGTCCAAATTCTATTGATTTGTACATTTGTAAAGTTGATGCATCTGTTTGCAATAAGAGACCAAAATGTCTATAATTATTTTGGGGGTTGAACAGATGTAGATGAAATGGTAGCACTTCAAGAGAGGAATAAGCTTGGAATTTTTTCACAGATACCCTTTGGTGGTTAGCATAGGGAAAAGCTACAAGTTTGCTTTTTCAAGGTAAAAAAAAAATCTCAGAGTCTTGTAGAATTAATTTGTGCCCTTGGTACAAATCCATTGGTAAATAATGGAACTAGAATGGGCTCATAAGGCCATTGAGTCCAACTGCCTGCTCAATGCAGGGAACCAAATCAAGTTATCAGTGGTTATCTAATTTTCTCTTGAATGCCTGTAATGTTGGAACACTGGAGGCAATCAAGAGAATTTTGCTTCTCCACATCTCAAAATTGTTATTCTGATTTGGTGTCATTCAGTCCAAATCTGGTCACTTCACTTTAGAATTTTTTTTTCCATATCCACTGTGCACCTAGCCTGCTAGTGGACCACTTATATAGTATTTATCCCAGGCACTCATAGTTTTTGCTGCATATTTTGGACCCTTCAGTTCACCCTTTCACCACTTCGGACACTCTCATTATTGCATGCATTTCCTTTTCTGGCCACAACAGCCAATCTTGCACATTGACTGTTTTGCTAACTGCTGCAGAATAGAAATTGGATTTATTAGACCCAGTTTTGTTAGCTGTTCAAGATGACCTACAGTCAATTCAAATGAAATACAGTTCATGAAAAGTAGGGATCAGCTGAAATGGCTATCCAGGGACTAGAGGCATAAATGAGATTGCTTGTTCCATGGTTCTTTCCTTCAGAGGAATGTGACAAATTAATGTGTCGGTTTACCTCACAATAACTCAAGAGAACAAACTACAGAATTACAGCTATTTCACATTTAACAGGTAAGAGTCCCAAAGAACCAAAACAGGATTTCAGAACATGGGGTTTATTATTTTCCACTAATGAATACCTAAACGTTACTGCTTTAATTAGATGAAGTTATTTTCAAAGGCACTGAAGTGATAATTCTTTCCAGATATAAGCCATAGGACTGCAACTTCTAGATGTTGGAAATGTGTAGAGACTGGCTCATATTTGATATGGTGAGAGCCATCATTCTAAGACTCCTAATTGTTTATGCTGCTTGAGGAAAATAATTTCACAGTACATTAACAGTGTTTATATTTAGACTCACAATACTATATCTTTTCACAAGACATAGGAGTAGGCAAATTATCAATCATGCACTTTAAGATGTAATGAGTTCCAGTGAGCCCAAATTCATAATGGAATTGACTAACAGAAACATGCACTGTCACCCATGCAGTATTCCCATACATTTTGACTTTTATTGGCCTTGTTTTCTGAATTTTGTATTCAAAAATTAATTTGCTTTCTTAGGGGATGGAACCTTGTTATCAATGCTGCTTCTGCCTCTGTGCAGCAATTGAAATTAATGAGATTTAAATAAGTTGGGTCTCTCCAGATTCAAGTGGCTTTCTACTGGACTAGGTAGGTGAATAATGCCTACAGATCTTGCATCATTGATAACGAATACTACTGAGATGGTCTAAATATATAGGAATCCAAATCAGAATCATCCAGGTGCTTTGGTTCAACAGCAGTACTGCAGTGAAGGCTCTGCTTATAAACTAAATTCAACCCTGAGCTCAGGAACCAGCTTGACTTTGCCTCAAGCTCCCATTCTTCTGTGGTCATTGAAACGAGTACCCAGCTCATAGGCAGGAGGGAGGAATGTATACCCTCCATAATTAAATTGTAAACCACCCAGAGAATGCATTAAGCACTACACTTTGCTTTTGTGCTTTAAATATAACAGGATTCTCCCTGCCCTCCTTCCAGATAGGGCTGCAATGTAACAAAAGTCTTTATATAGCCAACAGTTCTGCCTACAGTTCTCTGCTTGTTGGAAATAGATTGCAGAAAATTAATCGAGAGTTTCTGGCAGCACATTCAACTAAACAGGACATATATGTTGTCAGACTGTTCTGGCAATAATTATAGACAACTAAAAAAGGAGATTTGATCTTTGATGATGTGACTGGACATCACCCAACACTGGAAGGACATGAAAGGACTCATTATAGACAGCTCATGTGATGAAGTCCAAAAAATAGTTTTGTCAGAAAAAATTCTGTAAGAGATAAAAAAGATTTGTTTATGCATATCTGGTTTCCAGTCATTCCATCTGTGGATCAAGAACAGTTGTCCTAAAGCCCACTGAGATGAAGTCTGATGTTTTTAAGAAGTGACCTTTGAGCGTTGTCTAATTTTCTCTTGCTAAATAATTAAGAAAAGCCACCTGGGGTCCTTTTCCAAGAAGAAAGGTGGGGTAAAAATATTCAAAATAAATAAGTAAAAACTATTTATACTGCTTCAACTACCTATTCATACATGCTGCAGCATCTGTCTGTTGGTCTTTATGAGTTTTTTTCCAGAGGCATGAGAGTACTCTACTGTTTCCCCATGCCCACTGTTCTGTTTAACTAAAATAATATTGCCATGGTTTGAGGATGCCCAATCCAGTTTTATTTTACTTTCTTGGAATAACAAACTGGTCCAAAGCAATTTGGACATATTCAGAACAGCACATGCCTTTGGATTGATCCAATTTGGAATACATCCAGAACATTATAAATTGGCCAGAATTTATTCAGGAGACTGCCAAATCAGTCACAAGATGGGTTGATAATATCCATTCCCACCTGTTTACAGTTGGATAATGGAGAGAGAGAGAGAGAGAGAGAGAGAGAGAGAGAGAGAGGTACTCTATCTATCTATCTATCTATCTATCTATCTATCTATCTATCTATCTATCTATCTATCTATCTATCATCTATCTATCTATCTATCTATCTATCTATCTATCTATTGGTTATTTCCATGTTAGGTAGGCTGAGTGACAATTGTGTGATGGATGTGTGCCAGGTAGGACTCTTATGGTAGTTGACTGGAGGACTAAAATGCCTACATAGAACTTTATTTTTATTGGCTGTTTCCCAGCCCATGGAGATGTCATAAAGTGGTTATAAGTCTTTGTGAGTATTTAGGAAGACAGAGTGAGATTGAGAGAGATAGACAGGCATTGGGAGAGAGTGTGATGAATGGTGAGATATAGACATGGGTAGAAATGTAGATAGAATAGAATAAATTTATAGGTTGAGGAGTTAGAATTTTGTTTGTGTTAGATAAAATGCTGTATAAAACATCTTTATCTTGTATTCATTGTTTGTCATTCCAACCCTTTGCATATTATTGTTTTATTAAAAAAAATCATCCCATGAGGTAGTGGTATATGGGTATTAAAAAACTGTAAACCACCCAGAGACTACTTGAAGTGGTATGGGGCAGTATATAAGCAGAACACTTTGCTTTATTAGATGTGCTGCAAATGCTGATTGATGCATTGTTCAGATATGTATAAAATTTACAGAAAGATACCATTCCTGCATGAATCATAATAAATCTGTGGAGCTGAGAATTTCTTCTAGAAAAATGACCACAAAACGTCTAGCAGATCTCTCTTTCACACACAAAAATATTGTAAATCACATGCATAGAAATCTCACTGTAGTGAGAAAAGAGGAAATACCCCGCCCCCAAATCTGTTGCTGAGAGCAAGAAGTTGGAAAAGTCACAGTCACACACATGTAGGGACAGATCTTTCCTCCTGTGTTAGGTGAATGCAAGAACATGAATGAAAAATATGTACAGGAATAGGAATTATGCATTTTGTAAGATAGCATTAAGACAATAGTTCTGTGTTTGCAATCCCAGAGTTAACTTAGTAAATAGAAATGTTTCCTATCCAAGAACTCCTCTCTTTTCCCAACCTAGAGGAATTGTGAAGAACATGTATTGATTGTCTACTGCAATAAATAAAAATAAAATATTTGGCTCTGTTGATTGCAATTGGTACAAAAAATGGAAGGTAAACAATAAGGGGAAAGGAGGGAGGAAGGAGGGAGGAAGAGAATGAGGTGCTCCACTGTGTGTTGTTTATTATCTTCTAGCAACCAGACACGCTTGTCATTCAGGAAATCAATGGGCTTTGATGCACTGTACAATTTAACGGCAATTGAACATTTGTCTTTGTGTTCAAAACATCTACTTTCCTCTCCTTGGTTGTTACTCTCCATCTTTGTACCAATTACCATCAAGAACTCCAAATATTTTGGTTTTTATTTATGGCACCAAACAATCAATGCATTTCCTTGACTGTTAATCCAGGTTGCATGACCACTGCAGCAAAGCAAACATCAAGCAAAGTTTATGAGACTAGTTGCACATTTTGCATTTCTAAATCCCACATCAGTTCAAACAGACCTTGAATTTTAGTGGCATTTTTATCCCAGTGATATTAACTGGAATAGTGTATATACTAAGAGCAAATGTTGACTTCTGAGTACTGGTAACTATAAACTCTGGCTATGGAAAAGAATGGTCTCAGTGGACAAAAGTCTTAAAATATGATGATTTTCTTCTTTTAGAACTAGAAAAAATAAAAGCTGCTTTGTAAAAAGAATTGGAAGATTGAAGATTAAAAAACAGAGTGGTCCTTGGAACACTCTTCCTCTCTCGAACCAGAATAAGAACCCAGTTTATATCATTCCACACACTTTTTAGAGAAAGAATAGAAATGTGCATGGTTTTGGCCTCACTCAGTTGCAGGTGGCATCAACAGTGCTACAGATGGTACAACAATGCTTAAATGTGCAAGGGTGAACACAGCATCAGAACAGTTAAGGTCCTATCAAATAGCTAGAGTTGAATTGCTGAGTTGGTTTCCGTCATTTCAGATGTGTTTCTTTTTGCCCTCTCACATGTAGAAGCTGAGGATCACATAATCACTTCACTGCCTGCTTTTCCCTCATTTCTGCATGAAATTAATGGCTTCATGCTTTGGCAATTCATCCAGATATCCCTTAACGCATATTTGAATATATAATAGATGCTTCAAACTACTTAATGTTGTGGCTCTTCTACTATATGAGCTATAAAAAAAGTATACAGGGAGTTCCTTCACATTCTCGCTGGAGACCCAGGATATGAAATGAATTTGAATGGTGGCAGACTCAGGAGGGACTAAATGAAACACTGTTCACACAGCATAAGTAAATAGTGGAATGCAGTGGTAGAAATTGCAGTAATGACTGCTAGCCTTGAAAGCTTTAAATAGGAATTGGATCCATGTCAAACAGAATCATCAGTAGCTGTTAGATAGGATAACCCCAGTGTCAGAGGTAATATAGCATTTTTTTGGGGGGAAATACAAGAGAGAAGTGAAATTGTATTTGTGCCCTGTTGTTGGGTTTCTCAGAAGCCACTGACTGGCATTTGTGTGACCAGCGGCTGCATTAATCCATGTTCTGATCTGAGATGATGTTTATTATGTTGTAAGCAAAAAGATTAATAAATAAAATTTCTCTGGATTTTAAAAGGCCACTCAAAACAAAATAGAAAATTCCATCAGCTAAGTTAATGCAAAAATGGGCATAAGATCTTTAAAAAACATACCAAGCACGCTATAAAAGCAAATATATATATGTGAAAATATGTCAGTATAATGCCAAGTAATGGCTGCAGTAAAGAAAAAATGAGGGGGTTTACAGCATTTTAAAGTCATTCTAAAGCCTGTTATGAAGAAGGGCTGCCAGGGTGTGGGCCAGGGTCATCTGCTCAGGGCTATAGTTGCAGTGGTGGTGGGGGTGCTGGGGGCCCATCTCCTCACTCCTTCCCTCCCTCTTGCCCAGTTCACCTCTTCTGCCTTCGCCACTGCCATCTTATTGCCAGGCAACATCCAGATGCCATTCCAAGATGGCAGCAGCAACAGTGAGGAGGAGGAGGAGGAGGAGAGCTGGGCTATAATTGCAAAACAAGCACCTTTTATTAAAATATTTGCTCATTTTGCAAAATACTTGCAAACCAAGGTATTCATAAACTGAGGTACCATTTTATATATACATTTAATCATAAATGCATGCCAAATTAATATTATTTTAATTTAAATTTTTGTTTTATTTATTATTGATTCCATCAAACTTAATTATACTGCAAGTGTGTGTGTGTGTGTGTGTGTGTGTGTGTGTGTGTGTGTGTGTGTG
>JAHTLZ010000240.1:18223687-18246305 GCA_023846285.1 Phrynocephalus versicolor | reverse complement strand
TTATTTATTTATTTATTTATTTATTTATTTATTTATTTATTTATTTACAAGAATTTTTAAGCCACCCCACTAACAAAAGGTCTCTTGGTGGCATACATCAAGTATTAAAAACTCTAAAACAATAAAATTATTAAAACTATAAAATACAATAGTTAAAATCAGATACCGTACAAATTATAAATTATGCAACCCTGCTGCTCATGTGTCCAACCAAATAATCTAATTAAAATGCAAGCCAAAGAGGAAGGTCTTTGCCAGGCGCTGGAAAGCCAAAAGGGTTGGTGCCAGGTGGATCTCCATAGGGAGGGCATTCCAGAGTTGGGGGGCAACCGCCGAGAAGGCCCTGCTTCGATATGCCGCCCCCTTATTTCTTTGAGGGATGGCACCTTCAGAAGGGCCTCCTGGTCTGATCTTAAAGTACGGGCAGGCTCATATGGAAGAAGGTGGTCCTTTAGGTAACCAGGTCCTAAGCCATTTAGGGCTTTATATGTAAGCGTGAGCACTTTGAATTGGGCCCAGGCAGCAACTGGCAGCCAGTGTAAATTTTTTAAAACTGGTGTAATATGAGTCCGCGGGGCAACACCACTCACTAACCGCATGGCCCGGTTCTGTACTAGTTGCAGTTGCTGGACCGTCTTCAAAGGCAGCCCCATGTAAAGTGCATTACAATAGTCCAATCTGGTTGTTACCAGTGCATGTGTGACTGTTGCCAGGCTTTGCTCATCCAGGTAAGGGCGAAGTTGATATATCCTCCACAGCTGTAAGAAGGCATCCCTGGCCACCAAGTCCACCTGGGCTTCCAGGGTAAGACCTGGGTCCAGAAGTACCCCCAAGCTGCAGACCCTGTGCCTTAGGGGGAGTGCAACCCCATCCAGGACAGGGGAATGGCCCTCTAACCTGTCAGGCAGAGCGCCCAACAACAACACTTCCGACTCGTCAGGACTGAGCTTCAGTTTATTGACTTTCATCCAGTCCATTATCGAGTCCAAGCACAATTTCAGAACACAGACTGCCACACCTGGATTGCTGGAGAACGAGAGGTAGGTCTGAGTGTTGTCAGCATATTGCTGACTCCTCAGCCCAAACCTCCTAACGACCTCTCCCAGCGGTTTCATGTATATATTGAATAACATGGGAGAGAGTATAGAGCCCTGGGGAACCCCATGACATAGCCGCCATGTATATATAACACTTGAAAAAAGGAACCCCAGTTAGGACAGTTTATACAATTCAAAATATATTCAGCTACAAGATAAGACATATAGTCAGTGCCAAGAAAAAAATGTGACATCATATATTTTTCATCTACAGAGCATCATAAATGAGTCCATTCATAGCCAATTCAAAGGAGCTTCCTTTTAAAAGCAGTCAATGAGGGAGACAGATTTCCTTGAGATGGAGTTCTGCCATTGAGGAGTCACCACTAAAGAGAAATTCATCTATGGTTGGGTCAAGGATGCAGAGAAGCAAGGACAGCCGCTCTTTCTTATCCCTGCTAAATGAGTTTTCTAAGAAATTTGCTGCAGATATAAGTTATGACTTCATGCCTATAAGGTACCTGCACTAACACTGAACTTGACCCCCAATGGTCTCCTGCCAAGCAATTCATCCGCCAAATAAGGGCCACAAGATGATTAATAGCCCATAGCAATTTTATACGAATGCAGTATGCATCAAGGGAGGGGCTACCCACACCAATGAAATCATTGATCTCCAGAGTATTCTGAGTACTATCCATGACTGTAGGTAGTTAGAAGATTGGGCATGGGAATTATTTTTAATGGGGAAATGGAAAACCCAGAGGAGTTCAGGTGCCATAAATAAATTAAAAGGCCTGTCTCAGAAAACAAACATGAAAGGGATGACGGCAATTCTCATACTCACTGCTGTGATAAAGGGTTTATATAAAGCATTGCTTAAACACAAGTTGCTGGAACAGGCCACAGCCCATCCAGCATTCTGTCTCACTCAGTGGCCCACTATTCCCAAGGAGATGTATTCACCTGCTTATGATTCCCTGCAAATGGCATTGAGAAATATCCTGCCTATCTCTCCAACCCAGAGGTTGTCCTAAGGCATCCATAATGATAGCCCTGGTCTCTATGAACTTGTCCAATCCTTTCTTAAAGCTGTCAAGGCTGACAAATTTCACCACTTCTTCTGGCAGAGAGTTCCATAGACCAGTGATTCTCTGGGTGAAAAAGCACCCAAAAGTTTCATGGAGTGTCGCCTAGTTCTAGTCTTGTGTGATTTTGTCCACACCGAGTATGATTTTATAAACTTCAATCAGGTCACCTCTTAGATGCCATCATTCAAGAGTGAAGAGGCCCAGGCATTGCAGCCTCAGATAGTAAGGAAGGTGTTCCAGTCCACTAATAATTCCAGTTGCCCTCCTCTGCACTTTTCACATTTCCATAATATACTTCTGAAGGTATGGTGACCAGAATTGTACACAATACTCCAGATGGGGCCTCAGCATAGATTTATAAAGAGGCAAAATGACACTTGCTGACTTTATTTTCTATACCCTTCCTAATGATCCCTAACATTCAGTATGCTTTTTTCACTGCTGCGGCAGACTGGGTTGACACCTTCATAGGTTGCATATGTTGCTTTTTTGTTCTTGAAGCTGTGCATTTGTAAAAGTGCATAATTAATTATATTAATATAATACTGAAATTTAGGCAGCGGCATAGTTAGAGTTTTGGAGTGCTCAGGGACAAATTCAGTTTTTATGCCCTCTCCTTCTCCCCAACTATCTCTCACTCACCCAGCAATTCTTGGACAACTTCAACCAATAGCATGCCCAGGTTTCAGACTGGGCAGGTCTGGCAGCCACAGAGGGCATAAAAAGCTCTGGCAGCCCCCATCCTCCTTGCAGTCTGTGGCGGGAGTTAGGTTGGAGTGGGATTGCTGTCTCTGCAACTCATTATTTTCACTTTAGGCCAGCCAGCCAGGCGTGTGTCTCTGTGTTCCTACTGGCTACAGCCTGGCTCTTAGGGGAGAGAAAGAAGAGATTTCTCTCTTGCTTCAGTCTTGCAGCCTCCCTGCATGCATACTGTGTACCTCTCGGTGAGTACCCTCCCCTGCCCCGCAGTCACTCTGCGGCTGCCTTGCACCCTGGGCAATGCCCACCACTGCCTTGGAGCCTCCCTGCGTACCTAGTCTATACTGTGTCTCTGCCAGCATCATTTTTTTAGTCTTTTCCCTCTGGTCTGGGGTGTTGGGGATGCCTGCATGCGGAACTGCTTTAAAAATTGCACAAAGCGGGTAAAAATAAATAAGGAATTAATGA
This sequence comes from Phrynocephalus versicolor, assembly GCA_023846285.1. Classification (NCBI taxonomy): domain Eukaryota; kingdom Metazoa; phylum Chordata; class Lepidosauria; order Squamata; family Agamidae; genus Phrynocephalus; species Phrynocephalus versicolor. The sequence continues at coordinate 18,243,010 of JAHTLZ010000240.1, read as the reverse complement.
ACCAACAAAATGATTTTTGTGAAAATTCACAAAACATGAAAACAAAACGAAATGAGTCCCTCAACAAAATGAAATGAAACGGAATGTCATTTTTTCAATTCGTGCCCATCTCTAGTATATATGTGTTTGGGAAAAACAGAAACTAGCCAGAGGACAATGGCAGATCTTTCAAACAAACAAACAAATGTGCCATATAAAATGAGTTCATTTCAGAAGACCTCTTTTTAGTCATTCATAGCATGATTAATGCCATTGTTATAACAACAAGTTGAGAAGCCCTTCTGCTTTCTTAGATACAGAAATGGGGGTTGGGGTTGATAGGGAGATGAGCGGTAACACCACAATTGTTAAGTTATTTAAATCTTGATGTTTATTGGTCAGCAAAGAATAAGTCATTATGGCATGAATATATACACCATATATTCAGCGATAAATCTTGAAATACAGGAGCTCATTATGGCAATCCCTGTAGCCACACATACCATAAGGATAATGCAAAAGCACAGACAATTGTGTTGTTTCATATGAACAAACTAACCTAACCAGAGGGAGCAATATATTTCTTTTTCTAAAGCTAATGGGCCATAAAGGGCTACCCTATATACTTCTCGTAATGATAGACACATCTTACAACAAAGAATAGCCTGGATAATTCACTCCTACTCTAGTATTGCCAGGGCAGCAGCATCCCCAATTCTCTGAGATTTCAAGACCAAAACATTAGACCAGGGAGCACAATCTCCCTGTCAAAGTCTTATGGGTTTTGACCACGAGGCCCACTCTTTGCTGTCCCATGTGGCATCATGGGACTATGTGTATACTTACTGCCTCTCTCCCCAGTCCCCTCCACTTGCCTGTTTTTTTTTGGTACACCAACACCTCATGGCTATGACAGGCACAGAAACAACCTTGTGCTAAAATGCTGAGCCCTGCTGCTATGTAAGGACAAGTAGAAATGTGTTACAATAGAAGCATCTGTACAAAAACTTAATTTCTTCCTTTTCCAGTACTGATTGCTCTGAAATTTCAGTCCTACCTAGAGATCCAGAATCACACTGTGATATCCTGAGAGTGAGCTTCTACTAGGATCCCAAAACCTGGTACTGTTTTTAACTGAGAGTGTATAAGAAGGGTTGGGGTTGATGGCAAATAATGTCATAATCCCAATTGACCAAGCCCCAGTGTCCCAACCCTGTAGCTTGTAGGATCTCATCACAATTCAAGAAACTCAGAAACAACATGGGAGATGGAGTTTCCTTCCCACCTTTGTCTGCAGCTACATTAGATGAATCAACTAAGAGAGTGCAGGTTAAGGAGGCTGCTTCATTCCTCTGTGTGTGTGTGTGTGTGTGTGTGTGTGTGTGTGTGTGAGAGAGAGAGAGAGAGAGAGAGAGAGAGTTGTGGGGTCCTACAGGATTCATTATCTCCCCAACGCTGTTTAAATCTATATATGTCTGCTGAGAGAGGTTATTGGGGGATTTGGAGCATCATGTCACCAAAGTGCAGATGCTATCCATTATTCAGGGAGAGCTTGCCTGAAGAGAAAGTTCTTTGCCTCTTTCCGGAAAGACATCTGAGATGGGGAAGTTCTGGCTTCTAGTAGGAGGGAGTTCCAGATTCTGGGTGCCACAGCTGAGAAGGCCCTTTCATGTTTTCCCATATGACATACCTGTTAGGGTGGCGGGATGGAGAGAAAGGCCTCTCCTGATGACCTGAACACCTGAGCCGGTTCATACTGTGCCATTCGATCTTTGAGGTAGCTTGGACCAGGCCATACAGTGCTTTGTAGATCAAGGTCAGCAACTTGAATTTTGCCCTATGGCTGATTGGCAGCCAGTGGAGATGTTTTAATAGGGCTGTAATGTGATCTCTGTATCCCTCTCCAGTCAGCAATCTGGCTGCTGCATTTTGGACCCGTTGAAGTTTCTGGAAACATTTTGTTGGTACCCCCACATAGAGCACATTACAGTAGGCTAGCCAGGACATCAATAGGGCATGTGTCACTGTGGCCAGAGGTGGTTTCTCAAGAAATGGGTGTAATTTGCATACTAGCCTTAATTGTGCAAATGCACTCCTAGTGCTGACCTGGGCATCCAAGCTCAAGGATGAGTCCAAGAGCATGCCCACACTGTGTACCTGATTTTTCATTTGGAGGGTGACTCCATCCAGAACAGGTTGCATCCCTATCCGTTGTTCTTTTCGACTCACCAGGAGCACCTCTGTCTTGCCTAGGTTTAGTTTCATTTTGTTCATCCTAATCCAGTTCATTACTGCAGCTAAACACTCATGTAAAGCTGAGATAGTAGCTCCCTTAGAGTCCGGAGATGACGAGAGGTAGAACTGGGTATCATTGGCATACTGGTGGCATTTAACCCCAAAGTCCTGATAATCTTCCTCAGTGGTTTCTTATAGATGTTAAATAACATAGGAGACAGAACAGAACTCTGAGGGACCCCACCGGTCAGTGGCCGTGGTGTCGAACATGAATCACCTAATACCACTTTCTGTGTTCTATCCTGCAGGAAGGACTGGAGCCACTTTAATGCAGTACCCCCAATTCCCATTTCAGAGAGATGAATCAGGAGGATTCCATGGTCTATAGTTTCAAAAGCAGCTGAGAGTTTTAGTAAAACCAAAAGGGACACCAATCCCCGATCTATTTCCCTGCATATGTCATCTACCAATGCAACCAGTGCTGTCTCAGTCCCGTAGCCAGGCCTGAAGCCAGACTGAAATGGATCCAGATAGTTCATCTCATCCAGAAACCTCTGGAGCTGCAAGGCCACAACCCACTCTAGGACATTCCCCCATACCTTCTTTGGCAGCTTTTATGATCCATGAGGGTCAAGGATCCAACACACATGTGGTGGCCCTCATCTCTTCAAGGGTCCTGACCACATCATCCAGCTATAGGAGCTGAAAGTCATCCATTAATACAGGACAACAGAGCAGGGCATTTTATCTACAGGCTCTGGATCAATGGCTGCATCCAAATTAGCCAGGATCTGTTCAATGTTGCCTGTAAAGTCTTGTGCAAATTCTTTGCAGCGAGATACAGAGTGGTCTGTGTTATCCGCCCGTGGATCCGCGTGTAGCAGACTTTTGACTATTCAGAAAAGCTGCTCTGGGTGATTTGTGCCAAATCAATGGTGGCAGAGAAAAATGATTTGTTTGCTACCTCCACTGCTTTGGAGTAAGCCTCCCAAAGTCCTTTCACTGTTCCTTTGTCTGTTTCACTCTGGGTTTTTCTTCCAATGTATTTCAGCTCTATGGGCCACCCCTTTCAATTTTGCCAGCTCCCCAGTAAACTAAGCAGCCAATTTGGGTATATTTTGAGGAAGGAGACATTTAGGAGCTATACAGGCAATGGCTTTGCTCATTTCCCCATTCCAGAGACCAACCAAGGATTCAATAGAATCACCCATCAGAGAGGTAGGGAGCTCCTCAAGGGTGGTTAAAAAAATCATCTGGATTCCTCAACCTTCTGGAACATATTGCTTTTGTATTGCCTCCCCCTCTGGCCAGGCTCTAAGTTACAGTGAGCCTAAAGCACACCATATATTGGTCTGTCTAGGACAATGTAACTACAGAAAGTTCATTTACCTCAATGTCTCCACTATTCATATCAGGGGAGAAGACCAGGTCTAAGGTGTGGCCTGCAGGATGGGTTGGGGAAGATATGACTTGGGCCTTGTTGACAAGGAGGTCATGAAGTCTTTGGACAACCCTGACAAAGCTGCCTGAGCATGGATGTTAATGTCCCGCAGAACAATGAGCCAAGGGGACTCTAACATCAGCCCTGTTATTAGTTCAGTAAGTCAAGGAGGGAGGCTAAGGCTAGGAGGATGGCTGAATTGAAACAAATGGGGGAAGTAATGCTTTCTTGTATTACTTTTTTTGGAGAGTGTGCATGCTGGAGACTCAAAGAGCTGCATTTGCCATGTAAGTCCAGAGATGAAGTTTGGCCATATCACTCCAATTCTGGTTCACTTTCACAGGTTATCAGTCTGCTTCTGTGCCAGGTTAGTCTTAAACAGTTTGGGACCTTGTTACTTGTTTCAATGTCTTCTGCCTTACAACAGGCCAACTGACTGAACCCTCATGAATATCCTTCCTGCAGGTACAAACACCTCAAGAAGCCCAGAAAACTTCAACTAAAACATTAGACTTTCTCAGATGTGGCACTCCACTTGGGTAATTCTCTCCTACAGGACTTATGGTAGGCACCCAACCTCTGCACCTTTAAAAACTTCTTGAAAACAGCATCATTTAGGAAAACTTGTAGAGAGGTTTTTCCTAGTTGACTGGGACAGTGGAGGAAGGAGGATAGATAGATAGATAGAAAGAAAACAAAGAGAAAATAAAGAAAAGAAATATCTGGTCACACTGATTGCAAATGGCACTCTTCTTAAATCACATATTATGTCAACCCTCTCCATGTATGTGTCAACCCTCTCCATGTATTTTTCAGGAGAGGTGTCAAATCTTCTTCAGTAAACTAAAATTACTGTGATAATCAATGGAAATGTTTCCTTTTGTTCCACAACACTGCCATCTGATCCTTAGATCTTATCCCATCTTTGTAATAAGAATCCAGTTCAAGATTGATGCAATGGTTTGGAATGCTAAGCTCTTTATTTCATTGACTGCCTCAATTACTTTCTACCACTCCAGTTTGTCTTTGTTCAAAGGTTGACTGATTTATCAATACATGTGGTTTTCTTGACACTTGCTGTCCATCCTTCTAATCAACTCTTTTTATTATGTTTTTCTCTCCCTTCTAGATCACTGCCTATCGCACTAGGCTTGTTTTGAGTAAAGTTGCAATCCTGGAGTTTGGGGACTAATTTGGGATGAGCTGGGGTATAAAGATATAATGAAATCTATGTATTTGTGTTTTCTTTCACAAACTGGTACCTTTAGGATTTTATCTCTGCAAGTAGGTTAGAAGTGCAGCAGCTTTTTGGGACAGCAAGTCCCTTATATTATTAATGAATCCTAGGATAAACCCAAAATGTACTACAAATTTCCCCCAATGGAGCTTTGAGACATTTTGGCAACAGGAAATGTGGTTGGCAGAAAACTAATATATTGTCAAAGATGGAAGAAATGGTGTGATATTTTCAGATAGATTGAGAGCTCTACTTCTAATTGGCAGTACAGTGGACCCTTGTATAACATACAGCTTGTATAACATAAAATTTGTACAACATAAAAAATTCCGGAGATAGGGAAAATTTGCTTAACATAATCGTCTATGGGGCAAATCTGTACAACATAAAAATGGGATGACTCTGTTTTAATGCATTCCTATGGGAATTTGTATAAAGGAAAATTTGCTTAACATAATTTCATTTGGAACGAATTAATTCCTTTATACAAGGTACCACTGTATAACTATTCCTGCTTGTATCATATGTATTGTAAATTACGCTAGAATTGTAGACTCACATTAAGGAAATGTCAACCTCTCTCCTTTTTACAGAAGTAACATCAAAACTGCTTTTTAGTAATATAAGTTTTCAACCATTCTGTATTCAAGAAATCATGTTCTTCAGATAGCATATCTTCCTCCTTGAATCCACACCCTGCTGTGTAAGAATAATTTCCAGTAACAAAACACTGTAGTGAAAATCAACATAGATTGCAGCATGCAAGACTATTTGATAGCTGCTGCACAATCCATGTAATAAGAAGCGAGGAGGAAATAATGTATCACTTCAAATTCTTCCACACTCTCAAAAATGTGAAGGCTGACTTGGCAACAAAGAAGGAGGTTTAATTTTGGAATAGTACCAGAAAAAGAACAAAACCTGATATCTTTTGCACAAATTTGCCCTGTTTTGTACAATCCATTCTTGTTTGTGGTGCATAAATTATTTTAGACTTTTTACTTAAACTTTTGAAGCAGTATGTTGGTTATTTGCATAGTTCGTGGCAATCAACAAACCTCTCCATTCTTGTCCAATGTATGTGTTTGCTCTGCTTGGCAAAGGGGAAGGCTAATGAAGACCTTTACATGAATGGTAGAGATTCTGGGGAGGGGGAAGATCTTTGCCTCAGAGGTATTTTTATGTGTATGTTTGTGTGGCAAGAGCCTAAAGCAGTGATGGCAAACCTTTTAGAGACCAAGTGCCCAAACTGCAATTCAGGACCATGAACGACAACGACAAATCAGACCCAATTTATCGTTTATCGGTTTGAGTTTGAGTTCTGACGGCTTAATTGTCGTTACCGTTTCCGTTACGTAACGGAAACAAAGAACGGAAACGGGAACAAGAATTTCGCCAAGTCGTGCCCATGTCTAGTGGAGAGAGATTAAAAGACAAATGCCTCAAACTTAGCTCCATAATGTATTGAAGGCAAGGCTTTGGAGAATCAAAACATCAAAAAACAGAAGGTCGGGGCGAAAAAAACACGGAGAACAAAGGCATGGAATTTCACATCTCATCACAAAATGAGGACGTGTGGAAACAGTCATGCCGGTATAATCAATCATGCCAGTGCATACATGGGAACAGGGACAGAACCGAAAGAAGATCACGTGACTCTGACCGACATCGACACGCAAAGAACTTCCTCCTGGGACAAGAGTGGACGTGATGTAACCGTCCATGTTTCCAGAGGAGGAAGAGGCTTCTTCTAATAAGACCTTTCATACAAGGAGTTATCTTCTTGTTAGGAGACTTTACTTGGGGGCTTCTAGGTATGTTCATATCTTTATCTTGTAGGATTATTGTGAGCTGGGACGATCCTTCTCCTCCTACTAAGGGTCTGTGCCATCTTCTCCTATGATACTAGCCTCAAGGGCCTCAAATGGTTAATAGTTTGCAGAATCTATCAGTTCCTCCACTTTATCAGGTCTGGATCTGGAAGTTCTGTCTCAACCATACTGGGGGATTTGTCAGCCAACGCTTCACTATCACATCAGTCCTACCAGGACATCTTCTGAGAGACTTTAAAGGCTTGACTTGGTGACACCAGCAAACAGGATCACAGCACATGGCAATTTTAGTGTAATGATTTTAGTGTAAGGTTTTTTATTATTGTTTTATTTATTGATTGATATTTGATGTTTTAACTGTTTTAATTCTTTGATTGTAAGCTGCCCAGAGACCTTTGGGTAGTGGGTGGCATATAAGTTGTAAAAATAAAATAAATAAATAAATATACATTATGTGTAAATGTCCCCAAAACAGCAGGTCCTCTCCCCTATCAGACTTAGAAGCTTCTGGCTCATTTTCACTAGGGGAGTTGTCCACCAAGATTATGACAGCTGGGCTCAACACAGCCCTTTTTAGAAGAACAAAGTGAGAAGAGCATAAATTCTGGTAGATGTTGTACTTCTGATACAGGTTAGTTGCGTGAAAAACCCTTCAAACAGCATTTTTTTATTTATAGAATTTTATACCACCAAGCTTAATTCAAAGAACAACTTCAGGTGGTGCATTAGTGCCTTTCAAGATTTTCATAATGAATCAACTGCAGAGCTGGAAGGGACCTTATGGATTGTTAAGTCCAGTCTCTCTCAAGGAGGCAGAGGAGTGAAGCAAACACCCGACATCTGGTTCTGCAGTCAGAGATTCAACCTACTGAGCTGTTGTACCTGCAATTTAGGGAGGCATTCTTTCATATACAGTAGTTGTCAATGTGGCAAGGGAGCTGCACTGACTGGGAGCCCTCTGGTATTTATGCCTGCAACATAAACTGCACTTTGCCCACTCCTGTTTTAGACGTTCGTAGTTTAGGGATGAGTGAGCATTCTGTTTCAGTTCATTTTTCAATATGAGTGTACCATTTCTTTACCCATATTTCAGAAGAGGAAAATAAGATTTTAAAAAAACAGAACATTGGAGAAACCAGAACTAACAGAGTCATCCATCCAAGCTCAGGGCCTTGCATTCTTAACTGCTAAAAGTTATGGGCTTGAGTCTTTGCGTATTCAGCCATGTTATTCCTGAATTAGAATGGCTGCTTCTTTTCCCTCAGAGATTCCTCATATTCAATAGTCAAATGGCAGGTTGGCAGAATATCATCTCTCTTGCTGAGAGGGACTATGCCTATTAAATTTAGTTGGTTCAAATGCACGATAATCCCCACCCTTCCTTTCTTTGAAGAACTTGGCATCATTTATTATTTTATAATTTTCTTTTCTTTTTCTTTTTGCACATCTGGTAGGAAAAAATTGGATATGTTTTTTAAAACCAACCACAGTAGAAAAAGAAACTGATGGGCACAAAAGGGAAATATACAGTAGCATTTCATTTTGTTTCATTTCGCTCTTCATTTTGTTTCATTTAATTAATAACAGGAATTTTTGTTATGAAACAAAATGAAAGGAAATGCTTCTTAAGGCTATTATTTATTTATTTATTTATTTATTTATTTATTTATTTATTTATTTATTTATTTATTTATTTATTTATTTATTAAATTTATATACCTCTCCATCTAGCTGCATGGCTACTCTGGGCAGTTTACAAGGTTGAAAAAAATCAATCAAGACACACAATAAATGAACAATCCAATAATAAAAGCATAATAAGAAATAAAACAGTATATACCTGAGCATCAAACAGGAACAAGATGGCCTTAAAATAAACAAAAAACATAAAGTGCATAAACCGTGAATCCTTCATAGCATATATTAATACCCAGGGAAAGCCATTTTAATAGACACATCTTTAGATGTTTCTTAAAGACCAGGACGGAAGATGCCAAACAAATCTCAGGAGGAAGTTGGTTCCAGAGCCGAGGGGCCGCCACTGAGAAAGCCTGATTTCTTTGCAAAGATTTATGAGCCTCCTTCAGCAACAGCACCCTCAAATGTCCTGCCTGAGATGATCAGGTGTTATGGCCAGTATTTTGTGGCAGGAGCCATTCTGCCAGATAGCAAGGTCCTAAACCGTTTAGGGCTTGTGTTATCACTAAAACCTTGAAATCAATGTGGAAGTGAATTGGCAGCCAGTGCAGCATGGCCAGCGTGGGGGTGATATGTTGATATTTCCTTATCCCCATAACTAGTGTAGCTGCAGAATTCTTCACTAGCTGGAGACTCCACATTAACCTACAAGGCAGCCTGATGTAGAGTGCATTGCAGTAGTCTATTCTTAAGACTATGAGTGCCTGGACCAACATGGTGAGCACACCGGAGCTCCCACTGTGAGGCTGCATTTCAATAGGTGGTGGTCTGACCAGGACAAGGGAACTGACACAAGGTCGGTCACCATTGGGCCACCCTCTCTGTGTACATTAGAAAACACCAGGTCTAGAGTATGAACTCTCCCCATATGTGTGGGACCATTGACAAGTTGGGATAAGTCCAGGGAAGCCATGGTATCCAAGAGCTCAAGAGCTGACCCAGTGACCTGTACCTCTGCATGGATGTTGAGGTCACCCAGAACTAAAAGTCTGGGTGACCTCAACAGCATTGCAGACACAACGGCCACCAACTCCAGAAGAGAGTGCTTTGGTTCGCGGGGAGTAGGGTATACCAGCACAATCCCAATTCCATCCCTATCCCCTATTAACACATGGAGGGCCTCCAGGCCTGGTATCACAAATGACAAGAGCCTAACAGACTTCAGAGAGTTCTTATATACAATGGCTACCCCCATCCCTACCCTCCAGTCGACCCTGGTGCCAAATAGCATACCCAGGTGGGCAGATGAAGGAGAGAGTAGGACCACCATCCGTGCCCAACCAGGTCTCAGTAATGCATGCCAGATCTGCTGCTTCATCAAATATCAATCCTGGATTATCTGAGTCTTATTAGCAGCAGAACTGACATTTAACAGCACCAAGGATAGAGTGGAGGGCCAATTGAACTGATTACCTTGCATCTGACAGGTGGAGACAGCTCCAGAACAGGACACAGCTTTCACATATCTGTGCCTCGTTCTTGAAGATCTCATAGGTGGAGCCCCAATGGCATACCTACCTCTGTCCATAAGCACCCCAGTAGACCATGCCCCCAAGCTGTGGTTAGAGCTTTCCCATGCTCCCTGGGTGTAAGCCATAGGATATTTCAAAAGGGGGGGAAGGAGGGGGAAGGGAGAAAAGAAGAAAAGGCAATCTTAAACAGTGAACACTTCTGTGAAAAATGGCAGAGGGACATAAGGAATAACAGAAGATATCACAAAACTTTGGTAACCATAAATGTTAAACTAGGTTTGCCATCTGCCAGTAAGTGCAACGAGCTTTGTTCATTGGACTATTGATCTAGGAGCTTTTCTTTTTTTTTTTAATTTAACATGGAGTCCACAGCCCTAAATCAAAGACCCTCAAACCTTCCATTCAATTTGCTCTCAAGCAAAGAACCCTCAGTAAATAAAGTAGAAACCTAATATATAGCTGCTGCTTAGAGAGATTGGCTCAAAAGCTAATCGGCACATTGAGGGAAGGAAAGAAAATATTAAAAAATATAACCTTCACAGTCCTACCTGGAAAGGAAAACAGTCAGTTAAATCAACTTGCAGAGACAGCCAATGAAGGGAACAGCTCAGCTCCTGCCTGGCTCCAGGCAGATCAAGATAGGAGATAAGCTATCTCAACAGCTGAGGTGTGAGAAAAAAGGAAAACAAATCAATCAGTTTGAAAATAAACCTCCTGTTCTCAAGATGTGTGGGTCAAGAAGCTAGGACGAATCATTTCATTTTTGAAACAAAAATGGTGTTTCATTTAATTTCTCGATAACATACTTTGCTGTTTCATTTCATTTTGTAAGGTTTCGTAAGCTTACAAAACAATGAAACAGAATGTCATTTTTCATAAGGTGCCCATCCCTACACTTCTCCAATTGCAGTTAAAATTAAATCAAATCTACTTGATTCCAATGTAAGTGAAATAAAACTTAGACCAGATTTAATCCTATATTTGGAATGCAAGCCACGCTTAATAGTAAAAAGTAAAAACAATGCATATATTCATTACCACTCTATAGATACATTGATACATTCTCAAATTAACAGCAGCACTCCTTGCAAATTCAAATATTTTTCATCTCTCTGTATTCTAAACATTTATGAGCCTGAATTGACATACCAGCATATCATTTTCCTATACAAAGTTAACATTCTAATACAGTATTCAATACATGATTCCAAATGTTTTCCTGTTTAAGACAGGGGATAACAACATTTTAAATAAACAAATAATAAAGACATTGTGCAAATCAGCCATGTCCCTCCATACTCATCATGCTTTCCTAAAGTCAAGGAAAATTACCAGTCTCTTCCAATTAGTGCTTCTATATGCCTGTAATCAGTAATTTTTAATTTTAATTCCATGTTTTGATGTGGATTAGTAGTTATCCAAACTCTAGGAGGACAGATAGACCATAAATTGAATGTATTGATGATCTATCTATATACTCTTAGCAGGAAAAATGGGAGCTTGCCAAACTTAGCCCAAATGCTGTGTTGTAGGAAGGCAAATGGGAGCCAAAATCAAGCAAGACATTTACTCCCTCAGTGGGCATCTTGTTTTCCTCCTTCCACTGCCTGTACCTACCAAATACATGCACTCTAAAACCTGTTCAGATTCAGAACAGTTACCAGCAATGCCCAGAATGCCACAGTGAGCTCTAAGGTATTGAAATGGAAATAAGGCTAAATCCAGTTATTATGAAGATGCTTCATTATATGCAGGTCACTCTGATAGACAGAAGAAAAAAGAGAACATAGAGAAGATGTGAACTTTCAATATCACGCCTGGTGTGTATACATTTTAGATTGATTTTTCATAATTCTTCTCTTTTCATCTCCTTTCTGGAACAATCCCTTACATCGTTTTTATTTTATTTGTTCTGCAGACAGATAATGAAACTAAAATTGCTATTCAGCTCGGAATGGAAGATAGCAATGACGGCTTATTCCAAATAGACCTCTGCTCTTTATGATTACATTAATGCCAGAATCCTTTTATTCCTTGGTTCTTTAAAAAGCGAGAGGTCAATGCATTAAATAGTGCAAAGCATTATTTGTAGATGGGACATCATCCTTTTCCCCCGCTACACTAAAAACCAATTTAATGAGATAATTATCATTGACAATCATGTTTCATTTCCATAATTATTGTAAAATGTGCCTAACCATGTAAAGGAATTAACCTTGAGGAAATAATTATTTGCTGAAGATATCATGAATACTTTTTAACACATGTAAGAAGAACTCATCAAACCAGTTTCAAGTCTGCACTTGTTTAATTAACGGATCTTAGAAGCATGTCCCTATTACTGCCCATAGTTCTCTTTTGTACCAAATGATGCGAAAACTATATCAGCCAGTTAATAGTTGAAGAGTATCTTCTTACAAATTAGTCTTAAAATTAAAGTAAAACCTCATGAATTCATAATCAAAGGGGAAGAAAAAGCTTCAGCAGACTAAGTTGTCTCCATGCTGAGATGTTCGTAATTTTGGGGCACTTGGATTTTTTTAAAAAAGAATATTTTTATATGCCATAAAACTGTAATGGATTGCAGATCTGATGGCAGGCTTCTGTCTATAAAAGCTTATGCCAATTAAAACTTCTTAGTTTTCAAGACAGAAAGGTCTATTTTTAAATCTACATTTATTTGTGATGCAATTAGCTTATTATTATGATATTATTATCCTATTGGGTCCCTAGGTTAATACTAGTCTGGTCAGAGCTGCTGGGAAGATGTTGTTCAGGGGCATATCATACCACAGGTGGGAAATGTTTTGAGGGAGGGGATTGAGCTGTAATCCCCCAGTTCTACCATACAATATTGTGATCTACTATCTGTATTTTATGTACTAGATGACGACAGAGATAAAGAAAGACGAACATGATATTGATGGAAAAACATTAGAATAATAGTAATGGAAAAATAGTTAGTAAATATGGAAACATGAAAATAACCTTGTTTAAGATGAGAAGAGAATCGTGAAACAACTAGGCAGATCTATTGGGAAGAACTTCTGATATATGTAACATGGCAAGAGATAAGCAATGTATCTGTTTTTACTTTGTTTTAAAAATAAAATATAAAAAAACCAAACCAACAAACCTTTCCCATCTTTGCATTATATCTCAACCAAATTAATGTGACCAGACACAGATCAGACACAAAATCAATGTTAACAGGTTATTACAGGTAAGTGTTTCAAGATAATTAAGGAGGGTATCCAAAAGCAGTTGTGAAAATGTACATTGTATTTTTGAGATTAGGTTCATTTATTTATTACATTTCTACCCCACCCATCTAGTGGGAAGCTACTAGGTGACTTACAACAAAATGTATGCATAAAAAAGCAAAAAGCAAAGAAAAGGGGACACACACCCAGTCCTATACCTCACCAACAACACAAATACAAATCCTAAGATGTGATGGCAATAAAATAACATCAATTAAGCAATGGATGTCAAACAATCAAATGAAACAAAGAAAAACATACTGCTTATAGACCTTTCCATAGTGCTTAAAGCACTCGCTTGGTGGTTTACAATTTAATTATGTAGGCTACACATCCAGCTTCCTCCCCACAAGGTGGGTACTCAGTTTACAGAACTCAGAAGGAAAGAAAGCTGACTCAACCTTGAGCCAGTTACCTAAGACTGAAACCTCAAAAACCTTACTAAAGATATGTGTTTTTATTTGCCTTCTAAATGCTAAAGGTCTGAGGCACCTCCACTGATAGTCAGTTTCACAAAGAGGCAGCCATGACCACTTAGTTCCTAGCTGTAGATTTCAAATTTGAACAGCAGTTTACTAAAAATCTTTGAAAAACAATCAGCCAGCTCTAGCTGGGACTAGCAGCAAGGTCACTGTAGAGTAACATTGCCTTGCAAAATAGTCTGTTCCATAACAGATCATTGTACATGTTTACAAAAGATAAAAAGCAAATGAAGGAAATAATTGGAAGGGTATTGAAACGATCAGTCTGTAACAAGACCAGCAGATAGCCTTTGCAGATCCTGTGACTAGAGATGGGCACCAAATAAAAGACGAAGCACTGGGACACCAAATAAAAGAAGGTGGCGGGGGGCCATGGGCGGGCGGCGACAGCGGCAGGGGGGAAGTGCGGGCGGGTAAGTGGGTGGGCGGCGGTGCGGGCCGTAGGTGGGTGGCGGCACGGGCGGGGGGGCGAGTGGGCAGTTAGGATATCACTTAGTATAGAGGTTCTGTTCTTGGCTTGCACCCCAAATGTGTGTGTGTGCAAGCAAATTGAAGTTGGGAAAATAGAAAATAAATGGTAGTATATAATATATTTTTAAAATAAATCCACACCTCCCACTCCCAGTCGAACCTCCCCCTTTATCTAATATCAGAAAAAATCCTCACAAACTGCCAGAGAAGAAATAAAGAATAAACTGCTATTCCCTTCAGCAGACAAAGCTGCAGGGAATCAAAGAAATTATTTTCTAAACAAAATTCCCTCCCTGCCTGCCTAACTTAAATCCTAAAGCCTCCAGCCTCCCTCCTCAATCTTGATTGGATCACACCAGCACCAGCAGCCAGCCCTCCTCCCTCAACCACATCCATACACCCGACTGCGATTTCTGGAAGGTGCCTCGGCTTTTTATGCCCTCTGAGACATCCAGAAGTGTCAGTCAAAAACCTGGCGATGCCATTGGTGGAATGGTTCAAAAAAATTGCATGGTCCCATCCCATGCTCAGCCCAAATGGGCAGGTCTAAAAAATTAAAAAATAAAATAAAATAAAATAAAATCAATACGTTTTATTGCTATAAAAAAACCCACTGCTGCTACTATTAAAATTCAGGCATTTAAAATAAATAAATTTCACATATTTCTGTGGTGATTTGGTGTGTTTTTTGACCACGATTTCAAAAGAAAAATTGTGGTTGCCATTTTGGATCGCCCCCACCACATGGCATGGCGAGACGACGAGGATGAACCCCCTCCCCGCCTGGTGCAAGCAGCCCAGGACAGGAGAAGAGGGGAGAAAGGCCGGGGACCCCCCAGAAACCACCCCTCTGATAGGTGGCAAAGGCTCAGGCAGGCATATTTTCGCCTGCTTTTTTGGCTGGGAGTCGGGTTTTTTTTTTTTTAAAAAAAAACTTTTTAAAACTTTTTTCTGTGCTTCGCATTTCACGATCGCCACGATGCCACAAATGAAAATGAAAAACCCGACCAATTTTTTCTTTTTTCGGTTCGAGTTCGAGTTCTGATGGCTTAATTATGGTTACCGTTTCCGTTACGTAACGGAAACGAAAAACGGAAATGGAAACAAAAATTTCGCCGAGCCGTGCCCATGTCTACTGAGCAGCAATGAGGAGGGACATTGTGATGTCATCTTTCCTGCTTCATGCTGCTGGCCAATCAGAGAGGGAGGCAGTATGATGCCTGTCCCTGCATAGCTCCTGATGGCCAGCATCACAGATCTAGCACAGATGACTTCACAGCATGCTTCCTCGTTGGATTTTAACCCCGTGTGAGACAGAAAAAGGTAAAGCAATTGGATCTGTGTGTATCAGCTGGTTCTGAGGACCAACTGGGCTCATGTGGTTCATTTTGTAACCGACTGGTTCTATTATAGAGGCTTTTGTGGATTTATTTCTAAACTGCCTAATTATGGATCATTGACCATGGAAGGCTTCATTTGCCCACATCGTTGTTTTTTTCAGTAGTGGGGATGAAGGAGGAAGAAAGTACATGCGGTGAATTATATTTAAATTAATGTTAATGAAATGTTAACAAATATTCTTCCTCAGGCAGCAGAACTCTAAGCCTGAAGAAGTATTGTTCTTGTGGCAAAGTTAGAATCTACATAGTTTTTATAGATACTGAAAACCTGAATAACAGGTATTATTTCCAGGAGAATATATGTTTACATTTTATTATCCAAGAAACAATGTATAAACAAAAGGTCAGCATGTGCATGCCTTTTTAATGCTCTACTATGCAAATGATTTTGTCCCCCCTTCTTTAAAATCTGGCATTTTATTATGCACATTTTAAGACTCCTGACAGTAGGGCTGTAAAGGTTTATTTTCCTCTTGGCTCAGATTTTGAGGGGAAAATTAATTATCAGTACTGAGACAGAAAAAGATGTTGCCTGTTGTTTTTAGTGTAAATATATTCTTACAACTCTTAGGATGCATTCTGCAGTTTTCTTAACAAGAAAAGAACAGTGTTAAAAACTCCAAATAATGTAAAACGATATATTAGGAACATATAATGGCTTCCTCAGTCTTGGAAAACCCATATGAGATAAACAAGAGATAAACAAAGGTGTCAAAGATCAAATCCTAATAGTCCACATACCTTTCCATTCTGTTTTCCTTTCAGTCTCCAGGGATAGATGCTATCACAATTTACATATCCTACCGGTCCTACTTAATTCTAACACTTAAGCCAAGGAGAGCTTGTGACTAAAATATGAGTAGTGCTCAGAATTCTGTCAATGTTCATTCTGTTATCTCAGTTACCAGCATGGATGCCCTGAGCATATCAGATCTCGCCCAATTTCAGAAGCTAAGCAGGGTCGGCCCTGGTTAGTACTTGGATGGGCGACCACCTGGGAATACCAGGTGCTGTAGTCACCTGGAGTAGGAACTGGCAAACAACTCCAGTATTCCTGACAAGAAAACTCCATGGACATGGGGTCACGAAGAGTTGGTCATGACTGTAAAAACACAACACACATACACACTCATCTTAAAATAATGATACAGGAGACATTAGTATGTTGCTCTAGAGTAGGCCCATTGAATCAGTTGGGATTTGGTGAATCAACTCCTCCTTAAAATACTGACTCAAAAGGGCCAGCTCTACTGTCATTTACTTCAGTAAGCATCAGTATTTCATTCCAATATCTGAAAACTATAGATAATGATTCTTTCAAAACCTGGTAAATACAATTCCAGACAGTTTTAATTAATTAAAACTTTGGAGTGTTGGTGACCAATAAGGGAATAATATCGTTTTTTCCCATTTTCAACTGTGAAACATATCCTAAGACAGAATAAACAAGTATACCATAATGTGAGGACAGTGAGGCAGATAAGGCCACATCCTGGCCATGTAAGACCTCTTAAAATATGGTACGTCGTGCAAATTGTTTCCCATATGATTCTACATTCTTCTTCTGAAATTGTCAGCTTGGTTTATCTTTCAGTTAGAAATGTATCTCATGTATTTACATACAACTTCTGTTTTGTCTGGCTCCAAAGCCATGCTTGGATTGGCTGAGAAGTGTCATTGCCTTCTCTATTCAAATGAGGGTGAGATGCAGGACTGTCAGTCCCCACAGGGTGATGGGGCAGCACTTGGTAGTCATATTTCAAACAACCTCACATATATTTCAGCCTCTTTGCAAGGTGCACAGCCCACCCATTCGCCCTTTTGTTTAAGTATGAGGTTACCTCATCACTTCCCACTTCACACAAAATTGGCTTTTTATGGGTGAAGGGTTTTTCCCCACCCATCCCACATTGCTCTATGTCCCTGTGTTTTTATAGGCACATGGTGTGGTTACTTATCAAGGTTATACTATGGATAGCGTGGAATAGTCAAGTGGTAGGCTCTCATGGGGCACATTACACATGCTGGTGCACCTGAACTCACAGACTGCAGATCAAGAAATTACAGTGCTGAGGTGAATGTGCTGGAGGACTTCCAATCAGCCACTAGCTGCCCAAGATCATGAGGACTTTGCAGGCTGGTGGAACCTCAGACCATTGCCAACCAAGGTCGTGGTGTTTTAAGGATAGGCCAACTCTGGGGCTTTGAATTCACCTTGAGTTGGATTAAGAGATTATCATTCATGTCATAGCTACAATTCCTCCCTACAGCAAGCCCTTTTATGTTAGGGCACAAGTATTAACTAGAGGTGGGCACAAACAAGAAAACCCATGGTTTGGGTTTGTATGGTTCGGGCCCACCCTTGGTTCAGTTCGGGTTCGGGTTCGGGTTCGTACAAAGTTTTAAAAAAAATCATTTGAACTTGAACCGAGCCGAATTGGTTTGACTTAGCAGCAGCAGCGGCAGCAGCATGATCATGGCTCCAGCAAGGCAGGGGCTTTTGAGGTGCTGGCTTGGGGCTATCTTCTGGAGGCTGGAAACAAGTTTAAAGAGTGCACTCTCGGGCTCCCCCACACACACTTTCCCCCCTCCTGGAGCCAGCACCCAGTAGCCACTGGGTGCTAACTTCGGGAGGGGAGAAGATTTAAAAAGCCCGCTCTCTCCTCCCACCTGATGGGGTGGGGGAAGAGTGGACTTTTAAAATTCCACCAACTGTACCCATCAGTTGTTGGGCGCTGGCTTCAGGCCAGCACCGATCAGCTGCTAGGCGCTCGCTTCCCATGCTGGGGATGGAAGGAAATCTTTCCCATAGGAATACATTGCTAATGCATTCCTATGAGAAAACAAAAAACAAAGCAGAACAAAGTGGAAATTTCTGCTCCGTTTCATTTCATTTTTCTCTGATGGGTCAGTTTGTTATTCGTTTCATTCATTAAACAAAATGAATAATGAATAATGAAACAAATAATAAATTCATTTTGTGCCCATCTCTAGTATTAATGTCCAAAGTTAATTCTGTCTCGTCTCTCTCTCTCTCTCTCTCTCTTTTTTTGAGTAGTTGAGTAAAGTCAAGACTTTGAAGATATATCAGTATACTTTGTAGAAACTATTCAACATGGGACTAACTTAGTTGTGTGTTGGGGGTCAGTACACTTGCACAATTTCCTATATGGCTATCCCTCCCTAGATGGGATATCAATGCAAAGGGAGAATAAATCAACCTGTGATAGCTATGCTGACTATAGTTAATTTCTTACTTTTTTTCTTGTGTAACTCAAATGCCAGTAGGTCTGCTTAACATACCAAAAACATTCGCTTATTGCAGGTATTTAAATATTATTGTGATCTGTTTTTTTTTTTTCCCCCCCCCCCCCAGTTGTCTTCCATACTTGTCTATAACAACTTGCAAAATGGTTGGTATTATTTGCTGATGAAATAATATTTCCCTTTACAGCTTGATGCACCAATCCAGTGGACAATTTTAAAAATAAAAAGTAAACTCCCTTCAAAGTTTTCTCATTCCTGGCTAGTTAGTTTCAACATGACCTTGAGCAGCAAACACTGCAAAAAGTATGAGCGCAACAGATACAATGTTAGGTGTACAGTATCTATACAGACAGAGACATCGATGCATGTGTTGCTTGTCACAAGAATAATAAGATGCTTTCAGTTTGTAAAGAGTGTTACATAAACAAAAGTGATGGATCACATAAAATAAAAAGTTTTATCACAATAAAGTTGCATAATCCAATGCCCTACATATTAGATAAATGCATTTAAATATTTGAGAAGTACCTAGAGGCTATAGGTACT
>JAHTLZ010000240.1:18206787-18223677 GCA_023846285.1 Phrynocephalus versicolor | reverse complement strand
GATATAGACTAGGGATGATGACAAACTAAAAATTGTGATTCATCTGCACTTTATGCTATAAAATTTCTGACTATATCAAGAGGCATCAGATTTACGTCTCCTTTGCAACCCCTAAAATTTTGTTAAATATTGGGTTTTGGATGTCTGAGCTATGCACTTTCAAAGAGGCAGTGGAATATGCTGCCACAGAGGGTGGTTGAGTCTCCTTCTTTGGAGGGTTTTAAGCAGAGGCTGGATGGCCATCTGTCAGAAATATTGTGATACGGTTCCTGCATGGCAGGGGGTTGGACTAGATGGCTCCTGAGGTCTCTTCCAACTCTATGATTCTATGATTCTACTTCTTCCAGGGACACACTGTAGCAGAAATGAAGGCATCAACCTTGTCCAGGTAAGTGACACGAAGGTGTCTGCAAATATCTCTTTGTGGGCTGGAATTTCCAGAATTCTGGGAAACTGAGTAAAAACTGAAAGCCAAAATGGAACAGTACACCCCCTAGGAAATACCCTTTTATCTGCCATGAAGTGCTATCATTCTTAATAGATCATGCATCCCATACAATATACCGTACATGACACATGGAGAGAGTTTGATCAGGAGAGTTTGTTCTTTCTTTTAAAGATGCCACACTACATCAGGGTTTTTTTAATTCAAGGAATTGTGATAGTTGGAAATGATGTATGAAAAGAAGCAGGAGCCAACCACACTTCCAAACCCTACCTTCTTCTGAAATCAGAGTAAGCAGACCACAGTTCTGAGTTATGAGAAACTTTGTTTAGGAAATATTTAAAAAAACCCACCCTTCCTAACATGAAAAAGGAAGGAAACACACTATCCTAAGGCTGATTATATCACAAACCAGTAAGCCCTGCTATTTTATTATCAATCGATTTGACCTTTGGACTGGAAATATCTTCTGGGCAGGCAGTAGTAAAAATTCTCTGTGTTTAATATATGAAGATATAGGTCAGAAAGCCAGATACATGGTACTTACTAAACAAAATAGTTTCCTATTGGCCAGTAAAAGTTATGTGCATTAAAATTCACTGAAAATAATTTAAAGTTGCTTGCTTTCTTGTGTGCAATTGAAAGTCATATAGGGAAAATCCATTTACATTAATTAGAAAATAATCTGTTCTGCAGACACCATGACATTATGCATAGTTCAATTAGCAAGAAGATATTTATTTTGACGGTTTCCTAAAATATTTGAATCTTACTTTCCAGTAGAAATGGAGAGAGGCAGCTTTATATGTTGGATAATTCATTAGTCAAAAGGCATGTAACAAACTCCATTTATCAAAGCAGTATTGACTAGGAAATAAACCCATGCTGTGTACTGAGATAACAGCCATACAATGTACTTCTTTTCTAATATTCTGAAAATGTGGTCTATATTCCACAGCACTTTTTAAATTATGGATACTTCTGTACATGTAATAGTACCTCAGTTCTCTATTATTTGATGAAAGGCATGCTTCATGTTATCCATTAACCAATACCAAATGGAAAAGTAACAGATCCTAGACAGGTCTCACTGTGTTTGAGAAATGTGATTAAAATATTGTCAAAGTGAAAGAGCATGTTCTATTCTTGAGCAGGGTATGTGCTTTGTCCTGAGTCAAGTATAATTGCTACAAATGTTAAAACAACAGGTATGGGAGCCAGTGAATGCTTCCATTGGAAACTATTTATGTCAGTAGAAATAGGGACTCTCCTTCCTCCAGTTCTTCATTAACCTGGCAAATAGAGATGGGCACGACTTAGCGGTATTCCCGTTTCCGTTTCCGTTACTCGGTTCCGTTACTCTACGGAAACGGTAACGGGAATTACTCCGCCAGACTTCGAGCTCGAACCGACGAACGAACAATTTTGGTCTGATTTGTTGTGCTCGTTCCTTGCATCGCGCAATCGCGCGATGCCACGCGGCACAGAAAAAAAGTTTTTAAAAGTTAAAAAACCCGGTTCCCGGCCAAAAAGCAGGCAGAAAAATGCCTGCCGTGCCTCAGGGCACCTACCAGAGGGGTTGTTTCTGGAGGTCTCCGGCCTCCCCCCCATCCCCCGTCCTGGGCTGCTCTGGTGGGACTCGCCGCAGGCTCGCAGCCAGCAAAAAGCCCAGTCTCGCCGCCGGCCGCCGCAATTAAAGCGCAAGCAAGCGGCACGGACGGCACAGGAAAAAACTTTTAAACTCTCCCCCACCCATTCCCGGGCCAAAAAGCAGGCAGAAAAATGCCTGCTTGACTAAGGGCGCAGGGCACCTACCGGAGGGGGGGGTTCTGGTCTGGAGGGGGGTCCCGCCTCCCCCCCGTCCTGGGCAGCCAGACTTTCCATGCCATGCGGTGCGGGCGGGGGATCCAAAATGGGGAAGCGAACGCAATATTGTTTTTGAAATCGTGGTCCAAAAACACACAAGCACAACAGAAACACGCGAAAATTTATAAACTGCCAGATTTTTCACAGTAGCAGTGGGTTTTTTCTTGCAACAAAATGTCTCTCCTCTCCTCCTCTGTCCTCCATTGATTTTATTTTATTTTATTTTTTTTACACCTGCGCAGTGCGCAATGATGGGCTGGCCCAGTGGCCTGGCCAGCCATGTGGGAGTGGACGACCATGCAAATTTTTGGAGCCATCCCACCAATCGCATGGCCACTTGGCCATGGAGACTTCTGGGATGTGCCAAAAAAACCCTAAAACCTGCCCTAGCCCCCTAACCCCCTAACCCTAATCCTTGACTCCTTACCCACACATCACAGACTGTCTTCTTAGTGGGTCAGAGAGGCACCCAGAGGTGCAACCCAATAGCCCACCGTAACCTTACCCGTCAATAGCCTAACCCTAGCCCTTGCACTAACCCACCCTAACCCTAAGCCAGATCTACTTGCCTTGCACTACACGCAAGTACAATTCCCTTCTTTGTGGGACATGGCAAGTGCGACCCAGTCCTGACGGAGGGTCGTACCAGTGGACCAGGTCTCACTGTCTGGCTGGTATGCATATCCATATATGGTTATGCATGCCATTTTGCAGCAGCAGGTGAGGAGGGGAGACCCCCATGTTGAGGGGTCTCTTGGAGCCTGCTGCTGCCCCTTCCTAGTGGGTGAGGATAGGAGGCACCCACGGGTGCCTCCAGGAGCCCGCTTTCCCTTTATAGCGGGCCAGAGGAGGCACCCACCCCACAGAGGTGCCTCCAGGAGCCCGCTACCCCACCAAAAAAACCAGTACTAACGACAACGAAAAAACAAAAAAACGAACCGAATAATTTTTGCGAATTTTCGCGAAAAACGGAAACGAGCCGAAACGGGCTGCCTCCGACACACGACAACTCGAAAACGTCATTTTCCCTAGTCGTGCCCATCTCTACTGGCAAATTCTCTGGAGCATGTTTTATGCATGGAGAAGAAAGAATATCACTATGCTAGTACAACTGGAGTCAACAGCTATATCTGCCATCAAGTCACATCTGACTATAAATCAGTGATCTCTTAGAGATGGGCACAAAATGAAAATATAGTGTTTCATTTTGTTTCAGTCTTCATTTTGTTTCGTTTCATTAATAATGGGTTTTTAAAAGAATTTTCATCACAAAATGAAACAAAACAAAACACTTTGTGAGGCTATAAATAATGGGGAGCTCTCCTTTTTTTATTTAACAGGGAGCCCACTGCCCTAAATCAAAGACTGTCAAACCTTCCAATCAATCTGCCTTCAAGCAAAGGACCCTCTGTAAACAAGCTAGAAAACTAATGGCTAGCTGCTGCATGGAAAGATTGGAGAGATAAGCTCAACAGATGATTCGCTGCATCGCGAGGGGAGGAAGGAAAATATAAAATATTAAAAAAAATTAACCTCCACAGTCCTACTTAATCAGGAAAGCAAAAGAGGGTGGGATTGGGTGTTGTTGGGTTGTTGTTGTTTTTTGCATTAATCAGGAAAGGAAAACAATCTGTTTAAATCAACTCACATACACAGCCAGCGGAGGGAACAGCTCAGCTCCTGGCTAGCTTCAGGCAGATCAAGATCGGAGATAAGCTATCTCAACAGCTGAGGTGTGGGAAGGGATGAAAATGAATCAATCAGTTTAAAAATAAACCTCCTGTTCTCAAGATGGCTGGATCAAGAAGCTAGGATGAATCGTTTCAAGTCCAAAACAAAAAAATTGTGTTTTATTTCATTTCTTGATGACACAAGGTTTGCTGTTTTGTTTTATTTCATAAGGTTTCATAAGCTTACAAAATGATAAAACAGTGTGTCGTTTTTGGTAGCGTGCCCATCCCTAGTTATCTCCAAAACATCCTATCATTAATATCTCTGCTCTATCCTGGTCACTCGTGTTCAAGGATTCCTTTAATCAGTCAATGGCTCCCACTTGTTCTTCTCCACTTGCCTTCTACTTTTCCAAGAATTATTTTCTTTTCCAGGGAATCTTGTCTTCTCATGACATATCCAAAGTAAAATTGTCTCAGTTTAGTCATGTTTCCTTCTAGAGGGAGTTGAAGCTTGATTAGAGACCACTTGTTTGGCCTTCTGGTCATCCCTGATAACTGCAAACATATCTTCCACTGTGATATTCTGAATGAACTAGGTTTTTTTTCCTATCAGCTCTCCCCTGTCTGATTTAACTCAGAATATAAATAAATCCTGAATGTATTTGTTCATGCACAGTAAATAAAATAAGTCTAAATCCTTCATAATAATGGTTGCCATGAGCTAGCCGGCTTTTCTTAGCCAGGCAGGCAAGAAGGCAAGAAGAAAATGTGCACAATTTCAAGATTACAGTTCTGCCAAATACACATTACTAGCAAATGTGATCATTATTGCCTCGTGGTAGAGGTAGTAAAAATGAATTGTCTTTCATGATCAGTTTGCATATGTGGCTTTACTTGCTGTATGTCTGCACTTAGCTTCAGAAAAAGGCAGGAGCACTACTTATATGTAGAAAAAGAAATATATTAGCTGAAAACTTCTTGACAGATTTAAAATTGTATAAGGCTGAGGACATTGCCTGCCCAGCCCAGAGAAATGAGGTGAGACACAATGATTGGGTTGAAGCATGGGCCACACTTTGTTAAATTACAAATATAAACATTTCATTTTAAATGGGGGGTGGGGGCTGCAGAAGAAGAAAACCAGCTCTGTGTCTGGGGCCAGCCATGCCCCAGACCCAGACCCAAAGGTGAGTTCACAGAATGATAATTAGGTGATCGCAGCAGATGAAGTCCATCTGAGGTTCTTGGCTCTGGGCAGTCACTACCAAGGGGACCCCTGCCTTCTCCCACCTCCCAGTGACATGTCCTCTAGGCCTTTGACCTCCGGGAGGCAGGCTAGCTCACACCTCTTATTGGGTATCCTTCGACTCCCTATAACCGTATATCTTCTGCCACTACCCACCATGAATGATCAGCAAAACCACACCCTCTTATACAAACAAAAGACATTTAAGAATGGGATGGATGAAAACATGCCTGCTCCAATCGTAGCCAATCATGGTGTAGGCCCAAAATTCCCATCTGACCCTGAAGTGACCAGATGAACTGACGGAGTACGATTCAGACAGCTGGGGTGAGGCCTAAAGTCTTCATTTCATGAGAGGGAACACCCTCCTGATGAGACTCTGCTGAATCCACATGTTTGCACAATTTGGAATCCCTCTAAGCCAGCTTGGGTAAACTTCATTCACATATTACTTACTATTTAGCTGAAGCATTAGTTACTTTTCATTTATTCAGTTTGTGTACTCACTCTGACTCTGCTCTGCTCATCTCTCAGTTATTTACTCTTGGTTATTGGGATAATTCCACTTCTAATTCTGTTTGCTTTCCATTTCCCTTTACCTATTCTTGTCTTCCCTTCATCTATTCTTGTCTATTTCTCACTAACTCACCTCTTGTCTGTAAGCAGCAAGGACATGTGTTATTGTAATCAATAACTGTGCAAAAGCATGCTCTGTTCACGAGGCGATTCTTTATGGAACAGCCAACCAGCATATGTAAACTTTCCCTTGTAACCAATCACTGATGTTGTGCATACTGTGGGATATAAATGATATGTAATAAAATGTGCCAATAGCAAGGGGCGAGAATTTGCTTTGCTGGTTGGACAACTGGACTCAAGTCTTCTTTCTTCATCAGAATCCTCCCACAATGAACCTCTTCTTAGTACAGGGTGGGTGGGAGGGAGCAAGCCCAAGGGAAGAAAGAGGCTGGGGAGTGGGTGTGGCTCCCTTAAATAGGTTAGCCTCGCCTTGCATCTTGATGGCTACCATACTGGTCTCTCTTGTGCTTGCCCAACCTGGGAGGGCAGGCAAATAAGCTACTGCAACGTTTCAGTGTGAAAGGAGCATAATCAGCTATGGCACTTTTTTGAAACTGAAAAAATTTCTGATCACCCCCAAAACTTCCAATTCTTCCTTGGGTTTCATTTATAATGGGGTGCCATTAGGAGCCACCACAACTTGAAGCATTTTATCGTTAGCTGAGATTTTAAGACTTTGAAACTTCCTAGCCATCCTAGGAGGAATTGAGAAATGTTATTTCAAAAAAACAACAACACAAAAAACCAAGATAATTTCAGGCAATTTACATCGTATTTACATTGCAGAAATCACAAATGGGAGGTGAGTTGCGACATAAACATTTGGCAGGAGGTTCTCACACCAATGATAAGGCTGGAAAAACTTCAGGATATGTGTGTGGAGAAGGCCAGTCTTTCCTGAAACCTCATCTAGAGTGAGATTACTTCATATTCAGAGAATTAACCTATTGCCTTCCCTTCCCTTCTAACCATCCCTCCATTCTAGTAGAGATATAACTGAAAAGAATAATTATATTTAGATAAAAGAGAGGATTCAATGCTTAGAAATTCAAAATATTTAATCATGTTTGGTTCAATTATCTCAGGCCCATACCAGTAAGCAACTCCAAAGCATGCATGTGGAAGTGTTTACAGAACAATTTTTGAAGGATGACCCCCCCCCCCCCAAATGCAGGCCATCTGAAGGATCCAGTGCCAGATGGGGCTTCCTACAGGAAGCATTTTGTAAATGAGATACTTTTTCTTGAAAGAGCTGGTTCAGGAGTAAGTACATTTGTTTTAGTACTGGAAAAGAAAAGGTTCTTCTGACCTGGCTGCATGTGGCTTTGAACTGGACACCTTTTGAATTAACTGTATTATTGAAATCAGATGCAAAGGATATATCTTTTTTTTTTTAAGGAATCCTTGCTTCCTATGATTTTTCAAGTCTCACTGTGTTAAGATGTCTTGCTGAGTCTTCCATTTGCACCAGCAAGATTTCTTGGCTTCCCACAAAAACCAAAGGCAATTAGACTGCAACTTTTCTTTGTCTGGTTGTAAAGTTGAATATGTATCTGATATTAGAGGTTGGGAAATAGTCTTCCTGCTTGCATTGAATGAATAATGAACCAACGAGACTGGCAAGTATGCAGTACATGCATAATCCAACAAAGAATTATGGTTGACTATCTTTCATGGCACTCATTCATAAGATGGAATAACAAATTAAAAGTCCATTAACCATGTTACATTATGCAGCCTTGTTATCTGCAATTATCAAAATCAATTTACTGCTGGAGTTTGATGAGCAAGCCTTCAGAGACTTTCTTCAAAATACACGTGAACTCACCACTTTCTACTCTTTTTCATCTATGCCTATTCAACTGCTTTCAGTGGAGTTGAAGGTAGCACCCACAAGTAGAGATGGACATGAAATGCCAAAATTGTTTCATTTCATTTTTTGAGTTTTTGGGGGGTTTTGTTTCATAAGAAATGATTTTTTTAAATAAAATATTTTGTGTGTTTTTGTTTTTTGTTGGTTTTAAAACCCCACACGATTCCCCCCAATGCACCCAATGGGGGGAAGGTGTGGGCTTTTAAAACATTTTTAGCCACCAATGCAAGTGATGATGTCCTCAGCTTCTGCTTGCTTTGGTGGCTAAAAAAAAAAAGTTTTAAAACCCCACGCCATTCCCCCAACCCACCTGATTGGGGGGGGGAGGCACAGGGTTTTTAAAATGTCCTGGAGCCACTGAGGTAGCTTCAGTGGCTCAAAGACGTTTTAAAGTACCCACACCTCCCCCCCATGCACCCGATTGGGGGGGATGCGTGGGATTTTTAAAATGTCTTGGAGCCACTGATGCAGCCTCGGTGGCTCCAAGACATAGATGACCTGAGCTTTCCCTCCCCCAACGTGCCTGGTTTGGGGGGAGGCTCAGGTTGTTTAAAGCGGTTAACCATAGGAATGCATTGCTCAATGCATTCCTATGGGAAACCTCACAAAAACGACTTGGAATGAATGGAAAATTTCCAGTTCATTTCGTTCTGTATTTCTTTACAATTAATTTCATTTTTCATTTCATTTAGAAACAAACAATAATGGAAAATGAAACAAAAAATCATTGAATGCCCATCTCTACCCACAAGTTTATCTCATTTGCTATATCTTGGGTAACTTCTGTTACCTTGATTTTCAGCTTAATATTGCTTCAGTGGGGATAATGTATAAATTAAATATCAAGAAGATACTTGTCAATCTGTAGTTTGTAGTTGTGTAGATATTTATCAGTCTAGGACAGGGTCTGATTTAGAGTTAACTCTTAAAAGCCACTCTGGAGCTCATCAGGTGCTCCGTTATTAAAGCTCCACACAGTGCTGGCGTTTCCTCATTTATTTTAATTTCATTAGCAGCTCTGTGAGAGCCCACGATGACAATGAATAAAGGAGACTGCTAGACTGAATGATTATTTGTGTGTGTGTGTGTGTGTGTGTGTGTGTGTGTGTGTGTGTGTTGTGTTGTGTTGTGTAGTGTAGTGTAGTGTAGTGTAGTGTAGTGTGGAAACACACACCACCACCACCACTACTATGACTGCTCTAATTCTCTTTATTGTCAAGGCATGACATCTGCTTTATCTAAACATAATGCATTTATTGTAAATTCTGGCAGAACAAATGCAAGGCATCAATCAGGAAAGCAAAGCAAGACCTTGAGGAGCATATAACTAAAAACACTCAAAGAAATAACAAGGATTTATTTAAGTACATTAGAAGTAAGAACCCAACTAGGAAGGTCATTGGACCATTAGATGACAATGGAAGGCAAGTGATAATTAAAGAGGGAGCAGAGATTGCAGAAAGACTCAAGGAATTCTTTGCTTCAGTATTCACTGAAGACAAAGACTACATGCCCAAAACAGAGCCTATATTCATAGGGAGGGAAACCAAAAAATTAAGTCAGATAGAAATAACCAGGGAGGAGGTCCTTGCTAAACAAAATGCTAACAACCACCAGGACCAGATGACACCCATCCACGAGTTCTCAAGAAAATTAAAGATGAAATTGCGGATGTTTTAGCCAAATATATAATCTTTCCCTCAAATCAGGTGTTGTGCCTGATAACTGGAAGGTAGTGAATGTAACACCAATCTTCAAAAAAGGGATCCAGAGGAGATCCAGAAAATTATTGACCAGTCAGTTTGACATGTGTCCCAGGTAAAGTGATGGAAACCATCCTAAAAGATAAAATTAATAGGCACATAGAAGAGAAGGCGCTTCTGGTTCCAGTTCCGGTTTCACCACAATGAGATGCTTTGATAAGCTCTCCAGCTTATCAGGCTGAATTTCTCCAGATAAACAGGACCTGAAAGGGTAAGGCCCCCTTGGCGTTGGGGGTGAAGAGAGGCAGCATTTGGGGGCTTCAAAGAATTGCATCGGCAAGCTTCATAGCTTCATAAATCACCTTATCTCTCTTTGGAGGAAAGTCCATCTGCCATCACAGCGGCAGTTCAAACGGCAAGCACCAGACAATGTAAATACAGTCATACTTCGTACAACGGAGGGCTTGTATAACGAAAAAATCCGTACAACGAAAAAAAAATCTGCCCCCCCTCCTTCCCCCTTCCCTGTTTTCTCTGCCTCTTCCTCTGGCGCCCTGGCCGCCCCGCACGGTTCCACCCCTCCCATTTTGTAAAAAGACTTTCCGGTCGGTGTTTGGGGGGGTAGAGAAGGGGGAGAAGGAGGGGGCTCCCACCCAAGCCACAAGCCAAATCGCCGCCGTCACCACCACCACCACCACCACTCACCGGGTGACTCAGATCGCGCGCTGGAGGTGCTGCTGTGGGAGCGCTGGTGCACGTGCTGGCCGAGCTCAGCGGGGACAGCCTCACCCTCAGCGCCGAGGCGGCCCCCATCGCGACCCCCACCGCCACGACCCCCTCCGCCGCCGCCGCCGGGACCCCTTCGCTCAACGTCCTGCCCAACGGGGCTGAGTGGGCGGCAGTGGGCAGGGTGAGGAGCCC
The DNA here is from genome assembly GCA_023846285.1 of Phrynocephalus versicolor. Lineage (NCBI taxonomy): Eukaryota > Metazoa > Chordata > Lepidosauria > Squamata > Agamidae > Phrynocephalus > Phrynocephalus versicolor. The sequence goes on along the minus strand of JAHTLZ010000240.1, from coordinate 18,213,371 downwards.
CCCGGAGGAGGAGGCGGCTGCAGCAGCTCCGGGGCCAGGAGGCGCATGGGGTCCCCCTCGGCATGGCCGGTGCCTGGCAGCCCCCCATCGGAGCCGCCCCGCCGAGGAGGAGGAGGAGGAGGAGGAGGAGGAGGAGGGTGCCCCTTCTTGCCACCGGGCTCCCCTGGCCCCCGCTCGGCCCCCGCGTCTTCTCCTCCTCCCGGGGCCGGGGCGCCTCCTCCGGAGGTAGGTGTGTGTGTGTGTGTGTGTGTGAGTGTGTGTGTGTGTGTGTGTGAGAGAGAGAGAGCTTTAAGAGGCCCAGAGGCGCATTAAGCGTCGGAGGCTTAACGCGCCTCTGGGCCTCTTAACAATGCCGTGTGGCGCTGGCAGCGGCAGCGGTGCCTGCGGTTTTGGGATGGGGACTTTCCGGCTCCCGCTCTTTCCATGGGACGATGCATTCCTATGGGAAATGACAATTTGTACAACGGAAAACTTGTATAACGTAATTTGATTTGGAATGAATTAATTACGTTATACAAGGTACCACTGTAATGTAGATATTTTGGAACTTTACTGCTGTTACTAAGACTGTACGTTTACCCCTATTTTTTATATGAGCTTCATCTTGGACACTTCTTGCTTCAATAAGTACTAATAACCCCCCCCCTTCCTGAAAAGGTGGCTACAAGCGGGTATTGGGAGACTAAACTTTAAGACAGCATTATTTTGAAGCTGTTACACAGTCATTTGCCTGGCTGGGAAAAGAAAAAAGAAAAGAACTAGTTGACCTTGGAAATCTCAATGCTTCCAAAACAAACTCTTTAGATAACAGACCTGGATTTTTTTCGCTCTCTCGCTCCCTCCCTGTCTTTGCTCTCCTTTTTACACTCCCTCCCTCTTGGAAGTGATTAACCCTTTGAAGTGGATTATAATTGAGTGAAACCAGAACAATGAGCTGGGAACTAATGTCAGATGAGCTCTACAGTCTGAGCTTTTCACTGAGCTTAATTCAGAAGCAGATGAGAGTCCCAACTTTAACCTAGATCAGAACACTGAGCCCAATATACAAGTACAGTGGACCCTTGTATAACAAACAGCTTGTATAACATAAAATTTGTACAACATAAAAATTCTGGAGATAGGGGAAATTTGCTTAACATAATTGCCTATGGGGAAAATCCGTACAACATAAAAATGGGATCACTCCATTTTCAATGCATTCCTATGGGAATTTGTATAAAGGAAAATTTGCTTAACATAATTTCATTTGGAACGAATTAATTCCTTTATACAAGGTACCACTGTAACAAGAAATTCTCAGAAGGAGTATTTGGAGAATGTGGAATCCAACACTGCTCAGGAGACTAAGCTTTCTCCAGAAGAGGAGAAAATTCTCAGCTTCAATCCTGATTTGAGCATGAAGCTGGAATAGAGCATTCACTCCAATCTGCAAGTGTATAAGCTATTTGCCTGGGAAACAGAATTCTCTTCAGAATCAGAGGAGAGTCTTAATCTTAGCCTTGCTTAGAGTATGGGATTCGAACAGAGCATTTCCCCCAATCTACAAATCTATCTGTTACCATTTACCACAATAGGAAATATACAAGGAGAATGTTTAGAGAGTTCTGCCCTGGAGATTTTTGCATCACAGGATGGACTGACAGGGAAACAACCTATAAAGCCCTGGCTTAATGAATCAGTCACGTAAGAAGCTATTAATGGATTGCAATGAACTATAACAATATGGAAAATGTATAACAGAAATTTACAAACCAGCCCGAAACAAAGTTTTGTTCTAGTTTTGTTCTAGTTAGACATAATCATGTGATAGAAAGATATTAAAAGTATCTACCTATTATAAAAAAACACAAATAAAACTGTTTGAGATATCCATTATATAGTAGCTTAATCAAATAAAGTAGATTAGCTAACTGTGGATATGAAAAATGGGAAATGGAATGTGGAAATTATCTTGAGATGCCAATTTCTTAGATCTTTAAATGTTAGCCAGGCAAAGAAAAATAGGGACTTTTCGTTTTAATACAACAAGAAACAGAGAGATCAAGATGTAATGCTTTTTTCTTTTAGTAACCCATTAAGTATTAATCTTAGACATATAAGGTTTTGTAAACTTGGTAAAATTTATAGGCTTTAAAACCACCACACATGCAACACTGGGTACAGTGATGCATGTTGGGGCAAAAATCCCAATTACATTTATAAACTGATGGGGTCAGAACTCTTTGCAACAAACCAGGAAAGGGACCTTGGTATCCTGGTGGACAGCTTAATGAAGGTGTCAACCCAGTGTGCTGCAGCAGTGAAAAAAGCATACTCAGTGCTAGGGATTATTAGGGAGGGTAAAGAAAATAAGTCAGCAAGTGTCATTTTGCCTCTTTATAAATCTATGGTGAGGCCCCATCTGGAGTATTGTGTACAGTTCTGGTCACCAGACCTCCAGAAGGATATTATGGAAATGGAAAAAGTGCAGAGGAGGGCAACCGGAATGATTAGGGGACTGGAACACCTTCCTTACCATCTGAGGCTGCAACGGCTGGGCCTTTTCACTCTTGAACGACAGCATCTAAAGGTGACCTGATTGAAGTTTATAAATCATATACGGCATGGACAAAGTAGACAGGAAAAGCTGTTTTCCCTATGGCACAACACTAGAACTATGGGACACTCCATGAAACCTTTGGATGCTAGATTTCAAACAAATAAGAGAAAGTACTTTTTCACCCAGAGGATAACTGGTCTATGGAACTTTCTGCGAGAAGAAGTGGTGACAGCTGTCAGCCTTGACAGCTTTAAGAAAGGAATAGACATGTTCCTGGAGAACAAGGGTATCAATGTCTATCATTATGGATGCCTAAGGAAAACCTCTGGTTTGGAGAGATAGGCAAGATACCTCTCAATGCCATTTACAGGGAATTGTAGGCAGGTGAATGTTGTGTATTGATCTGTAATTGCTGGTTGAAGTAACTGCCTTCCTGTTCCAAAGGGAACAGGCCTATTGGTTGATTCTAGTTGCTGCATTTGGATCCTCGATTCTATTGGTTCCCGCCAAAAGGCAGCCTTGTGATTGCTTGTAATTGTTCCCTCCACAATGTATATTTTCCTAGCCAGTTCTGGTGCCTATAAATGTAACTCCCTCTCCCCAGTCCCCAGTCTTGTCTCTCCCTGATTAAAGAGCTGTTCACTAGAAGCTGTCTCCAGCCTGCTATGTCTCAGAGCTGAAATCACTGCTGAATTACTAACCCCATGCTACAATAGGTGAAGACATCTGCCTGGGAATACCCTAAAGCAAATGGTGAGCCACTGTGTGAGACAGAATGCTGGACTGGATGGGCTGTGGCCTGTTCCAGCAAGGCTGTTCTTATGTTCTTATGTTCTTATTATGTAGATTTTAAGCCCCTCTTTCCCAAAAGGCTTCCCAAATATCTCACTTCCTTCAAATTAGATTTCATTTTTGCTTTCTTTACACTGAAGTCCAAACATTGTAAGAGTGGTGAAATATGACAGGTGGGAGATAAAAACACATAGTAGATACTACTTTTCTCTTGAAAGATGTCTACTGCTCACAATGAGTGAACTTGATGAAATTTTAGATGATTTTGCCATAAATTGGATATGATTCATGAACTGTTAGTTTTCTCAAAGAGGTTTGGTTCAAGCAGTAAACCCATTCTCTCCTTGCACTTCCAAAACAAAACAAAAAAACCCTAATTTGATTGTATACTAAACAATAATGGAAAGGCACCAGTTCCATAACTGCTCAAATCTTTACCTGGAGCCCTTATCCATTCAGAACTCAAACTGAATGTCTTACATTAATCTATCAGCTCTGAGCACAGGCTTAACTAGTGACATTCAATTTGTGAAGCCAGAAGGCTCTCCACTTGATTTATTACTTACTGCTGTATTTTCTGTTGTCATTCATTTATTTAATTCACTGCCCTAGCTGAGCTTGTATGTCCTCAACACATTTCTTAAATCCTCATCATTTGGCTCCATGGAATATGGATTGATTTTTTTTTCTTTCACCTGTATACAAAAGGCATATACTTCAAGGAAGTGGCACCGTACAAATAATTTAAAAACAAAATCTGATCACGGCAGTTACATACCACATTCTCTGCTATGAGTAACAAATATGCTGTTAATCAAAGAGATTTGGCTGATTGGATGCAGAACTGAATTTCCTTATAATTAAGATTTGACTTCATGCTTTATTGATTCATATCTCATCCTTGCCTGTATTAATCGAGAAGACAGTATTGTTCAGGATGGCACTGATATCATTCTATGTTTACATGCATAGTGTAATGGCTCAGCTGCCTGTGACCAGAGAAATCTATGATCTAATTTATGCTCCCATTATTTGAACTTCATTTGTTGGACTTGTTCATGCATAAATGTTTTAAGCAATTTAGGTTCAAACTCATTTTGCTATGGGGAAAAATGATCAGCTTTAACTTCTCTCTCTGTTGACTATGGCATACATGACCAATGGACAAAAGATGAGAGGTCATACATTGATTGGAAAAAACCTTCTGATCCTAGGCTTACTCACTGCATCTTTCTTCATCCGTCTCAATAATGTTCTGGATGAAGACCAACTTGTTGGTGCACTGTTTTAGTTAACATGACAAGTCCAGTTTTTGAGCAATAGTCTTAAATATGTTCATTGTCTGCCCACTAAGAAGTAGAAGTAGAGCTTGGAAATAACATGTTAGCTTTTAACACATCAGCATCAACATTTCTAATTTTGTGCAAAACTAGAGGGCAAGCCAACTAGCAATCTAATATATGAAAAGCAGTATTTTGAAAGAGCATATTGACAGTTGATGATATTTTCAAAGCATTAGTTGCATCATTTTGACCTCTTATTTAATGCAAGCCAGAGTATATATTTTGTTTTACTTAGCTTGAAGGGTTACATAAGAACGTAAGAACATCCTTGCTGGAACATCCCATCCAGTCCAGCATTCTGTCTCACACAGCGGCTCACCATTTCCTTCAGGGTATTCCCAAGCAGATGTCTTCTCCTGCTTAAGATGCCCTGCAAATGGAGGTTGCCCTTAGGCATCCATAATGATAGCTATTGATACCCTTCTTCTCCATGATCTTGTCTAATCCTTTCTTAAAGCTGTCAAGGCTGAGAGCTGTCACCACTTCTTCTGGCAGGGAATTCCATAGACTAGTGATATGCAACACCTACACAAGCATCAAGAAACTTCCAGCTGTTCACTCTCTCACAAACTCTGAGTGCAAGCAATCTGAGAAGAGTAACAAGCTTATCAACAGATACATGATAGCAATCTAAATTGATCACAGATGGGAGGAGCAATTCTAAGAAGATTTAAGAAGAAATGATGAGCCAACCACCTCATCCCCTTCTGTGCCAGGTCATGTCACGACATAAGATGGGGTAGTAGTCTTTATTTAGTTTATTTTGCCTTGGTTTTCTTTAGCATAATGTGAGGAAATTTTCCTACATCTTCTAGTTATAGCTGAGGGATTGAAATCAGGCTGATTTGAACCACTTTGGGAATATCTCATTTTCAACCTGCAAGCAGGTTTGTCAGGTTAAGATCCCCCCCCCCTGCAGAATTCTCTCTGAAAATGGATGCTGGCAGACTATAGATACTACTAGAGATGGGCACAAATTGAAAAAATGACGTTTCAGTTTTTCATTTTTCATTGTGGGTCCCATTTCAGTTCATTTTCATTTTTTGCAATTCTTTTGAAAACATTTCATTTTTTTTTCATTTTTCATTTTTTGTTTTTACCCACTTTTTGCCCAGGGTGCAAGGCAGCCACAGAGTGACTGCACTGCGGGGCAGGGGAGGGTACGCACCGAGAGGTATGCACGCACGCAGGGAGGCTGCAAGACTGAAGCTAGAGAGAAATCTCTTCTTTCTCTCCCCTAAGAGCCAGGCTGTAGCCAGCAGGAACATAGAGACACACGCCTGCCTGGCTGGCCTAAAGTGAAAATAACGAGTTGCAGAGACAGCAATCCCACCCCAACCTAACTCCCACCACAGACTGCAAGGAGGATGGGGACTGTCAGAGCTTTTTATGCCCTCTGTGGCTGCCAGACCTGCCCAGTCTGCAACCTGGGTATGCTATTGGTTGAAGTTATCCAAGAATTTACATGATCCCATCACATGGCTTGCATCAATTTTGTGGCTGGAATCCATTTTGTGTCATCCTTAGAGGGAAAAGAAAAAATACATTGCTATTGGAGAAAGACAAAAACAAACGTTTTAAGGACCCCAACCCCCAGTAGGTAATAATTTCAAATTATTATTGCTGCATTTTTACAGATGTCCAGGGTGTTTTAATACCCAAGAAATCAATATTAGGCATCTGGGAGCCATTTTGGTTTGATGTCCCCTAACTCCCCTTAAAGGAAAAAAAATACAGCGATCTGAGAAAAGACATGAATGCACATTTTAAGGACCCCCCCCCCGGTAGGTATTATCAGGCAGAATAAATAATTATCGCTGGGTTTTTATGGATATTCAGGATGTTTTTTAACATTTAAAAAACAGCTCATTTCATTGTGTGTTGCCATTAACAAAAACAAAACGTAACAA
>JAHTLZ010000240.1:18187807-18203753 GCA_023846285.1 Phrynocephalus versicolor | reverse complement strand
AATTTCATTTGCATAAAAGTCATAAAATGTAAACAAACTGGCTTATTAAATACCCATTTTACAGAATCCAAAAGGCAGAAAGGCAGAAGACTTTAAAAAAGGAACAGAACTTCACTTCCTAACAACAGGACAAAGAAAGTCTGCCACTTTCCCCATGATGTCTACCAAATTTGTAACATTATCTCTGTGGTAAAAATGGGATGCGAGTGGGGATTCTTCAACTTTCCTGGTTAGGGAAAGTAACAAACAACACTGGCTGCCTACTGAGGAAAATTGTATGCCTACTTCACACTATCCCTATGTTGGCCAACAGAAAACTGAATTTAAAAATAGCCAAGGCCATTAATCAACCATTTACACAGCAACAGCAACAGCAACAGCAACAGCAACAATCTTAGAACTGCACATCTGGGAGAGACCTTATGGATACTTGAGTCTGGCCCCTCGCAAGGAGGCACAGTGAGGAACTGAACCGGTTCTGCTGCTCCCACTGAGGGCAGCTGGTCTAAAATACTGGATGTATATTACATAGAATATAATCGGAACTGATTAGTAGTATTTTTGAAGTAGAAGTGACCTGTGTTAAGTAAAATTTTCTTCACAGGCAGGTATCAACGGGGCTTTGGATTTCAAAACCGACTCGCTACAGAAATGCATTTCAGTTGAGGCAATCAACTGGCAACTTAATAGACATGAAAGAAAGATGAAACTGGAGAGCTCTGAGAAACAAAAGGTGATGGCTGAATGGATATCTTTTTATTCTGGTTCTATAGTACCATTCAATACACAAAAAGCTATTTCAGATACGTCTGAGACCATGTCAGAAATCCTTTATTTTATCACATTGCTAGAACAATGTTTTACTGCACAATTTGCCATTTTAGATTTGTACTATATCCAGAGAGGAACCTCCCAATTGCTTCTTTTTAAAGATGTTGGAGGCAAATAAAACTTAGTGGGATTTAGACTAACTCTCTTCCCCTGAAAACTTAAGTCTTCTTAAAGCCTCTTTAATTAACTACAGGTTATTACTTAAATGTAAATCCAGCACAGCCACTTCCTATTCTACCTTCCTGGAAGCTCTGGCAGATGATTTATAATGAAAAGTGGAGAAGAAGGGAAACTGTCTCAGCACAAATGGTTGTGAGGATGTTGCATCCAGCTGCACCAGGAGTACTTTGGTGGAAACAAGGAAGGAAGGAGAGGAAGGTTATCTATTTAATCTACCTGATGGCTGAGACCTTTTTGATAAGCTATAAAATTGGTCTAAACCCTATTGTTTCCAGTTTATGTCACAGAAATGATGCATCAAATGAGATGAGTAATTAATCCATCACTCATTCAATTTAAATATCTACTCAGAGGAAAGCTAGAGAATTGAATGGGTCTTATGTTCAAATAACTGTAATGTATTAAAGCTTGCTACTCCAATAATATACATATCTGTTGCAATGTGGATTGAAGTCTGAGGCACATTGATTACAGAAGTTACCAGCGAGACCCATTTTCATGTTCATTTTCATGCACCACTAGCAGCAAATAAATTTATGGGGCTATATTGAAAGCAATGGCAGCAACACTTTTGCTACCCTGAAAAGGATCTCTGGGGAAAGATATGCTTGTCTACCACCAAACCTTCAGCACTTCAGATGTTTTGGACCACAGCTCCCACAGTCCTTTATCATTGGCAATCTAGGCTCGGAATTCTGGGAGCTGTGGTGGAAAACATCTTGAGTGCTGAAGGTTCGGCATCACTGACATATCATTGTTACAAAGGCTTATCTGGCCCCCCACCCCCGAAACCCAGGTGACCTCAGTGGTGCAAAACATATTTTACCAGCACCATCTGGTTATCCACTGATGCCCTAGTAATCTCCTGGTTGGATTATGAGAATCTCTTAGAAGTGAGGCTTTTCTTGTAAATTGTCTAGGAGATTTAGCTGGTTCACAGTTCAGCTCCTAACACTCTGGCTGATTTGTCTCACGGTTGCTGTACTACATTGGTTCGAAAGGAGCAACACGGGATGCCGGAAAATTCAAGGTGCCTAACTTTGGATCTCTAAAAGGCTTGGGTTCCATTTCGTTTCATTTTGTTTTTCTTTGATGGGTCTGCTCATTATTCATTTCATTCCATAATGAAACAAATAACGATTAATGAAACAAATTAAAAATTTGTTTCGTGCCCATTTCTACTTACAAGTCACAAACAATATATGGATGAAAATAATTGTGTTATCTTCAAGTTCAAACAGAGAAATGTCAGAGAATAAATATGCCAGAGCCAGAGAAATCCAAATATGTCCAGAGCCAGAGAAATAATGCCTTCTATCTCATCCCACTTATACATTCTGTCTACCATGTCAACCAATTAGGATGGACATGATGTAATGCATTATTTCATTCATTGCCTTATCAATCACGAGTCTGTATTTTACCATAAATCATATTCACCAGTAATAATACACCATGTGGCTTTTCTGTTATAGATGTTAATCCATTTTAATTAATACCCTCACAAGATCCTTTAATATCAAGGGGGTGTCCTCTTCAGAAAATTGCAAAGTTACATGTTAGTGACAAACATGTGTAAAAACAACGATCAACACAGCAGAACTGTTGCAAATCTACCTCCCAGAATCTATAGCAACATGGGCAAAACTGGTAGGCCAACCGTGTATAATGGAGAACACTGCATGCCTACAGGAGTATTGTTTTCTAAACCTAAGGTTGAACAAATTTAGATCACTAGGCAGTCAACAGTAAATTTGGATGAATCCTAAGGCTAGGTAAGTGTTTCCAGATCAGCAGATTCCCATTCTCTGAGCTCAAGAGTGAGAAATAGCCTTTTTCTCTCTTTGCCTTTTAAAACAGTAAACTATTTTCTGCTCACATAAACTAAAAGTCTCATGTTTTCAAGAATGATTTGTAAGCAAATTGTGTAATTGTATGAACTGTGTAAATTACACGAACTTTGGGAAACCATGTTAGCTGTTACCTTGTGGCATGGGTTTACAGAAACTGAAGCCACAGGTAGTTGGCATGTATCAATCTGCTCAATCATGCTTTACTTTTCAAAGGGAAAAGGCAGTAGTTCTGCAGAGAGCCACTTTGTAAATGGTGGAAACCTCAACAACAGATACTGGAGATTTCTTCAGTTTACTCCTTCTTGCTGGAGGTGAGGAGAACTAGTTTTGCAAGGATAACTCATTTCTTAATAAGCTGTCCCAGTGTATCCAGGCAACAAGATATTATCACGAATTAATAATTTTGTCCAGCCTGCTGAAGACTCTTTAAAGAAAGCTCATCTACTTCTGATATTTTAGTGGTCTTCTAAAAGTATTAACCACCTCTGTTTGGGGATTTTACATATAGGCTTCTTAAGTTTGTTTCATTTTTTTATTTTTGCTGTTAAAAAGCCAGAATAGCCTCCTGGGGTGGGATCTACAAACAGAGGAGGAAATTTGGAACCCCCCAATAGGAACTGCACTACGCAGACCGATTTGTCTTCCTCTGCCCGCTAGATGGTCTGAATCACTCTTCGGTTGACTTGACCTCTCTTCCCCTACCATTCCACAACATGCTGCTACATTTAAACTCAAGGACCTCTAATTTTGGGATTGTCTTGTTCTGTGGTGCTTTCATGCCAGTCATTATAGGACCTTTGTGCCTTAATATAGGGCAATACAGGATTTGTCGTGTGACTGGCTTCCCTTGGTCTCTAGAGATGGAGAAGGACAGTTGACTATTTTCTGAGGTAAAATTGATATTAATACATTAAAGAGATTCTTCAGTTCTGTGCCCCTTGTCCCTTGGCACCTGTTTAACAAGAGATCCCAAGTCTTTAACATCTAAGCCCCAGTCAGGCAGCCTGAGAAAGTGTAAGGATCAAAGTGTGGTGGGGAATGAGGTGTACCGATAAGACTCTCCCCATGTCCCTATTCCTCTCAGATGTCACACAGACATTCAAGTGTACAGCATGAAGCATTGAAGGCTGGTGATGAACCTCACAGAAGCAATGGATAGGGATAGAACACTTCATCAAAGTGTCCTGTTCCTTTCCTAGTGCTAGCTGGGATCTTTCTTTTTGAGTTGGACACTTAGAAGGAACTTGGCCTTGCTTTGCCTCAAAACCTTCCAATTTACACATTTTACAAGATTCAGATATTTGCAAGGTACCTGTAAGAGAGGTAAAACTTCCAGAATAGAGAATTATGGTGTTTGAAGCTTCAAAAGTCAAAAGATTTCATCCCTAGAAGTGATACCACTTCTGCTTTAGTCTAGAGTTTCAACACATTATCCATGGAGTTGAAAGCCTATCCCCAAAACAGGCTCTGCACATTGGAGACTCTTCAGAGCAGTGTCACTGTACCCTACCGGAAAGTGGAGTTACAAGCTTCTTCTGTAAGATCCACATCATCACTATAAGAACAGCTGAATGCATTTTCAGTATTTCCTAGGTATGTAGAGAGCCATGTTCCCCCCAAAATGTGCTTCAGAAATTCTGAGAGTTGTTGTCCAAAACCACAAATCCATACAGTACAATGCACAATTTAATACTCAGGGAGATTTTTATTCCCTGATCTTTTGGTTCTGCAGCACCCAACCTAATGAAGTCTTCTGCAGGAGCCGACAACTTGTTCGTTATAAGAGTATTAGAGATGGGCACAAAACAGAAACATAGTGTTTTGTTTCATTTCACTTTGTTTCTGTAGTAGTTTCATCTTGTTTCATTTGTAACAAATTTTAAGTAGTTTTGTTATGATATGAAACAAAATTCGATGTTCCCCTGGGTCCTAAAGAATCAAAATGGCAGAGAAGCTTCCTCAAGAGATTCAAGTTAAGTACCCCAAATTTGGAAAGGTTTGGGGGTCAGGGGGCTGCATTATTAAGCTCCACAGTGGGTGCCTCTAGGGAAAAATATTTCTAATTGAGTCGGAAGCCTATGGGATGAGCTTCCAAATCCAATTAGAATGATTTTTTCCTAGGGGCACCCCCTTTGGAGCTTAATAACTCAGCGCCCTGACCCCCAAATGTTTCTAAATTTCAGGGGCTTAGAGGGAATAGCTTGAGCTACCCTGCCATTGATTCCTCTAGGACAAATAGTTTCATTCTAGAGGGGAAAATGTGTTTCATTACAAAACAAAATGAAACACATCCTACTGTTTTGTTAGGTAACGAAGTATTTTGTTACCTAATGAAATAACAAAACAGCATTTTATTTTTGTTTCGTGCCAATGTCTTTAAAAGTATGCTATAGAAGTATTATTCACTATGATTTTGAACGCCATAATAACTTTTATCTCCAGTGTGTAAGTGCACTGTTCAATGTACTCTTGTTATTGACAGGTCTTATAAGATGATAAGATAAGCTCCTACTTTTTCCCCCCTTCAGCCATGCCATATTCTTTTCACCTTGTCAGGACAGCCTTATGTTCAAATACTTTAATATGTATTAGCCCGTAGCAGTGGGAATTCCAACAGTACGTTGAACCGCAGCATGGATTAATTGAACTGGCATCCAGATGTAAAAATAAGGAGATTAGCCTTTCATTGTATTGCTTTTGCGGAGTGATCAGGATACCAGCCAGTTTCCACTTGTGGTGACAACAAGAATTTCAGCAGCACCAATGTACCTCATGGCACAGTGGTTAAATGCCTATACTGCAGGTAAAACTGTGCTCATGACCTGGGTTCAATCCCAGGTAGCAGGCTCAAGGTTTACTCAGCCTTCCATCCTTTCGAGGTTGGTAAAATGAGTACCCAGATTGCTGGGGAGGGGCAATGTGTAGCCTGCACACTGTAATTAAAATTGTAAACCGCCCAGAGACTACTTGTAGTGGTATGGGGCGGTATATAAGCAGAACACTTTGCTTTTATACAGAATTCTTTTTTGTACCATCCTAAGACTAAAAATATTTATATGCTGGAACAATAGTTCTCTCAAAAGATTTACCTCATCACCAAACCTATTTCCAAAGAAGACCCTGAGTTGGAAAATCATGAAGCAAAGCCTGTCCCCCTGAAAGCTGGTACATGATTTAAAAGCCTATTAAGAAGCAAAAGTACAAGGGAAACAAATAATTGAGCAATGCAATGTCAACATGAACTGGGGGAGAACATTTGAAAGGTACAGCTTCTCTAATGAGATTTCCCTTTCACCACTTGTTCTCTATCAATTCAGAGAGTGTTTCCTTATCGTGAAGTACAGCAGCTCCTTATGCAGTGGGCTTGAATGAGATTTTAGTGGCACAGAGCAGGGAAAACTTTAGTAGATTAAAAACAAACAGCGAATTGATGTGTGCTCCCTCTTTCCCCAAACAGTAGGAAGTTACAAGGGCAGTGTTTTATTCAGCCAGGTCTCTTGTGCAGCAAATCTAAGAACATCAGAAGGATGCTATGGAAGTGAACCAAGGGTCACTCTGGTTCAGCACTTGGAGGACAAGTGAACCCACAAGCAAAACATGAAGGTAATGCCCTCCCTCATTGCTTGAACCTCAGCAACCTGATATTCAGTGCTAGATGGCTGTCACTGGTAAATCCTGAGGCTGGACATATTACTTTTTGGATTACTGCAACCAAAATTCCCCAGTCTAATCCAAATCCTAATTTGGTTCGTCCCTTGCACCCATGTGGCCAAGAGTATAACTTTTGCAAACAGTCTACAAAAATAGAATGGTTATGTTGACTGTTTAATATTATTAACAATACGGATGCTCCGGGGCTGCACATGTGCCCATGGAGCCACTTTGCCCTCCCCTGCATGAGTAATGCAAGACGGCGGAAGGCTTGTTAGGCCCGTACCTGGATGGAGGCGGGGCAAGCCTATATAGGCGGGCCCCACCCGCATTGAGGCTCCTTTCATCTCGGCACATCCTAGTGGAAGGACATGCCCGAAGAGCCTTGGTGGCCACCATTTTGGGCTTGCGGTGGCCATTTTGGGGGTGCATGGGCAGCGATCTGGCAAGCGGCACGACAGCTGAGCTGGCAGTTTTGACGGCAGACTGGCGGGAGCAGGGCCAACATTCTGCACACCGGGCTCCGAGCTGCCTGGCTTCCCGCAGGAGCGGCGGTATCTGGGGAGCGTATTGACACATTGAAACCATATGAGGGGCAGTATAAGGCATTTCCAGCTTGACAGCACAATATATTTTTTTAAAGGATTAGAATACAAAAGTTAATTGTATTGTTTTAGAATGAAAGTACCATAATGCATTCTGCTACAAAAGGAAATAGATAAACATTGGAAAACTGGATTGCTTAGATCAACAGAATATGGAACACTGCATAGTCAAAAAAACTTACATGTAAACTCAAACTTGCCAAAGTTATCAGTGAAAGAAAGCAGTATGCACCAATATTTGGTATCCTTTAATTTGCGTAAGGAATACAGGTTTCACAACATACCTGATTCTGAAAAGACATTTGTTAAGACTATACTCTGGATTGACTGAACTGATAGAAGCCTTCTTCTGTACGCAGACCATTTAGCAGCACTCAACTTTCTTCTAAAAGTATCCTTTAACTTGATACAGTGGAAGTGATGAGAACCACATTGCGATCAGAAAGCTGGCATACATTTATTGTTTTATGCACAGTTATAATATACAGTTTTGTGACTTGATAAAACTCACTTTGAAGAAAAGGTTTATCCAGAGCTTGTGAATATTTCTTTTTGTACCTCAGCCTTGATTGCTGCTGATTCTGGGAAGGGCAGTAACAAAGCATGCACACAAACAGCTTGCTTTGCCTCTCCCACCCTGCCGAGCTGTAGCCATACCAGCTTGCCCCCCCTCCTTGCCAAAGCTGCCTGAGCTGGGGAGCACTGGAGGGGGATATCTTGGCCAGTGGCCTCAGATGGTACCCAGAGCGCCCCTTATTTGGGAAATGGGGGTGGGCCCAAGAAGGCAGGCAGCTGAGCATGCAGCTTCTCTACCCATGCTGAACCAAAGCAAGCCAGAGAGGTGGAGTCATTGTCAAGTGGGTGCGTCTTCCTGGGTGGAGGAGGTGTGAGAGAGCCATCTCAGTGTTGGGAGCCTCGTCCCCCTTTCCACTCCACCTCCCGCCTGCTGCGGCTCCTCTCCACACTGCCCTTACCCCTGCCACTGCCGAGGCCAGCCTCCACCTCTGCGGCGAGCAGGAGTGGGGCCCACTTAACCCTTCACAGCCTGGCCCAGGAGGAGAGGGGGAGGGGCAGCTCCACTGGGCCAGGCAGTGAAGAGGGAAGGAGGGGAAGGATGGCAGGCAGGAAGGTAGAGGGTGGGGGAGCTCTTTGAACTGCCCTGCTTGGGTGAAGGGGAAGCAGCACACAGCCAGCATGCTGCTTGCTTGCTTGCACGCTCTCAGAGCAGAGGGGGTGGGAGGAATTTGGGATATTTCTGGGAATATCAATAACCTGGGGGAAAACGTGAAAGAGAATAAAATACAGGGTTTTCCTGGCCAAAATGGGAGAGTTGACAGCTATGATTAGCACCCCCCCCCCAAAGAAAAGCAAGAATTATTTTTTCCTCCTATTCTCCTATCTCTAAAAGGTCTGGAAAAAAAAGCATCAGAGTGAATAAGTGACCCAGGGCTTTCCTGTTTCCTATTTCCATTGTTCACATACTTTGAAGCTAAGCACTTTTGTCCCCTGGGACTATACCGCTTCAGAGAGCAGATGGAGGATTCCACATTTGAATGATCTCCTACATCAAAACATCACTTATGGATAACCAGGCGAGACAAGCTTTCTTTATCAGAACAGTCTTCTCTGGGCTGGCAGTTTTGAGATATTTAGTTCAAAACTAAATATTTTCTGCCTTAGATTAATATTGCATGTAAATAAGCAGCCGTGGGGCAAGGGAAGTTTATTTTGTTCAAGCTGCACTCAGTATTCAGTCCAAAATTTCATGCTCATGTATAAAATTGGACAGTTGTATGCATTATTTACATTTCTATCAAAGTGTAACATTTTTACTCATTTCATGACACAGAAAGATTAATTTGTATTTAGACAATTAACATATGGATAGATATAACTTGGTGTGTAAAATACTATTCCTTGGCCTTCATCTGAATTTTATACAGCAACTGCATTCATTTAAATATCTTTCAGCAAAGTTTGGAAAGCATGCTTTGACAGACTGGACCACAATTGACAGGAAGGATTCTTCAGCTTGTAAGGCCACAAAAGCCCATCTCAGCCCAAAACAGTCAAACAAAAAAAAAATCTTTAACTGCATGTTATCTACTTAATGGCATATATATTGAGTCTCATAAGTAACAACACACTTTATGCATTAGGAAAAAAAGGGATTTTCTGAAAATAGAAGTTACAAACATTAGCCAAATTTTGCTTTATGGATTACCTGTTTATGTGTTCTGAAAGCAGCATTTTACACACCAATTATGCGCAAAAGGTCTAGTTCAGAAGCAGCACAGCACAATACCATATAGCAACTTTCTAACTATTTATCTAGAGGGTCAGCATGTGACTAGAGGAGCAGCAATTCAGCACTCCAGATGTTTTGGACAACTCCCAGAATTTTGAGCCTAGATTGCCAATGACAAAGGACTATAGGAGTTGTGGTCCAAAACATCTGGCATGTCAAAGGTTCACCACTACTTACCTAGATTCTCCACTGTTTCTTTTTCTCATGTAGAAAAGAACTGTTGTGAGGAGGAGACATACCTGTTCATTCCAAGATTCTTTACAGGACCAACTAGAGATGAGGATGGTTCATCATGATCCCTGAATCCACTGGGATGACAAATTAATGAATCATCAGAGTGATTCTCAATATGCTGCAGCAGTAAAAGTCAAGTTCAACCATAGTGCAATAGTGCTTGTCAGTGTATACTTACCACCACAGAGAATGAATGCTGAGACTGATCTGATTCATCAAGAACTCGAATCATATATTCAAAACCTTTTACTAACTAGAGGTGACTACTAAATTATAATTGGGGGTGATTTTAATGCCAGACTGGGTACTAATGATTTGGTACTCTATGCTGCCTATAATTCCTACCCCCCAAATGAGTCATGCACCAAGCGCCTCTTTAAAGATACCTTCAGTAATTATGCAGGCTTCAACCTGGCGCAGTTAGTTTACCGGCTTAATTTACAGATATTAAATGGAAGCACCACAGGAGACATCCCTGGGGAATTCACCTTTTGGTCAGGAACAAGGATGAGCACCATCGGCTATATGATTGCTAGCAATAACCTATTGAAATCTGTCACTAATTTAACGGTAGACAGTAGGATTGACAGTGATCATCTCCCACTAAAATTGCACTTGAAGCTCCATGATAGTTATATCCACATTGAGAAGGCTCCAACATTGAATCCTGAAACCATATTAACTAATGTCAGGATCAAATGGTCAGGGAAAGCCTCAATTCTCCTTACCTATCACCTCAATAGTGATCAGTTCAGTGAGATTCATTCTGCCCTTCTTAATGGTGGAAGTAGTAATATAATAGAGCAGTACGAAATACTAATAAAAAAACTAGCAGGCTTAGCTGACATAATGAATTATACTAAGACCCATGGGCCTCAGCATAGGTCACACAATTGGTTTGATAAGGAGTGCATAGAGGCTAAAAAATTATTAATATCAAAATTTAAACAACTTAAAGGTAACAATTCCTACTCAAGGGGAGGTGGAAGAATTGCTGCAATGTAAGAAAGATTACAAGAAACTAATTAAAGTTAAGAAAAACAGAGCCCAACAGGTAGAATGGGAAAAACTTATCAATGCAGTTAAGGGGAATGATATGAAATTATTCTGGAAATCTGTAACACCAGTTATTAACAATCACTGGTCGGACTGTCATATCACTGCCCAAGTATGGGAAGCCTACTTCCACGATCTTTATGCCAGAAGAGATAACTCCATATTTCAGGTCAAAGACATACCCACAAACCTACCTGTATGGCACCCTGTATCAATTGCTGAAATAACTAATCTTGTATCCCAACTAAAATCTGGCAAAGCTCCAGGCTGTGATGGTATTCCTCCTGAACTCATTAAGAATAATTGCCAATGGTGGGCCCCGATTTTGGCAAATCTTTTCACCTACATAGATGAAAATGCCCATATGCCTTCTGAATGGGGTACAGCCATCATTATCCCAATTCATAAAAAAGGCAGGAAAGATAATCCAGCTAATTATAGACCTATCAGTCTTTTACCCATAATCAGTAAGCTTTATGCCAGACACTTGTCTTGGAAACTGAAAGACTGGTTTGATTCAGAGAATATTTTAGCAGACGAGCAAGCTGGATTCAGATCTGGCAGATCCACCCTTGACCATGTCCTTATTTTGAAGCATCTAATAGACAAGTACTCAAACAAAACTCGAGGGTCCTTCTTTGCTGCCTTTATTGACCTAAAATCAGCCTTTGACTCAATTTCCAGGGATAGGCTGTGGAGCAAACTTGAGTCCTCTACTATAGATCGACGTCTCCTGTTGTTTATGTACAAATTGCATGAGAACACAACCCTCAGAATCAGATGCAACATGGAAGGTCATCTGTCAAACCAAGTTCCCACTCATAATGGTGTGAAGCAAGGGTGTATATTAGCTCCATTGCTATTTAATTTTTACATCAACTCAATGGTAGCAGCACTTAGCCAGCCAGAGTTTCACCTGCCTAAGTTAGCGAACAGACACATATCCTTACTACTTTATGCAGATGACGCAGTCATGCTTTCACAGACACCAATAGGTCTAAAGAGAGCATTGCGTGCCCTTGCACAATACTGTAGTGAGGAAACACTGCAAATAAATTATACCAAGACCAAAGTTATAGTTTTTGCACGGAGACCCAGATTGTATAAGTGGACAATCAACGAGCAAAACATAGAACAAATAAGGACTTATAAATACCTGGGTGTCACTTTCCAATCTAATGGGAGTTCCAAAGCCCATGTTGATAGTGCGGCACAAGCAGCACAAAAATCTAGCTGTGCAATATTGAAATTCTTTTACTCAAGAGGAGGTCAATATGTCCCAGCTGCTGTAAGACTTTTTCATGCCAAATCCCTAAGTCAGCTTTTGTATGGAGCACAGCTGGGCCCCTACTCCTCATTTGCCCCTCTAGAAGTGGTACAATCCAAATTTGTGAGGGCTATCTTACAAGTGCCTAGATGGATTCCCAACGCAGCACTCAGATTAGAAGTGGGCTACCTGAAGGTTGAAGTTAGAGCCTGGCTGGCTATCTTTAACTTTTGGTTAAAACTAACCTTCCTTCCAATTGGATTGACCCCCCTGGTATTACAGGATGGCCATCAGTCACCCTGGAAGAGAGACTTATTCAATAAAATCTGCAGTTATGGCTATTCAGAAGAATGTATCCTACAAATGGGATACACTAATGCCAAGCACAATCTAAGGCAACGCATCATTGAAATGGAAAGGCAGGAGGACCTCAATATCACCTTAAACAGGCTTTTGCTTGATAATGACCTCTGCCCCCTAAACCACTTAAATACCTGTACCTACCACTAACACCCAAACAACGCAGGGCGCTCACCTTGGCCCGTTTCAATGCACTTCCATCAGCAGTTCAGGAAGGGAAGTTTAACAACATTCCTTACAGCCAACGTTTATGCCCCTGTAATTCTGGCAAGATTGAAAATATATCCCATGTGTTGTTGCATTGTACCTTCTACTCTGGAACACGAGAACCTTTTGTTAACCCTTTTATAAGGGTTTGTCCAGGATGCTCAGAAGCACATTATACACTCCTTCTACTGACAGGACATTATCCTGGTCGGCTCACTGGGTCCACTCCTAACCTAGTCATATTGACCCAAGTAGCTAAATTTTGTGTGGCCGCCATTAAAATTTGTGAAGGGAAGGTCACAGCTAGAGCTCAGTTGCAGTAGTAGTAAGTTGTTTTATAGGTAGGGGCCCTAGGAACTGATAATTTTAATGGGGTTTTAAGTATGTACACTGCCGATTATGCTGGGGCTTGATATTGTCCTCTACTATATTATCTTATATGGCTGATTTATAGAAATTCCCATAGATACGTTGTAGAGGTAGAGGACTTATGATATGATGGCTTACATATTGTTATATACACTGTATGCTGTGATGTACTTTTGCTTTGCTGGTCAATGACTGTAATAAAATTTATTATTATTATCAGAGTGATAAACTGATTCATCTCTACTTAAAAAAAAAACATCATTAGAATCAAGAGACTCCATATATACAGGGATGCTTCTGCTACCTTTATTCTACAAACCCTGCAGGTTTGATTAAGATTAGGGTTCATCAGTCCAATCTATATACCCTCAATGAGGTCCCCTAAGGAAAGTCCCCCCTCCAAGGTAGCTACAGATTACCAAACTTGCAGAGAGGCTTCTTCCATCTCTTCTCTAAAATCCCTCTAAGTTTGGCGAAGATTTGGTTTCAGACATCTGAGTAATTAACCCACAAAGCGGGATCCCTGGGAAAGTGTCCTTTATCAACTGAGTTGAGGAAACCCAATATTTACCAAATGTGGAGGGCTGGTAGAGGAGAGCCAGAGAAAACTTCTCTGAAAGATCAGAATCTCTAGGTGCCTGGGGAGAACTTTCCTTGAGGGTCCTATTTGGTGCTGCATAGCTCAGTCATCAAAAGTTTGATCTCCATCACTTGGAGGGGTTGTAGAGGAGAGGCTGGGGATGCTGCCCTTCAGTTTTGGAGTCCCTAGGAAATAGAACACAGTAGCAAAGGCCCTCCACCAGCTCCATAAGACAGCAGTGAATTATTAATGGGAACAGTTGATCTGCTGTAGCCTCAGCACTCTGTCACCTCACAGGAGCTAATGAAAGGGCCTATGCTGTCTGGTGAGTTTGGTGCACTTGGCAGCCCAGTGCACATATTCAAGGCATTCTGCAAAGAGGTAATACTGCCTAAACTTGTCATCCTACACAGTGTGTAAATTTAGCTTGAAGACGAAAGTGCGTATGAAGATAAATAGAAAGTACAAAGTACTATACTTTACAAATAATTATGCCACTTAATTATGTTTTGAACAATTATGATAAATGGGTTGATTACTTTTTCAGATTCCTTACCCTTTAATTATGTCCCAGTGTTATTCTGAGTAATGTATAATTTGGGTAAGAAATTTTGCAAAAGGTCTTCATGACTGATGAAGAAATGTCAAAAATAAGCGGGGTTTTCTATAGTCTTCACAAAAAGACATGAGACATTAATTAGTATTATATTTGTTGTAGTATAAAGTGAAATGTGCTTAACTTGGTTGTTATTTGGAAACTTCTAAGGAACATTTGGTCCACCAAGACTGAATCTGAGTATGGTTTGGAAATGTTGCTTTTCTGAAATACCACTTCCCAAATCCCTCAGCCAGTCTCCCATGGATAGCAAAGACAATCCATCAGTAACAGGGTCAGAGAAGTGATGACGATGGAGGAGAGTAGATGCTCACCTCTACACATGAGTATGTTTCATGGTTTTGAATGTGTGATAGTCCTCCCCTTGATATATTCTTCTTCCAAACAAGGACAAAGAGATCCTTGCTAGCTCCAGCCTCTTGCTCTGTGCTCTGATCTGTCTACTCACAATTCATATTGCAAGCTCTGAATATTGCTTTAAAGATCTTTTTTTTAAGCTTTCCAAAGGGGGGACTTTCCCCCCATTTTCTGAGATGTAGAAGCTTAACTAAAAAGCCAGCAGTGACATTCAGATGTTTGAAGAGAGGTATTCATGTAAAATTGCTTAGAATTATAGAAAGTGCAGGAACAGGTGGAAATGAAGGAATTTAAAAGACAGTTTTTAAAGGGAAAGAAGACAGAAGAGAAGGAAGAAGGGTAATCTGAGAAAAAGCAAACCAAAGATGGACCCAGTACTAGTGACCATCATACAAAAAGAAATGGACAAGGGTGAGATTGAGGGCTCTGTCCCATGCACTTTTAACTTCCAGAAAATCCACCTCCAAAAATCATGCCCTCACGAGCACCCAGCTTTTCTCAAGAAAAAAAAAAATGCCAGCCACGCCCCCTGAAGTGTGCTTTCCTGGTACTACCTCTGGGGGTGGGGTTTTGTTTGGGTTTCTTGTTTGTTTTTGAATCACATGATGATGCACCTTTTTGGCCTACTCAAAAGACAATGGGAACTAGAAAAGGCACTTCTTTTCCCTATTTTTCAGCAAGGTGAGGATTCCAACTCAGCTGAAGGTTGCGGGGGGTGGGGAGAGGAGCTGGAGCTTGGGATGTGGGAGGGGGAAAGAGAGAGGGGGGAGGAAGGCTTGAAAATCAGCGATGGAGGGTGTGTGTGTATATGCCTGCTGAAAAAGGTGTGTGTGTGTGTGTGTGTGTGTGTGTGTGTGTGTGTGTGTACTGAGGAGGGAGCTACCCCCTTTCATTGTTTATCACCCACTACTAGAGATGGGCACGACTCAAAAAAATGGTGTTTCGTTTGTTGTTTGTCATTTAGCGGGTCCGTTTTGGTTCGTTTTCATTTTTTGTGAGTTTTTGCAAAAAAAATCGTTTTTTGTTTCGTTACATAACAAAATGAAAAAATGAAAATGAAAACGAAAAATTGCTGTTTCGTTAGCATTCATTACAGTTCAATGTATTTGCTGCAATGAAAACGAAACGCACAACAAAATTTCTGGTGTTTCAGTTTGTTTCATTTCATTTTGGAGATAAAATTCGTTTTTCATTTCGTTACGTAACAAAATGAAAAAATGAAAACAAAAACGAAAAATTGGTCATTTCATTCCCATGTCTACCCACTACCTTTCACACAATTGTGGAGCCAAGTGGGGAAGGGCTTGGACAGTGCAGGATGCCATTAAATTCCTGCCTCCCTGTCAACCACAGTCTCCTCTTTAAGGGGGAGTAGGAGGTGGAGGTGCAAGGCTCCAGCTGTTTTGCTTCCACAGAGAAAGAGAGCTATCTATCTATCTATCTATCTATCTATCTATCTATCTATCTATCTA
>JAHTLZ010000240.1:18163802-18187797 GCA_023846285.1 Phrynocephalus versicolor | reverse complement strand
CTATCTATCTATCTATCTATCTATCTATCTATCTATCTATCTATCTATCTATCTATCTATCTATCTATCTATCTATCTATCTATCTATCTATCTATCTATCTATCTATGACAATTGTGTGATCAATGTGTGCCAGATAGGACTATTATTGTAGTTGAGTGGAGGACTAAAATGCTTACATAGAACTTTATTTTTATTGGCTTTTTCCCAACCCCTGGAAATGTCATAAAGTGGTTATAAGACTTTGTGAGTATTTAGGAAGACAAGAGGTTAAAGAGAAATAGAAATAGTTAGATTGACAGGCAGTGGGAGAGAGTGTGATGAATGGTGAGATATAAAGACGGGTAGAGATATAGATAGAACAGAGTCGGTTTATAGGTTGAGGAGTTAGAATTTTGTTTGTGTTAAAATAAAAGGCTATATAAAACATCTTTATATAGAGCGCTTTACTTTTCTCTGTCCATATAATCATAACTATTTGGACATGATGTGTGTCAGATTGGTTTGAAAGAGAGCATCTAAGGAATATTATTTAGTAAATGAGAAGCTTCCACCCACAAACTGTATTAAGAGATTTTACTTTACTTTACTTTACTTTACTTTACTTTACTTTACTTTACTTTACTTTACTTTACTTTATTTTATTTTATTTTATTTGTATACACAAGAACTTTGGAGCATCCTTCCCGCTGACTGTTGTGAAAGAAAATATCAGCCTAGGTATTAGGATGGGTTATGATACGTTGGAAAATGTTCTGGAGTCTCCACCTCCACTCACTTTTCCTTAAGACCATAACAGGATAAATCTATCAAAGGCATTGTTTAGTTCTATTTAGCTGTTTATATAGTTTGTTTGAAATTTTGTCTGTAGGGGTCCTTGAAAACTTTCCTTGATAGAGGAAAATTTGTCTCCCCTCGCTCAGTTTTTCATGACATATTGGCATGGAGGAATACTCCAGGAAGGGTATTTGTACACGACCCCTAAACTCCGCTGCAAATAGCTGCCAACTCCGGAGCTTACAATTGTTTCCCCACCAGCTCCAGAGTTTGCAGGAAATTAAGTGTGACCACGCCCACCTAAGCGTGTCCCAGCGCACTTTTCATGTACATGCTCTCGGAGGGTGAAAATCCCCAGATCCGGATGTAATCTGGTGAGTGCTGGGCTCTCCTCGCTTCTGTTTGTTGTTGTTTTGCCTCCTGCCCCTTTAAGAGAAGGAATCAGGATGACGACAGGGATCCGGGCGGCTTCGGGGGTGAGCCTGCATTTTTACCTCTTTTTTTTCTCTCTCCCCCCACGCAGACAGGAGCAAGGAAGTGCGGAGGGGTGGGGACGCAGGAAGAGCAACGAACCCCCAAGATCTCTGGTCCAAATTTAAGTGGCCAGCGGATCTTAGGAGTCATGTGAAAAGACCTGGAAAGAGAAAAGAGGAAATGGATGTTTCTTTTTCTTGTGTGGCGTTTCTACTCTGAGGAAGAGATTTAAATTGCAAATTTTCTCTACAACCTTGTTTGCTTTTATAATGGAACAAAAAAGGTTGCATTTTTGCTATATGAAAGTGGTTGTTTGTTGTTCTTGTACAGTCTCATTGAACTAGACTAGATTCATAGAATTAATGTAACTTCTTATTGAGTCTACTTTTATGCAAGCTTCACTGATTTCAAGCATATTCTATAACTAGATTTGCAAATTGGATTTACTTTTATTTGATTCGCCAGTTGCATGTATTCAGTCAAGCACTACAGATTTCACTGGAACGTGCTCCCAGACAAACATGCATAGGATTGAAGCCATGAGGTAGTAACATAAGCCCATCTTGTTATTGCTCAACAAGCTCTCTTCAGCACATAAGCAGGGGAACATTAGCTTTGATGCTTCTCTTGCGTCTTTCTTCACATGGAAAGTGAGAGGTATGCTGAGGAGAGAATGCTGTTCATCCTGAGTTATTGCTAACAAAAAGAAACTTTATGTAAACAGGAACTTCTCTTTTGCAGTCTCTGCTTTCCATGTCAAGAAGATGGTGATTAGTGGTACAGCTATGTGTCCCGTCTGTGCATTGGATAAAACAGATAAGTAACAAATGAATAGGGCTCTAATTTTGAACCATTGTGAGGGCTTTTATAATCACCTCCTTCAAATCAAAATTTGTCACTACATCATCGTAATAACAAATGTTTTACAATTTATGAAGGATTAGAAAGGGACTGGAATCTGCTCTGTGAAACTAAATAAAAAAATCAAATGTTTCCTTCCAGAGAGCTGAATGGCTGTAAGTCAGCAATTAGGTGTAATGATGAACAGTATGCTCTTTCCTAAAGAAAATCATTTTTGTGTGTTTTGCTATATATAGGGTAGAAAAGGGAGATCAATCTCATTTCCTGTCCATGTAGTAATTTCAGAAAAGCAATAAACCTGGCACAATCATAGTCTACTGATTTCTGAGGAGTTCAGCTTGATGCTCATTCTTTCTGACTACCAGCGATGAAAGTCAGAAAGAGGGATTTTGGACATTCTTCAGGAAAGTAATTTTGACAATTATATGTTTTGACATATGCTAATCCCATCTAGCTTTGGTTTTCCTGGACTCATGAAATAATTAGACATCCATTCAAGAGATGCTGAAACATGCTATGATTTGACCATCAGTTTTGACATATTTTTGTGCATCAGTTTGAAACTTTCACTGAGGTGAAACATCTGCAGGAATTTCTGAAACATATTAACATATATCCCTGGGTTTTATTATGCATGTTATGTTATATGATTTCAAGTAATATCTGTGTTATAGAAACCCTAACTGGTTTTCAATGTATGGGAGATAATTAAGGAGCAGTTTTAGCTGTGAGTTTCCACTGGGCTTCATTTATCAAAGTCAATAAAAAGAAGATTATTGTGTTCCCAATTGAGATATTATGCAATGTTATGAATACATTTATATCAGAATATTTGTTATTGTAGTGGGAGTTAATTAGGTTGTTTTCCAGTTCCCACTACAGTTCTTTCTACAAAAGGAAATATTAATTATATTTTCTTCTGCCAAACTTGCTGAGATGATTCCAAAAGCAGCTTGAAGCCAAAGGGTTGAAATCAACATTTCTGATGAGTTATTGGCCAGATCATTTCAGTGGGCTTGCTTATGTCATGCATACTGGTGTTATTGGGTTGTTCACTGAAGCACAGGAATATTGGAAGTGATTCAGAAGAGTCTGTGGAACTTCAAAGGCTGTACTATTAGATGCTTGTTTTCACAGCCCTGTGTTCTCAGGTATTTCTTCCTGTTACTGAGTATTCAACATTAAGAATGTAACAAATGCCCTCAATTTTTTTATCTTAATGTTAAGAAAAGAGTTCCTCAACACTCAGAGAGATCAGGAAAATGGTGCACCTTTCTAAAATATTTTGGAATTATACAATAATGAAAAGACTAATAGAGGCTCCTGGGAAAGCTGCATGGGCCCGTTTGAGGCCTCCTGCCCTTACCCCAGGCATGGCGCTACCCTGAACGGGCCACCGACAGACCTGGGAAGCCCATCAGAGGCTCATTCGGGGCAGTGCCATGCCTCAGGTAAGTGTAAGAGGCCCTAGATAGGCCCTCCAGTCCTGACCCAACCCATCATCCACATATTGTGGATTTTCCATTATCGCAGGTCGGGTCAGGTCCCTAACACCTGTAGTAGGTAGGGGATTATTGTATACTAGGATCTGGACAGGGAAATGTTTTAACTAATTGTCTTAATATCGTTATATTAAGGATATAGGAGCCTCGTGGTGCAGTGGTTAAATGCCTGTACTGCACATAAAACTGTTCACGACCTGGGGTTCAATCCCAGGTAGCAGGCTCATGGTTGACTCAGCCTTCCATCCTTCTGAGGTCAGTAAAAAGAACACCCAGCTTGCTGTGGGGGGCAATGTGTAGCCTGCATACTTTAATTAAAACTGTAAACTGCCCAGAGACTACTTGAAGTGGTATGGGGTGGTATATAAGCAGAACACTTTGCTTTATATGTGTCTGGTTTCTAATTGTTACCTGGGCCTTTAAAAAGAATTTGTGGGCCTCCTCTCTTTAATGGAAGAAAGGTGGCATGAAATTAAAAGAGAATGAATGATAGAATGAACAAAATTTACTTCAGGGTGAAGGGAACAGTCAATAGCTCTCAACATATTATACTATTTTTCTGCAACACATTTCCTAGCTTCTTCACTGATTCTTCTGAGATTTATCCTTGCTATGGACAGCACTATACTATATGCCATTTTTATAATTGCCAGAAAATCCATAAAGAAAGGTAAGAGGAAACAATTTAATATCACTTACTTGTTTGAAGTTAGGGATGTGCATTGTTTTCAGACAAGTGTGTAAAGTACACCCAAATAGTTTAATTGGGCATTATTAGATGTGTTTGTGTGTGTTGTGTTGTCATAGTTGTGACCGACTCTCCATGACCCCATGTCCATGGAGTTTTCTTGGCAGGAATACTGGAGTGGCTTGCCAGTTCCTGTTAAAACAAAGAGCTCATAGATGTTTAAAAGGTACACCCATGGATTCCTGGTATTAAATCCAGCATTCACACATTCCTTTTAGAATTATGAAAAAGGGAAAGAAAACTCAGGAAAAATATTTCTAATTGGAATCAGAACTTTGGAAGCCAAACCACAGGCGAGCCATGGTTTGGCTTCTGATTCCAATTAGAAAGATTTTTTCCCTAGGAGCACCCCCCCCTTTGCAGCTCCATAATTCAGATACCCTGACCCCGAAGCCTTTCCAAATTTCAGGGGGTTAGCTAGAACTACTTGAGGAAGGCATCCTCCTTGGAGCTTCATAAGTCAGCCCACTGAACCCCAAACCTTTCCAAATTTCACAGGTTTACAGGCGAAAATCCAAATGTGAACCCCAGAGATATTGGTGCCAAAACTTTGCGAATTACTATTTTGGATAACATTAAAATATGTATGCCAAAATATGTATAAATATGTATGAAAAATAGCTATTATTTTTAAGGCATAAATCAAAGAAAAACAAAACAAAACAAAAGACATAAACATGTGGCACCTTAAAGACTAACTTTCATATTTTAATGTGACATTTCATGCACATATGCACATCTTCAGACATATATAGCAGCAGAATGAGGTGTGAGATACTTGTTACTAATTGCAAGCACATTTCAGCACTAAAATCACTGGTGTTCAAGATTGGAATCTTCCCTCTAAACCCCCAAAATTTGGAAAGGTTTGGGGGTCATGGAGCTGAGTTATGAAGCTCTAAAGGAGGTGCCCCTAAGAAAAAATCTTTCTATTGGAATTGGAAGCCAAGCTACGCAGATCACCCATTGCTTGGCTTCAGAAGTTCCAATTCCAATTAGAAAGATTTTTTCCCCCTAGGGCCATCCCCTTTGGAGCTTCACAACTCAGCTACCTGACCCCCCAAACCTTTCAAAATTTCAGGGGGTTACTTAGAATCACTTGAGAAATCTCCCCTGTCATTTTGGTCCTTTAGGATCCAGGGGAGCATAGTGTTTCATTTCATTTTGTTTCATTTCACAACAAAACTACTTTAAAAATTCTTTACAAATGAAATGAAATGAAACACTATTTTTCCATTTGATGTCCATCTCTATTTTCTAAATGAAACACTCCTTTTCTTGGCAAAATTGCACTTTTTCTTCTAAATTCTACTTCCTATTGTACATAATACTGGTGACAATTGCCCATAAAAAGACATAGGGAGATAAGCACAGACTTTTTTTCCCAAAATTTGAAATGATAAAAAGGTTGGTTTTAAAGAAAAATAGGCTGCATCTATTCTTCTTGTCAAGTTTTGTCCCCTTGGAATGGGTAATTATATCTACAGATTTCATCCAGTTCTAGCAAAAAAAATTAAAAAGACAATAGTGGGGATCCTTTACTTAAAAGCACAGAATGTAAATCCTCTTAGGAAATAAACCATCCGTACCTGTTTTTTGTCTGAAACTTGGCAGCTAGCCTTTTTGTAGACAGTCCTCTGTCAGATATACTTTGATTTGGATTCCTGAATTGAGTAGAGAACTAGCATCAATGACCTCAATAGTTGATCCCTTCCAACTCCATTAGCCTATGATACTCTAAAGGCTACCAAAACTGCACATTTCACATATTTCTGACAGAATAATCATACAGGGTTCGACTTTCAATGATAATAGATAGTGGTACCAAAATTTAGATTTTTGAATTGAGATTTCCATCTAGGCTGAATTTAAAAAGTCACAAACTCTTGAAGGAAGTTGACCAGTGAGCACTCATCAGTTCATCACATTTTCAAAGGAAATATATGGTAATAAGCAACATCACAATCACAAGAACCTTTATTGGCATACATTCATATAAAACAGAGGCAGCAAAATGTAAAATAAGAGGTAGGAAGTAAATAAATAGGTTTAAAATGAATTAAAAATTGGGTTAATAGCAGGCCTTGGCCCCAAACTATTTACTGATATTTAAAACAGTGGCCAAATATTCAGCCACTGAGGCTGTCAATTCCGGATGTTTGTCCTCAAGGAGACGCTTTGTTATACTCTCTGGGGATCCAGAAAAATTAGAAGTGTAAGGGGTCAGAAGGCGAAGGCGAAGCTTGTGGTGCGAGGGGCAGGAGAGAAGGATATGAGAGGTTGAGTCCGGTTCCAGTAAACATAGTTTACAGAGTCTATTCTCAAATGGAACGTTGTAGTATCTTCCTGAAAGAACTGCTGAGGGAAGGATGTTCAGTCTGGCGAGCATAAAAGCACGCCGCAAACAAGGGTTAATGAGATGTTTCATATAATTTGCTCCTAATCCTGGAGTTGGCATCAAACCATAAAAGTGAGGAGAGCACGTTGGATTGAGCCCTGATGAGATGGTTTGCCCTCAATATCCCAGATTCTTTGGTGGATGATTTTGAGGATTAGGGATTCTTCACAGTTAATTAGGGAGTCTGGGTCAATTCCAATATGATGAATTTTGGACTGGATAAATTGATACCATTTTGAGACATAGGGGTCTCTTAATAGTTCGTATGCAAGGGAGTTGGAGTCAGGGTGAAAATGAATACGTAGCCAAAACTTAATAGTGGCTGTCCAAGCAATAGTTGATGGCAAATGGAGTCCCAGTTCATTAGCAATGGTATAGAGATTGATCATATTTGGGACACCTAAGATACGACGAAGGAAGGTGGCAGCACACCGGTCGATTTCGGAGTCGACAGCTGAAATCCAGATCGGGATCCCATATAAAAGCTGGTTTATGATTTTCGCCTGAAAAATCTGGAGGGCAGCAGGAACATATTGGTTCCCAGTGTGGAAATGGAACCGAGAGATAGCAGATAGATGGTTATTTATAGCTGATATAGCAGCCCTCCGATGATAAGACCAGGAGAGTTGATGGTGGAACAGGAGACCCAAGTATCTGAAGGATCTCACTTGTTCAACAGGTTTCCCGTTGACTTTCCAGGAGAGAAGTTTCCATGATTTGGAGAATATCAGGATTTTAGATTTCTCTGTGTTAATAGTCAGGTCATTCTTAGAACAGAATTCTGAGAAAGCTGACAAGAGGCGAAGAAGGCCCAGTTTTGAGACTGAAAGGAGCACAGTGTCGTCCACGTAGAGTAGTATAGGAACCGGAAGTTGATTCAGTCGTGGAGCATGACTATCAAATTTGGCTAGATAACCTGGTAAATCCGACAAGAAGAGATTGAAAAGGGCAGGAGCTAGAAGGCAGCCCTGTTTTACCCCTTTGGTGACTGGAATTTTAGGGGTAAGGAGGCCTTCATCCATTACTGAAAAATTACTCAGAGGGAACTTTTTAACCAATGTAATTTGATGTTAGGCTACCATTATCCTTATTATTTTTGAAATGAATTGCATTTCAATCTAATCAGGTTCAAGCTTAACAAAGCTTTCATTTCTTTTTGGAAAAACACAAAACACAAAGTGTCATGTCCGAATTATTTACGTTATAAATCTTTACGCTATAAATCACAAACAATTAGTTTCTGACTGGCTTGTAGCCTGCACAGTTTGATCTGCATTCAAAGATTCTTAAGTATTTGTATATATGTGTATATGTACAAATGGAGAGGGGGAAAATGAAAAAAGGCATATTAGCTCTATTAAAGCATTACTGTCATTTCCTAAGGTAATATTTTCCAGAAATCCTCAGCTTTTGTAATACATGAAACACTTGAACAACATTTAGTGCTTCAGAGAGGCCAAGTTCAGTTTGATATCTGGCTCCCTCACTTCAGATTGCTTCTGAAATGGACAAATTCTCCATTAGAGATGGGCACGAAACGAACAATTTTTTGTTTCCATTTTTGTTTTTTCGTTTCATTACACAACAAAACGACAAACAAATTTTGTCTCTAAAATGAAACAAAACGAGCAGAAACACCGGAAATTTTGTCATGTGTTTCGTTTCCGTTATTGCAATATGAGTGAATTGCTTAAAATCCTAAAAAAATCACAAAAAATTGAAATAAATGGTAACAAAATGGTAACGAAACGAACAAAAATGAAAATGATTTTTTTGCAAAAATTCACGAAAAACAGAAACAAACCGAAACGGACCCTTCAAACGACAAACAACAAACGAAATGCCATTTTTTTGATTCGTGCCCATCTCTATTCTCCATCGTTGTATCAAAATCTGAACAAATCCCTAATTTGAAGCACATCCCTATTACTTAGTAACAACAGCCTTATTTCAGACTTTGAGTAGACAGGACGAGGAATTCTAAGTTTCCTTACAACCAATACATTTCACACTGCCTGAAATCCTATTGCTTATCATAGTATGCAACAAGTGAGTAGGCCTATGAATCACTGGGGATCTGGTAGATCAATTCATCTATAAGTCCCATTGACTCAAATGTGCCTACCCTAGTTGTGCCTTAGTAATTTGCAACCACAGTAAGCCCATTGAATCAATGGAATTTACAGTGGAGGTGACTCACCAAATTCCCACTGCTTTGATGGGTTTACTGAAGTGTAATTTACTATATAGTGAGGTTTCAGCCATAAATCTTCCCTTCATTTTTGTATTAAACATCATCTTTTTCCTTCAGTAATTTTCAGTAAGACTGATTTGAATTAGAGCCAATTTTGTTTAAACATGTGTATTAGTATTGTTTAAAACTTCCTGAATCTTAAATGGTGGTTGAGGCTATTTGCTCTCATGCCAGTAATGCAATATTTTCCCTCTTTGAAGAAGCATGTCCCTTCCTATTTGATTTATCACACACAGCCTTCAGTATCTAGATGGGCTTTTTTCATTTCATCAGGCATGGTCATAACATTAGCTTTCAAGAGATACATATCACTATAAGTAGTGGCAATGGGTCAATGCTGTGCCCTTCAGTTTTGTTTTGGCACTGATCTTTTGCGAGGCTTTTTGGAATTTACAAGGAGTAAAGCTGCTTTGATGACAGCTGGAACACAGTACATTTTGTGCAGGCATATCAGGGGATAATAATGTATTATCTGGAAGAATGCTACGAAACTTTCTCAAACTTCATTTGGCATACTCCTGAAGACACAAGAAAGGAAGACAAGACAGAGCAACTTGAACGGGGAGATTATTGAAAGAAGTTAGCATTCCTAACCAAATCAGCTATTACTGATCTTTTTATGAGGTGTGATAGGAGTTCAGCATTATAGCATGCATTGCTGATACTTGATATCATATGATTCTTGCGAGCTATACTCAGGAGTCTTTCCCTGAGCCTAAAAGGAGCTGAAGCCCCCTTCCCACTGAACTCTTTTGCTCTTAAAAGCACACACTTCTTACTTTTTAGAAAACAAAACAAAACAAACCCACAGGGGAATACACACCATTTATTTGACCAGCTTTTAATGGCTCTGTTAATGAAATGATTTCCATAGAGTAGCTGTAGCTACTCTTTCTAAAATATTTTCTTTGCATTTTCTTCCTTTCTTTCCCACTTTAAAATTATTTGTTTCCCATTTGTTTTTATTTTAAAAAACAGTCACAAGTCAAAGAGGGAGCTGTGCAGCTACAATCATCACAAAGTCTCCTGGAGGTGCTACTATACCATGTCTCTTGTTGTAATCTTATAGCGTTGGGGCACTATTTTGAACAACGAACAAGTTCTAGAATTGTCTTAGTTCATAACTCATCACCTCTATGTTCTCTGTATGATGCACAACTTTAAAGGGGAACAAAATGATGCAGCCTCCCCTGACATGTCAACAGGAGTCTTTGTCATTGACAGGCAAGGAAAAAGTCAAAAAGAGTTTTTATTTTTATTTTTTATTATTATTATTGCCATCCCTTAGTCTTGCTCTTGCTGGGGTCTGGATTTTTAGTGTGTTTAGTTTATGTTTTTTATATTTGCTTTTAATCATTGATTAATTTGCTTTTGTGTAAACCGCCCAGAGTCCCTATTTGGGAAATTGGGAGGTCTAGAAATGCAATAAACAAATAAATAAATAAATAAATAAATTGTTGATGAAGGGACCTCAGGATGAGCAAATCCTTCATCCTAAAATGCCTCAAGGTGCTTACCAAGGAGCTTTAAATGCCTCTCTCTCTACTGCCTACACAGTGTTGCCCATGCTAGTTAATGGTTTGTAGGACCTCTTTTTTAGCATTAGGTCATGGTTGTACAGTATATCACATAATTTTAATCTGTTCACTAGAATCCTACTGGTGTTTGTGAAAGGTATATGTACTTGCCGCGGCTGATTGCAGTTAATTACAAGGTGCTGGGGCAGGACTTTTTTCCATGCTTGGTCACATATCTGACTGTGCAACTGAAATGTATCCCAGCAACTCATCAATTAGCTATCAAAGAATGTTGAAATAAAATGGGGAGCCATGTGGCCATTACAAAACACAAATGCAAGAATAAGCTCTAGGCGGCACTTTATAGGCTGCTGATAAAAAAAGAGGAAGAAAAAAATTGCTGCAAGCAGTTTTGGATAAATTCCACTTCTTTTTTTGGATAAATTCCACTTCTTCAAGGCAAGTATCAAAAGTTCAAACAGGACAAGTTAGAGTTTAATTTATGGTAACCTTACATGAACACCAAAACAATTCTAGCCAGAGCCCCTCAATAACTGATGTCCAGACAACAAGTTGTTTTCCCAGATGCTTCCGGAATTACTTGAAGGCTAAAACATTTTGGCAGGCAAGGGGCTGTGAGGGTGGGGGCTGCATGCAGCTGAAGATACATACTGCTTACCTGTGTCATTGATGTCAAAAGCTAATAGCCTATTAAGATATTTTCCCATCTTCTTTCCTGATTTTGTGGTTCCAGGATCAAGACTTTCCCAACATGTAATACCTATTACCTTAACTGAAGACTCCATGGAAATGGAACTGATACTGCATGCAACACATGCACCCTGTGAGGTAATTCCACCCATTGGGAGACTGCATTTTAAAGTTGTGTTATGTATCAAATATTCAGATAAAGTTTTGAATGCCAGTGTTAAGGTTGGAATTTAGCAGAGGGCTGTGATGACCTTTGGGTGAATAGTAGTATGGTGTATTCTTGAAGGCATTCATGGCCAGGATCTGATAGTTGTTGTGAGTTTTTTGAGTTATTTGACCATGTTCTGGACATTTTTCTTCTTGACGTTTCACCAGACTCTGTGGCTGGCATCTTCAGAGGGCCAGGAGCTCAGGGGAACTAGGAGTTAGTGCTCTGGGTTATAAAGTGAGTGAGATTGGGGTTTTTAAAGTTGAGGAAACTTGTCCTATGCTGGAAAATAGGTGTTATTCATTGTATTGTGATGAAGGGATTAGGAAGTTTGAATGCAATCAGGGGTAGCAAGCAACGATCCTTGATGGGGTGTTGTTAGCTGTTCTATTGTGTGAACTGATCACATTTGCTTGTGGCTGGGTGGGGAATAACTGAGCTTTGACCTTTTGCACTCTGCAGCTTTTAGTACTGGAAGCCAGGCTTTGTTGATTTTTATACTTTCTTCTTTTTTTGTTGAAACTGATCTTATGTTTGTGGATTTCAATGGCTTCCCTGTGTAGTCTGACATAGTGATTGACAATGTTGTCCAGTACCTCTGTGTTCTGGAAGAGGATTTCATGTCCAGTTATTTTCAGGGTGTGTTCAGCTACTGCTGATTTTCAGTTTGTTTTAGTCTGCAGTGTGTTTCATGCCCTTTGGTTCTGGACTGGATGCTGCATTTTGTGGTCCCAATATATACCTGGCCACAACTACAAGGTGCAGTGGCGAGTGGGCTCCTTTTGTCCTTTGCTAACAATAACATCTGTTGTATTTTTGCGATGGGTCTAAATACTGTTTGTAGCTTGTGTTTTTCAAACACTTTGTCCAAGTGGTCTATGACTCCTTTTATGTATGGCAGAAATACTTTGTTTGTTGGAGGATGTTTTTCTTCTTCAGTTTGGTGTTGGTTTTTCAGTTTAATGGCTCTTTTGATTTCGTTCTTCGAATAGCCAATAGTATGGTGACTGACTGGCAAGATCAAATGTGGATAGAATGTGGTCTAGAGAGAACTTTGGAAGTTTCGTTCTACTCTGTAGGGGAGACAGCAGAGAACGAAAAGGTGTTTGGACTGTCTAAAGGAAAACAGCAGGAAAAATAAGCTGAGATTTATCTGTCTAAAGAGTGACAGTAGGAAGAATAATTGAGATAGGATTCTCTCAAGGGAGATATCATTAAGCTACAGCAGGGTATTGAAGGAAATTAGTAGTCTGTGGCATATTTCATCAAGAAACATTTTATTGTTTTAATCCTTATCATATCCAAGAACATACCTTCCCCTTCATACCCATTGCTTCTGGTCCCTAAAAAGAAATCTTATTTGTCTGTTTGAACCAATTTCTTCTTCTTTCTTCATTACTACACTGGGTTCCCTACTCCTGGTTCCATATACCATATATCATTAGAAGAGACTGGTTCAAACAGTCAAATAAGATTTCTCATTAGGGAGCAATTGGGCATACATCCTGAGGTGTATCAGGCCCAGCTAGTGTCAAAATTAAGTGAAAGGTCAGCAGCTCCTCTGACAGGAGTATCTCACCCTGCCCTTAAAATATTGTCTTTTCCTATACACTGTTACTTTTATTGTCCATGCCTGTACAATAGGATTCACCCTTTCATTATTACATTCTGTTTCTATTCCAGAAATAAGATTCTAAGTTTTTTGAATTCTAGCAAAAAAAAAAAAAGTGGAATTTTGAAATATAAATGTTGAAATTTGACCTGCCACATTTTCATAATAGAGACAGCCAGTCGGGTGACAGTTTTGGAGTGTTGAACTGGAACACAGAACATGCAGGTTCTACTCCACATTGAGTTAAGAACCTCATTGAGGGAGGGGTTAAACCTTGGACCAGTCTCACATACTTATTTCACAATATTTTTTTTAAAAAGCAAAAATGAAAGAGATGAGATCCACGTATGTTACCATACACTTATTTCGGGGGGGGGGAAGAGAAGATTCATATGTAACTAATAATTAAAATATATAAATTGTTGTATACTTCTGATGATGGGCAACAAGGAATGCATGGGATGAGCAAGCCATTATTTAAGCCTAAGCAGCCTGGTCCCAATTTGTGATGAGGAAATAATAGGCTTTTTGCCTTCCATGCAAGGTCATGGTAGCTTCCAAAATGAACAAATGTATACAATTTGAAGCCCCAATTATATCCTTATCGGTTTATTTGCCTTCCATGTATGCAAACTCAGAGATGAAGGATACAGAACCACTCATCTAACCTTAGCATTTCTTTTAAAGATATAGGGTCTGAAAACTTGGATTGTAGCAGGCCTAAAAGGTCTGTCACCTGTGCTTCTTTCTCAAAGCCCCGGAGTCCTACAGCAGGCTACCTGCCAGCCAAATTATGCTGTAGAAATGTGATGTGGGAAATCACTTCATTAGTTGGCTCTCCAGTGGCCAAATTAAGCTTTTGTGTAACAGTACAGCAGTGAATGCAATTACACAGTAGGAATTGGATCTAACATATTCTAGTGGTCTTTTAAAAATTGTTTGTGTGCAGAAGGGTGGAAAAAAAAACTCGACAGAACCAGCCATGGAGACAGAAAAGGAGGAATCAAAGTAGGAATTTATAGTTCCATTTTAATGCTGCCCTACAGTGCCTTAATTATTTTGTTTAGGCCTTTTATTACATTTTGAAAATATCCCAAGAAAGCAGTGCTTTTGAAAATCAGTGCTCATGAAAACCGGGGTGTGGGGGAGAGACAATAATCTCAATTTTTAAAAAAAGGATTTTAAAAATTTGCTTCAGTTTTTTGGGCCTGTCATTCACATGATAATAAATACTGTAAATCTGCTTTTCTTTGTCTCTGATAAAGAGAGAAGTCATGATCATATTCAGGGCTAATGTGCCCTGAGAGAACCTTTGATATGCTAAGATCTGAAGGGTTGTGGTTGTTGTGTGTCTACATACCTCCTTTGTGTCAGGGTCTGCCAGGAAGGAAGAATCATTTGGACGAATTTCTGTCCTATGCAAAGAACATGAAAACTGCACAGTCATAATAAAGACTGCCAGTTGCCCATTTCTACAGGGGCCACAATCTCTACTTGTCTTAAGGGTGCATAAGAAATTCACTTTTACACCTGAGATTCAAGGGTCTTATGCAAGGACTCAGTTCCTAAACTGTCCACAAGGTGAATGAGTTTTAAGTGCAATACTGTCAGATCTTCTTATCTAACTATCTAACAGGCAAGTTCACACCAGTGATTCCCAGAGAAATGCCATTGACTGGAAGAAGGTGAAAACTGGGTGAAATTGCTTTTCTAAAGTGATAAGGAACATGTTCTAATGGAAAATTATTCAGCACTGCAAGGAAAGCCATGATGAAACATTGCCTCAAAGTCCAATCCAAGGTAGACTACATAGACGGATACCAGTTTCAGTGGTATTGAAAGCCACAAAAAGATCAGAAGCACCAACAAGGACATTTTCCCCTGATAATGTTCTTTCTGCAGATCGGGCCTATTAGGGCCAATTGAGACCACTGTCCACCTAATGAGCCTGTTTAGACCACTGTCCACCTAATGAGCCTATTCAGAGCAGAGTTGTTTGTCACCAAGGTGAACTATAAATTTGAATCCTTGCACCAACTTCCCTCAGACTGACGAAGCTACTTGGATGAGTGGCAAAATATTTTGATCTCACAAGAAAATAATCCCAGTTGCCATGGCTCAACTTCCAGATAACCTCACCTAGATGGATGAAAATCTTCACAGACATCTATAATTTACAGTATGCAGAAGACGCCACCTTACTCGCAGAAAGCAGCAGTGTCCTGAAATGACTTGTAGTGAAACTGAAGGAAGAAATATTAAGATCATTGAATGTTAAGACCAAAATCATGACTACAAAAATGACTACACAACGTTAGCACTGAAAATGAAGAAACTGAAATAGAGGGTTGGTTCAATCATCATTTCAAATGGAGATTGCAACCCAGAAATCAAAAGAAGACAGACTAGGAAAGGCAGCAATGAAGGAACTAGAAAAATCATTAAGAAAGCTGACAGGGAAAAATATGATTCATTTGAAATATAGTGTTAGAGAAGAGCACTGAGGAAACCCTGAACTGCCAAAAAAGATGAACAAGGGAGTCCTAGATCAAATCAAGCTTGAACTATCTCTGTAGGTAAAAATGTTGGAACTCAGGCTGTGCTCCTTTTGACACATCATGAAAAGGCAGAATTCTCTGGAAAAGACAATCATTCAGGGAAAGATGGAAGGCTGCAGGAAAAGAGGAATACCAAATAAGAGATTGACTAGCTTCCTGAAGGAAGCCACGGGCTTGAGTTCACAAGAGCTGAGAAGGGTTGTTGAGGACAGAACACTTTTGGAGATTTCTCATTCATAGGGAAACCATTAACTCGGAGGACAACCTGTTGGCATGCAACAATAACAACCAATTCAAGCATTCTCTGTGCAAACACTTTTCTGTGTAATCTGTTGCAAAGTCTTACACTATTTCAGTTATTCAATTTTGATGTTTCTCAAGCCATATTATTATCTTAACAGTTGCATTCTCTTGTCATGCCATTTCAAATGTAATATTAAATTATCCTAAAATCCCATTGAATTGTCCACTGCAATCAAGCAGTTTAGCTGAACATATTTGCTATGTTTGCTCCCATGCTCTTTATAATACATCCCATGAAGCATTTCAATTGATAGCTTATCACCGAGATTCCATAATCTGAGAAATAACACTTCAGCACACATGCCTTTATGGTATCACACAAAAGTGTGCTTTATCTTGCCTTTTATGTTTCCTGATAAGCAGAATTCATCTCAGTCAAATGGTTCGTGAAAAAAAGGCATCACTAAGCAAAGTGTGGAGCTAAGATACCCCATTTCCTCAGTCCACAAGATGTCCATTGTTCACCCATAATGCTATATTGAATTTTGGAATCATGTAAAAATGTGTTAAGCCACCTAGTAGTTCCAGCCCAAGATTTAAGAATCCATAGGTTGTGATTTGATACACTTATGCCAACTCTGGTTTGCCCTTGCCTAAAAACCATAATCAGATCCCATTGCTTGTACAATGAGCACTAACGTTAGATGGTGGTTATATCAGTAACAAACAGCTACGGATCATCAAATCATTATGCAGCCAGGAAACAGTTAATAATTAAACTGCACATTTTTAATGCCACAGCCAAGGGAAAGAGAATACAAGGTTTTCCATTTATCTTTCATTCTGAAGGACAGGTTTTCAAGGCAGTTCCAGATAATGTGTTGCTACTGTGCAAGTTGCTCTTACAGGTGAAAGCAGGAGATGTTTATCATTGCACAATTAATTAATTTTGCTATCATTGTAGCTTTGAGAGGAACAATTTCTTTTTATCTCAGGCTATTTTGTGAAGAAAGGATACACTTCTTTAAAAAAAAATAAGTATAATTTTTGGAAGTGAAACTGGAACTTGGTGCCAACTATACTTAAATAATTATCCAACCATATGCTCCAGGAAACTTCTGATGACCCAAATCAAACGATCGCGGTTTTGTTGACCATTATTGTAGGTTTCTACAAAATTCAGGCTTTGATCCAGGGTCTAAAATTTTATTATATATTTAAGAGAATTCTTGCCAGCAATTAACAAATAATTCCTTGGATTTTCACTTGCATGCTAGTCTGGTGAGTTGACAGATGCCCCAAAAATTGGTCTTGAAGCAAATAAGCCTTACTAAATCTGGTCAAAACTAACTAGCATATCTGATAATAGATATACATATATCCACAACCTTTTCAAGTTACTTTTTTGTACTATAGTTTCCACAATCCACCAACCAGCATGGCTATAAAATAACTTTCCCCTAAGCTACACCCACAAAATGGAGGGTTGAGTTTCCTATGACTGCCCACCTTAACTACCCCTACTTCTTGTTTAGGCTTGGAACATATTTGCTGTTTACTGAACAGCTAGCACCTGTGCAATAGGCCTTGAAGGCCTGCCTACCTTCCCTAATTTAAAGTATACTGAACATTTTATGGAAGGAACACAAAAAAAGTTCATAAGGTTGAAGAAATTTCACTAGAGACCAAGACCATAGTATTCTCAGTTACTAAGTGTGTGCTATTTGTTGACAAGTTGCTTATGAATTATGGGGACCAAATAGAACTTTCAAGATGAATTTTCATAGATGAGTTGGGATTTGAAACCATGTCTCCCAAGTACTCTGTCCATTGCATGACAGTGGCTCTCATTTGCCATGAACTGTTGTGAAAGATGATGGGAGGG
This sequence comes from Phrynocephalus versicolor, assembly GCA_023846285.1. NCBI lineage: Eukaryota > Metazoa > Chordata > Lepidosauria > Squamata > Agamidae > Phrynocephalus > Phrynocephalus versicolor. Next base: position 18,170,050 of record JAHTLZ010000240.1, on the reverse strand, counting down.
CAGGTGTGTGTGGGGGGATGATGTTTCATTCAAGATTGTTGAAGCAAAGCAAGCATGTCCAGACTTCAGCCCTCCTGATGTTTTGAACAGGAACTCTCAGAATTCTAAGCTTAGATTGCCAATGACAAAGGATTGTGGGAGTTGCAGTCCAAAACATCTGGAAGGCTGAAGTTGGGACATGCCTGAAGTAAAGCCTTACTCATACCATGAACTGGCAGGAGGGCAAACAAGTGAGTGCCAGAGCAATTCAAACCTGAACTCTCTCCTTAAAAGTAAAACCAAACCAAACCAAACCAAACCTCAAGCAACTGAGGCTATCGTGATTGGGCACAGAATGAAAGCATACATGAAAATGACAATAATGCTGGATAAATGAAGGCAACAGGAAAAGAGAACCACCCTGAATGAGATGGGTTGACTCAGTAAAGAAAGCCAACTTCTTGAATCTGCAAAACTTGAGCAGCACTGCAGATTAGAGATGGGCACGACAAGAAAAAATGATGTTTTGAGTTGTCATTTGTCGAGACGGGTCCGTTTCGGGTCGTTTCCTTTTGTCGCGATAATTTTCAAAAATTGTTCGTTTCTGTTTGTCGTTTGTCGTTTGGGTTTGGGTTGGGGTTGGGGTAAGTGGGCTCTGGGAGGCACCTCTCTGGGTGCCTCTGACCCACTAAGAAGGGAAGCGTTTAGGGAAGCCGCGTACCATACATTACATTATGTTAGGGTTGGGGGTAAGTGGCAGAGGCACCTCTCTGGGTGCCTCTGCCTCACTAAGAAGGAAAGCATACTAGCGTACTGGCATACAGGTTAGGATTAGGGGTAGGGGTAGTGGGCTCTGGCTGGGAGGCACCTCTCTGGGTGCCTCTACTCTGACCCACTAAGAAGGGAAGTGTACTTGCGTATGGATCTGGATTAGGGTTGGGGTTAGGGTAAGGGCTAGGCTTAGGGTTACGGTTAGGGCTAGGGAGGGTTAGTGGGCTGCACCTCTGGGTGCCTCTGACCCACTAAGAAGGACAGTGTACTGGCATATGGGTTAGGGTTAGGGTTAGGGTTAGGATTAGGGTTAGGGTTAGGGTTAGGGTTAGTGGGTTTTTTATGCCCTCTGGCACATCCAGAAGTCTCAGTCAAAACCTGGCCATGCGATTGGTGGAATGGGTCAAAAAAATTGCATGGTCCCATCCCATGGCCAGCCCATCATTGCGCATGCGCAGGTGTAAAAAAATAAAAATAAAAATAAAAATAAAATCAATGGAGACATTTTATTGCAAGAAAAACCCACTGCTGCTACTATAAAAATTCAGGCATTTAAAATACCCAATTTTCAAATGTTTCTCTTGTGCTTTGGTGGGTTTTTGGGCCACGATTTAAAAATAAATATTGTGGTCGCCATTTTGGATTCCCCCCCACAGCATGGCAAATGGAGACAACGAGGGTGCCCGCCCCAGCCTGGTGCAAGCAGCCCAGGACAGGAGAGGGGGGAAGGCCAGGGACCCCCCCCGAAACCACCCCTCTCTGGTAGGTGCCCTCACTAAGGCAGGCATATTTTCGCCTGCTTTTTGGGCGGGAATCGGTTTTTTTTTAATTTTTAAAACTTTTTTTCTGTGCTGCTTGGCATCGTGTGATCGCCGCGAACCGCAATGCCATGAACAACAACGAAAAATCAGACCCAATTTATCTTTATCGGGTCGGGTCTGAGCTGGAGCAGAGTAGTTCTCATTACCGTTATCGTTACGTAATGGAAACGACAAACGGTAACGGAAACGAGAATTTCGCCGCTCCGTGCCCATGTCTACTGCAGATAATAGAAAATTCTAGTTTCTTAATCCATAAGGTCAAAAGTGACCTGACCTAGCACAACTGGTGGCAGCTAAGGACTCTAGTTTTCAAGGCATGGGGCTTTGTGCTGTGTAATGAATCTATTTGGAGTTTTAACTTCTAAAAAGCTATCCAAGATACTGAGTCCTATCACCAAGATTGGTCCGATAGTGCCTTGGAGATCCCCATAATACAGAATGAAACTCAGTGGATTATCAACCAATCAAACTTGAAAATGCTAGTCACATAAACCCAACAATTATTTCATTTGTACCGGTGACCACATGAAGATTATGCTTCATCTTGCCTCCATTTTATTTTTTGGACAGAGCATAGCCACCTTATACAAACTGCATTGGTAGCAGTACAGCAGAGAATTTAGCTATTCCATGCACTTGTGGAGAATGGGCTACAAATTGTGAAAAGACTCTCAATATAGTTCGAGCAGGGCCAGTCTCAGTGAGCAGGCACCCTATCCTACCCTGCCATAGCTTGATACTGGTGTCTGGAGGCTCTTGGCTCTCCTTTCTCTTCCTCTTGGTTTTGACATCTGTCCTTTACATAACATATTCTGCTGACTTCAGAGCATTGGGCATCTACATAATTTGGACTCATAGGGAGAGTAAATTGGCAGCAGCATGAATGGAAAGAAGGCAGGTGAACCCATGGAGAGATGAAGGCAGCATCTTTCTCAAATGCTCCCCCAAAACAAAAAACAGCAAAGATTTCTAATCTGAATGTCATCTGTGAAGATTCTCAGTCATCCAGACAAGGCTATCTGGAAGTTGAGTCATGGAAACTTCATTGATCCCCAGACAAATCAGATAACACTTTGCACCTCCACAGGAACGCCATGGCTAGTGTCTCATGGATGCACACCCTAGGCCACTGTCCATCTAACAAGTCTATTCAGACCAGGGTGCCATGAAACCAAGGTCAACTATAAATTGGAAACTTCAACTAGTTTGTCTCGGTTTAACTGAGGGTGGACCCAAAACAGAACCAACTGAACCATTGGTTTTCTGTTTCATGCCCCCCTCCACTGGAAAGTCTTCTCCATACTACTCACTTGCAAGTCCCATCTTCATATGTATTTTTAACCTTTTGACAATCAGGTTGGGTGTTTCAGTCTGCCAAGCTCACATTTTGTTGTTTACAGAATTCATAAAGAACTAGATTCGCAAGGGGGTATTTTCCATCATTGACGTATGCAGAGTTGTCCCTGAGCTTCGATGACTTTTCTTTCTTTCTTATACACAGAAAAGAAGCTGGGCCAAAAATGGTACTTCTAACACAGCACAGTGTGGTATCACTGTGGTATCACAACATGGGACAGCCTTGGTAAAATTGCCTTGGATAAAATATAGCCTGCTTACTTTCCTTTGATCATTAAGCAACTTTCTCTTGAGCCATATCCCAAGGGACACTTAAAATTGATTAGCCAGAATCCTTCTGGGAATTTACACTGGTGTAAGTGTAACTGTATTAAGCATAGTTCTAAACTGCTGGCAATTAACAAATTAATGAACTGTTGCCTGGCTTTTTTGTTGTGGCCCAGCATGAGGAATGTTAGCAGCTACTAATCTCTGGAAGTTGAGTCATGGCTACTGGACTTCTTTTTTGAGAGATAGAAATGTTTAGCTGCTCATCCAAACAGCTTCCTCAGTCTGAATACAGCTAGTGCGAGTCCTCCATCTTATAGTCAGCTTTGACCCCTTGTCACCCTGATCTGAATTAGGCTCATAAGATGAACAATGGCCTGAATAGGCTCGTTAGGTAGACAATAGTATCCATAGCCTTAAGGTGAACAATGACCTAAGGTGCTGAAACCTATCAAGAATGGGTCGTTAGCTATGGCCTTGGTGGTGAAGGCTTTTTGATTTGTCTGGGTACTTTGGAAAGCACACCCTGTTGAGGGAGGGGTTTTCCATGCTCACATGAATGGCTTCCCCGTACTCCTCTCTCAAACCACCTCTCTTCTTTGTCTAATATGTGTACATCCTCATCTTTGAAAGAGTGCCCTTTGTCCTTCAAATGGAGGTGTACTGCTGATTCTGGTCCTGAGCTGTTACCCCTCCTATGTTGGGCCATCCTTCTGTTTAATGGCTGTTTAGTTTCTCCAATGTAGAGGTCTGAACACTCCTCACTGCATTGGACCGCATATACTATATTGCTCCTTTTATGTTTTGGTATTGGATCCTTTGGGTGGACAAGTCTCTGCCTTAGTGTGTTTGTGGGTTTGAAATAAATAGAGATGTGGTGTTTGCCAAAATCCTTTTAAGCTTCTCCGATACTCCAGCCATGTAAGGAATGACCAAGTTCTTCCGCCGGGTCTGGGTCTCAGATTGATCCCTTGTTCTTCTGGGTCGGCCCATTACTTTCTTGAAGGCCCACTTTGGATATCCACAGGCCTTAAGTGCTGTCTTCAGGTGCCTGTCTTCCTTTTTCTTGGCTTCTGTGGAGGTGGGGATGCTCTCTGCTCTGTGGTTTAGGGTCCTGATGACTTCTAGTTTGTGCTGTAATGGATGGTGGGAGTCAAACAGTAAGCACTGATCTGTGTGGGTGGGTTTCCTGTAAACTTCTACTCCCAGGCCTTGGTCAGGTCTGATGATGACTGCACAATCCAGGAAAACCAGCCTGTTGTCTTGGGTGTCTTCCCTAGTGAACCTAATATTAGGGCCCACCCTATTGATGTGGTCTGTAAAGGCCTGTACTTCCTGAGTCTTGATTTTCACCCAGGTATCATCTACATACCTGAACCAGTGGGATGTTGTTGTCCCTGGGAAGGTGTTGAGTGCCTTCTTCTCCACCTCTTCCATGTATAGGTTCGCAACAATTGGTGACCCATGGCGCAACCATGCTTCTATCTGTAGAAGTCCCCTCTGTACATGAAATATGTGGTGTTCAGACACAGGTCCAGCAGCAACTTGTTAATTAGTGTCATTCTGCAGTACAATTACTGTTTCACCAGTGCAATTACAATTACAGGCACAGCATCCTGAATCCACACTATGATTCTGGTGATCCTTTCTTTGCTTCATGAACAAATTCATTCACTGAAATTCTTTAGAATGTATATTTGATTTGATATAAACCTTATCCCTTCTAACTGCAAATGACATATTTTAATTATTTATAATAATGTGTTTCCCTCAGTAATTAATGAAACAATAATTTTATGGCTGAGTCAAACAATGTGGGGAAAAGCATTCAGTATTGGAATATTGGTTCCCAAGTGCATTCTTACCCTGATTCACTGGATTTTTCACATAATTGTAACATTGCTTAAATTGCTGAACAGTCATAATGTCAGCATAAATGAGGCTACTCATAAGAAATCTCCAACATTCATAAGCCAGAAAGGTGTTGAATGAATTCTCTATAAGTTTTGCTGACCTACAGTTGGCATTGCTTGGCTTTGGTTATTCTGGCTAGCAGGGTCTGTACTCCAAGGTTTGGTTATTTTGTAATGCTCATCTACTTTGACAGTCTTTCACAGTTTTGGAATGTTTATCCTGTTTATATTTCTTTTATAGCCAGGGCTAAATACAGACTTAAGAGTTATACAGAGCTCTACTGCAGGATAGAAAAAAAATCACTGGATTAATGAGTGTTAAAAGCATCCAAGTTTGTCTGAGTTGGGAGCCTTCCTGGTCAATGTGAATTCTTTTCATCTGGGAGTCTTTTTATAAGTGTGTGCTTATAATTTAATGGAGTATTAATATGTTACTGCTTACACAGGATCATATCTAAATCAATGAGCTATAAGTTTGATATTTACATTATCCCATGAAAGATACACTAAAAATGAAGGATGGGCCAATTAATGAAAGAATCAGACATGAATCAGATGAGATTTAAAGCTGTATAAGCTGTTATACTAAGTGAGAGCAAGAATTGTAAATTTGGTTGTATTTTAAACTTTTTTCCAGAACATTCTCATAGATGAACCAAATATCAATTTTAATTGCATATTTATCTTTTAACTGATTCGTTATCATTAGAACAGAATTACACACACTTACATACATACACACTTTGGAATGAGATATATGAGTAGACATTTCTAAAGCATATTTTTCCAGATTGATTTTGAGTGGACAGATGATGATTTTTCTACTGGAAACACTCTCAAGTAGAGATGGGCATGACTTAGCGGTATTCCCGTTTCTGTTTCCGTTACTCGGTTCTGTTACTCTACGGAAACGGTAACGGGAATTACTCCGCCAGACTTCGAGCTCGAACTGACGAACGAACAATTTTGGTCTGATTTCTCGTGCTCGTTACTTGCATCGCGCGATCGTGCGATGCCACGCGGCACAGAAAAAAAGGTTTTAAAAGTTAAAAAAACCGGTTCCCGGCCAAAAAGCAGGCGGAAATATGCCTGCCGTGCCTCAGGGCACCTACCAGAGGGGTGGTTTCTGGAGGTCCCCGGC
>JAHTLZ010000240.1:18152756-18163792 GCA_023846285.1 Phrynocephalus versicolor | reverse complement strand
GGGCACCTACCAGAGGGGTGGTTTCTGGAGGTCCCCGGCCTCCCCCCCTCCTCCCTCCTGGGCTGCTCTGGTGGGACTCGCCGCAGGCTCGCAGCCAGCAAAAAGCCCAGTCTCGCCGCTGGCCGCCGCAATTAAAGCGCAAGCAAGCGGCACGGACGGCACAGGAAAAAACTTTTAAACTCTCCCCCCACCCATTCCCGGGCCAAAAAGCAGGCAGAAAAATGCCTGCTTGACTAAGGGCGCAGGGCACTTACCGGAGGGGGGGGGGTTCTGGTCTGGAGGGGGGGTCCCGGCCTCCCCCCCTCCGTCCTGGGATGCTCTGGTCTGGTGGGACTCGCCGTAGGCTCGCAGCCAGCAAAAAGCCCAGTCTCACCGCCAGCCGCCAAAGCGCAAGCAAGCGGCACGGGCGGCACAGGAAAAAACTTTTAAACTCTCCCGGGTCTCCCCCCCCACCCATTCCCGGGCCAAAAAGCAGGCAGAAAAATGCCTGCTTGACTAAGGGCGCAGGGCACCTACCGGAGGGATTGTGTCTGGAGGGGGGGGTCCCGCCTCCCCCCCGTCCTGGGCAGCCGGACTCGAGTTGCCATGCCATGTGGGCGGGGGATCCAAAATGGGGCGGTGAACGCAATATTGTTTTTGAAATCGTGGTCCAAAAACACACAAGCACAACAGAAACACGCGGAAATTTATAAACTGCCAGATTTTTCACAGTAGCAGTGGGTTTTTTCTTGCAACAAAATGTCTCTCCTCTCCTCCTCTGTCCTCCATTGATTTTATTTCATTTTATTTTTTTTACACCTGCGCAATGATGGGCTGGCCGAGTGGCCATGTGGGAGTGGACGACCATGCAAATTTTTGGAGCCATCCCACCAATCGCATGGCCACTTGGCCACTGAGACTTCTGGGATGTGCCAAAAAGCCCCCTAAAACCTGCCCTAGCCCCCTAACCCCCTAACCCTAATCCTTGACTCCTTACCCATACGTCACAGACTGTCTTCTTAGTGGGTCAGAGAGGCACCCAGAGGTGCAACCCAATAGCCCACCGTAACCTTACCCGTCAGTAGCCTAACCCTAGCCCTTGCACTAACCCACCTTAACCCATAGCCAGATCTACTTGCATTGCACTACACGCAAGTACGATTCCCTTCTTTGTGGGACATGGCAGGTGCGACCCAGTCTTCAGGGTTCTCCTTGACGGAGGGTCGTACCAGTGGACTGGTCTCACTGTCTGCAAATGGTATGCATATCCATATGGTTATGCATGCCATTTTGCAGCAGCAGGTGAGGAGGGGAGATCCCCATGTTGAGGGGTCTCTTGGAGCCTGCTGCTGCCCCTTCCTAGTGGGTGAGGATAGGAGGCACCCACGGGTGCCTCCAGGAGCCCACTTTCCCTTTATAGCGGGCCAGAGGAGGCACCCACCCCACAGAGGTGCCTCCAGGAGCCCGCTACCCCCCAAAAAAACCAGTATAATGACAACAAAAAAACGAAAAAATGAACTGACTAATTTTCGCGAAGTTTCGCGAAAAACGGAAACGAGCCGACACGGGCTGCCTCCGACACACGACAACTCGAAAACGTCATTTTCCCTAGTCGTGCCCATCTCTACTCTCAAGCTGTTATTTCTTAAACTAAATGGATATATACCTGACCAGTCTCTAGATGGGATTGCACATTTGTCAGACACTCTCCAAGGAAAAAATGGAGCTGAAAGAATAAAAGTAAATACACTAAGAATAAGATTTAGAACATTGTTTTTAAATGTACAGTATTTGATTTATACTTAAACTCAACGCAATCCTTAAAAATACTAAAATCAGCTACTATTGATATGTGTGAGAATAGCATGCCGCTACTCCAGAAATTGGAAGTATTTCAGTGGAGATTAAATTTAGTTTTAATCTCCAATGCTCATTCTGTATCAGATCAGTATGCACTAGATAGAGTCGAATGGGGTTGAATGGAAGTATAATATGTAATTTAGTGCAAGCTTCACAATCAAATGGTGTATCGGAGTTCAAGCAACTCTAATTGGTCTAGTTCCTTTCATTTTGAATTTCCAGTATTATAACGTGACTTAATAAGCAAGCTACTTCAGGATATCGGCAAACTGCTTCTGCTCCTTGGCAGACGGATGGGGAAGTGCAATTTGTTGTTCAGGTTCTGCATCACTTTTAAATGTTTAGAAAAATTGCTGTGTCTTAAGGGACTGGTCAAAATGGCTTACTGGAAGCAGTTTTTCAACTGGCCCTTCACTCAAGGCAAGGGAAACATTTTCAAAAATGTCTTTAGAAATGATGCAGCATATCAGCAACGTTATACCAATTCCTGGGGGGAAATGCACTCCCCTCCTCTCCGCTGAGGAGCAGAGGAGCAGAGGAAGTGTTCGATGTGCCGATATCCTGAAGTGGCTCACTTATTAAACCACTTCACAATATCTGGAATTCAAAATGGAGGAGACCTTGATGGCTGGAATCCTTGGTTTTGGTTTGTTCCCAGCAATTGCATGCATTTGGAAACAGATGAAACCAGAGCAATCCTATTTACATCAAAGGGGAGAAGTCCCTAATGGGCTCAGAAAGTCACAGAAAGGGAAGCTCTGAGGATCATTTGCTTTGCTCCACAGACTGAATCATGTGTTCACCAGAAAAATAAAAGAGCAAACCAACCCATTCCTGCTGCGGACCAAACCGTGGGACAGATGTCTGTCTGATTACCCTCTTAATTTTCTAATGTGCTAATTTTGCAACAAGATACATTTTACAATAATGAAATGGAATGTTGATTGATTAATTGATTAACTGACCACCTGACTAACTAACTTTAATGGTTGTGGCTCTAATTTCCACTGAAATAAACTGTTTACGGCATTGCTTCTGAATAGCTCTGTGTAGCTGTTGAAATCCTTTAAGTGTGTGTGGATTTCACAGACAGCTACAAAGCTCACCCAAGACTTGTTACAGGAGCAGTATAAAAACAATTTTACAGTAAACCAAAGTCTGGAATGAATGTGATCAAAACGGACCTTAGAAATACTGAATCACTTTTTAATGATTTTTTTTTTTACAGCAAGAAAGTTGCAAAGTCAGTTTACATGAAGACTGTAGTCTAATGAGAGGAATCTCAATCTCCTTGCAGTGTGACCTTGAACTGTTCTCTCAATTACTTCTATAATTACAGGGAGAATGCAGCCTCATTATTTCCATATGGCTGTACTACTCCGGAGTAGTTTATAACAATGTAATGTTTTTTGTTTTACAATGTCAATTTTTTAAAAAAACACAAAAAGTAGAAGATGACGTTTAAAAATTGCCTGGAAGACTGCCTCCCAGGAGAATAGTCAGCCTGTGTAGCCTTGGGTAAGCTTCTCATAGCACCTGAAAAGGAGTGGTTAAATCACATCTCTCCCCCTCCACCATATTTCATTCATTTTCTACAAATAAATTAAACCACTTCTGAGCACTTTATATCTAGAAAACCTTGGGAAGGGTTCACATACATCAATAAGATCTTGATGGCACACTATTATGTCATCATCCTCATTAATGGTAAGTACTGCTTTGGATCTTGGAATAATAGCTGAATAATATTAATTTTACAAACTCTGAATTAAAATCAGATGTTTCTTCCCTTACTGTCACTGAACTCGGATCCACCTCAACTTCTTCCTTCTTTTCTACCTAAACCTAAAATGAAATGAATGCATTTTCAAATGCATCAGAGCCAAATTTATGAACAGAATGTAGAATGGGGCATTTCTGACAGGAGGCCCAAGAAGATCTATTTTGTGTTTCTATTTTCCATATAGGTTTCGTACCAAGGGACTCAGAAGTTTTATTTATTTCATTGTTTTACCTAAAATGTCTCTGAAGGTTAATACTAAAACCCAGTGTAAGAAAATACATCAAAATGTTGTTGGGAGACGATTAAAGATGGGCTTTTCATTTCGGAAGTAGTCAGCTTCCAAAATGGAACATGGGAGCCCAGCTGGCATTCAGAACCAGTGGAATGAAATCAACCAATCCCTTGCTTTGTGTGGGCTCGTGTGGAGCTAAACTCCAATGAGGAAGATGCCTCCAATGTCATCTTTCCTTCTTCCTAGTGCTGGCCAGTCAGGAACTGTGCAGAGAAATGCATTATCCCACCTCCCTGTCTGATTGGCCAGTGCCAGAGAAAAGGAAATATGGCATCAGAGGCTTCTTCCTTGTTGGAGTTTATCCCCACGTCAGCCCAGCACAAGGTGAGGAGTTGGTTGATTGCATTCCTCTGGTTCCAAACACCAGCTGGGCTTCTGCGTATCCAATTCACTGAAGGAGACAATGTGCACCCAACATAATTTAAAAAATATATAAACAATCCAGAGAATGTCTGTGAAGATTCTCAGTCATCCAGGTGAAGTTGAGTCATGGCAATTGGGCAACAACCACCATTGAAATCCTCCTAGTGAAATCCAATCAGAGTAAAGACCAATATGCTTCTATCTGTGGACCCACCTCAGGGGATAAAATTCAGGGTATAGTGATGGCAGGGCCCAGCTTTTCCCCATAAGCCCCCTAGCTGCTCCATTCTGTTGATAGAAACAGTTGTGGATGCATAAAATTTCCAAAAGTCTCCTCAATGAGCCTGCATTCTTAGGTGTTGTTAATGTAGTTGTTAATAGCAGCCCTCTGGGGTGTGGTTAATTGGTGGGGATAAAAGCATAATGACTTCACAGGGAGCTTGCAATGGTCATTTAAATAAACACACTGTACACTGTGACATGGCATCTCTCTGGCAGAAGATTCTTCACAGGCAATGAATGGGCCACTGGACCCTCAAGAGCTCTAGCCTAGCTGGCTATTTTGCTCAGAAGAGGCTGAGGGTGTCATTTCATTTTTTTTATTTTATTTTAGGCAGCACAATATCTTGGGCTGGCCCTAATGAGAATTCCCAGACCTCTAATAGATGGAGTCTCACAGGTGCTTTGAATGTAACAATTCAAAGCTCAGAAATACCTTTCCCAGAAGTGGTTTGAAGAGTCAATCTCTTCTTTCTCAAGATCCAATATGACAGCAATTAGGTATCTTGAACTGAAATTTTGATCAGACTCCTCTTTGTGGTAATCAGGTGTGACAAAATCATCTCCCAAATAGAAGCAACAATTGTCATTTCCTCAGAGAAGCAGGAATCAAATTTAGATGTACTTGCCAAGGGAAAGCCATTGTGTTAAGCAGCTTCTCATTCCACAGGAGTCAAACCTAATTTACTGAAGTGATTGGAGGAAACAACTGCAAAGGCATATTTGCTCTAAACAGGAATAAATTGACAGGCATTGTAATCCTTCTTGCCATTGTGCATTGTTCTGACAAATAACATAATCTCAACTTTGTTTTATGCACAAAATTTGGATTTTGGACTCCTTCTAGAGAATAGAGAGGAATAAAAGTACCACTTATGATCTACTTCTATTCTGCCAGAATGATTTCATCAACCCACAATATATCTTCTTATCATGAATTAAATAGCCCATATGAATGGACATCTCTCCCCCCCCCACACACACACACACATTCACAGCAGCTGGGATTTATTCAAGGCATCATAGGTCTAGGTATGAAGGCATCAATTTAACTAACAGTATTATTGATTACCGCTGGATATGACAGTTTATGCAACAGGCCTATTGAAATGTGGTGGGTGGGAGGGAGATAATGTGTGAATAATTTAAAATGTTCATCTGCAAATCAAGATAGTAAATTACAATGATTTAAGATTTTCTCTTGGATGAGGCTTTCCACCATTTTCCCTGGGACAGATTTAAAATGGCCACGGTGCTGGAGAACTGGAGGATAGTGGAAGTCACACCAATTTTTAAAAAAGGAAGGAGGGGGGGCAGGGAACAACAGGCCAGTGAGCCTTCTGTCCCAGGGAAAATGGTGGAAAGCCTCATCCAAGAGAAAATCTTAAAACACATAGAAGAACAAATCTTGCTAAGAGAAAATCAGCATGGCTTCTGTAAGGGTAAGTCTTGCCTGACAAACCTTTTAGAATTCTTTGAAAGGGTCAACAGGCATGTAGATTTGGGTGAACTGGTGGATATAGTCTATCTGGGTTTTTAGAAGGCTTTTGACACAGTCCTTCACCAAAGGCTTCTGAGAAAATTGCACAGTCAGGGGATAAGAGGACAGGTCCTCTTATGGATTGAGAGCTCGTTGAGATCCAGGAAGCAAAGAGTAGGTGTCAATGGGAAATTTTCACAATGGAGAGAAGTGAAAAGCGGTGTGCCCCAGGGCTCGGTCCTGGGACTGGTGCTTTTCAATCTGTTCATAAATGACCTGGAGACAGGAATAAACAGTGAGGTGGTTAAGTTTGTGGATGACACAAAACTTTTCTGTGTGCTAAAAACCAGAGAAGATTGTGAAGAGCCCCAGAAGGATCTCTCCAAACTGGGGAAATGGGCTGCCAAATGACAAATGCATTTCAATGTAGCAAAATGTAAAGTCATGCATATTCGGGCAAAAAAAAATCCAAACTTTATCTATGAACCCATGGGCTCTGAGCTATCTGTGATGGATCAGGAAAGAGATCTTGGTGTGTTGGTGGACAGCTCCATGAAGGTGTCTACCGAATGTGTGGCAGCAGTGAAGAAGGCCAGTTCCATGCTAGGGATTATCAAAAAGGGGATTGAAAATAAAACAGCCAACATTATAATGCCATTAATATTAAGGGCACACCTGGAGTATTGTATACAATTCTGGTCACTGCATCTCAAAAAAGACATAGTGGAACTGGAAAAGGTGCAGAAGAGAGTGACTAAAATGATTACTGGGCTGGGTCACCTCCCTTATGAGGAAAGGCTAAAACATTTGGGCTCTTTAGTCTGGAAAAAAGGCACCTGAGGGGGGGGGGGGGATATGAATGAGACATAACAATAATGCAGGGCATGAGTAAAGTGGATAGAGGGACACTATTCTCCCTCTCACAAAATACCAGAACTAGAGGACATCCACTCAAACTGAGGGCTGGGAGAGTGAGAACAGACAAAAGAAAATATTTTTTCACCCAGCACGTTGTTAGTCTGTGAAACTCCCTGCTACATGATGTGGTAATGTCATCTGGTCTGGATGCCTTCAAAAGGGGATTGGATAGATTCCTGGAGGAAAAGGCCATCACAGGTTACAAACCATGATGGAGATGTGTAATCTCCAGGTTTAAAACCAGGGTACTTCAAGGGCCAGATGCAGGGGAGTGGTATCAGGAGACAGATATCTAGTTTCATGCACTCCCAGACACATCTGGTGGGGCCACTGTGAAATACAAGAAGCTGGACTAGATGGGCCTTTGGCCTGATCCAGCATGGCTCTTCTTATGTTCTTATGTTCTTATGTTCTTATGGATGCCATCTGGGCCCGGTGACTTGTTGATCTTCAATTTATCAATGAGTCCTAAAAAGAATCTCTCTTTTAACCTGTATTTGATTTAATTTTTTAGTCGAGAGGGGCCATTCAGGCAGCGGAATCTGTCCAAGGTTTTCTGTCATGAAGACAGATGCAAAGAACTCACTTCAAATATCTCAAAAGCTGTTATCCCATTTCTAGTTGCAACTTAGACTAGACCCATTGGATCAATTGCTATGAATGATAGGTCATCACATGGAGATCCCATTGAGTCATTTAGTCTGCCCTATTTGGTCTAATTTTGGTTGTGCGTCACATTAAACGTGCAACAAAACAAGTAAGTCACATAAATAAAAATAAAAGAATCAATTCTCTGATAAAAATTAGGGATAACTGCCTGGTAACTCTTCCCCTCTAAAATTATGCTTTTGCAAACTTTCAATTGTTCACCCTGAGTAGTTTGCCTGAGGTCCTTTCATAGAACTAAAATCCCCATACAGAGTGATCTTTTGGAATGAGGTCCAGTTCTGCAAATATTCCTTAATTGCATAATATATTAAAGACATATACTAAAATAGTAGTTCATGACATCCTGGAACATTTATTAGGAGAGGATTAAATCAGAAGACATTGGTAACTAACTTCAGTCTGTGACATTTCAGAAAACACAGATGATTGCTGATATAACAAAGCAGAAATTGCAGAATGCTAGCCTTAGACTCTCTGATGATCTGAATATGTTATGGATGTTTTTTTCAAAAAGGATATAGGAAAAAATTGGACATTTCTATAATCTTCCAAGTGTATGAATATGAATTCATAAATTCAAGAGTTTTAAATTCAAGTAAAGGTAGTATCTGGAAGTTTGTAACAGATTTTTAAATTCCACACTGCAGCCATGAGGGTGCTGCTGCGGCATGAAATTCAAAACCCTGCTTCATCTGGGTGGCGGTTGCGAGAACTGGAGTGGAGCAGGAGCCACTGGATATTGCTGCAGCCCCTTACCTGAAGTGAAATCCAGCAGCTCCCCAGTTTGTATTCCAAACCGGAAAAAAAAAGCAGTTTGGTTTGTTCGGGGCTGACACGTTTTCTTTCTTTTCATTTTGTAATGGAACAATTTGTTACCTTACAAAATGACAAAACTGTGTTTCATTTTTCATTTTGTGCCCATCTCTAGTTCCTACCAGCAATATATTTCCTTACAGAGGCCTTTTTGCTTTATGTTTTGATAGTGTTTTTTAAGAGGTGATAATTTCTTCCAAAGTGATATGTAGGTAGGTACCGGGGGGGGGGGGCACAGTAGTTTAATGACTAAACAAGATGCCCTTCCAGTTAGCCTGAACCTTCTGAGATGGCTGCTTGTGTCACAGATTAATATAACATACAGTATTATAATATGCACTAAGTTCTTCTAATGCATTGGCCTGAAGATGTACTGCAACTGAAAGCTGTCTAGCTGAGCATCAAGTGGAAAATTGTCAGCATAAATAAAACTTCTGTTCCCTTGAGGAAATGTTTGGTCATTGGCATTGATGCTAAACAAAATATGAGCCAAAACACTTGTGTAGACCATTCTTTCAAGTCCTCCATCAGATGAGATTTCCTTGAAAGATGAAAAAAAATATCTTTAATGCTGCACAAGTTTTTTTTCTTTAGCTATTTTATAATCCTTGGTTAGATTATAGAGGTATTGTAGCAGGATTTGATGATGAACAGCATCATAGATGGGGACAGTCCCACAACTGAGTTAAAGGAAACTTCTTCCCCAGTGTCATAGTGTAGGTATGTAGTGCTCAGGCAGGTGAAAGGGTGACTGGGCAGGTACTGGCTTTTTCAGCTAGCCTGGTGCTTTAATGTATATTATAATAGTAACATTATTAATAAATGAATTAATAAAAAAAATTAAAGTGCATGGCATATTCACAAATGTGGAATTGATATCAAAGAATACATTTCATATCCACTCTCAAATAAATAGTCTTCTAGCAGGGGAACAGAAAAATGTATTCCTCTACTACAGTGCTGCATGTGCACATATGCTTATCATGTATGCTAATGTTTAAATTGTGCTTTTAGTAGAATATAGTACAATGGGGGCAGGGTAGGGTTTAGACCTGAGCCATGAAAGAAGATCCAGGACAATGCACATTACTTTCCTACTACCCACTTTGAGTTTTTCTAGCAAAATCATGGTGGCAGTGGTGGGATGCCAAGAACCTCTTGAGCAGCTAGATTTGGCTTCTGCTTTAAAATAATGTTCCTTTTGTTTGTGTGATGCAAAATTGGAAGAGTACCATGTCTGCACTGCAGACCTTATTATGTTTAACTAGAAATAATCCCCACTGAGCTCATTGAGTCTAACCCCTGGCAGGCTTTTTTTTAGGATTGTAGCCTTTAAAAATTTAGCCATTTTACATTAATAACATTCCTTGGCACTGATAATCCCTCCAGTAAAAAACAAATAAATTACAGTCTTGACTGGTAAGATGGAGTGGTTAGAGAGTTCAAAGAATGGTAGAACTATAGAACAATGAGGATGGAGGGGATCTAAAAGGCCATCAAGTCCAACCCCCTGCTCAATGCAATTTTTGTTTTTGTTTTTGTTAAGTCATGTCTGACTCTTTGTGACCCCATGGACCAGAGCATACCTGGCCCTCCTGATTTCTACTGCCTCTTGGAGACTGATCAAGTTCATGTTGGTTGCATCAATGGCATTATCCAACCATCTCATTCTTTGCTGTCCCTGTCTCCTTTTCCCTTCAATCTTTCCCAACATCAGGGACTTTTCCAGAGAGTCCTCTCTCCTCATGAGGTGGCCAAAGTACTGGAACCTCAGTTTCCAAATTTGTCCTTCCAGTGAACATTCGGGGTTCAATAATCCAAATCAAAATATATTTGATAGATGGGTGTGCAATGTTTATATTGAATACCTCCAGCACTGGAGAGCTCATTACTTCCAGAAGTTATTGGTTTGATTTTTTTAAATGATATTTAACTAGAATCTGTTTTCCTGTAGATTGAGCCCTATTGTGTGGCCTGCACTCTGAGGTGATTGAAAAGACAGCCTGCTTCTCCTCTGTATGACAGTATTTCAAGGATTTGAAAAATGCTATCATATCCCCTCAACATGCCCAGTTCAGTCTTTCCTCACAGGATTTTTGAAATCTAAGCATAGATAGCTGGAGAGAAAAAGGAGCAGAGAAGAAAAGATGAGAAGCCCTGAAGAAACAGAGACAAAAACAAACAAACACAATGGGTTTCACAATCTAGTGGGAAATATTTTTTTTACATTTTTTCTCTTTACCTTTGTGTGCCAGAATAGCTGTTCCCAAAGGGTGGTGGAGGGGGATTCACGCAGAGAACTGGAAACTCAGAGGCAGACAAATGCAGCCCAGTGCTTCCTTCTCTCATCAATTCATGCTGCACTAATGGTTTGTGATGCTTGAAAACTGATGGGTAAGCAGGTGAGGTTGAATGAAGGCAGCAGACAAACAAACACACTAGAAATCTCAGTCTTTCTCCACACACTTTGGAATCTGGAGGAGGGAAAACAATGCTAATTCTGATAATGGATTCTCTCTCTCTCTCTCTCTTTCTCTCTCCCTCCTCTCTCTTACACACACACACACACACACACACACACACACACACACACACACACA
>JAHTLZ010000240.1:18104948-18117723 GCA_023846285.1 Phrynocephalus versicolor | reverse complement strand
TTCCTTCCTTCCTTCCTTCCTTCCTTCCTTCCTTCCTTCCCTCCTTCCTTTTTGTTTTACAATCATTTTAGTGCCACAGAAATGCCAATGAAATGGCAGCTGCCCTGTTCACTTCAACTGCTCATGCACACGAGGCATGAAAATAATTGAGTGCCTTCTTGGATTTAGCTTCTCTTTTAGATTGGAAATGCTCTTTGAAGCATAGCATCTTGCCTAATCCACCAAATAGGTTCACCTAATGGAACGATAATATTAAACATAAACATTCTCTTTGTTTTCACTCCCTATGTTTTATTGTTACAGTGCTAGTCTGTCATGTTACTCTTCCAAAGCGGAACTCACTCCTGAATAATTTTATCTCAGAAATAAGAGGCAAGCCCTTCTTCCAGAACCGAATCATTTAAACATTGTGGTGAAACGAATGCTGTCAGTGGAAACCTGAAACACATTTCTTCAAAGATTTACTGCTGGTACAGTAGATTAAGTTACAACTTAATGCAAATACAAGTTTTAAAAGCTTGCCTTTTCTTCATTTCTAAATTATTCCAAACCTTGCTACAGAGAAGCTTGAGAGCACAGCCTCGGAGGAATGACATCAACTCTCACCAGAATGTAATACCAGTTTTTGGACTCTGGTAGAGTATGTATGAAGAGGTTGTGCTAAACCTCAAAGAATGCAATTTTCTCCATGAATAGTTGATTTTTGGGGGTCCAATATCAACCACACTTACATTTATTTATTTATTTTTAGACTTATTGACTGCCCGATTTTCCCGCAGGAACTCTGGCCGGTGTACAACATGTTACACATAACAGCAACTGCCCATAGCTACAAAGCCAAGACATTTTGGGTGACCATACAGCTTTTCTTTGTTTTCCCTAAGAGCAAAGAATTTGGGGTTAAGCTAACTCAGAAACACAGGTCCTTCTAGAGAAATGACAGTGTGGAATACAATGTACCACCTTCATGCTTTCCTGCCAGTCATGTGACCTATTTCCACCTGGCAGGAGATGTTCTGTTTATTTCCCCTACCACTGATCTGGAACACTTAAGGAAACTTGAAGAAATTCAGTTGGCACCAAGTAAACCCACAAATTGCCAGCTAAAACCTAGACCATACTGTCAAGCTAGCAAATAAAAGCATGAAAATTACTCTGTTTTCCCTTTCAGAAGCTAGTGTCTTCTCTCACTGCATTGCTCAGAAAACATTAATCCAAATCTATAAGCCCAGGAACACTTGTTTCTGCTTGATAAAATTGTAATTAAAATCCATTACATCACTGGAGATTTACCTGTTGATGTGAAGAATTTCACGGCAAAAACAAATGGTTTTCATGATGCATCAGTGCAATATTAACAATTCAAGGCATATTTTTATATTGCCACTTCTGTCACCAATATATAATTTCTTCTAATAGTATATAGAAGACATTATGGAGAATCAAAGGTTCGTTATGTACAGGAATAATGTGGAGAGGGCATCACAGAATTACTGGTAGTGAGTAGAGATGGGCACGACCAGGAAATTTTTTTTTTCGAGTTGTCGTTTTTCGGGATGGGTCCGTTTCGGCTCGTTTCCGGTTTTTTGGCGAAAATTTTCATAAATTTGTCGTTTCATTTTTTGTTTTTTCATCTGTCGTTAGTACTGGTTTGGGGGGGGTAGCGGGCTCCTGGTGGCACCTCTGTGGGGTGGGTGCCTCCTCTGGCCCGCTATGAAGGGAAAGCGGGCTCCTGGAGGCACCTCTGGGGTGGGTGGGTGCCTCCTCTCCTCACCGGCTAGGAAGGAAGGGAAAGCAGGCTCCTGGAGGCACCTCGTGGGTGCCTCCTCTCCTCGCCCGCTACAAAAGGGCATGCATAGCCATATGGATATGCATACCAAGTTGCAGACTTGCTTAGTGGACTGGCAGAGGCACCCCTCTTTGGGGTGCCTCCACTGCAGCAGTCAGTCAGAGAATGCGGGCTCTCTGTGTCTCACTAAGAAGGGAAGCGTACTTGCGTGTAGTGCAATGCAAGTACACACTCACAGATCTGGCTTAGTGTTAGGGTTAGTGCAAGGGCTAGGGTTAGGCTAGTTACGGGTGAGGTTAGGGTGAGTAGTGGGGTGCACCTCTGGGTGCCTCTCTGACCCACTAAGAAGGACAGTGTACTGTGGTGTATGGATAAGGGTTAGGGTTAGGGTTAGGGCTAGGGCAGGGTTAGTGGGCTTTTTGGCACATCCCAGAAGTCTCAGTGGCCAAGTGGCCATGCGATTGGTGGAATGGCTCCAAAAATTTGCATGGTCCACTCCCATGGCCAGCCCATCATTGTACAGGTGTAAAAAATATAAATAAAATAAAAGAAAATCAATGGAGAGGAGGACATTTTGTTGCAAGAAAAACCCACTGCTGCAACTGTAAAAATTCTGGCAGTTTTAAAATAGTAGCAGGCAGCAGCAATTTTCGCATGTTTCTGGGTGCTTTGGTGTGTTTTTGGACCACGATTTCAAAATAAATTGCGGTCACCCCATTTTGGATTCCGCATGGCATGGCGAGTTGGCGAAACGACGAGGATGCCCCGCACCAGAGAAGCCCAGGACATTAGAGGGGGGGAGCCCCCCCCCAGAAACCACCCCTCTAGGTGCACTCTCAGAGGCAGGCATATTTTCGCCTGCTTTTTTTGCCGGGAATCGGGTTTTTTTTACTTTTAAATACTTTTTTTCTGTGCCACTTGAATGGCGGCGAGCCGGCGAGGCGGCAACTTTGGCAGGACAACGAGGATGCCATTGCCCGCCACCAGGGCAGCCCAGGAAGGACAGGAGGAGAGGGGGGAGGCTGGGGACCCCCCCCGAAACCACCCTCAGGTAGGTGCACTCTCAGAGGCAGGCATATTTTCGCCTGCTTTTTTGGCTGGGAATCGGGTTTTTTTTTAACTTTTAAAAACCTTTTTTCTGTGCCGATTGGCATCGCGCAATTGCGCGATGCCAGGAACAACAACACGACAAATCAGACCCAATTTTTCTTTAGTCGGTTCAAGTTCAAGTTCTGGCAGAGTAATTGTCATTTACTTTTCCTTTTCATAACGGAAACAAGGAACGGAAATGGAAACGGGAATTCCGCTAAGTCGTGCCCATGTCTAGTAGTGAGGCCATGCAGCTGATTCCAGTACTAGTCATTCTTACATTGATGTTGAATGTCTATCTTGGGAAATCCCTGCTGGTGAAGATATTTGTACATTTTTCTTTCTTTCTTTCTTTCTTTCTTTCTTTCTTTCTTTCTTTCTTTCTTTCTTCTAGAAAAAGTTGTAGAATATCGTATTTTGCATGGAGACATGCAAAAGGCATTGTACTAGGTCCTAAGTGCTGTGCATGTTTCACAAAATACAAGTCCCAATCATATTGGCATACATGATGCATACAGGATCCAGCTTTTCACCTTAGAAAACATTGACTTTTATTGTATTGTATAAAAATTAAAGAAGACAAATTGTGTCACCTTAAAGACTAACAGCTGTATTTTAATGTGAACTTCCAAGGACAAGTCTACTTCTTTACACATATTTGTAGATACTAGAGATGGTCATGGAATGAACATTTTTTCATTTCTGTTATCGTTTGTCGTTTCTGTTACGTAACGAAATGACAAACAAAAATTGTGATGAAAATGAAACGAAACAAACAGAACCACGAAAATTGTGGTCGTTACGTTTTGTTTCCGTTAATGGCGATGCACAATGAAATGAGCTGTTTTAAATGTTAAAAAATGCCCTGGACATCCGTAAAAACACAGCAAGAATTATTTATATTGTCTGATAATACCTACCAGGGGGTTGGGGTCCTTAAAACGTTTGTTTTTGTCTTCTCCCATTGCGATGTATCTTTCTTTTCCCTTTAAAATGGATGTTGCCACCAGCCACAAAATGGAGGCAAGCCATATGATGGGATCATGTTCAACCAATAGCATGCCCAGGTTGCAGACTGGGTGGGCAGATCTGGCAGCCACAGAGGGCATAAAAAGGTCTGGCAGTCCCCATCCTTCTTGCAGTCTCTGGTGGAAGTTAGGGTGGGATTGCTGTCTTTGCAACTCTAGCTTCAGTCCTGCCGCCTCCCTGTGTGCGTGTGTGCTGAATACCTCTCAGTGAGTACCCTCCCTTGCCCCGCAGTGCAGTCACTCTGCGGCTGGCTTGCACACTGGGCAATGCCCGCCACTGCCTTTGCAGCCTCCCTGCATACCTAGTCTCTAGTGTGCCTCTGCCAGCATCCATTTTTTTTAGTGTTTTCCCTCTGGTCTGGGGTGTTGGGGGATGCCTGCACACGGAAATGCTTTAAAAATCATGCAAAAAGCGGGTAGAAACGACAAACGAAAAAACGAAAAACGGTAACAAAATTTTTCAAAAAATTCCCGACAAATGGAAATGAACCGAAACAGACCTCTCAATGACAAACAACAAACCGAAATGCCATATTTCTGTTTCCTGTCCATCTCTAGTGCCCATCTCTAGTAGATACTTATGCATATTGCAAGGCAAAGAAAATCTTTCTAATTTAGCTCTCCATGAATATCTATTCTACTGATGACAACTCCAAATGAAATATTTTCATTTTCATAGATGTCAGCTTCTATGATTCTCTGTCAGCTTCTGGCCCATGGTTATATTTGGTCTTTCCCCCTTTTTTCTTTACTCTTTTGAAAATGTCTTTCTCTCTCCTACACCTTTCTTTCTTTTGGCTTGAAATAAATAGATTTACTGAAGACTTTCCACAGCTGAGGAGACTGTGAATGTATGTTGGTTAACAGAGCAGGCACTAAGGTTTCAGTTGCCATGGGGAAAAGGACTGTTCTAAGACAGTGCGTCTAGAGATTGACCAGTTCTGTATTACAGAATGACACCTCATAAATGAACAAGAGCTTCACCAAGGAGTCGGCTGATAACTGCAGGGAGGCCTAGCAAGGTTTGAAAGCCAATAGAAATGTCATTGGTGGGCAGCTGCAGCAACAGAAGGGAAACCAAGGATCAGGTCAACACCAGCATCTTCCAAACAACCTGGGAAATGTTTTCCATGTCAGGGCACTTGCAGTTGACAATGCTGCCACAGAATATGACAAGGCTTCCAAAATGTGTGTCCCACAGCCATTGGGACAGGAGAAGTTGTGGTTTTTCCCACACCAAGGGTAAGAGTGATAAAAGCAGGTTGATGGCAAGAGAGGAAGGATCGACCCAGGAAGAACTGGTGAGATAAAAATCAAGGAAAATATCAAAGGGCTCAGTGTGAATTGGAGCACAATTGTAATAATTGTTCCAGCCCACAATCCTGGGCCGGGATGTTCAAGGCCAGCAAATCCCCAACAGCCCTTTTGCCAAGGATAGCCCAGCTACGATTCCTGCAATAAGAAAAATGGTGGGCTTGGTGGAGGCAATGTGCCAGCAAATAGTGATGGGCACGAAACAGAAAAATGGTGTTTCGGTTTTTCGTTTGTCGTTGAGAGGTCTGTTTCGGTTCGTTTCTGTTTCCATGTCCATCTCTACCAGCAAATGGACATGGAAAATAGCTTCCAGAGTGTTGAGGATTCCCATGAGTGACTGACTATTATCCCAGTGCACCTTGCAGCTTTGGCACTGCTTCTTAGGCAATATCATGACCTGCAAATTGCTCAATTTAAATGGGAGTGTTTTAGGTATAGGCTCAGAATCTCTTACCACAACACGTTCTTGAAATTTCACTTTAAAAATGAAAGATACACGGTTAAATACACATTTATAAATCTTTTTTTTCTCAGAACATGATTGTTCTGCCTTCAGCATTCTGGAAGCTGCAATCCAAAGGGTAATTTTTTTGATGGTCTGAAGAGAACTAGGCAATGTACTGAAGTATACAATAATCAACAGAATGATGAAGCAGATTTTTACTACTGACATTTCCTTAAAAATGTTAAACATCACTTTTTAAAGGGTGCTCACGTTCTATGCCAGTGATGGCAAACCTTTTAGAGACCGAGTCCCCCTAAATTTTCACAACATGCCAATATAGCAATTTAACCTGAATACAGGTGGCTGTTAAGGGGCAATGTCAGGTGCCCACAGAAAGGGGTCTGAGTGCCACCTTCGGCACCCGTGCCATAGGTTCGCCAACACTGTTCTATGCTAAACTAACAGAATAAAAGAGAGGACATAGGCAGTCTTGTTTTTAGGTAGGGCAATGAAGGTTTCCCAAAGAGACTTTCCTAAAGTATCTAGGGGGAAATTATTGCACCTTGACTTTCTGCCTCCTGAACAAAACAGCTGCTATGAACACCTGCAGTAGCCTATTCAGTGGTCCCCTGGTACTGTTTTGTTGTTGCATGTGCCCACTAAGCCAGTTAAGCATGTAATTATAACTGCAATAACAATTATTACCTTTGCACCTACTGTTGAATAAGGCAAGCTTTGCTGCTAAAGTTCTTCTAATGCATAGACATTTCTGTGCACATCAGGAATTTACTGTCATTCCTTAACTTTTAACTGAAAGGCCTCTTCACAACAATAATTACTGCAAAGTGAGTATGATATGGTAACAGATGTTATAGTAACACAATAACACTTCAAGGCAATGTTATACATTCTTTTACATCCAAGTAAGTCAAATTATGGTGTAAAATATCTTAATCTACTTTATCTGTTACATCTGAGCATTCAGCTACACTGCGAACAGCCTTTAGTTTAGAATTAGTAATTGGTAATTAATTAGTCATAACCAGCATGTCCTAGATAATTTGATTTCAAAATTATTCGTAATTTTTTGTCAAAATTGTCCATGATGTGTATATGTGTTTTACAGAAGGAAGTGTCAGAAAACCAGTTAACATATAATTATTTCCTAGGCCTTCCTAACACTGGCTCATTATACACACACATTCAGGCAGCTTTGTTTGCATAAAACTTATATAATTAGGTGGCAATGATAAAAACTAGATTTTATTTTTCCTTAAATTTTTGTCTTCATAATTATATTCACGTTTGATCATTCGGCGTCCTTCAGGAGAATAATTCCTAGATGGAGAAGTAACTGAAGAAAATCCAAGGGGAGATTGATTTTAAGCAGCTGTAATTTAAAAAACAAACAAACACAGCAGATTTCAGAACATAATGCATTTCTCCAAAGGTGTTTTCATTTTATGTATAAAACATACATACACAGCAAATTGTTAGACATTTACTTAGAAAATTGTTGAAGCATTAGGCTACTACCATATACAAACATAAACATATGGTCCAGTCCACTACAAGCACACTGATATATATATAAATATTACATTGAAATACTGCAGTTTTACTGTTAAGTAGCAGCTGCTGCATTCTGATCTGCAGTAACATGAAGCTCTGTACTTTGGGGGGAAAGCATGCCAACTGAAAAACAGCACAGCAATCAGAAAACAACAGGGACTCTAACAAATACATATCAGCGCACAGGCACAGTTTTTTTTTTCCCAAATAGCAAAATATGCCTTAAAGTAATTGACCTTCTATTGTTCCCACTGATTTACAGTTATGTTCTCCTCTCTATTGCTGCTATAAAGAAAAATATAATTTGCTGTATAGCAACATTCTGAATTCTAATTTATTTCAGTTGCCTCTGTCCATGTTTGATTACGCCTCTACTTAGCAACTGAAGATATATTTTTCACTGTTCAAATTTTCTAAATGCATTAAAAAGATTCATATTACAGAGGAGTAATACGTCTAAATCTAAATTCTATTTTCAGTTTATTGTATTCATATATTTTATTGCTGTTAGCCACCAAGTTGGATAGGATACAGTAAATAAATAAATAAATAAATAAAAAATAAAAAGCAGAGAGCAAAACTGATTGGCCTGATATGGTATTTATAAATGCAAAGTTATCAATTGGACCATTAACCTAATATTTATTCATATGAACTCCTACAGTGTGTTTCATGTATAATCAATAAACCTTAGTACAGTTGCAAGGGGGATGAGGGATCTGTGAGCCCAGTCAACCTTGGCTTGTTCACTGGACCATTCATCCTCCATGAATTCATGATTATTTATTTATTTGACTTTTATATCACCCATCTAGCCTTAGGGTTACTCTAGATTAAAGGATTCAAACCCAAGAGTGTTTATTGAAGATGGGATAAACGAAACATTCAACTGTCTTTCAGCAATCAGGGATGCTAAAAGATCCTTTGCCTCCCTGAGAATTGGTGGGGCCTTGAACCACCAGGCAAAGCTGTTCCACATGGTTCGAGACCTCATCAACCCTGATCACTAGTGAGCCATTCACAGCCTTTTTTAAAAGTCTAAAACAGAGGCCATCCATGCCAATCTGGACTCCGGTTGCACTGATCTGCCCCCGAATATGGCCCATGCTATACCCCCTTGGTCTCCTCATTTTGTTGAGTTTGGGCCTGTGACACCAGCTCATGCCTCCAGGGCTCTGGTCCACTGCAGGCCGTCAACTTCCCTATTTGACCCTTGCCCATCATGGCTTATCAAAATTGCCAGAGGGTGCAAGCCAGGATGGGCCACTGCCATCTTTCAGGGATGGATTCTTTCCCAGTCGGCTGAAGGAGACTGTGGTCAAGTCCATCCTTAAGAAACCTGGCTTGGCAGCAGGCGACATGTCTAATTATTGCCTGATTACCAATATTCCCTTCCTGGGCAAGGTAGTGGAGTGGGTTGCTGCTGAGTGGCTCCAGTCGTTCCTGGAGGAAGACTGTGTCCTGGACCCCTTCCAATCCAGGTTCAGGCCACATCATGGTACTGAGACTGCCCTGGTCGCATTGCATTATGACCTTTTGAGGGGAGCTGACAGGGGCTGTGCTACCTTGTTGGTCCTCCTTGATCTGTTGGCAGCCTTTGATACCGTTGACCACGGTATCCTCCTAGGCATGCCCTCAAAGGTGGGGATGGGGGGGGCTATCCTTGACCTGGCTCCATTCCTTCATTGGAGGCCGTGCCCAGAGAATGAGCCTGAGTGGGGAATTGTCATCTCCCTGGGGTGCCTCGGGGGTTACAATCTCCCCATGTTCTTTAACATTTATATGAGGCCACTGTCTGCCATTCGAAGATTTGGTGTCTGCTGTCATCAGTACACTGATGACACACAGCACAATCTCTCCTTTTCCACCTCTGCAATGGAGGCTGTCCAGACCCTTGTTCGCTGCCTGACGGTGGTTTTGGAGTGGACTAGGATCAAGAGGCTCAGGCTCAACCCCAAGAAAACTGAGGTTCTGGGTTTTTTTGGGGGGGGGTGAGTACTGTGTCCCTCTTTCCAGTCTGGATTGGACTGTCCTCCAACTGGTTGAAAGAGTGAGTAATCTGGATGTTTTCTTGGATCCAACATTGTCCCTGGAGTCCCAGGTGGCAGCCATTTCCAAATAAAACTTTTGCCATCTTAGGCTTATCACCAAGATTTTCCCATACCTTGATGGTGAATGCCTGAGGACAGTAGTGCAAGTGCTGGTCATCTTAGGGATTGATTACTGCAACATTCTCCACGTGGGGCTTCCCTTGACTTTTGTCTGGCGACTGCAGCGGGTGCAGAATGTGGCAGCCAGATTGGTGGTTGGTGCAGGTTGATTTGATCACATCACCCCAATTCTCGTTCACTTGCACAGGTTACCCATTACCTCCCTGATAAGGTTCAAGGCATTGGCTTTGGCTTACAAAACCCTCCATGGCTTGGGGCCTGAGTATCTGCCAGAGTGGATCTCCCGAAGACCAGTGTTACCCCGGCCCACCAGAGCATCCTTGGCGTTCTCACTCTGGGTGGTCACCCCCTGGGAATCCCATAGAGTCTCTACTAGAGATGGGCATTTCGTTTTGGTACCAGTAGGTTACAAAATGAACCATGCGAGCTCAGGTGGTCCTCGGAACAAGCTGATACATGCACTTCCAATTGCTTTACCTTTCTCTGTCTTGTGCAGGGTTAAAATCCAACAAGGAAGCACACTGTGATGTCATCTGTGCTAGATCTGTGATACTGGCCAATCAGGGACTATGCAGGGACAGGCATCATCCTGCCTCCCTCTCTGACTGGCTAGCAGCACGAAGCACGAAAGATGATATCACACTGTGCTACCTTGTTGGATTATTAACCTGTGTGAGACAGAGAAAAGTAAAGCAATTGGATCTGCATGTATCAGTTCTGAGGACCACCTGGGCTCACATGGTTCATTTTGTAACCTACTGGTTCTGAAACGAAATGTCCATCCCTAGTCTCTACCCATAAACGGGCCTTCTTGGCAGCCAGCCTGGCCATGTGGAACAAACTACCTTGTGAGATCCAACAAGTTGAGCCCCTAACAGCATTTTAAAAAGCATCAAAACTTGGCTTTTTAAAGAAGCATACAGCGGTCAGTAATGTAATGTTTTGTTGCCCTTTGGAGTGGTCCCCTTGGCAGTCCATGACCCCCCCCCCCCGGCTTGCCTGCTCAGTCTCCTCCCTCTCATTACAGCACTAGCATTTTCACTGGCATTTGGTCAAGCAGAATCCTATTTAGGCCCAGCATCAGATGTGGATGGCTATCTGATCTTAGTGTCCATTATCCACCATCTCTTTGAGTGCCCAGTGCTCTCTCCTCAGTGCTGGGGAAGGTCAGCACTGCATAATAAATTTGTTAACTAATTACTGATTTGTGTTTTAATGGCTTCTGCCCATCTCCCTTAGGGAAACATAATAGCCTCAAAAGACCTATCCAGGGGTCTTTGAGAATTCCTTCTATGTATCCTCTCACCAACTCACTCTTCAGAGTCTTTCTCCCCTCCAGTTGGGGAGCCCAACTCCAACTCCAAGCCCAGGCTCTTCAACTTCCTAAGTCTGACACCTTGTTCTCTTGCTGAGTCTTCTGCCCTTCAAAAAGTTGCTGTTATATCCCCCTTGTGGCAAGGACAAGCCACCTCCTTCTTTTCTCATAGAGTCTACCACATCAAGTAGCAGGGGGAAGCTCTCTAGTATTCTTATACCTGGAAATTATTCACACCTGTATTGGTTCATGCTCCTTGGTTGCTCAACAGCTTCTGAGAGGCCTGTATTGGCTGGCAGGGGGCGGGGGTCATCTGATGTCACAATCCATTCCTTATGCTGTGCCAATACCACTCCACTGAAGCCAACCCAAGCTGTGTCTCTTTATGATCCACTTATTATTTTGTATCCAATTGCAATCTTGCACAATACATTTGTTAACTAATTACTGCAGGCATGTCCAAACCTAGGCCCTCCAGATGTTTTGGGCCACAACTCCCACAGTCCTTTGCCATTGGATATACAGGCTTGGAATTCTGGGAGTTGTGGTCCAAAACATCAGGAGGGCTGAAGTTTGGACATCCCTGAATTACTGGGATGGGTAGCATAGAGGTTGTCTCACCTGGGTCTGAAAGGATTGACTGGCTGAAAGAAAGCATATGTAAACAACCAATTTCTTTCTGCAAAAATCAAATGTAACCTTGCACAGATGCATAGTGATAGTTCTTGCAAGTGCTGGAACTCTCTGTGAGACAGACAATACTTTATTGTTCCACTAAACAAGGAGAGAACCTTTCTATTTCTTATCTCTTGAACTCAAGAATAAGACACATGAGGGTTATATTTCTAACAGAAACTCAGTGATTTAGCCATGTGAAACATATATTATGCAATCTCCCATTTCTGCATATGAGTGTTTCAATAGTGCATTTTTAAACCATCATAGTTTGAATATTTCTTTATTATTTCACTTATTTTTGATTTTATGGATTCCATATGAGCACCTGAAAAGTTGCTTTAATAGTTTATGTGCCATTGCATGAAGAGTCCACATTTAATGGTGTATTTTGTCTTCTACTCCCCCCTGACAACTTCACAGTATTTATCTTATTCTATCTTTGAGTGCAACAGAATTCAACAACAAAACCAGGAGCATCTTTCTTTTATTTCTAGCAGCTTCATTAACAACCATTCAAGAAAGTGTCAAGCATAGGTCCTGGTCTGTTAAATCTTCTAAATACTGTGGAGGAGGAAAGGTGAAAAGAAAAAGGGGGGAAACCATCTTGATCTAACATCAACATTGACCTTATATATTCCATTATCAGTGGTTCAATGGGCTATTTCTTTCTTTGGTAATAACACAGTGAAACTTTTTACTCATAGTTTCTGAAATACAGCTTTTATAAGTAGTGTGAGACATACCTAGAATTAAACTATCAAAAACATATAGTTTTAGGAAAGTTAGTATCATCTCAAAACAGCAAAAATATTCATGTTTTGACCTTTTGTTTAAAAACTGACTGTAACAGCAGGAGCATGGTGGTGACACCAGAGATGAGGAAAGGAGTAGGGTGAGAAAGAGCAAGGCTGGAAGAGCTGAAAGGGGCAAGGAAAAGGGTGAGCAGTGGAACCAGTAAGAGAAAGAGGGGGATGAGGAAGAGTAGGACTGGTAGAACTGACATGGGACAATGAGGACAGGAAGCATCATAGCCTTCCTTACTTGGGTAAGGAAGGAGAGACACATTGGGATGGCAGAGCTGACAGGGAATAAGGAACAGGTGAGCAGGGACAGCAACAGACAGTGAATGAAGTGGCTGAAGAAAGGCAGGGATGGCAGAATGGCAATGGTGAAGCAAGAGAAGGTGGGGAAAGATTGGGCTAGCAGCAGCAGGACAGTGATGAGGGGAATGAATGAAGCTGCCAGAATGGCCATCATGATGCAAAAGAAGATAATGGTTTATGCCAGAGTCTCTGAAGTTCAATTTTCAGATCCTGATATCAGGTGGTTGTTGTTGTTGTTGTTGTTGTTGTTGTTGTTGTTGTTGTTGTTGTT
>JAHTLZ010000240.1:18085046-18095553 GCA_023846285.1 Phrynocephalus versicolor | reverse complement strand
GTGTGTGTGTGTGTGTGTGTGTGTGTGTGTGTGTGTGTGTGTGTGTGCATGATCTCTGTCACCACCACCAGGGCATCCAATTTCAGAGATAAATCCAGGAGCAATCCTAAAATGCATACCTATTTTCAGACACACACTGACTCCCTAATCCTCACCTGCATTTTCACTGACCAGACCAGCAATACTCCGTCTTGCCTGAATTAAGTTTCAGTTTACACTTCTTCATCCAGTTCATTGCCAGTCTGGAGTATTCTTTGGAGTCAAATCTACACCTTGAAAAACTCATGCTAGATAGTAAATTTCTATGAAGTTCACAATGCTTTTTATCAACTCCAATAAGCATCTTCAGTTTGGAGAATCAGGTGTAACTATGGAGACTGCCTTTTCTAGAAATGAGAGGAAGACCTGTTTGTGTCCCTAAGTGAATGACAGAGATGAATGTGTGCTTTTGTATGAAGCTGATGAAAGATAGCAGCCTTTTATGAATCCCATCTCATCAATCTTTTACAATTAAACAGCAATTTTGCAAACATGCTTTTGATTGTGTATACCACATAATTTCTTAGAGAGGCATGATTGCATAATAATAGATTTGAGAATAATTTAGAGAACAGCTGTTTCCTGAAACTCCAGCACCTGTACATCATTTGACTGAGCTATTTGGGAAGGCAGCACAAAATAATATAGTGTCCAGTAAAGGTCAGAAACCTCAGTATCTTTTATTTCTCAATTTTCCTATCTTTCTCCAATGACTTGGTGTTCGCAAGTCTATGGTGCTTTGTGCTTTGTAAAGCAACAATGTGTGTGTGTGTGTGTGTGTGTGTGTGTGTGTGTGTGTGTGTGTGTTGTGTCATTACAGTCGTGACCGACTCTTTGTGACCCCATGTCCATGGAGTTTTCTTGGCAGGAATACTGGAGTGGTTTGCCAGTTCCTACTCCAGGCGCCTACAGCACCTGGTATTCCCTGGTGGTCTCCCATCCAAGTACTTACCAGGGCCGACCCTGCTTAGCTTCCGAAATCAAATTGTTAATGAACTTACTCCAAGGGATATTTCCCAAGGATGGCTCTTTTTATTTTTATTTTAGTTTTTCTTTACTTTACTTTCTTCCTTGCTTTTTATTTTTCATGTAACAGTCCTTTTGTTTTACATTAAAAGGCATTCATTCATTTCAAGACATTCATTTTGTGTTTTCCAATTCAATTTTTCTGGCACTAGTCCAAAAGCTTTAAAACACTATTAAAACTTACTTCAAAAACAAAATAAAATAAAATAAAATAAAAACTAAAGCAAGGCAACAGAGAATCAATCTATCCACAAACATGCAACAGTATATGAGAAAGAAAAATCAGTAGGAAGAATAAAACAGTAAATCACTCAAAAATTAAGACAGAAGACAAGAGTATGAGTTCAATGCCATCCACCCAGCACTGAAGAACCTCTGAGTCTGGGCAGCACAATAAACTTTGAGTTGGCTGCTTGGCACAAAACAACCAACAGCAACAAAAGATAAAAGCTGCAAGCAGTGTCTAACCAACAGCAATGATGACTCATGTAGTCTAGTGGCACACTGGCACAGTCACAAAGTCAAGGCTTCTGGTCTTTCCTCCTTTTGTCCAGAAGGATATAAAATGCCTGAAACATTAGTAAAACTGTACACATGCAATGGTATAAATAAGCATATAAATAAAATCAATCATATAGGGAAAGCGCTCCTATTCCCCACATATATAGAGTGTGTGAGTGGGAGCTTGGCAAAATAGAACACATACCAACACAGTCACTATTCCCAAAAAGAAATAAAAGAAAGCAAAAAGGGCCAACCTTCCCCAAAGAAAAAGACAATCCAAGAAACTACAAGAAAAATAGGAAATCTATCCCCTCCACCATCACTTGATGTTGATAGGGTCAAAAATGTGCTTTAAAAATTGGTATTGGTTGTTTGTTTATAAGTTGCCAATGCACCATTGGTGGTTCATCAAAATTGCCACGCTGAGTTAGTTATATAGCAAAAGGTTTATTAAAGACAGACAGAGATGCAACAGAACACATACAGTACAGAGATAGGTTAGTAAACATCTTAGCTTAATGATCCAAGGTGCAGCATGCAGGCCAGATGGCCCTGCTGTCCTGGACAAAGGAGTAATGGCTTCTGATGGTTTTTATACTCTTTTGCATGGTGTACTGACGTATTTTGTTCGTCTCTACACGTGCCTACATGTGCTTGTTCATCAGCTCATGTTCTTGGCTTATAGCCATTTGGCTGTCAAGGCCTAGAATGACTTGACCCTATTTTCCTAGTTCAAAGCTGGTTCCTTGTTACTGGCTAGCCGCCATATGTTGCTCTCAGCAAAACGACACTTCGGTACCATTAAGATAGTGTCAACATGGGGCATCGTGGCCTTGTCTTGTCTCCTACTTCCTAACCACAAAATATTTGCTGAGACTGGTGCCTTACGTACTGTAAGAGATTGGCGCCAAGTTCTCAGCTGGCAAGTTTTGCTGTTATGCTAGGTTTTGCTGTTATGCTAAGTTTTGCTGTTATGATAAGTTTTGCTGGGTTAACCTGACCCTGTACCCTGTCAGCACATTTGGATCTGCTTATAATATATTCTGATTTTGAGACATGCTCATCTGTCCCTATCAATGTCTTCTCTTCTCTTCTTTGAGTCCAGTAGGCAATCTGGGAAGATAGCAACAAAAATGATCCAAAGAAATATGAGGGAAAGGGAAATAATTGGAAATGGGGGGGGGAGTAAAAGATCCGGGATGGAGACACAAAGGCAGGCAGGCAGCACAATCCAAGATGGAGGATAGCAAGGGTTGGCACAAGGTTATCTTAGAAGAATGGCTGAAGCAAAGAACATTCTTAAATGGTTCCAACCAATCCAGGACATTTATACATTTAAAACTGCTGTTCATTCTGGTTGGCTGTTACAGTAACCCTTATGATGCTACTGGATGAAAAAATTCTAAACGAGTTTGACAGGGAATAGGTGACAGAATGGTTAGACCAGAGAGGGAAGATGAAAGAAACACAAAATGTTTGTGCAGCATCTTTTTTTTTTTTTTTTTGGTGAACGTGATTTATTAGAAACGTTTTCAAAACTTCATTTCAGAAGTTAGAGAGACTCTCCTTCAGAATACGATATATGAAAACAAGAGAGCCTCAGTTTTTGTTTGGTTCTTTTGTTTTCACCAGTCAGTTTGCTCTGCCCTGCTTGCTGTTTGTATAGAATAATGCTAGTTTGCACTGCTTCATTTCATAAAACATGCAAAGAACACAAAGCGAAAAATACTCACTCTCCACAGGAAGTGAAAAATCAGAGTTTAGAGAATCCTTGAGAGGATGACCTATGTCAAGGCAACATCTTTCATGTTGAAAAATATTGAAACGATTCACATCTTGGCAAAACAATGTTGATTCTTATTCTGACTGCAATGCTATTTAATTTTACTAAAGATGTCAAAGTGAGTATTACTTTGTAAGAGTTCATCCATTCCCAACATCTTAGCAATTTTGTATATAATAAAAATGCACATTAAAAAAGGTAAAAATAAAATCTGTCTTCAAAGAAATGTCATTTCTTAAATTATATGTAGAGCACTTTTCATTATTTTCTTATTTGCATTGTTTTCTTACCATTGTTACTTATGCCCTTGTCACAGTACTGCATAAAGCTAGAAAGTTCTAGTAATATTGATGGAGACAGCAATATAGATATTCTTCATCTCTGTCTTCTTTTTATGAGAACTAAGACAGTGGTAGATACTACAGTAATAAATCAGGGATCCTTTTCCTATAACCTGGGAACTGAAGCTACGGAAAAAGAATAAATGGGAATAATGAAACCAGGGCATTGTTAATGAGCTTGATAATAATGGCCCAGAGTCTATAAAACTACTTCAGAGATACTAAAATTATCCATGATTTTAGCCATTCTTCTAAGCACCCCACGGGTCAGATGACTAGCCTATAATATCAACAAAAAGATAACAACATTGCAAGTGATTGGCATTTTATATCCAATCAGGAGAACATCTGCAATATATTTGTTGGACAAAATGTAATAGCATCTCTTGAGAGCCCCATGACCAGTTTCAATCCTTAATTAGAAGCTGGATTGATTTCTTAATAAAATGTTCATTTCACATATTTGATTTTTATTAACCAGCAGAATTCCAGAAATGCTTAAGATAACAAAATAAAATAAAATGCAAGTCTATTTGGATGTTTGACCAAATGCAATGGAAGAATAAACTACATGTTTTTCCATCTTTTTTCTACTTGTCACAGTTATGTACATGCATATTATCATGTAGCTTTTTTTTAAAGA
This sequence comes from Phrynocephalus versicolor, assembly GCA_023846285.1. NCBI lineage: Eukaryota > Metazoa > Chordata > Lepidosauria > Squamata > Agamidae > Phrynocephalus > Phrynocephalus versicolor. The sequence goes on along the minus strand of JAHTLZ010000240.1, from coordinate 18,091,217 downwards.
TAAGAAACCAACTATAATAACTCGTTGATTATAATTTGCAATACAACTGGCATACAGTGGATATAAAAAGTTTGCATACCCCTGTTAAAATGTCAAGTGTCTGTGATGTAAACAAATGAGACAAAGATAAATAATTTCAGAACTTTTTCCACCTTTAATGAGACCTATGAGCGGTGCAATTCAGTTGAACCACAAACTGAAATCTTTTAGGTGGAGGAAGGAAAAAATTTAAAAAATGAAATAATATGGTGGCATATGTGTGTGCACCCTCTTATAATTGGGGATATAGATGTGCTCAGCAGTAAAAAAAAATCACATTCAAACTCATGTTAAGTAGGAGTCAGCACATACCTGCCATCATTTAATGTGCCTCTGAGGAATCCCAAAGAAAGATCAGCCATGCTAGTAGGTCTTTCCTGACATTTTCTTAGTCACATCCTACAGTAGAAGCCATGTTCCGCAGACAGCTTCCAAAGCCTCAGAGGGATCTCATTGTTAAAAGGTATCAGTCAGGGGAGGGGTACTGAAGAATTTCCAAGGTATTAGATATACCATGGAACCCAATGAAGACAGTCATTATCAAGTGGAGAAAATATGGCTCAACAGTGACATTACCAAGAACTGGACGTCCCTGCAAAACTGATGAAAAGACTAGAAGAAAATTGGTCAGGGGGGCTGACAAGAGGCCTACAGCAATATTAAAGGAGTTGCAGGAATATTTGGCAAGAACTGGCTGTGTGATACGTGTGACAACAATCTTCCATGTTCTTCATATGTCTGGGCTATGGGGTAGAATGGCAAGACAGAAGCCTTTTCTTATGGAGAAAAATATCAAAGCCCAGCTAAATTTTGCACAAACACATCCGACGTCTCCCCAAAGCATGTGGGAAAAACTGTTATGGTCTGATGAAATAAACTTTTTGGCCAAAATTCCAAAAGATCTGTTTGGTGAAAAACAGCACTGCACATCACCAAAAGAACACCATGCACACAATGAAGCATGGTCGTGACAGCATCATGTTTTGGGGCTGTTTTTCTTCAGGTGGGACAGGGGACTTAGTTAAGGTAGAGGGAATTATGAACAGCTCCAAATACCAGTCAATATTGGCACAAAACCCTCAGGCTTCTGCTAGAAAGCTGAACATGAGGAGGAACTTCATTTTTCAACAAGATAACGACTCAAAGCATACATCCAAATCAACAAAGGAATGGTTTCGCCAGAAGAAGATTAATGTTTTGGAATGGCCCAGCCAGAACTCAGACCTGAATCTGGTTGAATATCTGTGGGCTGATCTGAAGAGGGTTGTGTACAGGAGACACCTTTGCAATCTGACACCTTTGCAAAGAGTGGGCAAATATTGCCAAGTCAAGAAGTGCCATGCTGATAGACTCATACCCCAAAAGGCTGAGTGCTGTAATAAAATCAGAAGGTGCTTCAACAAAGTATTAGTTGAAGGGTGTGCACACATATGCCACCATGTTTTTTCAGTTTTTTAAAATATTTTCTTCCTTCTCCTAAAAGATTTCAGTTTGTGGTTTGACTGAGTTGTATAGTTCATATGTTTCATTAAAGGTGCAAAAAGTTCTGAAATGATTTATCTTGTCTCATTTATTTATATCACAGACACTTGACATTTTAACAGGGGTGTGTAAACTTCTTATACCCACTGTATCCATGTAGGTTTGCATGGTCTCAGGTTTTGGTCTTCAGATTTGGGTTTGGAGATTAATTTGCTAACTCTTTTATGACATTTAAAGTAATATTCTTGAATGTTGCTCTCCTTTATTTCAATAAGACATCAAAGTCATTGGATTTTCACCTTTTTCTTCTTCGGGTCATCTGAGGTCTCCTCTTTAATTGGCATCACAGAAATTGAGGAAGCCTAGTGGGCCATCTAGTCTAAGTGCCTTAACATCATCTGTGCAATTAAATTCACTACTGGTTTCTTTTGTGGAAACCGTAATGACATTGGGGCCTGAGTTAACCCAACACCAGATGTCTTGTTTCTTTATTTCTGGGTATGGGAGAAATCACTGAGCCATTCTGGCCTAAATCCATCTGACCACAGAAAGAAAGATATTATTGTCGGATAAATGAGATTATATGACCTTGGTTTGACACAATATACGGCAGAATAAAATGGCACAAGAATACAAATTCAAAGTTATGCATCAACATTCATTCTTAGCTGACATTTAAAATACCATGAGATTGTATGTTTGCCAAATTACTGGATGTAACAATTCCAAATATTCAGGTTTCAAATGTAGATTTTCCATATTTCTATTTGATTCTTTCACCACTTTTCAGCTATGGAATTTCAGTAGCACAAGCATACAAATTTATACAGGTAATGCAAGGGCAGAGTCCAGCACAGTTTTATGTTGTGCAACCAGTAGTGCAAAAAGATTGCATGAATTATTGCTGGGGTACAGCAATAAATCTCCTGCAACAGAGCAAATTAGCATTCCATCAAGCTACTAAAAATGAGAGTGCCCCAAACAAAGACACTGCAAACTAAAACAACCTGAAAAATCAGCAGTAGCTGAACATCCCTGAAACAAATCAGACAAGAAATCATCTTCCAGGACACAGAGTTACTGGACAACACTACCAATCACTATGTCAGACTACACAGGTAAGCCATTGAAATCCACAAGCATAAGCACAGTTTCAACAAAAAAAGAAGAAAGTCTAAAAATCAGTAAAGTGTGGCTTCCAGTACTAAAAACTGCAGAGTGCAAAAGGTCAATACTCAATGATTCCCACCCAAACACAAACAACAGTGATCAGTTCACACAATGGAACAGCTAACAACACCCATCAAGGATCGTTGCTACCTGATTGCATTGAAATTTCTTAATCCTTTCATCACAATACAATGACTAACACCTATTCTCCTACATATAACAAGTTTCCTCTTCCCCACAACTTAAAAAAACCCTTAGTCTCACTCATTCTGTACCCCAGAGTGTAGAGAGAACTCCTAGTTCCCTGAGCTCCTTGCCCTCAGAAGATACCAGCCACAGAGTCTGGCAAAACATCAGGAAGGAAAACTTCCAGAACATGACCAAACAGCCTGAAAAACTCACAACAGCTATCGGATCCTGGCCATGAAGTCCTTTGAGAATACATTAAGAACTTACATCCTTGAAGCTGATCTTCATATCAGCACCAGTCTTGATACAGATGCCCTGCTCTTGCTCAGTGCCAAATTTCAGGGTGTTTGGGCACAGGTTGTTCAGATTAACATTTTTTAAGAGTAAAGCTGTTTTACCCACCCACCCCTCATCTTGCAGATACCAATAACCTTTCTGTTTGAAGATTTCACACAAATGAAATACATTAAAAAGACCAAACTTGCTTATCTTGAAAGAGAATAGTCAGTTCCAGACCTTTGTTTTTAATTTGGAAAGAGTAAAGCCATTAGGGATAATACTGTTTTTCAGAGGGGAAAACTCTGAGCTTCTAGTTTTCTTATCATCACTACCATTCGCACTTGTTGGAAAACAGCCCTGACAAATGCTTTGAGTTTGGGTGAGATTTAGTTAACTGCTGAAAAAGATGCCAGATTCTTGGAGTTTCTTTTACATGGTGTCACTTTGTGAATGGCAGCACTGGGGTGCTGAAGCTTCTCCACCACTGGTCCCATAGACCAGTGGTGGTAAAACTTCAGCACTACAGATGTTTTGAACCACAACTCCCACAGTCCTTGGTAATTGGCAACATAGGCTTGGAATTCTGGGAGTAGTAGTCCAAAACATCTGGAGTAGAGATGGGCATGGAACGAACATTTTTCGTTTCCGTTACCATTTGTCGTTTCCGTTATGTAACGAAATGACAAACGAAAATTGTGATGAAAATGAAATGGAATGAACAGATCCACGAAAATTGTGGTCATTACGTTTCGTTTCCGCTAATGGCGATGCACAATGAAATGAGCTGTTTTAAATGTTAAAAAAACACCCTGGACATTCGTAAACACGCAGCAATAACTATTTATATTGTCTGATAATACCTACCAGGGGGGTTGGGGTCCTTAAAACGTTTGTTTTTGTCTTCTCCCATCACAATGTATTTTTCTTTTCCCTTTAAAATGGATGTCGCCACCAGCCACAAAATGGAGGCAAGCCATGTGATGGGATCATGTTCAACCAATAGCATCCCCAGGTTGCAGACTGGGCGAGTGGGTCTGGCAGCCACAGAGGGCATAAAAAGCTCTGGCAGCCCCCGTCCTCCTTATAGTCTCTGGTGGGAGTTAGTGTGGGATTGCTGTCTCTGCGACTCTAGCTTCAGTCCTGCAGCCTCCCTGTGTGTGTGCGTGCTGCGTACCTCTTGGTGAGTACCCTCCCTTGCCCCACAGTGCAGTCACTCTGTGGCTGCCTTGCACCCTGGGCAACGCCCGCCGCTGCCTTAGCAGCCTCCCTGCATACCTAGTCTATACTGTGTCTCTGCCAGCATCCAATTTTTTTTAGTGTTTTCCCTCTGGTCTGGGGCGTTGGGGGATGCCTGCACACGGAAATGCTTTAAAAATTGCGCAAAAAGCGGGTAGAAATGACAAATGAAAAAACGAAAACCGGTAACGAAATTTTTCCAAAAATTCATGACAAACGGAAACGAACCGAAACAGACCTCTCAACGACAAAAAAACACAAAAAAACCCACGAAACGCCATTTTTTTTTTGTTTCGTGCCCATCTCTAATCTGGAGTGCCCAAGGTTCGCCACCACTGCCATAGATCATCCTGACTGCTGCCAGTGGTGTTGTCAATATTCTGGCTGCCATTTGTTGAGTGTGTGTGTTGTGTCATTACAGTCATGACTGACTCTTCATGACCCCATCCTTTTTTTCTGCTGACAATGCATGCACAATATTGTACTGCAATCTGGGGCCATTTACTGGTTTCGAATCATGACTATAGAAGTACACAACCCCACATCCATAAACCAGAAGTTTTGTGAAGAATTCAATATGCCATGTCAAGTGCTGCAGGTTGTGCAATAAAGAAAGGCAGTGGAACTGTGCAGGAATTACGTACATTGAATTCCAGATTTCATATTCAGAATTTGTACGACAAAATAATAAAAGCCAATGAACTCGATAGCAAGGAATTATTTAAGAATGATGTAAATTAGGAAGTGATAGAACCTGCTGTTTTTACTGTCAGAAACCAATCTTGTTTGTCACTCATAGTATTCCAAGTCTTTTGTTTTCAATGGGATCACAGTTAGAAGAATTAGATTGTCAAACCCTGTTAATAAGCATGGTGGGTGTGTGGGTGTTGGTTTTGTTTCTTTGCTTTTTGCATTTTGCATGTTAAACTAAGACATTTTTCTTTCTAAAGGAGGAAGGTTATTTAAAAATGGACTTTCACTGTACCAAAAAGGTTATGTTTACGTTTAAAGGGAAACCAAGCTTCAGGTGATCAGAAAGTGCTTATTTTATCAACAATATAACTTAGATTACAAGGGAAGATGACAACAGCACATAAGGATCTGTGTAAGCGACAAAATAGTTTTAGCTTAGGAGTGAAAAGATAGAAAAGAAAAGCTATGTAAGGGTTCTATCCCTTTGTTACAATCAATTCATCACTACCTGTTCTTGTCATATTGGTAGTGTTATAAAGCAACAGTAAGCAATTCTAAAAACATGGCACTGTTGACATTTCTGCTTGTCTGAAAATGTATCTCCAGTGCGAAATAGTCAAGGGTGCACCTGAAATGTCTAACCTTCTGGGCTTGCTTTTAAAGCTCATGTTGGTATTTCTAAATCCAGCAGACATGAAGTGAAACAGAAACTTAACAATGTCACTTCTCTGCTATAAAGTGAACAAACCACATTTCTCATTTAGCTTTCATTGTACCAGGTAAAAAGACAAAAGCTCAAACAAGGGCATGGTTTTGCTACCCTTTTCTGGCAAGGCTCCTGTGGCCTTATCAACTGTATGAGGAGAAGAAAAGAAAAAGTTCATTGATCATGACATTCCCATGGTCCCTCAGAATAAGAAGAAAGAGCCAGGCAGACCTGCAGAAACAAGATTTGCTTTAAAAAAACACCCACACAGTTCATTTTCTATCTATCTATCTATCTATCTATCTATCTATCTATCTATCTATCTATCTATCTATCTATCTATCTATCTATCTATCTATCTATCTATCTATCTATCT
>JAHTLZ010000240.1:18010182-18049350 GCA_023846285.1 Phrynocephalus versicolor | reverse complement strand
TTATTTATTTATTTATTTATTTATTTATTTATTTATTTATTTATTTATTTAGAATATTTTTATCCCACCTTTCTCCTTGGAAAAGAAGGACCCAAGGTGGCTTACAATACTGAAGAACAATATACAGCTCAGAACATTTAAGACATATTCAGGATTAAGAACAGTGAATTTGAAGAGGCATCTTACGACATTAAAAGGCAGTATTAAAGCTAAAAACAGCACACAAACAATTTTTAACAATCCATTATGAGAGATGGAAACGAACATGGAAAACACAGGTATTATTAATTTATTATAAATTCAATCTAAGCAATCATGCATGGCAATCCATTTAAAAGTCACATAATATGTAGTCAGGGAAGGCTTGCCTGAAGAGAAAAGTCTTTGTCTCCTTCCAGAAAAACAGCAAAGATGGGCCAGTCGTGGTCTCCAGTGGAATCTGGATCTGGAGCATTGGCAAGGAAGATGCAGACAATGTCCTTGAGGCCAGGGGTCTAGTTATGGCAGTGCAAGGATTTCAGGAGAAGAGAAGGACTGTTTGACTGATGTCTTGGACTGACTGGCTTTTAGGAGAAATAGTTTCCATGGTGAGAGATATGTTGGTGAAAATTCTCAGTCATCCAGGTGAGTTTATCTGGAAGTTGAGTCATGGGAACTGGACTTCTTTTCTTGAGAGACATGTTTCACTGCTTATCCAAACAGCTTCATCAGTCTGAATAAAGCTAGTGAGAGTTCTCCATCTTATAGTCCGCTTTGACCTCTTGTCACACTGGTCTGTACACATATTAGACAGAGAATATAAGTAATTTGAGAGAGGGGTCAGGAAGGCCATTCATGTGAGCATTGAAAATCTCTCTCTCAACAGAGGTGGTGGCCTCAGGCACAGTCTATCTGCTACTTATCAGGCTGTGTTTTCAACAATACTCAGACAAATCAAAAAGCCTTCTCTACCAAGGACATAGTGAATGACCCATACCTTATGAGTTTCAGCGCCTTAGGCTATTGTTCACCTTAAGGCTAGTGAGACTATTGTCTACCTATCAACCCTATTCAGGCCATTGTTCATCTTATAAGCCTATATCAGACTAGGATGACAAGAGGTCAAAGTGAACTATAAGATGGAGGACTTGCACTAGCTTTATTAGGACTAGTGAAGCTATTTGGATGAGCAGCGAAACGCTTCAATCTCTCAAGAAAAAGAAGTCCAGTTGCCATGACTCAACTTCCATACACAGTGAGAGATGGCAAATCCTTTATATTTATATGCATGCATGTGCACAGAGAGTATCTGATTGTGGAGAATCACAACATTTACTGTAGCTTCTATAGACCAGGTTTAATCCAGGTGGAATTTGATGAATGTGTTGGGGGCCCTCCATGATTCTGTCCACATGCTGAAGATGTACAACTCACAAAACAGAAACTATTAGATGGTGAGAGTACACAAGTGAAAGGTGATCAATCAATTCTTTGATGTCAATAAACTAAGAAATGCAAGGCCTGGAAAATGGTAAGAAATTTAGCTGCAGGTTGTACCTATCTCAAGATCACTGACATATAATCACAGTTCATTAATATGGTGCAATTCAAGATATATTTCTGACTCCTTAGATACCATTACTTCCAACTGCACTTCAGTGTATGCCACTCCCACAATTCAGTTGTAGCCTGACAATACAACCCTATGTACTCAAAAATTAAGCCCCACCATGTTTTATTGAGCTTTTGTGGCCATAGGATTGTTGACATGGTGGCCTGTACAACCCTGTTTAGTTATAAGGAGAGATGGGCACTAATCACTGGATTAGTAAATTATAGTTTGTCATTCTGCACTTCCCAGCCCTATCTCTTCTGGCAGGTGCTCACTCAGAGGCAGCGCCAGAAGAGATGGAGCAAGGCAGCCAGGGCACTACCTCTGAGTACGCACCCACCGGAGGAGAGAGATGGGAAGTACCAAGTACCTATAAGCTGAACCACCATACAGCTGTTTCCGCACTTCTCCAGTTGTTAAGTATTTAATGTTTGTCACCCTGTCCCAGGTTTACTTTCCCTTGCTATGCAGCAAAAGTCTAACTGTTTACATCTTCCCTCTTTTTAAAAAGCAAAAAACAAGCATATTATGTTTTTTTAAAAGTATCTAAGCTCTTTGTTTTAAATAGAAATTGAACTGTGTGCACTATAGACTATAATCAAAAGCATTCGTCTGCAAGACCGGCTTGAGTGTTTTAGCTGTAATTTACAGGTCATTGACTTCTTCATTATGGGCAGCCCTTGGGAAAAGTAGTTCCTAAGGCACCTACGGTAGCTTAGCCACAAGGAGTGGGCACTGCAGCAGCTTGCCTGGGTTTGCAGGATCTGAATATGCACTTAACAAACATTTGCATCCAGCTTGAGCTTACTAAACAAAATGAGTTCCTACTGGGAAAGAAAACAGGAGATGGCACAAATGGAGGCAGTCAACAAATTATTCTCTGTTTCAAAGAGCGGTATTTTGCAACATTAAACTTTATTGCCATTCAAGACCCATAGAAGGATTTTAATGGTAAGATCGGTGCTCAAAATGACAAATTTGCAAGTTTCTCATAGCTCCTCTTTTAAAAGAAAAACAACCTCTCTGAGGATGAAATGAACTTTCTGAATTACTTGATGAATAACAGTGTTATCTGCATATATTTCATTTTAACAAACCAATAATCTTCATTTTTATGTTTCTATGTGTACTGTATATGCATTCAAACATTTTAACCAATTCGAACTCCTGAGAGACATAAACTTTTTGTTGATAATACATAGATAAAATATAATGGTATTCCTAGTCCATCATATTTGAAGAGATGCCAGAGAAACAATGGAACAAATTTGTTGTATGTTTAAATAAGAACTGAGCCTAAACCAACAGGGATAAAATTAAAAGAGAGGGAATTTTGACTAAATATTAGGAAGAACTTCCCCTGATAAAAATTGCCAATCAATAGAACCAACTGCCTCCGATATTAATAGATTCTCTTTTGTTGAATAATTTTAATCAGAGGTTGGATGTCATCTATGAGAAAAGTTGTCACTTTGCATTGTGGTCATCAGCAGAGGATTTTAGACCAGAGTTTCTCAAACTTGGGGCCTCCAGATGTTCTTGGAATATAACTTCCATAAGCCCTTGCCTTCACAATTAGTGGTGATGGCTTCTGGGGGTTGCAGTCCAAGAACATCTGGGAACTCCAGGTTTGAGAGCAAGGGGTTTAGACAGCTGTGGAGTGCATCAAGGTACCTTTGAAGACCCATTCAACTCTATGATTCTATATGTATTTTAATGAAAACTTACCTGGTTTTTCCATGTGTACATAAAGAGGTAACACCACAAGATTATGTTACCCAATATGACTTTATGGCTGAAATCCAATCAAAAGTAACAATGTGAATCAATAGAGATGTGATGTTAATGTGAGTTCCATTGACTGAGTAGGTCAACACTAGTTTCAACAACTATTGAATTTTTGAATATGTTTATTTTCAACAGTTCTTAGTACAGCCTTCTCAGAGAGGTAGAGACACCTTTTATCATCTTATCAACGGTGCCTTTATCATCTATCAAATGTGCCTCTAAAAATAGTGTACTGTTGTTTGTTCAAATGCTAGAGCTGTCAACTATAATGTGACCTATCAAGGAGACTGAATTGTTGCTTCCAAAGAGGTGGAAATAATTGTGGGCTTGAAACTGGGAGTTCAATTCTTTGCATTTAAATTTCTTCTTTAAATAGCTGCCTGAATAGCTCAGAGAGTTAGATATGGTGGGTAGTTTGATTCCCCATTGTGCCTCCAAGGAGAAATGCCAGCCTGTGCAGCTTTGGAGAAGTTGTGTTTTATCATGGTGCCTTCAGAAAAAGGGGATAGTAAACCACTTCTGATTAATCTGCACCCAGATAGTCCTGGAAGGGTTTGCCTAATGTCTGAACTGACTTGATGCCATATAAATATTGATGGCACCTAATTATTATTATTTTACTAGGAGGCATAGATGATGATGATGATGAGGAGGAGGAGGAGGAGGATGAGGATGAGGATGATAATTTATTGTCATTGTGTGTACTGTGTATATATACAGTATACACATACAACGAAATTCAGACAGAGGTGAATTCAGATACAGGTGTAAAAAAACCAAAAAACAATCCAGATTTTTGGGATTGGACCAAATCTGAATCTTCCATCCTTATGAGCAAACTGAAATGCATCTGCTGACTAAAATATGCACTTTTCAGGACTGCATATTCCAAATCACATCTTAAATAAATACTGACAAAACTGTACAGATTAAGTAAAGGCACACACCAAAATGCACCCATTAAGGAATTATGCAAAAAAAAAAGCATGTTCTTACAGGGACACTCATTAAAAAAACAGGAACATTGCATACAAAATGTGGACATAAGGGGGAAAGGCAAATATATATTTGAATTTTCATAATATTTTTATATTTTGTACTTTTTTAAAAATGATGGCAAAAGTGCAGACTTCAAATTCTGGGAAGCAGTAATTGGGTAAAAAGTCAGTTCCATGGCACTAATGTTTCTGTAGCTCTTTTGATCATAAATTAAATTATTACTGTTTCTCTTGTGGCACTGAAAAACTATGTAAATTGGACTCCAAGAATCTGACAACTCTAATATTCTCTGATTTAGTGCCAATTCCAATATTTGATACTTTCACACCTGAACTTAAATGCTGCAGAGGGCAGAGCATTTTCAGTGAGATTCAATGGCAGAAATGGGAGGAAGGAAAGGGGAATCTTGTTGTGGAATCTACTGCCTGAAAAAAAGGAAAGGAAAGCTCCAAAGAGAAAAGATTTGTTATTTTCTTAATCTGAAAAATACTGTTCATAATGCTATATTACTTAATATAAAAGTGTAGTCACCTAGAGCTGAAGTTGCTTTTAAGCTATATTTTTAATGAAATGTGAGTGAAAAGGCTACCTTAATACATTTCAAACCTCTGTGAAGTTTATAATGGATGGCAGCTTGACCATGGTTAAAGGCAACAATTTATTGATGCTTGACAGCTAGCTGAGGTCTTACTATTGCTAAGGAAAACAGTACCTTTTTACAGTTTGTGCTGATCAACCTTTGGTATTTATCAAGGGCATGAAAAACCATTGCACCAATAGGCACAAAAGCCCAACTATCCTCTAACTATAACACTAACCTTCTGAACGTGGAAGCCATCAGTCTGAGAAGAAGAGTACATCAAGTGAAAGTTGTCTGTTTATTTTATAACCTGAAACTACACTACCAGTGGAATAGTCTCGATTAAGTTAAGCATGAAGAATTGCAAGCCTTCTGTTATTTATTCACCTTAATTACTGACCCTTCAAAATATGCAAGTTTAGACCATCTTCACCCTGAGTTTCTCTAATAGGCCAGACAAAATGAAAACTAACTAACTAACTAACTAACTAACTAACTAACTAACTAACTAACTAACTAACTAACTAACTAAATAAATAAATAAATAAATAAATAAATAAATAAATAAAATGTGGCACTTAATGTTGGCTTTTGTGTATATATCCACTTCCTCAGCTATATCCACAAAGACATAGGGCCTTCTTGGCAGCTTCCCCCAAGGTATGGAATGCCCTCCCAACTGAGATCCACCAGGCGCCAACATTGATTACATTTCAATGCCAGGTAAAAACCTTCCTGTTCCAGAAGTTTTTTAATTAATACAATATAGACTGTGGGTCCTCTGATGACAATTTTAGTGTAATGTTTTAGTGTAAGGTTTTTATTATTGCGTTGATTATTTATGGATATTCTATTTTTAACTACTTTAAACTGTTTTAATTCTTTTGATTGGAAGCCGCTCAGAGACCTTTAGGTAGTGGGTGGCATAGAAGTTGAATAAATAAATAAATAAATAAATAAATAAATAAATAAATAAATAAATAAATAAATTAAAAAGTTCACACTAAAGCATAAGTCTTGAAGCTGCCACAACCGTTTTGTTTTTACTTTTGTTGAGTGTGTGAGAGAGGGTGCACCATCCCCTTCTCAATAGCCTCCTCCCAGACAAGACACCAAAACCTTGGGAGAAACCACTGATCCTTTAGGGGTGGGTACAAGGCAAAAGGGTAAGGAAATAGCCATAGAGTTGGTAGAAGGGGAAAGGGGCGATGAGGAAACTGAAGAAAAAGAGCTGAACAAAGCAAGTGCAATAGCCTTAGGAGGTTGGTCTGGGGAAGCGGAGCAGAGGAGCTAGTAGAGATAGTGAAGGAGAACCTCTGGACTTGGGAATGGGTCACATTCAAACTCTCATGAGAGGTGGCGGAGGGGGAATGCATGGAGAAAAAGGCAGGGAAACCACCATATTGGGGACAGACCATGTGGAGGGAGGAAAGGAAGAGGGTGTGGGCCTTCTTCAAGAGAGAGGCACGAAGGTGGGAGTCCCAACAAGTGCTTACAAAAGGAGTGGGAGCAATGTTGCACAACCCATGTGGAGGAAATAAGGCACTCTGAGAGTGCAGAACATCCCAGAGTGACTCTGATGGGTGACGTGAACCCCCTCTGGAAGGTATGGCTGGACTTTTAATGGGCCCAGGCTTTGATATTGGAGACTTTTCCAGTGGTGCGATGGATGGTGCAGCCTTATATTATTGGAGGACTTTTGGTCCAAGCGAAACCGTTGCTTAGAGAAAAAAGAAGCTTCTGTTTGTGAAGACCAAGGGTCAGTTGATGTTGATAATAAAGGTTCATTGAATATTATTGCCTCAGAATCCTCTTTGCCTATGTTTTGGGACTTGCATGATGAGGGAGGGATCAAGGGTGGCCCTCACATTGGGATATGCCTGTACAGACTAACATGGTCACTTCACTGAAAGCAAAGTGCAGTGATGATGATCTTTACCAAAGCTAACATTATATGTAAGTATAGCATACCACTGCATTACATCTAGATTTTTTAAAAATGAATTTAGAATTAGTATTCGGGGAACTACCTCCCTTCCTTTTTATACTAATTTCCCCAGGGGACACATTGGAGTAAATATAAACTAGTGAGTTAAGGTCCCCAAACTGCGTAACTTTTTATTAAAGAATGCAGAGTGAATGTTCTAATAAGACTTTAGGGGGTTGTTTAGAGAATTGTTAAGTAGTTCAGCTGCTTAGAAAGGTCACATTTTTCATTATTTGTTGTATGTAGTACTGGAAACTTTAGCAAATTGTTCATTAAAGAGACGTTCGTGTTCTGAATCACCACAAAGCAGGTGTCTATTGCATATTTAGTACTTGTTCTATTCATGTGGATCTGTTGGTGAAAACAGATGTCCACATGGAGAAAGGTTAATATGGGGGAACAAACCAGGTAACAAAAGACAACTTCTTTAAAACTGAGCTCTCTAGATTTAACAAAGTAGACATCTTCCTTGCTTTGGAAGAAACAGGCAGCTATCAAAGCAACAATTATCTGCTCATAACCCAGAGAGACTATTGACAATTAGATAAGAGTGAGATTTGCATTTTAGTTTGTGTTTTGTTAAATCAGAATTTATAACAATCCGCAAGATTCTTTATATTGAGTATCTAAAAAAAATCAGGTGCAAAAAAATAAAATAAAAACCTCCATTGCAAATGTGGGAGGAACAAAAACTGCCAGGTTCCACCAACTAAATTCAATATTTGTGTGTTTCAATCTTAAAATTATGGGCTTGAATTGCTGTATAATTCAATAATGTTTGTGCTGAATCAGTGTCACTTTTTCTTATGATAGCCCCTTTTCATTGTGGCCAGAGCAGGTTTCTCATGTTTAGTTCTGTGTATTTTTCAAACACACAAATTGCTTTATGGACATGCATTGGAAAGAATGGAAAGATGTGTTTTCTTCAGCTGCATATCTTGGTTGGAGCTTAACTGATATTTCTATAGGAAAATGTGAATTCAATAGGATTCTTGTGCAACCCTGTTCTCTACTATCAACCAATATATGCTCTGTCTTTTTATTTCCATTAAAACATCCATTAAAGAATAAAAGACAAAGTAGCTGTGCAATGGCTTTTGATTAGTAGCTCTAGGAGACCTCAAGAAATGCCTTCTATCTCACCTTATCTCATTACCTGCACACATTACAAGTTGCCCTTAGCACAGTTTTTTTGGACGATGGTGAACATGAACATAGGGCACCAAGGCTGTACTACCTCACTGAATGACAGCCCAAATTGGCAATGGTTTTTATTTGCTGTGGATAATTATTTGGTTATGACACAGTTATTTTTTTTTAAGTGAGATGGCTCAGCAATTTAGGATAGTGTTTATTTCTTATTTTTTCCAATTAGTTTTGTTTGATTTCTACCCCATTCTTCCTGATACAGTGATATGGGTTCAAGTTAATAATAGTGTATGTGAAAGTATGTCATTAAAGGTATGTTATTATAGAACCATTTAAAATGATGGAAGACAAATGCATGATCAAACACACTGCTTTAAAAGATATGAAAACAATTCTTGAATTAGTACATGAAAGAAGTGTATGGAAACCCCTCTGATCTGTTCCACATCTGAATAAAGGAGTCAAGTGTATGAGCCAACCTATTATTTACCTCCTAGAAGACTGTCAAATCCAGCCCCTGTCATGATCATTGGAATTAAATATTTGGCTGTGGAGCCAGAGGTTGAAAGTTCCAGCTTCCCCTGTGTGGCCTTGGGCCAGGATGTCCTTAGAAGAAGGAAACTGTAAACTACTTCTGATTACTCTGAATTTGGATAGTTGCCATAAATCAGAATTAACTTGACAGCATGAAAGTAAAGGATGAAAACAATGAAGGTTAATTTATAAAGAATTTATGCTCCGCCTTTGCTATGAACTGAACATTTCCCTGAATTTTTCTGTTTCTTAACTCCTAACTAGACATGGGCATGACTCGGCAAAATTTTTGTTTTCGTTTCCGTTTCCCGTTTCCGTTACATAACGGAAACGGTAACGATAATTAAGCCATCAGAACTCGAACTCGAACTGAAAAAAGAAAAATTTGGTCGGGTTTTTCGTTTTCATTTGTGGCATCGCGGCGATCGCGCAATGCGAAGCACAGAAAAAGTTTTTAAAAGTTTTTTTTAAAAAACCAGACTCCCGGCCAAAAAAGCAGGCGAAAATATGCCTCCCTGAGGCTTTGCCACCTACCAGAGGGGTGGTTTCTGGGGGGTTCCAGGCCTTTCCGCCCCCTCTTCTCCTGTCCTGGGCTGCTTGCATCAGGCTGGGGGGGGGTCATCCTCGTCTCACCATGCCATGCGGTGGGGGGGATCCAAAATGGCGACTGCAAGTTTTCTTTTGAAATCGTGGTCAAAAAAACACACCAAATCACCACAGAAACATGTGAAATTTATTTATCTTAAATGCCTGAATTTTAATAATAGCAGCAGTGGGTTTTTTTTATAGCAATAAAACGTCGTATTGATTTTATTTTATTTTATTTTGTTTTTTATTTTTTTAGATCTGCCCATTTGGGTTGGGCATGGGATGGGACCATGCAAATTTTTTGAACCATTCCACCAATGGCATCGCCAGGTTTTTGACTGACAGTTCTGGATGTCTCGGAGGGCATAAAAAGCCGAGGCACCTTCCAGAAATCGCAATCGGGTGTATGGATGTGGTTGAGGGAGGAGGGCTGGCTGCTGGTGCTGGTGTGATCCGATCGAGATTGAGGAGGGCGGCTGGAGGCTTTAGGATTTAAGTTAGGCAGGCAGGGAGGGAATTGAATTTAGAAAATAATTTCTTTGATTCCCTGCAGCTTTGTCTGCTGAAGGGAATAGCAGTTTATTCTTTATTTCTTCTCTGGCAGTTTCTGAGGATTTTTTTCTGATATTGGATAAAGGGGGAGGTTCGACTGGGAGTGGCAGGTGTGGATTTATTTTAAATATATATTATATACTACCATTTATTTTCTATTTTCCCAACTTCAATTTGCTTGCACACACACACATGTGGGGTGCAAGCCAAGAACAGAACCTCTATCCTAAGTGATATCCTAACTGCCCACTCGCCCGCCCACCCACGCCGCCACCCGCATGCGGCCCGCGCTGCTGCCCACCCACTCGCCCGCCTGCACCTCCCCCTGCCTCTGTCACCACCCACCCTTGGCCCCTCACCACCACCGCCCGCCCACACCTCCCCCCACTGCCTGCCTTCCCGCCCCACCTGCCGCCTAGGGCACAAAAACACCTAGCACCGGCCATGATTGCGGGACACCCCTATGCTCTGGGAAGTCAAATCACGCTAAATCGCGGTGGAAACGACAAACGACAAACGAAACAATGAAACGACAAATTTTTGAAAAAATTCACGACAAACGGAAACGACCCGAAATGGACCCATTCTGACAAACAAAAACTCGAAACGTCATTTTTTCTGGTCGTGTCGATGTCTACTCCTAACACATTGTATGGATGCCATGTTTAACCTGAAGTATCCATATGTGTGCTGCTCTACCCTGTTAATGCCTCCAGGCACTTTGTTCCACTCTATGGTAGTCCAAGTAACTCAAATTGGGTTCATTTTTATACATTTGTCTGAAAACAATGTGCATGCCTAGTAATTGCATCATTCTGATTCAGGCTGATTTTTATTTGAAGCTGAATGGCTAGATTTGGTGCCAGAGTTAGGAAAAGGAATTTAAAATTAATTTTATATCCTGAGGGCAAATTGAATCCAATGGGACACTAATCATTTTGGTTTTCTTCTTCCTTTTAAAAAAGAGGTTAAATAGATAGATAACATGCAACACTCTAAGGCTAGCTGTTTGAAATTTGGTACATTTATTCCCCTCTGTGAGATCTATCATTTTTTCGGGCTGGAGGAAGTAGGTTTTGATTTATTCATGTTCACATCAAAACAAATCTGTTAGACTCAAAGTTGCCAAAATAATGTGTCCTTTGTACTTTTGGTTTTCTTTTATTTCATTTTGTTGCCTGAAGGAGCCTCACCAAAAGCGCGAGAGAAGTGTAGACAACATTTGGAGATCCCCTGGGCAATGACAGCATATTGGATGATCCTTGCACTCCTGAAGCACCATGAAATGAACAAAGAACTATAATATAGTTCAGTGTATCCACTTGACTGTGCCAAATGGACAGCCAAAACAAGAATAGCAGACCATACCACCAAGTGGGGCAAGCACTAAGGTGAGGTGAAGGTCTTTATTTCGGTCACTGACCAGATAAAATACAAGATACATTCCACATAAAACCAAAATAAAGCATATAAAAACAATAAAAGCATGCACAAGACAAGCATAATACAATGGCAAACCCTTTGTATAAGACCCAGAACAGGTAAAATCTTCCCAGCCCAGTAGGCCCAATAACAGAGTAATCAACTCAATAGGTCTAGAATTGTCTCCAGCCTGGGACAGGTCCATGCTCTAGACCACCTCCAACCCACATCATGAGAGGGGGTAAGGATAAATGCACAATGGACATTGCCAATTATCTAACATCGCCACCTGAAGTGGGCAGGGATGAGTGATGCCTCATTGCTGCGGCACAGAATTTAGCCACCACCTCAGTTACATCTGGCTTTTTATCTCCTAGCAGGTGTTGAACACAAAACTCCCTTGGCCTCCCCTGAGCAAGCACTAAGACCAACAAGAAGAAAAGAAGTTTATCAACACATTGAAATGATAATCTTAAAACTGCAAAGGTGGAAGGCATCTTATAGATCATCAAGCCCCTCCTCTGTCAAGGTGACACAGCAGGGACACAAGACTTCACAGCAACCAGTCTAAACCATTGAAATGTCCAGCATGGCTACCTGGAAACTGCTCCAAATGTCATATACTTCAGTGCCTCAGGGAGCAAAAGTTACAGTCATTTTCATTTTTCAAACCAATGGAACCCTTATAAGCTGATTCTTGGGCACCACTCAGACTGGGCAGGATATAAGCCCCAACATTAGACTGGGGTTTCCATGATTAGGATCAAGTTCAGCCACAGCATATAGCAATTGCACATCTCTTTTGGTGTTCCAGCACCAGATCTCTCTGCTTGCTATTCTGCATTGGGAAATCCCATTTAGGTGAACAAGGCTTCTGTGTGTAGATGGCAGTACTTAGTCTGTCCTTGTGCAAGCGTGAAAAAGTCAAATGGCTTCTGCAATGGTCCTTTGTGCAAACATGACTGAGAAGGATTCTGGGCAGTATAAGCAAAATAAATAAATAGGAACAGAACATAAATCGATTGCCATTGTTCCCTTCGTGGGCAAGGTTGTTGAGAGGGTGGCCGCCGTCTGGCTCCAGTTGTACCTGGAGGAAAATCATATCCTGGACCCATTCCAGTTCAGATTCAGGCCGCTTCGTGGGACTAACACTGCCCTGGTCGCTCAACGGTTTGGGTCCTGAATACCTGTCGGAGCGTATCACCCAGAGGTCAACTGAGGCCAGGCCCACTTGAAGCATATGGCGACCTGTAACTTAATTTCCATTTTATTTTATCCTGATTATTTTGTTCTCCTTTTTTTCCTTTTCCCTCTTCCCTGTACGTCCTCGCCTCATCTTGCTGAAGGTGTTTTCCCCTCCTTTACTGTTTCTTTGTAATGTTTTTATCTTGTAAACCGCCTAGAGTTCCAGTAGGAAGATGGAGTGGTATATAAATGAAACAAACAAACAAACAAACAAACAAACAAACAAACAAGCAAATGAAATACTTGCTAATTCCCCAAAAGCCTATGAAAGCGAATATTTTAAATTGCCTTCTGAAAGACAAAAGTGTGTACAAACTGCATTTCTTTTTTTTATAAAGTAGCTCTTGCACATGTGAAATCCCCAAAACCTATGCTAATCTGGGCCCCCACAAATCAAACTTTCCCAGGTGATTTAAATCCTGGGTAGACTGGTACAGGAGGGAGGCTGTGTTTTGAGCAATTTAAGGACCTTATTATTATTTGTCTTGTAATGTGAATTGTTAAATTCCTGATGTGCTTTTAAGAAGTGACTACTACAACCTCCCATGAATGCATTGCTGTATTTAAGCTGCTCTTTTGGGAGCTGGCTGAGAGTATTAAATTGAGGTGGCTGAGAAATGGGTTAAAGGCCATTGATCCTCACTGAGGATCTTTCCTTCACTAGTCTATGCCCCATAAATTCCAAGAATATTAGTCAGTCAAGGGCCATAAGATATCCAGCACTCTATACATGCCACCTTCTGGCAACAACTTCAAAAAGGGATTTTTAGAAGTAGATTAACAAACATAGCATGCCTAATTATTGGCTGCAAGGGGTGTTCAAAAGTTTGCATTACCAACTTAGTGCTATATTTGAAGGAGACAAAATAGTTATATTTAACAACCTGAAAGGTTGTTGCTTGCAAGGTGGAGTAGGTTTGTTCTCTCCTGTTTTGTGACTAGACGAGACTTCAGATTCTGGCAAAGCTGTATGGCTGAATTCCTAGTGGCAAGAGGTTTTCAACAGAAGAACATGCTGCCCTGGGGAAAGTGATTAGATTTCCTTTGCTGAAGGTGTGTCAGTGTAATTCTGTGTAGCTTCAGGTCAGGAATACTGCAATTGCTCAGTTACTACACTTAGGCTGTGGTCACACCTGGGTTTCAATCCTGACCTTCTGAAGGTCTGGCTTTTCCTCTTCGTCCCATCACATGATTTAAATGTGGGAGAAGAGTTCTCACATCAAAATTTGTTTTTTCAATTTTAAAGTGCAGTTCAGCCCCCTTGGCCAGCAGGTGGTGCTAGCATTTGGGGAAAAAAAATGAACCACTTCTCTGGGGGAATTTAATGCTTGTCGGACGGGATTGAACTTCCTGTTACTCCGATATGCAGGCAAATTAAAAAAAAAAACAGCACCGATCAGCCCCAGGAACAGCCAGTGGGTGCTATGTAAAAAGAAAGAAAAAGAAACCCAGATCATCAGCGTGGTCGCATGGCATCTGCCTCCTTAAAAGCTGGATTTTGAAAGCGAGGCAAAAATTCCCCAGCCTGGTAGGTGAGTCACAGAAACCTCGCTTAAGGGAGCATTACCGGGTTTTCTTTTTTGTTTTTTTTTCAAAAAGTCCGGAGGCCATGAGGACGGCATTTTTGGGCACGATTTATTTAGTAATTTAAACTGTTTTTAAAGGGGCATGGGACCGAGCCCTTAGAAGATAGTAGATGACTTCTAGCATCCCTGATTACTCTAAAATTTTAAGAGAAATATGCTGTAGCCCATTTGCCTTGACTATTCTTAGCATGAAATTACATGAAACATACTGTATATCTACTGAAAGCAGTTGTATACAAAAGATCAGAAGAAAGGAAGCCAACCAGCCAGGCCCACAGAAACTAAGATTTGGGTAATATACCACTTAGCTCTTATATATTTTTTTTCATCTAGTTTAAACAAGCATACAATATAATTCAGCTACACATTTAGAAAATAGTGTTTCAAAATAATGGTTGCTCTGCAAAGAGAGCAGTGCTTCCTGGGTGGGGCCTCTTTGCCCACCCGCCTGGACTTTTGTCATGGACTTTTTGGTGCACCTGAACCCCAGGGTTTCCTGTAGGGGCAAGGGAGGCTACTTAAGGCAGATTGCCCCACAGCCCTGCCTCCTTTTCTCTTCAGTGATCCCCCCTCCCTCCCCAGTTTTGATTGATGAGAGTGAGATTAGCTGTTCGTATTATGGGCTGGATGGGAATTTTTGGTTGTCAGTTGAATTGGCTCATGGTTGACAGTGTGTTTTCACCCTCCCATTCTCACCTGGATGCAGAGAGACTTAACATTCCATTCATAAGAGCAGGTAGTGCAGGAGGTAACAGATCAAAAGTTCCATAATTAAATACATTATACTACATGGCACCTCTCAGCTATAAAATATAGGAAGGAATAGTAGAAATAGGAAGTTAAGATTTTAAATTATTGTTCAGTTCAGAACTGAGGGGTGACCTGGAATTATTAGAGTTATTATGGAGTTTAGGAGGGTGCAGAACAGGTGGGCAGCACTCTCTTGAATATAATTAATGCAATGAATCTGTCAGAGGGTTGGAAGCAAGGAGATTCCAGAACCTTACCTGCTTGTACTACATTAAGGCCCCCTTGCCAAGGGTAAGGTACAGTGTTTTGAAACGGAAGAGATTTATTACAAATACATTGTGGCCCCAATTTAATCCATATAAGACTGCTGTCTCTTTTTTCTGGGCTGGATGGGCAATATTATTTTGACACTGGAAACCTTTTAACATGGCTGTTTGAACAACAGAAGCTTTCATATGCTGGAGAAGTAGGGAACAAAGAAACAACTGGGCTGGGATACAGAAACCACATTACATCCCTATTAAAGCAGCTCCACTGGGTGCCAATCAGCTATCAGGCACAATTCAAAGTGCTGACCTTGACTTACAAAGCACTGTATGGCTTGAGTCCTATGTAACTACCTTAAAGGTTGAATCTCACAGTATAAACCATCGCAGGTGTTAAGGTCATTAAGAGAGGCTTTTCTCTCCATTCTGCCACCCTGACAGGTATGTCACATGGGAACCACATCAAAGGGCCTTCTCGGCTGTGGCACCCAGACTCTGGAACTTCCACCCACTAGAGGCCAGGATTGCCTCATCTCTGTTGTCTTTCCAGAAACAGGCAAAGACCTTTCTCTTCAGGCAAGCTTTCCCTGAATGATGGACTACCTATTATGTGTCTTTCATATGAATCTATAGGATGACATAGATCTTGTGTTTATAACCACTTATAAACTTGTGTGATTGCATCGACACTAGGTTTTCAATGTTAGTTTCCATCACTCATAACTTTACATGGAATATTACTCTCCTTTTAACTGCTCACATTCTCTTGTAGCTTTAATGTAATGCTGTCCTTTAATGCTGTAAGTTGTTCCTCAATTCCCTGTTCTCAATACTTGAAATCTCTTAATTGTACTGAAGAGTATATTATCCCTCATTAATGTAAGCCACCTAGAGTCCTTTTCCTTTTCTAAAATAAATAAATAATACATATTTTTCCCTGTAGGACAATGAAGTACATTATATCTGTTATCTATAACAGGCAACTTTCACATTTGACTGGCAACATAAATTAGATTAGAACAACATCAGCATGAGGAAATAGTATGAGATTCTGTGTAGCCATTTAGAATGAGAATTTATAGTTAACTGAAAAAAGATAATTAAACTGGTAGGATGTTCGGAAGATGCTCAGATATTCCTTTCAAACAAGTGGTATGTCTGTGATGTCCCTATAATGTCATGAATCAGAGGTTCAAGTTTTATCCATGTTGGAATTCCACTGAGGTCAATTAAATTAATCTGGGGACTAATTTCACTCATTACTGTCTTTTATTATGATTGTTGACAGCTAAAATTTAATTGCATCCTATGAAAATTTAATAAGGACAGGTTGGGGTAGATCTGTGACCTTTTGGGAGTACTAGGACTGTTTGAAAATTAAAACAAGCATATTCTCCTGTTTTATTTTTCCAAAGACAATGTTGATGCAATTAATCAGAAGAAACAGTGAAGTATTCCTGTGAACTTCAGTCAATGGAAAGAGAAGTTTTGATCTGACAGATGGTTGAGAGAGCTCTGCCTTGTTTTGTTTTACCTTCCTGTAGCTGAGCTATTTTTGCATGAAATTGACTTCTCCAATTGCCTGATTCACGATCACCATATTTCAAAGTTAGACATGGATTTATAGCCCCATTTAACCCTAATGTAATTGTTACATGAAGTGAAAACAGAGATTTTCTGTGGATAACACATGGCCCAAATCTGAACCATGCATGTCTTGCTTGAACTAAATTGAACCTGCAAAGTACCATTAGTGTACTTTGGAAAAGTTTCTATGTGCTACACTTAATTTTTCCTCCCCTTCAAGACCGCTGCAGACAGTCAGTCAGAACAGAAGTGAAATACGGGGAGTTGTGGGGAGGGGGAAGGACAAACTGCAGTCATTTAGCAGAACTCATGCTGTAATTTTGTAAAATGAAAGCAACTTCTCGCTATTAAAATGTCAGAGAAGCAGAATGGTAGCAAGAGTGAATGTATGATGAAAGAGGACATCACATCTGTTCTGCCAGTCTGTGCATGGAGGCAGCAACAAAAGGAAAGTTGGCTCAAGGCAAATCGCCAGACAAACAAATGAAAAGTAAAGGACCCGACTTACTGGGTCTGGAGATTGTTGCTGAGGCAGTGCCTGCTGAGAACAAAGAACAATGGCAACCGTCACACACACGTGGAGGGGAAGCCACAAAATGGTCTGGGAGGAGGTCAGGGGCAGATGAAATAGAATCATAGAGTTGGAAGAGACCTGAAGGGCCATCTAGTCCAACCCACTGCCATGCAGGAACCCCCATCACAGTATTTCCGACAGATGGCCATCCAGCCTCTGCTTAAAAAACTCCAAAGAAGGAGACTCCACCACCCTCTGTGGCTGTATATTCCACTGCCGAACAGCTCTAACCATCATGAATTTCTTCCTAATGTTCAAAGGGAATCTCTTTTCCTGTAGTTTGAAACCATTGCCCCGAGTCCTAGTCTCCGAAGCCATAGGCCTGATCTATGAAGGGCAAACCAGACACAGAAAGAGTCATTGAGTGGGGCTGTCCCCTTGGAAAGCATGACACACTCACATAGGGCTGTCCCAAAAGGTTTAAAGGGAGGACAAAGAAACAACCCCCTCTTTTCCCAGCAGAGTGTTTTGGATACCTTTTACAGGCCCAAAGGTGCTTATGACTTCGGATAACCTTAAATCAGCAGCCAAATTGCCATGTGTTGTGGCATAAAAAAATTAAAAATGAAGTGATGGCTGGGTGAATAGCAGGCCCCTTTGACTCCCCACCTCTTCTGAACATGTGAGTATTCCCATTGGGGTTGGTCCCCAAGAAAGCACCAGGCCAGTACAGGCTGATTCATCACCTCTCTTACCCCAACGGAGTGTCCGTGAACAATGCCATTCCCCCAGAATACTGCTTGATGAGGTACTCATTTTTTGACCAGGCAATAGGGGTCATCCTGGAGTCTACTCACCGCGGGGTATTTGGTTTCAGGGGCAGTGGTATGTAGACAGGACCATGTTGATGGTTTGTTTGGTGTCATTTACGGACTTCGAAACATTTAGCACATTCCTGGAGTGGGCAAAAATGTACAGTTGTGGGGCAAGTATGATCATGCACTACTTAGATGATTTTTTTTTTAATAATGGGGAAAGGGGTTCCAGCAGCTGGCCACAGAGCTGGGTGTGCCTTTTGTGCTTGAGAAGACAGAAGGATCCACAGTGCAGCTTACATATCTAGGGATCAAGATAGATGCAATAGAGTACTTCCCGCTTTTCCCCAGCCAAGGTGCAGGCTCTCCTAGATATGATCAAAGAAATGTTGAAAAAATTGAAGTGCACAATGAAGGAAATGCAAGGTCTTCTGGGTCACCTTAACTTCGCCTGCGAGGTATTTACACCAGGTAGGGCCTTTTGTGCCCAACTCACCCAAACAATGGCTGGGATAAAGGCAGCACATCATCACATTCACATCACAAATGGAATGAAATTGGACCTCATGGTATGGCTAGAATTCCTTTCACATTTTAGTGGCAAGGCCATTTGGCAGAGCTCTTGGCAGCCTAGAAACTCGCTGCAGGTGCATTCAGACACAGCAGGCAGCATTGGGCTTGGGGTCTATTGTCTTGGCCATTGGTGTGCCAAGAAATGGTCACCTGAATGGGCCAGTAAGGGCATTGTCAGTGATCTAACTTTCCTGGAGTTGTTCCCAACAGTGGTTGCAGTAGAAGTTTGGAGGGATAGCTTCAAAGATGGGAAAATTACATTTTGGTGTGACAACCAGGCCGTTGTGGCAGTGGTCAATCATCAGACATCAAAATCAGGGACAGTCATGACACGGATGCGTAGGTTGGTGTCCTTGTGCCTGGCAACCAATGTCATGATTAGGGCCAAATTCATTCTGGGGTTGGATAATGGCACTGCAGACTCACTATCTCATTTCCAGATTGACAGGTTTCAGACATTGGCACTGCAGGCTAGCATCAATCCAGACCCTTTCCCCAAGCACCTATGGAGCCTTGGAGACAGGAAATGATCCAGGCAGCACTTGGATCATTTGCGTCCTCAACACTGCATCCATATGCACCAGCATGGGAGTCCTTCCAAGATTTTTTCCTCAGAAGGAGGCCCACATTGCATGCACCTCCTATGCACAAGGATGTGATGCAATATGTGTACTCCCTCCAAATGCAGGGGGTGTCCACTGGAATCTTACATGCACACCTGGCTGCCATCTCCTTCTTTAGTGGACTGGGGGGCTGGTAGGAACTGTGCAGAACATTTCTGATATGATGGACAATGAAAGGGTAGGATAGAATGTACCCCAAGTGACCAGACAAATGTAAACAAATCACGCCTCGCATTCTGAAAGTGCTGTTGGGCAAACATGCTGCTGGTCCTCCTATGAGGGGCACCTTTTTCACTGTGTCTTTTCACTGGCATTTTTTGGGCCTTCAGTGTGAGTGAGCTGGTGCCAAATTCGAAGACAGAGGGTGGGGGAACACTCATTTGCGCTGGATGATCTATCATTACTCCCAGGGGCACTGGGTACTTTGCTCAAGTTGTCAAAAATGGATTAGAGAGCCAAGGGAACACTCATTACTTTAAGAAGGCAGGGTGATTCAGTCCTGTGTCCATTAAAGGAAACAAGGAGATATCTGGAACAGCGTGGCAGGCAGCTGGGTCCCTCTTGCTGCACGCTGAAGGTGTCCCACTCACCTGCTATCAATTTGCTGGAGTAATGTGTAAGGCCCTACACAATGCAGGGTACAAGCCAGGGGATTTTGGGACCCACTCCATTTGAACTGGGGCCATGTCCCAGGTGGTGGCTCAGGGTCTCTCACACAGGAGTATAAAATGGGTAGGGAGGTGGACTTCCAAGGCTTACAAGGTGTATGTTTGCAAGACCAGCAGTGGGCCATTAACACTGGTTCTCTTTTAGTTTTACATACAGGCGCTGTCCTACGGCTCTGCATAATCAGTCACAGCATTGTACATTGGGCCAGTTCATGGGTGAAAACATCACTTTGGGAACAGCACATGGGACTGGAAGAGTGTGTCCATGTGACATGGTTTGGTGCCAGGGACATGTACTGGGGTGACTTGCTGCCTGGGCTGTGGACGCTTTTTCGACATCACTGGCCTCCACAAGGTTTGGTGATACAGCTTGGGGAAAATAGCATTACGTCATTATGGGGAATAGACCTGTAAATGAATCACTGCAAGTGATTCATGGTTCTTACCTGGATGTGCATTTTCTGGTCTCAACTGCTACAAAGTAGGTGTTGGCAGGGGGTGGAATTCTGGGAAATTTCTATCCTATCCTTTCAGTGTCATTCTGGGAAAATTGAAATGGTCAGACAGAAATTGGATAAAGCTATAGGCTGCTTGTTGACCAGCTGGGGTGGTCACTGGATAAAACACCCAAATATTACCTTCACAGCTCAAGATATGTACTGTGCAGACAGGACCCACTTATCAGACAAAGGCAACAAACAGTGGGTGGTGAGAATTAGGAGATCCATAATTGATTGGTGGCAGCTGCAGTGCTCTGGTGGGAACCGAGCTAGGCTCAATTCTAGTGGCAGTTTTACAGGCATTGGGATGGATCCAGGCTGTTAAAGTAGCAAGTAAGAACCTGCGGGAATGAAAGAACACCTGGTGAGGAAAGTCAGATGGATGTGGACATGATTAATCATGGGGGACAATGAGGGGACACCCTCCTGACAATGAGTATGGCATGGCCCCTGCTTGGGTTGATGCCTCTCGGGAACATACAATTTGAATATGGGCACAGGATACCAATGAGGTGGGCACCCCAGGGTTCCTGTAACTAGGAAGAAGTGGGTTTCCATAAGATAATGAAAAGTACATGGAAGCATCAAAGGGCAGGCGGGCCCCTTTGATGTGCTGGATCTGAACCAATTGCTTAGCCAGACTACTGCCAGTTGTAATCAATAAAGTTGTGGCCTATACATATTCCCAAACTATGATAGTCATTAGTCAAGCCTCATCTTTATGCACTCACTTGGTTACAAAAGGCTTAGCTATAGGCAACAAAGAGGTGGGCATTATAAAATGGATATCTCGGCAGAGATCCACCACTTGTTGTTTACAGGCTGTGCATGATTCCCCAAGGTTATCATAGCTACCTGAACACACTCCTCAGGTCACTTTAACTTTGAAGATATGTAGGGGTGGGACAGGATCACAAATGAATGACAGACAACCGTGGAATCACAGAGGTCTTCAGGTAGGGCTAGGAAAGACTCCTGCTTGAAAATCTCAGAGACTCACTGTCAGTCAGAGCTCACAATACTGGACTAGGTGGACTAAGGGTCTGGCACAAAAAAGGCAGCTTTCTATGTTCTATTCCAAAGGCCCTTTGTAGAGCCTACCCATGATGCTGCATTATTCAGACACTGAGAAAATTCTAAAAGTAATAGGTTTTGCCATCAAGCACCACTACCGCATTTTAGCCTCTTCCCCATTTTAGCATCTCTTTGCTGTCAGTTGCCATCTTATCAATGCCACTTGTCATAAGTGATTATTATCATTTCATGTTTGCCCACCTCCACATGTGCTCCCTTCACCCTACCCAGCTGCTGCAGCCTATTTCAGTTTTGTATCACTCTCCCACCACTGAAAATCATTTCCCCCCTTTACACTGATCTCTGGGCCTGCTGTTTCTTTGAATTTCCACAAAGAAGCAAAAGCAACAAATAGTGCATCTATTGGGCAATGTACTTGAGTACCCAGCTTGCTGAGGGTGGGGGGGGGCAACGTACAGGCTGCATAATTACTTGTAAACCGCCCAGAGTGCTTTAAGTGCTATGGGGTGGTCAATAAGCATCACACCTTGCTTTTGCATTGCTTTATTTGCAGACACCCTCAGAACAGTCTATCCCTCCTTTGTTCTGGGTATGACAGTGAGAATGAGGTGTTGGTGGTTGGGTTTTTTGTTTCTTTCTTTCACAGTCCCAGGCAGGGACAGGAGTAATACAGTAAATTCATGTTTCCTTTGAAGGGCCAGCCACAGAAACCTTTGGGCGATACTCTAGAAGCCAAGACCAGAGGGCTCTACCATTCTTGCTTTCTGAGGACCAAACTGGATGATACAGTTAACATGTCATTGGAGGTTTTAGCTGCCTCTCAAGAGGCGAAAGCCTGTGTTTTTGTTCTAGCAGTCCACACTTTTTAGTTACCTTGCTTTTGCAGTTGCCAATCATGAAATAAACATCCTCGTGGGCCTGGTCCCAGTTGATCTCTGGGAGATACTGCCAGGGCCAACCCTGCTTAGCTTCCGAAATCAGGCAAGATTGGATGTGCTTAGGCAGTTGTAGGATATACATATTTTCTTATCACATTATCTGATCCTGAGTGTGGCACAGCCACTGCTTGCAAGGAACACTTACAAAGTGAATCTAGCACATGAGGAATAGAAAACAAGGCACAGGTAAAGTGGAATATGTCAATGGAGCACATCAGTGTGAAGTATGAAAAAAAATAGGAGACGAATGAGAAACAAACACTTGAAATGAATTCAGAACATGACAAAGTAAATGAAAACAAATGTAAAGGGAACTGAAGGGGGGCAGTAACACCCTGTAAGGATTATTCAGCTTGTTCTGCATTTGACCTGGCACATGCTGGAGCCATATTTCCACTGCTTATCAGTCTAAGGATGTAAATTAGTTCTTATCTCATCCTCACAGATGAAGACAAGCAACTGCAACATTCTTGTTAGCAAAGATGCTAAGGAATTTCCAGGCACTTTTGGTTTTGACTATGCTAGGAAAGATGCTAAGTTTAAAAATATCCCTTCCTGTATAAAATTATTGTTTCCCTTTTTCTTTCTCTTCCTTCCCTTCTTTTTCTCCCTTTGGTGTGAAGATGGCAAAAAAGAGAAAGTGGTAACTTTGCAAACTACATGAATTCTGTGAATTTCTTTAAGAATTTGAAGCACTGAATTGGTTGTTTGTATCTTTCTGAATAGTTATCTAGTCCTTCTGGGATTGCAGTTGTTGGGTGTGTTTGCCTTCTGCTTTCCACTGGAAATAGGAACTATCTAGGAGAAAAGAAATCTTTTAAATTCCTCATCAGGCTATATTAGCACTGCCATGTTCAAAAACCACAAATTAGCTACAGAGACCCCCCCCCCCCCAATGCTGTATAAACTGATTGTTGATGCAGTTACAGGCTCCAAGCCAACCAGACCCACTCAGTTGGAACTGCATATGCTTTGTTCTCCTAAATTTCAAATGCTGAGGCTTTTGCAGAGAGCTAATGAGGCACATGATTAGGGAATTGTACCCAAAAAGCTAGAATGGGAGTTACGAGGTATAACCACAGCTTCATGCCTATCCTGAAGGATGATGCCTTGAGTCATACTTTCATCACTTTTCAGAAGTTGGACCACTCAAAATTTGTCATTTCCCCATGCAATCCAGGTCTAAAGATTGTCCAAGAGAATTCTATCTATCACAAATTTGGGATTAGATTAGTTTAAAACTTTCCCCTCTTCCCACTCCTCCTACACTAACCGGCTCACTGGGAAGACTGACATTGAATGTTCAAGTGAGAACAAAGCATATGCAGCCCACATTGATTGAGATTGGCTTGGAGCCTGGAGCCTGTAACTTCATTACTCAATAATCAGTTTATAAAACATGTGTCCTGTATATAATTTGCCCTGTATATTATCTGTGCTTTCTGCACATGGAAGAAGAAATATCATAACACTTCTTTGTCTTTGTTGTGTTGAATAGGGTTAGGCAACTTGACAATTTTCTGTTTGCAGGCAATGATTTCCACAAGCCCCTATCTATCTATCTATCTATCTGGCCAGCAGGCCATTTAGGTACAATGGCAAAGAGTGATACACAGGACATGCACAGGGATCTGAAGACAGGGAGTAAGTTTAGGCATTATCTCACATCCACTTTGTACCATAACAAAATAAAATGTGTAATATATCCTGTTATGGTCACGTGGTTTTGTTGTTGTTTATGAGTCTTCAAGGATCCACTTTATTGTTACAAAACTTCTGTGACCTCACAGAAGGGGGCCACATCAAAGAGCATTTGTTTTTCTTTTCCTGCAGCAAAAGACAGAAAAAACTGTTATGTTGCAGAATATAAGTTACCCCATGGGCTTGTGTATAGGTTTAAAAAATGTAGCAAAAATGCGACAAGGATTCCACCACCCTGAGGCCAGGTACAAGGAGGCCAGCTTGCACTTCAGTGTGTGTGTGTGGTCACACTTTATTTTGCTTAAAGTACGACAGCTGTGGATGAACAATTTTAAGTACTGCAACTCAGTGCACTTTCTAGAGCAACAAAGTGGACATGAGGTAACGCCCCTTCTTGCACATGTTACAGTGCTGGTCTAGAGGATAAATTAACACAAGGGAGCTATTTTCACTCTTAACAAGTATGTCTGTCCAAAATTTAGCCAAACAAATCAAGTTTCTAGCACTCTGATAACTGCATCTCTGCACAGGCTGCAGACTGCAGAATTTTATATGTGTAGAATTTTCAAAAAAAGCTTGGTAGGACATTAACTGCCTGGCAGTTTCAGCTGGTGAGTAATGATCACATAGTAGGAACTTTATTCATGTCCACTGCTTGTCTCCCTCTTTTAAACTTATCAGCTGTGATTCATTGCTTAACGTTCTAAGAGGGTAAATGAGATTAAATTTCCATCAATAAAAAAGAAATTAAATTAAAGCAACAGATTCGGACAGGTTTTGATTTAGTGAAATAAAAAGGCCTCATATTAATCATACTTTTTCTAGGGATTCTATACCGTTTATGCTTGGTGTATATATCTTCAATGCACCACAAAGTTCATAAGTATGTGTGTGTGCATACACATAAACTTTCATGTCCTAGTTATATACTATGCAGTTTATTTCATAGCAGCCTTTCTTCTTCAGTTCAAACAATTCATAGCATGTACTACTGATTCTTTTGGTACTGATTACAAAGTGCAAAACAGAACTTTCTTCATAATGCTGTGAACTAATACTCTTAAGCCTGCAACCCTGTTCATTTAACTCATTATTATTTCCAAATAAACTAGAATAAATGGGATTGCGTTGTCTGTGTTATTCTGTATATTCCAGCTTCAGGCAGTTATTTGGCATAAACAAAGATTCTCTTTAAAGAGTTTGGTTTATAGTTAAGCTTGAGAATGGATGAAAAATTACTCTGAGGGAAAACAGGTACCACACAATTACAGCTATGGGATATCTTGAGCAGGAATGGAAAATTATAATTAAACAAGCCGTTAGATCCATAATTTAATTTCATTTATTTATACAACTTATATACCATTCTGCATAGAAAAAAAAAGTGAAATTTGCAAGTAAAAATAGAAAACATTAAAAAATAATAGAAACTACTTTTAAAATTCTGAAAGTCAGTCAGCAGATAAATACGTACAGTAATAAATCCTACAGATTGGCCCAAGACATTTTGCTGCCTGAGAGGGAATAACAAATGAAATCCACTCATTCCAAGTCAACGTGCATTACTTATTTATTTAAAATACTTTACCATGCCTTTCTCCTTGAAAAGGGACACAAGGCAGCTTATAATACTGGACAATGTTGAGACAATGAAAATAGAACACTTATCAAGAACATTAAAGTCAACATTCAAGGCTAAGAACAAAAATTA
The DNA here is from genome assembly GCA_023846285.1 of Phrynocephalus versicolor. Lineage (NCBI taxonomy): Eukaryota > Metazoa > Chordata > Lepidosauria > Squamata > Agamidae > Phrynocephalus > Phrynocephalus versicolor. The sequence goes on along the minus strand of JAHTLZ010000240.1, from coordinate 18,023,648 downwards.
TGAAGGGGCACCTTACATCAATAAAGTAATCAACAACAAATAAACAAAGGGGAAATGTTACTCTGATTGAAGAAAAACTAAAAGTAGAATAATACAAGTGTTGCTACAAACTCAGTCCAAGCAAAATTCAGTAAAGCAAAACCAACACAAAGTGTGCTACTTATTAGACATGGGCATGACTAGGCGAAATTGTCGTTTCCGTTTTCGGTTATCATTTCCGTTACGTAACAGTAACGGTAACGATAATTAAGCCATCAGAACTCGAACTCGAACCAAAAAAAGAAAAATTTGGTCGGGTTTTTCGTTGTCATTTGTGGCATCACGGCGATCGCGCAATGCGAAGCACAGAAAAAGTTTCAAAAAGTTTTTTTTAAAAAAACCCGACTCCCGGCCAAAAAAAGCAGGCGAAAATATGCCTGCCTGAGACTTTGCCACCTACCAGAGGGGGGTCCCTTCTGGGGGGTCCCTGGCCTTTCCCCCCTCTTCTCCTGTACTGGACTGCTTGCACCAGGCTGGGGGGGGGTCATCCTCATCATCTCGCCAGTCGCCATGCAGTGGGGGGGGATCCAAAATGGCGCCCGCAATTTTTCTTTAGAAATTGTGGTCAAAAAACACACCAAATCACCACAGAAGCATGTGACATTTATTTATTTTAAATGCCTGAATTTTAATAGTAGCAGCAGTGGGGTTTTTTATAGCAATAAAACATCGTATTGATTTTATTTTATTTTATTTTATTTTATTTCTTATTTTTTTAGACCTGCCCATTTGGGCTGGGCATAGGATTGGACCATGCAAATTTTTTGAACCATTCCACCAATGCCATTGCCAGGTTTTTGACTGATACTTCTGGATGTCTCGGAGGGCATAAAAAGCTGAGGCACATTCCAGAAATCGCAGTTGGGTGTACGGATGTGGTTGAGGGAGGAGGGCTGGCTGCTGGTGCTGGTGTGATCTGATCGAGATTGAGGAGGGAGGCTGGAGGCTTTAGGATTTAAGTTAGGCAGGCAGGGAGGGAATTGAATTTAGAAAATAATTTCTTTGATTCCCTGCAGCTTTGTCTGCTGAAGGGAAGAGCAGTTTATTCTTTATTTCTTCTCTGGCAGTTTGTGAGGATTTTTTCTGATATTGGATAAAGGGGGAGGTTCGACTGGGAGTGGGAGGTGTGGATTTATTTTAAAAATATATTATATACTACCATTTATTTTCTATTTTCCCAACTTCAATTTGCTTGCACACACACACATTTGGGGTGCAAGCCAAGAACAGAACCTCTATCCTAAGTGATATCCTAGCTGCTGCCCACTCGCCTGCCCACCCGCGCTGCCACCCACCTGTGGCCCGCGCCACCGCCCGCCCACTCGCCCACCCATGCCTTCCCACTGCCACTGTTGCTGCCCGCCCATGCCCCACCACCACCGCCCGCCCGCACCTCCCCCCACTACCCACCCCCCGCCCTGCCTGCCGCCTAAGGCACACAGTTTTAGCAGCAGTACAGCAGTTTAACGATTGTGCCACAAGGCTCCTAGTACATAACAACTCATCTAAAAGTCATATCATGGTAGTCAATAGGAATGAACACCTTACAAAAAAATTTGTGTGTAGAGTGCCCCCCCTCTCGACTTCTTTTCTTGTGAGACTGAAACATTGAAAAAACTACTTGGATTAGTAGCAAAACATTTCAATACCATAGTAAAAGAAGTCCAGTTGCCATGACTCAACTCCCAAATAACCTCACTTGGATAACTAAGATTCTCCACAGAACAATCTACCTGCATTAACAGCTCTGTATGCCCAGTAGAGTTTTGTACTTGAATTTATGAAGCAGTACAACCCATACTGTATCTTACATATCACACTGGTTTTGGAAACAGAAAGTTATGGATCCAGAAGCTGCGTTTAGCTTGGTGGGTCAAAAGTTGTATAAAACCATATATAGTTGGACTCATCTGTATTATCTTCAATTGATGGTATTTGCAATTTGTAATAAAAGCCTAAATCTAGTTGTTAGTCCCAAATAGCGTAGACGAATTAAATCAATTGTGAAATAACAAGTGGATACTTGTGATAATGCCACTGAGTCAATGGGCCTATTTTTAGTTAGAGCTTGCAAGTGAATTTAAGCTTTGACTAGTAATGGACACATATTCAATCATGAATGCAAATGGAAACTGAAGCAAAGAAAACAGAAGAGTGAGACTCAGAAGGGCACTGGGGGGGGGACCAATAATACGGGAAAAAGTTGAGGGCAGTAGGAAAGAAAGGATGAAATATGAGATGTGTTGATTCCATAAATGAAGTCACAGCTTTAGATTACAAGAGTTGAGCAGGGCTAAAACAGGTCATTCTGGAGGTTGTTCATTGATAGGTTCATCATAAGTCAGAGGTGACAAATCGAGATATAACAACAACAGAAATAGTCCAAACTCTATTGTTTAATTCTAAATTTTGTCCCCAGCTTACCTGACAAGAGTTCTATACTGAATCTTGATGCACTCTATGATAGTATATATGATACATCATCTCTTCTTTGTTGTGACCAGTATTCTGAAATTTGACTCCGGGGGTGTTCCACAGAACTGTGGTCAAGTCACAGGAAACTGTACAACCATGGAGGTGAAGGTGGGAAATGAATCCAAATGTATTGTGAACTTGGCAAAGGCATAGACAGAACCAAGACATCACCAAGTCTGGCAATGTTCAGTCTGCTTTAGACACAGTTTTGCTACAGATCTGTAGAAATATAGTATACACACTATAAAGTTAAAGAGAATATCATACAGCCAAAAAGTCTCTTTCTGTGGTGCAAAGGTGCTGCAGTGTCTCCTATACCACTGAATACTTTGCAAAGCAAAAAGCAAAGCCAAGTGTTCTGCTTATATACAGCCCCATACCATTTCAAGTAGTCTCTGGGCAGTTTACAGTTTTTAATTACAGTATGCAGGCTACACATTGCCCCCCCCCCCCAGCAAGCTGGGTACTCATTTTACCAACCTCGGAAGGATGGAAGGCTGAGTCAACCATGAGCCTGCTACCTGGGATTGAACCCCAGGTCGTGAGCACAGTTTTACCTGCAGTACAGGCATTTAACCACTGTGCCATGGGGCTCCTAATTGAGACCAATGTTCGCAGGAAGTTGTGCCACATGTGAGTCCCCAAAGCATAATTAGTGCTGTGCATACCTATTCAATTCTAGGATTTGGGCTGATATCCATCCCATGCACAGCCAGACAAGGTTCCTTTACAGCTGGAGGGGGGGGGATAAAGGGAATGTTGTTTGAGACTGTACAGAACAAGACCAAATCTCTTCTTGAGGTGACAGGAGCAAGTTACCATATTTTAAATTATGGGGTTATCAACTACTGCCACCAATTTTGTAATACTACAGGACAGTGGAGACCATAAAACAAGAGTCTTAATGTGCCTCAGGTTCAGGTTGCCTAAACCCTGAGTAAGACACAAATCATTCCATAGTAGAAGTTTAGGCTCCTGGGCCCCACTGGCTTGCTAATTTGGGGTCTATTGTTTGAGTTAATAAAAAATAATGTCTTGTTTATTTACAGTAAGCATGGTGATGTGGAAAAATATGGAAGATTTGACCAACATTAATAGAATGCATCCTTAATGCAGCATGATCCCTGTGTGTTTCTGCCACTACACCTTGAAAAATTGATCTTTTCATACCACTCATCATTCAAGTGTGGTCTTTGTGCTTTTTTGCAGCAGGGGAAATATGCTGAGGAAAAAAATGCAGCAGGGAGACGGAGATTAGCTGTAAGTAGCCACAGAAGCATGATATCTTAATTCAAAATTTGCCGTCAGGTGTTACCTGTCAGTTGTAACAAAATACTGCAGCAGTGAAAAATTCTTAAGCAAAACTGGCACATCCAAATTTGAGTGAAAGGCCTGGAATTTAAAGCATAAATGTATACGTACGCTTTCATTTTTTAACAAAAGGTGATGCTCACTGTGGGGAAAATGGAGAATGTGTCAAGCATAAGCCAAAGGTCTATTAACAACCCAAAGCCACATTCCACAGAAGTGATAGACCTGTATATGTCTTGGTGTGCAGTCGAAGAAACAACATGGCCAGGTATCTCTGTTCTGGTGATATATCATGTTAAAAAGAAAATCAATTTTTCAAACAAAGCTGTGATATTTCTCTTCAGCACTATGAATTCTACATGTACAGCATGTACCAGGAACAGGAAATGCTGACCGAAAGACACGTCACCTCCTTGATATGTATTTTTCAGGTAAACAGACAATCTATAATTTAGACTTCCAGAAATTAAATTAACAGAAACATGCCCAAGGGCTTACAGTGTTGCCATTAACAGGCTCATGGGTCTTTATCACAATAGTTGGCTGGAAACCTCCAAAAAAGAATTTTGGCCAAAGAATCTCTGAACAATTCTAGAAAATTATAGTGTTTTTTTTTGCTGATATATTATACATGGTTGGCATTTGCTTTGTGTCTAAGATGGTTGTCAAGCTATGATGTTGACTTCCAATTAAAATTTTGTATTACTAGGAATAGTGGAAAAGAAAACATTAACTTTAACATCAACAGTTAAGCCAACTTGTAGTTTTAATAGCAGTAATTCCATTGCATTAATAGGCTTTACATAAGTGCTGACTTACCAGTACTATTCAAAAATTAAGCCAAATTAAGTCTGAAGTTAGGATCTGTGACCTTTCCCATCTAATTCCCTTTCTAATAATAAACCTGCTAAATCCTGCTTACAGATAATTAAATCAGAGGGAGGATAAAATAATTTACACATAAACATTTGGGAGATTAACTTTAATGCACTAAAATATTGTGGAAGTTTTATAATGGTTAAAAGAGAGGAAGTCATACAATACCCCCTAAGGAGAGAATTCCATGAGGGCAATGTTACAATACAATGAGCTGGTCTTATTTCTCCATCAATTGTGTGGCTCAAAACAGTTGAAAGCCTCATAGGGCCTCTGATACCGAGCACAGCAAGTGGGCAAGATCCTATAGGAAGAGGTGATACAAATTAGCTGCTCAGTATATGGGCACTAATTCCTGAGCTCTTTATGCTTGCTGCTATCCCAACCCAGTCCAACTCACCCTAACCATTTTGATTGATGGCAGCACAGACACGGCTAGAAAGAGGAAGGTCCTATGAAAAAGGCTAGAATGATGCTTAGCCTTGGAAAGCGGACGGATTACTGAAGAGTTTTTTTGTGTGTTTGTGTAATATGAAACCAGTCTTATTTTGAAGCAAGTTAGAAAATAGATATGGTGGTGCTCCTTTGAACCATACCTCCCAGAAAACCTCAGACATCAAATTTGCTTTTCTAAGTTCTGTCAAGGAAATATGTGAGGAGTCTGGACATGAAGAGGCTGGTGAGCTCCAGAATTCTAGCTGCATGAGAGTGCTGCACTGATCTTGTGTGGCTAAAGCAAATCAACATATGCCAAGGCAATCCTAAACGGGAAGAGCCCCCCCCCTTTTTTTTAACTTTTAAAATGGGCTTTTGATCAGCACCACATTTGGCATAGTTGTAGCAGTCAGTCTTCTTTTGCTCTTTACCAAAGAGTCCTTTTTGTTTTTAAAAGAATTTTTTTTACCCCAGTACACAAATATCCAGATTTAGAATACCTCTATTTTAAGCTCATATTTTAACCTATCTTGCTTACCAAGGTGTGTTGAAGAGGCTCTGTATATGGACTTTTCTTTGTCCCAGAAATAAACCCTAAGTTCTCAAATGCAGTGAATACTTCAGCTTTCTCATTGTTTCTCATTGTTTTTCCTTCAGTGGTGTAGTCATAAAGCCTTATAAATATAATTTAAATAAGCTAATTTTTCAAATTGTTTCTACAGAGATCTGAAGCCTGTTCCTAGACTATACTATCATGTTAATTCATTAGTAAAGTTACGCGATAGAACAGTTCCACATGGAATAATAATTCTCTTTCCTACATAATGAAGAATCAGAATATTTGGGAGCCAGTTTGATTAAACTCCTTCCTCTCTCTAATTCTCTGCATAGGAAAGATTTCCATGCCCCCGTTGAGGGACATTTAGTTATCCACATCTAAAGTCCAAAGTGGTACAGTCCAAACATGCATATGCCATCCTGATGACAACCAAATGTTTTTATAAACCACCATGGATAATGTTGACAATTTCTCTTTGTTGTGCAGCAGCCATGGGAAGCAGAAATTCTGAAACAGAAAGGACTTTAGATGGGCAAGGGCTACAATTCTTCAGCCAAGTTCTGTTCAGCAGAAGTTGAACAAGGAATTTTTTACCTTAGCATCTTCAAACGTCTTACTTCAGCGTCCCCTCTCATCTTTTCCATAGTACTGGAAAGGCCTCAGCTCATAAGCAGAACACATACACTGTTTGACTAATGTTTCAATGCCTTACATCTATATTTTATTTATTTATTTATTTATTTATTTATTTATTTATTTATTTATTTATTTATATACCATGCCGATTTCCCCAAAGGTGAACTCTGGGTGGTTTACATAGCATAACATAACATCAGAAATTCAAGGAAAATAATAAAATAACAAAAAATCCAAAAATACACAGCAACAAACAAGTAATCGGCAAGCGGCATAAAATGCTGGTGTTTAAAGCCCTGGTGAACCACTGAAGGTAAACATAGAAGAAGGGTGGATCCCAGTTCTGGCACATAGAACAAAGCAAAACAAAACACACTTGTGTTCCTTAGGGTTTTTGGAGTGCCATAAAACATGAACCAGGGATTTTCATGTTAAATCATTATCACAGTGGGGAATTGAACTCTTAGGTATATGACTCCATAGCCAATACCAAAACTGCTGAGCTATCCATTATGTAAGAGGACCTTTACGTGAAAAAATGAATGAAAGAAAGAGCAAAGTCTGCTTATATATCACACTGTAGTGATTACAGCCCACTCTGGGCGGTTTGGAATGTAATTATGCGGGCTACAGATGAAACCCCCTCCCTCCACCACTGCAAGCTTGGTACTCAATTTACTGACAACCTTGGACGAATGGAAAGCAGAGCCATCTACCTAAGACTTAACCTTGAGTTGCACGTAGAGTTTTGGCTGCAATACTGAGGTTTAACCACTGTGCCATGAAGCGAAGCACTCACAAAGGAAGCCAAAGCAAAAGCAATATGATTTTTTTCATTGTGCCACATCTAATAAATACGTGCCCAGATATTAACAATTATACTGAAAAGAACTAGGGGAGTCAAACAATGAGCTTGCTTTAAAGAAAATAATAGAGCTGTGATACCGAATCCAGCACTCCAGATATTTTGTACCACAACTCCCATAATTCCAACCCTGTGTTGCCAATGGCAAAAGACTGTGGGAGTTGTGGTCCAAAACATATAGTGTGCCAAAGGTTCACCACCACTGCAATAGAGTGACAGCCCTGCACAGCAGGCCCAATATTGTTCATTAGTGTCTCCAGCTTGATTTCAGAGATTAAAGTCCAAAGTGGTTGATTTGGTTCAATGCTCTTATTCTAAAGCATAACCATTAGAAAAATATCCATTTTAGATTGGCACTAAGATTTCAACAAACCCTGCATACTACGGAAGGGAAAGTGATAGAATTAATGTGAATCACAGTCCTGAATATTCATTTGTATTCGGCTACTTATGAATTCGAATGCATTCTCCAACTCATTCAGCACAAACTGCAAACTAATTAAGTGAGTCAAACTTTACATATATTATTATGTGTTCAGATGAAAACAAGATGTTATCATAATTAGAACTCAATTTAGTACTTTCTCAAAAGATACCAGCACCATAACAAAGTATCTTAGAAAATCAGATAAATATTATCAAACAGTGCAAATTCATTTAGATAACTGAAGATTTAGCCAATTGTATGAAACTGTATAATTATTCTCTCTGTGATATGATGAAAAAGTGTTTCATTCACTATTTAAAAAGGAAAAGATGCCAAGCCATTTCTAACATTTAAATTTTGAATTTCAATTACAAATTGAAATATGTTTAATAATGGAACAGCAATATGAAATGTAAGGAAACTTTAGTCTTCACATCTATGCATATATACATTCTACATGACTATATATATGGAACCCTGATTTATAGATCCTTCCAAAGCAAATGTAGTGTTTTTGACTAAGTGACAGGGAAATCTGTAGGTAAGAGATCCCCGTAAACATAGTTTTGGGTGTTTCTGAAACCAGTGTACTTCTGAGCTAAATAGGGCAATAGTATTCTACAAATCAGACCCTGCTACAAAAAATATGAACAACCTGTAAACACAGAAATAAAGAATGATGAGAAATCAGCTCTGGTTTATTTATGATTAGAGTTTATTCAGGGTCTGATCACAACTCTGTATTCAGAATCTTTAAATATCCAAGCACTTTGATTCACACATCCATAGTACATGTTGATTAATGTTCACGTTTTAAAAATGTGCATAAATGGACTATGCACATTTTTGAAATGCATACAACAAGGGATGGGCACCAAATGAAAAACAAAATGCTCATTACATAACTAAACAAAATGAAACAAAACGAATCGGGGAAGCAGCATTTTGTTAGTAACTATATGAACCAGCATTTTTTAGTTTAAAATGAATCAATTTGTTTCTCTGTAAAACATCTCCTCTGAGTCCCAGAGGCACCAAATTTGGTGTGAGTCTTCCATGCACACTCCCCTTGAAGATCTCCAAATTTGGAGAGATTTTGGATTCAGGGAGCCAAGTTATTCAACTTCTAAGGTGGTGACCCCAGAAAAAAAGCATTTAGTATTGCAATGATGTGCTTGAAAATAGTAATCCCAGGCAGCTAGCAGTGCGGAAATTACAGTGGGGCTCATTCAAACTCTCCTCTTGAAGCACCCCCAACTTGGATAGGTTTGGGTTTTAGAGAGCGGAGTTATTGAACTCCAAAGGGGCTGCAGGGGGACTTAATTGAATGAGAGCAGATTGGAGTGCTGGGGGGAAGCTGTCAATTAACCCTATAATGGCAAAGCATGCCTAAGACACTAACTACTTCCATTAAAGCACCTCCCCACCTCATTTGAAGCTTAATATCGCTGCCCCCAGAAACCCTAACTTTTCCAAATTTCAAGATATGCCTTTAAATCACTTGGAGAAGAGAAGCCTACTATTCACATTATACAATTTTCCATTGAATATTTTTAAATATATTTAATGGAAAGTTACTGATCTCCCCAAATTTGAAGGGCTTAAAGGGGATAGTCCAAAGTTCAGACCAAATTTGGTGCTTCTAGGACTGTTTTATAGAATAAAGAATCAGTTTGTGACTGGTTCATTTCATATGATTTTTTTAAAAAAATGTTTCTAACAAAATGAAATGAATCACAGGGGAATGAAGTGAAACAAAACAAATCTCAATTTTTAAATTTCATGCCCATCCCTAACTGTGCACACATTTGTGCACAAATGTGAAAGTATCTAGGAAACTGTATGTAGTACAATATAGTCTTGATACAGAAAAACCCTATTGGTTTGATGGTTACCCGCATCAAACTAAATTTCTTAATGTAAGTCAGATAACCTCAAGGGGTTTGACCTACTGGCATGTCCTTGAACTCAAGGTAGCATTGTAGAATTTAGTTGGAGGTAAACAAAGGAATTGCAATGGGAAATAGAAAACCTTGCTGTCCATTTTTGTTTGGTGAATATTTGTGAGTTATACTGCTTGGTACTGAACAAAGCCAAACAGCTGTTAGATATATTCAAAACTCACGTTAGAATCATAATGATTGCCTCCCAGAGTTCAGTAAGACTCGCTTTTAGGTAGGTATGCACATTTTGCAGAATGCATTTTTAATCAGTAATATATTTTAGAATATTCCCTGTGATTGAGCTTCATATTAATCACAAATATTTATGAAAGAAAAAAAATCATGTTGCAAATATGATACAAGTACAGTATGTATGGCTTATGCATTGGTATCCTAAGACAAGTCCAGATGTGACTGTTCTTGTTTGTTAAAATTCCATATACAGTATATACTTTAAAGGTTACACAACTCCCATATAGGGCTCTGCAACCATGTTTGGCAGAAGGTAGTTACAGAGTTTCTATGGTAGACATCTGGCCCTTAGAAGCCCAAAACCAGCAATTCCCAAGTATTTTCAACTCATGGCTCTCTTGAGCATAGGAGAAATGGTGAGAGGTGCAGGGCAGGCATGGACGTAAAGGAGCTGGAGCAAGAGGAGCAGCAGTAGCACTGCTGGCACAGTGAAGAGACAGGGAGAGGATTCTGAGGCATCGCTGGCTGGGGTGCTGCAGTGCACACTTTGGGAACCACTGCCCTAACCTGATGTTACTGCTGATAGAGACTGGCACTCCTGGAACTTTGGCACCTTTCACATAAAGTTGTGTCTGTTCCTTCTATGATTATATTGGCTCTTGAAATGTAACAGTTTGCTATATGGTTGTTGTTGTTGTTGTTGTTGTTGTTGTTGTTTCCTTGCCCTCTTTCCATTCAGTAGCTGCAGTTGAAAGGTCTCTGCAGCTCCAGCACTTAGTTTCACTTTCACCACACGTTGTGGCTCAGCGAGGCCAGCAAGTGGGTTGTGACCATCTGGTTTAAGAAGGGGAATGGGTGAAACAGTGGGAAAGAGCTTTTATTAATTTTAGATTATTTTTAGCAGTTTCCTCGCTTGTGGTTGAGCAGTGGTGGTGGGGGGTTGCACTCTCGGGATGAAGATAGCCTTAAAGCTGCTGTGGGTGGGGGGGAGGTGGTTGCTAATCCCCTATAGATATAAAGATCCCATTTGTTTTAAGGTGCAGAAGGGAGGACTCACAGACACCTCCCTGGGGTATAGGGGACTTTAATGTCCTGTTACTTAATAAAGTTATGGCCCTAGTTAACCCAAGAACCTGTGTTTCAGCTTTTTATTCTTAGCTGGGAAGGTAATGTGACTATTTCTAAGAAATATGTTTTACTTGGAGACTCATGGCATAATGGTTAAATAGCTGTATTGCAGTCAAACTCTGCTCATAACCTGAGGTTCAATCCCAGGACTGGGCTCAATGTTCACTCAGCCTTCCATCCTTCTGAGGTCAATAAAATGAGTACCCAGTTTCCTTGGGAGACAATGCATAACCTTCATAATTAACTTGTAAGCCACCAAGAGTGTGCTTACAGCACTACAGTGTGGCATAGAAGCAGCACACTTAGCCTTACTGAATTATCTGAGGGATTAATTTAAAACAAAATACCTGATAGAACTGAATAGGTATTGTTGTGTATAAATACATATTAAAAACATTGGGAGTAGGCACTTTACTTTTCAGTCCAAGATCTCTTAAGGAATCACCTGGAGTCATTTCCTACATCTTTTCTTTATTAACTTTTCTGGTGTAATATGCTTACACCAGCTTCGCTCAATAGAAATTGATCTCATGCAGTAGGCGGATATATAACAAAAGGACTTTTCCAAGGGCAAAGGTTTAATGAAGTTGCTTGTTGTTTCATCAGAATATTATCAATTGATTGATTGATTTAGTTAATTTTACCCCAACTTTCTCCCAAACCTGAAACTCAGGATTGCTTGGAATAAGATTAGCTTTTTTAAAAAGGTGTGGAGATAAATATACAATATTATAAAAACAAAACAGTATTAATTTATCATGGCAAAGCACAATTAAAACTGTAAATAATTTAAAAGTACACCAAGCATCTACCTGTTAAGACTGCCAGGAACTCAGCTAAACAAAAAAGTGTTTACCAATAGGGGTAAGGACAGCTAACAGTCATGTAAAATGAAGTTTGACGGCCAAAGAGCAGTCATCCAAGATGTCTTCTCTTTCAACCCCATTGGATGTGAAAATGGCAAGACTGGGAGAAGGGACTTTTCCAAACAAGGCTTGATGTGGAAATAGTTAATATTTCAGTTAACCTGGACCCACAAAGCATAGGACTTTATATGCTATTTCCACTTTAGAATGGCCTTTATGTAACTGGATAACTTGCAACTCTTGCGCCAACATTCACACTTCTTGTGTCTGCTGGTTCAAAACTGCTTCTTTGTCTAGGCATTTGTAGGTGATTATATTATTCAGCTTGTTAGCTGTTTTTTGATTTATTATGTGAAGACTGTATTACCATGTTATGCCATTGCATCATTAGGACTAGATGTCTATGATGGTATTTGCAAGATAGATGAAGAGACTGGTGGATGGTCTAAAATCATTTTAAGGAATAAAAAATAAAATGCAATTGCAATTTACTTTAATTGGATTGCATGGTTACAGAATATTTTATATTAACTTACATTGGCTGCTGTTGTCCATAAATGGGCTTCTGATAAAGAAGAGGGGGAAAAGTAGCTTTCATCACTTCCTCAATATCTTCTAACACTCTGCTCCAGTGCATCAGGGGACTTCTACAAGAGGGATGGAGATGGTAAAGGACACTGTAGGAATTTTGAGGAAGAGACTTGCCAAATAGCTGCCTCACTTTTCTGCTACCATGAATGGGCATGTCTTTTAAAGTATGGCCTCTTCCTCAACATTAGAGGTAGGAAAAGCTTTTCTTCCCCATGTATTTTAGAATAAAGCTCCCAGAATCCCAGATCACAGGCCATGCTGCCTTGGACACCTGAAGACTGAATTGCAAAACACATGGAAGGCCAATGCTTATTCCACTCTACTCAGATAGAAGGGGCCTTTTTGCTTTTAAAGGAACTCTACTAATATGAAGGTTCCCCTGGACTCTTTGCTTTCCCCTGTAGTTGCAACAATTCCATGGTTGTCTCAGATATACATATACCCCAGAATATCTTCCATTTCTAGAAGGGCTGCTCTTAATCTAGTACTTTGCAACTTGATGGAATGTAAGTGGCCTTGAGTATATCAAATCAATCAATTAGTCACAAACACTAAAATATGAAAATTTTTGGAAAGGTGATATATAGTGATATGAAAGCGGTATCAGCTGGGCATGCATTTACCGTGAAGGTGTGTGTGCATGAATTCTCCTGTCTTTGCTTTTTACTATGAAAAGTGGGGGTGCATGGTTTTAGCTTTGCACAATATCTGGTGCCTCCCTCAGTGCAAAATAAATCAGTGTCAGGATGTGACTACAGAGTACGGACATGTAAATTCACTTGGATTCACTTGCTGTGAAGTTGCACTGGGGACTTGCAGTCTACTCATTTTAAGTAGCCAAGCCATACTTAAAACTGATTGCAGTTTTATTTATAGCTCTGCAGGTGGCGCTATTCAAAGACCCCAATTAACAAACTACTTCTCTTAACACTTTGTTGCATTGTTAGCTTCTGACATTGCTCTCCGTTCCCTCCGTTCTTAATAGGCTTTTAAAAATATCTTAAGGGATTAATGGCCCCCAGGAGAAGGTTTGGGGGGGGGGGAATAAAGAGTTTTTGGACAGAGGCTTTGCTGTCGTGTGTGTGTGTGTGTGTGTGTGTGTGTGTGTGTGTGTGTGTGTGTG
>JAHTLZ010000240.1:17997715-18010172 GCA_023846285.1 Phrynocephalus versicolor | reverse complement strand
TGTGTGTGTGTGTGTGTGTGTGTGTGTGTGTGTGTGTGTGTGTGTGTTCATCACCTCAGCAGGTAAAAGGTGAGAAGGAAGGTGCTTTGTGCATGAGAGAGTGTGCACACAGCTCATCTTTCCTTTCACCTTCAATTTAAGTAATCTGAACTAATGTAAGAAGATGTGTAGTTTTTTAAAAAGTTGATGGGCTCCCTGGTGAAAAAAAATACAGATTGGAGTGGAAAATCTGGGCTGAGTAAGTATTTTCAATTCTGTTGTGTGATCAATGGGAAAACAAAATTAAATCTGCCCGAACCCAACTTGTACAGTTTTTGCTAATGTGGTCACCCTCTCTGACTGCAAACAGTTTCAATTTATGCCCACGGTGGACCCTTCAAATCCACATTTCAACATAGGTGTGTTTTAGATGGCTATTCTTGTCACTAAATAATCCTTCTTTGTCATACTGTGGGAAGGTGATAACTGATAAAATTGTACTGGCACATAATCTGCAAAAAGAGATGCCAAAAAGAAAAATTCTTCAGATCTTTTATTCAATGCTTGATTTATATGCCTAATCAACAGGGCCCTTAATTGCAAATAGAATTCCAGGAGCTTTGCAGTGTTTTGCAACCTAAAGCAAACTTCATTTATGAGACAGACCCACAGTACCATAAATCTGTGACATTGTGAGTGGAACACAGCCCCAAATGACTCCTCATATAGCATATTAACTCTTGAAGGAGTAAATGAGAGCTATAATTCTTCTCTACCAAGCTTAAGTATTGTTTAAAAGGAATGCACATGCTGTTTCCCTTGTCATTGAGCTATAAGAAAAATAAAGGTGCTCAAGATGAATGTATCCAAAATTGGCAATGCAGTAAGTGCATAAAATTTTAACGTGGTGTTTAGTTTTTAGAGTTGTTTTTTAAAGAACAAATATAAATCCATATGTAACAACTTTTGGCTGAACAGGCGTTTTCCTTCCTACACAAAGTGGCAGAAAATTATATGTCTCACCACTAACGATTCTGTATTCTGTTAGCCTTTAACTATAGCAGTTGAGGATAAATCTGAAGCCTTTTTAGAATTGATTCTAAATGAATATATTTTAGAGAATGTTAGCACTGCAGGATGAAAGGGAGTGAATACTGCTTTCATTCTCACTGAATTCCATTAACATTATGACTAATGGGACACTGTTTACTATTATTGCCTTTATTTATAACACTTTACAGTATAAATCGGAATGAAAGCAAGATTTTGTCCCAAGCAAAGTGGCATTTAATGAGATGGGATTGTACTTCCTTACTCAATAAGCACTAAAAGCCATTTTCAAGTGGCCGCCGTACCCCTGGGAATTTGTGCACACCAGTTTCTGAATTAGCTATTTATGTGTCAGTGAATCCACATAAGAAACTTCTTCAAAATATCTTCATAAAAATGTAGAACATTTAATCAGATGTGAAAAGGCTGACCTTTCAGTCCATGCTGCTTTGCAAAGTGAAATACGGAAGGTTTGGCCATGTTATCGGTTTGATTCCACATGGGTGCCATGATCTGAACCTAGCACGAGAAAAAGTGGGCAGAAATGGGACTCCTTTAGTCACCACATTGGTTTCTTCTCTTCAAAACAAAAGAAGAATCTGCTGTCCAGACACTTTTTGAAGACCAAATTTGTAAACCAGAATCAATCTAGACATTTGTCTGCCCTTCTCTCGAAGTTAAGTTTTAAAACCCTTTAGCTAAGAATGCTAAAAGGAACTCGATTTAAAAAAAAAATCAGTTACTTTTCTCATGCCCTGAAATGACAGCATATAGTGTTTTAAGCCTACCTATAAATCTGTAAAAGTACCCTGCTCCACCCTCAATAACAGGCACAGCCATATATCAGGGTTGATTTTACTACAAGTAATATGAAGACAGATATGAGCTCTCAAAAAAAAATCAAATACACAAGAGTCAAAACACAAGGGAAAGGAAGAGAGAGAAAAGAGAAAGGAAGGGAAGTTACTTTGATATAACTTTGTTAAAGTTTTCATTTATTTTCTACCCTAAACAAAATAAAACAAATGTGTTGCTTGTCTCCTGTCATGTTACAAAGTCAATCACAATTACTCCACAACATTTCAGGCCGAAGTAACTTATATCTTTTTCCCCATCTTAACAGAACATAATTTCATATTTAATTTCCTCTTTATTCCATCCATATTCTAACTTTCTTTACTTACATCTATTTTCATCTAATACAAAAGATAGAGATAGCAAAATACAATATTGAACTAGCCTGTCTATTTTCATCCAACACAAAAGATAGAGATAGCAAAATACAATATTGAACCAGCCTGCCTAATCTTAACAGTATACAGTACTCAGTCCTGATATTTAATTCTTCAATTAGCCAAACAGCTTAGAATACTTTTAACTGACTTAATGTATTGTGGGAGGATCCTGAAGGCATAAGACTTGAGTCCAGTTGTCCGACCAGCGGAGCGATCATGCCCCTTGCCATTGGCACGTTTTATTACATATCATTTACATTTCAGAGTATGTACAACATCAGTGATTAGTTACAGGGGTAGAGGTGGCATATGCTGGTTGGATGCTCTATAGGGAATCACCTTGTGAAGAGAGCATGCTTTGTACAGTTATTGATTACAATAACACATGTCCTTGCTTTTTACAGACAGGAGAGGAGTTAATGAGAAGTAGATAAGAATAGATGAGGGGTAGACAAGAATATGTAAAAGGAAATGAAAAGCAAACAGGATTAGAAAGGAATTATCCCAGTAACCAAGAGTAAATAAATGGAAGATGAGCAGAGCAGAGTCAGAGTGAGTAAACAGGCCGAGTAAATGAAAAGTAAATAATAGGTAACCCAAGCGAGGGATTCCAAGGTCTGCAACATGTGGATTTTAGGCAGAGGAATTCTATCAGGAGGCTTTTCCCTCTCATGAAATGGAAATGACCCCTAGGCCTTATCCCAACTGTCTGAATCAGACTCTATCAATATATAATAAATGTCATCAATAAGATATACAGTATTTACCTATTATTCTAAGATATACCTAATTTCAAAAGCCTTCTATAACTCAAGTTAGTTCTTTATGGACTATTATAAAAGAGTTACATCTTGGTCTATAGATTTCACCTTATGTATAAAGGTTCCTATCTATAACTAACTGCCAAAATTCTTTTAAATGTCTAACAGATTAACATTTATCTATATTTCTGGTTGGTCTTCACATTTCCATTTCCCATTTCCCATATCATGACAATCAGTTCATAGCTTTAGAAAATCAAATATAGAGAACAAACTTTTTATGTAATTGATTCACTAAGCCAGAAAATCTTTTTCTGGTTCTCTTTTTCTGCTAGGTCCTTTATCTTCATAAGTTGTTTTTCTTTCTTGTTAGCTGCTTTGCTGCTGGAAAGTTCCCAATATCTTCTCTCCTATGTATCCATATCCATAACCAATAGAATATATGTGTTTATTTTCCTTTTCTCTGGATTCTCTGGATTTGGCCTCTCCACAAATTCATCCACACATATTTTATTGTATTTGTCTACAGATTGAGATTAGTTCTCCGTTCTGGTTCTATCTCCTGATCAAGACTAATTCCAGCTCTCTTCACAAGTTGATCCTGCAAGGTTTTTGTTGTGGTTATCTGTGGAATAAAACCAGTCCTCTTCTCTTGCCCTATATCATGATCAAGATTAAAAATCTCGGTACCCTCAGAAGGTGGTTCCATCTGTGATGTAAGAGTGTCTATAACTTTCTGTAAACCAAGTAGAATTCTATTGGCAAACTTTTTCATCTGACATAATTTGCCAGATCATTATGTTCTTATAGCTCCAATCAAAGGGTTAATATCACTAGTAGTTGTGGCTTCAGCCACTCAGTTTCCAAGAGGGAGGGGTGTAGAAGCAGGAGACTGGATTGAAGAAAAATAAAAGTGAAAAGAAGCAAAAAGCGAGGAGAGAGCTATTATCCAGCAGTTTATTTTGAAAACATTCTAGTCCAACCAAGGTCAAATACACATTCCTTTGAAAATCAGCTTTCCCAGTGCTGCTCTCAAACTATGTCCTTACGTCCACCACATAGAAGGAAACCAGTTGGGTTTTTGTTTTTGTTTTTGTTTTGTTTTGTTTTTATTATTTTGTTTGTTTGTTTTTGCTTCTTGCTAGAAAAAAGGTCGGGTTACATAATCTTGAAAGTAAAATGGAGCAAGAACATGTACTTTGGATTTGCCTTTGTTCTAAAGAGGCCTTCTTATGAAGCCAAAATATTTACCAACCAACCCCCTTCCCCTCTAAAAACCAGACTCAATAGATGGAGCACTGCCAAGGTTTACAGCCACATGCATATGCAAGCTTGCACACACACACACACACACACACACACACACACACGTGAGAAAGCAAGCAAGTGTTCAAACATGCACCGAGCAGGAAGGGAGTATAGCCCCTTGTACTTTACCACTGGTAGCTGTAGACAGGAGTGGGCTGGCTATTGAAGCCAGTGCAGTCGC
Organism: Phrynocephalus versicolor; assembly: GCA_023846285.1. Taxonomy (NCBI): domain Eukaryota; kingdom Metazoa; phylum Chordata; class Lepidosauria; order Squamata; family Agamidae; genus Phrynocephalus; species Phrynocephalus versicolor. The sequence continues at coordinate 18,005,658 of JAHTLZ010000240.1, read as the reverse complement.
TGCCAGAGAAGAAGGAAAAATGACTGAAGATGTTTAAGCTGTCACCAACAGAGTCCGCTTTTTGAAAATAGAATAAAATTTAATAAAGGCCAAAACATAAAATTGGTTTTCATTTGGAATATATCCCATAATATTGTTATAAGTGTTACTTTTATACTGGAGACTGACATTTAAATTATTTTAAAATGTTATTGTTTCCCAGCAGCATTTTGAAAACACTCGCTTACATTTTTAATCAAAATTGCAAAGGTTGCTGTAGCTTTCTTTAAGTGAATCTCCTATGCTTTCAACACAAGGCAATAGCAAATACCAGTGAAGGCATTTGCAGCAGCTTACTAAGCAAATTGCCTCCCCCTCTTTGCAAAAGTCTTAAAGGTTTCTTGTACCTTCTGAAAGCAAAGATTAGACTGGAGGAGGAAATCAGTAGTTTGATGGAAAAAAGAAAAATGCTAAGAATGCAGCTATGTTCCATTTGGTTAACTTGTTGAAAGGTTTTGTGAGAATGATTTTAACAAACATGTTAAGCTCCATTAGGAAACAGAATTGCCACAGCTTGTGTAGACTGCTATGGTCACCAAAGGGATCTCCTGATAGCAATGATCTCCTATAAGTATGTCATAGCTATTAGCATATGGATCCTCTGGAAAGGGAAGGCTAAAGCAAGCTTCCCCACAGCTACAGATGTTTAGACCCATCTATGTCCAGCCTGTGCTAGTTCTGCATGCATTAAATATTTTCAGTTTCCTATGTGTTCCTTCATTAAAAACAATGAACATTCACATTTATTTTCATACCTGACATTTGCTACCTGACAAGTGGATATTGTACACATCTTCCCCTAAAATACATATCTTCATAAATTTATTTACCTGATGCTTTATGGGTGGCAATTTATCCCACTTTCTACAATGATCCAAAGAGTTCTTCAGTCAACAGAAGTGGCAGAAACCCTCCTGTCATTAGAAGAAGGAGTCAAGATGCATGGTTGCTGCAGTTGATGCTGCCACTTCCTATGCCTTGCCATCACAAAATAATATGGAGTAGGGATGGGCAATTCTAGTTCTGAAACAACCTGTGCGAGTCCAGGTGTTGTTCGGAAGCCTCCAACACACAAGCAGCAAATCTCTTACCTTGGTCTAGGCCCACATGGGGTTAAACTCCAATGAGGAAGCAGGGTGCAATGTCATCTTTGTTTCTTCGTGGTGCTGACAAATTAGACAGGGAGGTGGGATGATGCTTATCTCTGCACAGCTCCTGATTGGCCAGCACCACAGAGAAGGAAAGCATCACAGCCTGTTCCTTGTTGGAGCTCAGCTTCATGCAGATGCAGACCAAGGTAAGAGATTGGCTGCTTGTGTGTCAGAGGCTTCCGAAGACCACCTGGGCCTACAGGTTCCAAAACGAATTGCCCATCCCTAATAAGGAGTGTCCAGGTAGCAGCATGGCAGAAGCAACAATTGGTACAATGCCACAAGGTGCAGTAAAGCAATAAGATAGACAGTTTAAGTCAATTAAATTAAATTAAATTAAATTAAATAACGCAAGATTTAAACACAGGCAGATAATGGCTATGGCATGTGGCAGATTCAGTAGATTCTCTGTCCAGTTGATGACTTTGGCTTTTTAAAGTCATTTCTTCAAATTGGTTCTCTGCAATTTTTCTCCCTGTGGATCAGGAAGGAACATATAATTTATTTTAGAAAAGAAAGCAGCCCATACCAGCTAGTCTATTATTTCGAAACCAAATGTTTGCTTCTAACTTAAAAGGTTGATGCTGGTAATTTAAAGGAGAAAGGTTTATTAATGACAGTTTTCCAACACTGTGTTTTCAGAAATATTTACTTAGATTTTTCTAATTAGCAGACAGAAACTTAAATGTATGTGGATGATAGAAGCATATTAAATCGATTTTCCTACATAACACATTCTGTATATGAATATAGGTTTATATGTGTCATCTCCCCTTGAAGGTATAACTGAAGGTATAAATTGATAACACAATCTCAAACTCTATCCATGGATTTATGGCATCTTTACCTCTTAGAAGTTATATTGTGACTAAGATTATTTGACAAGCCTTGTGGATCAGTGGTTAAACTGCTGTACATCAGCAAAAAACTGCTCACAACCTGAGCTTCAATCCCAGGTAGCTGGCTCAAGGTTCACTCCCTCAGTACCCAGTTCACTGGCAGATGGGGAAGGTGATGTGTAGCCTGCAAAATTACTGTAACCTGTATACATTCTACATTAAAGAAGAAGCTATCACAGTCTCACCAAAGCATTATTTCTTCTTCTTCCTCTTCTTCTTCTTCTTCTTCTTCTTCTTCTTCTTCTTCTTCTTCTTCCTCCTCCTCCTCCTCCTGCTCCTCCTCATTTTGACTCCTGGAATGCTTTCCAGGGATGAGCTGTCGTGTTTCAGTGATTAAAGAGATGACAAAGGGTGATGTCTAACAAAATTCCCTTTACATATTTGAGGACCACACACTTACAGCTGGTAGAATAAAGTCGAGTATAGCTATTGTAGAAAGGTAATCTGCATTAAAAAAAAAAGTTCTTGTTCTCAGTTTAGACAGGCTGTCTTGACACATGGAGACAAGCTGTTAAGGAATCACTACTAAGCTGTGTGAGAGAGCTTGCCTCAGGCACAAAAACACAGTGATGGTGACTTGTTTGTTTCTTGGATGGGGATTCTGCATTTTTGCAAATTCCTCTTAGTAAAACTAGTGCATTTTCAGCCTGTAAAACTATATACACACGCATCCTTATATACCAGACACAAGGAAGCTAAAAGACGAAAATAGTCCACCCAGTGCTCAAATCCCTGAATCAAAGCAGCAGCTGTAGTAGATTGGCACAAGTTTATGATTTGCACAACCATTTAGCTCATCAGTGTGAACACCCTCATGAACAGTGAGTGATATCTCATCATCTTGCTGGCAAGAAAAAAATGTTGACGGTGCTCTTCCTCAGCTAAGGATTGGCATCTTTCACTTTGCGTACATTTCCACCATGGGAAAAACAGGTGCCCATAACGTGGAGTGGGCAAAATTATGTCCATGGGTCCTATATTTAGTACAATCCATACTGCACATCTGATCTCGTCTGATTTCGGAAGCTAACCAGGGTCAGCCCTGGTTAGTACTTGGATGGGAGACCACCAGGGAAGATCAGGTGCTGTAGGCGCCTGGAGTAGGAAATGGCAAACCACTCCAGTATTCCTGCCAAGAAAATTCCATGGACATGGGATCACGAAGAGTCGGTCATGATTATAACACACACACACACACACACACACACACACACACACACACCTTGTTTAGGTGTATCTTTAATGGGTCTTAATAATAATAATTGCTCCCATCACGTTGATTGTAACTTATGGTGACCCATTTCCAAGGTTTTCGTGGTACACAGTGCTCAGAAGTAGTTTATGCCCTTCTGCTGGGAGCATCCTAGGACTTACAGGAGCACTGAACTCCCAAGTTCTACCTGAGCTATCTAGCCAACTCACTGTCTTGTCAATATGCTTTAAAGTTCAGGCAGAGAGGGGGAGGCAAATTCAGAGAATTGTTAGGGGTGCACATTGCCAAAAGCTTAAAAAGTAGTGGAAGTCTGAAGTTCACATATTGATTTGAAGTACTGTATATACTCGAATATAAGCCTAGTTTTTCAGCCCTAATTTTGGGCTGAGAAAAGGGGCCCTCGGCTTATATGCAGGTCAGTACTTTTAGCCACAGAGGCAAGTGCTTGGGTCGGTGGCTAAAAGTCATTTTAAACATTGCGTGCCACTTCTCATGACCCCCCTCTGCATCACAGGGGAGTCTAGGGTGGGAAATGCAGCAGGGCCTGGCAAGTGCTTGGGTCAGTGGCTAAAAGTCATTTTAAACATCACACACCACTCCCCCAGCTTACAAAGGAGGAGCTGCCAGGCCCTGCTGCATTTCCCACCCTAGGCTTATACTCGAGTCAATACATTTTCCCCAGTTTTGGGGGTTAAATTAGGGGGCTCGACTTATACTCGGGTCGACTTATACTCGAGTATATACGGTAGTAGCCCACAAAATATTGATCTGTAGAATTGTAACAGCTTCTTTAGAACTTGAAAGACTACGTGGACCATAGGTTTGAAGAGAGGTTTCCCCCTGCTCGAAACACACATCCATTACCATTCAGGTGCATGACACTAACGATCAACTGCCAGTTTTTATATCTGAAATAAACAAGCAGCACTTACCAATTTTACAATCCACCTTTATAGTTGGTTGACATTTCTGTGTCTGTAAGCATTTTTATTTTTATTTAGGTTCCGCTGATTGCACAACAAATACCTTGCACAGAATAAGTCCTTCAAGCTGCTCCCCTTTTTATTCCTCCTGTTTTCTTCATAATTTTGCATAATTTCTGCCACCTGTCTAACATCAATATTTCTTTTCAAACATGCATTCCCTTTAAAAAGCTATGGCTTTACTCGTAGATGCAGTTCTACAGAAAGTATGAATAAGACTAATTTCAAGATTTTTAAAGGTTTTGTGAGTGCAGTTTGAAAAGTTGTAATGGTGTGTACTTGATTGGCGGCAACTGCTTAATGATCACTTTAAATATTGATAATTTAAATCAGTTAGAAATAAAAAAACCAAAGGAAGGTGGTGTATTATATCTTGGTGCACAGACTGATGAACAAAATCAAAACTAGACTATGGGTGATACCTTCATAGGCTGCTAGTAGAAAAATAAAAAAAGTTGCTGAGCTTTCAAGAGCACAAGCCCTCTTTTTCAAAGCAGGTATAAAAGTCCAAACATGGCAAGGGATGTAAATTAATTACTGATGAACAGTAATATACATCTAAAGCTAGCATTTTTTAAAATCTTTAGTGGTCTAAAATAAGCAACACTCCTATTGCTTTTGTAGTGTGTAATGACATTTTCTGTTTTCTAACCCATGAAGATTATCCTACGATAGCAACTTGATCGCACATAACAGTAATCGCCTGTTTAATATTGTCCTCCCACTCGAAATGATGAGACAAGTCAGGAAATGGGGTTTAACTGGCCCACACTTTATTAACACAACTTTTAACTCAAACAGCAACAACAGGAGGGGCCTGGCACCAGCATACATGGTTGGAACCCCGTGGTAACCCGGGACCCCTCCAACCGGGCAGCATCGGGCGAGTCACAACCCCCAGGTGGTGCAGTCAGCTGACGGCACCCACCAGGCCATTCGATGTCATTACCCCTCCCTGCATCCAATGGCATCAAGCTGGGTAATCTCCAGCGCAGGGAGGCATCCCCTTGTATCCACCCAGACACTGTGACCTCCGGATCTGCAGTGCCGTGGTTATAGGGTACTTGGGGACAGATGTTCATTGTATACTCACCACTGCCCTCCATCCACTTCTGCTGCCAGTGTGACCAACAATCCAGGTGATTTTACCTAATGCCCAGGCACCAGTGTGGGATAGGTGAAAAAACCCCGCTCTCAACAGCCAATTCGGAGTGCGGGTCAAAAATTCCTGTCCGGCCCCAAAAGGTGACCAGTTACACTCACACTAGTCCTTAATGTCGTGGGCGGGTGGGGAACGCAAGCTTGAACTGTCTGCTGGAGAGGGTCAGAGCCGCTCTTTTATAGGGTGTTCCTCCCCCTCCCTTCTGGACACTCCACGCATCCTGCTCCTCTTGCACCTTCTCGTGAGAGGGCAAATTGGCTCCGTCAGGCAGATGAACCACCCATGGAGCTGGCATTTGCATTTCTATACTATGTGGGGCTCCTTCTGCAGATGGCAAACCAGTCTGACAAGTTGCTGGATAAGAGCCTTGTGGTGCAGTAGTTAAACAGCTGTACTGCTCCTGAAACTGTGATCTCAACCTGAGGTTCAATCCCAGGTATCAGACTCAAGGTTCACTCAGTCTTCCACCTTCCAAGGTCAGTAAAATGAGTACACAGGTTGATGGGGAGGTAATGTGTACCCTACATAATTACTTGTAAGCTGCCCAGATAGTGCTTTAAGTGATATGGGGCAGTATATAAGCAGCACCCTTTGTTATCAGTCAGATGAATGGCATGTATGGTGGTGGTGGCTTCTGCAGTTGCAGTTCTATGCACACTGTTGCTGAACAGAATAGTGACCAAAATGTCAATGTGCAGCTACTATAAAGGCAGGAAATACTAGGCGGAGCAATAAACTCATGCTACTTTGCAGCCACAGCCCTCTGATGCAGCTCCGAGAATCCATTAGCCTGCATAGGTTCTAGGACAGTGATGGCAAACCAAGTGCCCAAACTGCGATTCAAAACCCATTAATTATTCTCAAAGTGTCAATACAGCCATTTAACTTGAATACAGGTGGCTATGAAGGGGCAATGCCGGGTGCCCACGGGAAGGGCTCCAAATGCCACCTTTGGCACCCGTGCCATAGGTTCGCCAACACTGTTCTAGGGAATATGCTTTAAAAATTAACTTTTCCAGACTCTAGCAACAGTCTGGCCTGCTCTCCATTTAAAACTAAATGCTTATAGGTTTCAAGTCAAACTTCACTGATGTAGAATGGAGCATATTACCCAGGTACTCTCTAGTCTTGAACCTGCATCTATATCAGGGGTCCCCAGCTGTGGATGCCCAGATGTTCTTGGAATAAAACTTCCTGAAATCCTGGCCAGCACAGCTAGTAGTGAAGGCCTCTGGGAGTTTTAGCCTAAGAACATCTGGGGACCAAAAGTTGGGAGCAGCAGATCTATATGATTTAGAACTGGCCTTGCTAAAGTCAATTTCTATTCATCAATCAAACGCATTTTCTATAATAATGCCTAAGAAAAAAAAATAATGAGAAATGAACAAACAGTGAGTGTCCCCACTAGAACAGAGTCAATAATTAATTCTACATGACAACACTCACATTACAGACTATCAATTTCATTGTTAGAAAAGCAAGCATGGCTGAATTTGAAAGAGAAGTACTTCAAATGAAGAATGAGCTAAGTTCCCTCAGGACCCTCAGAAAAGCTACTGTCCTTGTAAGTTAGAAGAATATAATTTATATTTACAATTTGTTTTACATTATCATCAGAATATAACTGGTTTGAGAAAATTAAAAGGCACTCAGCCAAACAGAGTTTTCTTTGATAATAAGCTGAAAGAAAGAGAATTGATTTACCCCTTTCATGGACAAAGCCTCTTAGAGATTTGTCATCTAATAAATTATGAAGCTCAACCATGTCTTTCATTCCAGCTTGTCATCTAAGAGTAGGATTTGGGTGAAAAGAACTTTGGAAGAGCTGTGTTTTCCTCTTAATGAAAAAATACTGTGAACTTCTGCAGATCTTTCTCTGAGCCTCTCTCACAAAGCCCATCAGCAGCTTTTGTGTTTACAATTCAATAGTGTAAGCATACCATGATAGGCTCAAGAAATGTAAGAAATTTTATTTAAGAAGAAGTTTGACAAGAAATTCAGACTTTGGTTGCCTACAAGATATTGCAAAAGCTTTGGTCTCCAAAGGTATGAAAGATGGACTGTTTCTGAAGTTAAGCTTACGTTACTTATGCATAACTAATGCCCCAAATCCTGTATATTTTTACATTGGAGCAATGTGATTGATGTAAATTTTATTGGTGAATTGAGATAGCTTTAGAATTATGTAGAAATTTGCTCTTATGCAGAGTCTCACAACTTAGCACAAAACAGCAAACAATATTTATACCATTTATTTTACACTGATGAATGTAATTAATAGGATTTTGTCCAATAAACAAATAATGTTGCTTAGTGTAGTTCTGTTCAGTAGAGGGAGTCCATTGAATCAGTGGGGATTTTGTTGAGTCAACTGTTTCATATGTTCTATTAACTGAAATAAGTCTACTCTAATTGTGTCTTACAGCTGTAAAGGAGCTAACTCACCCTGATTTATTTATTTATTTATTTATTTATTTATTTATTTATTTATTTATT
>JAHTLZ010000240.1:17963697-17990653 GCA_023846285.1 Phrynocephalus versicolor | reverse complement strand
TTTTTATTTATAAAACCTATAAAATGCCCCTCAAGGGTCCTTACAGACACCACATTTACAGAGATGATTCTCCTGACTCTGCAGTACAGTCCCACCAGGCTTGGAAAAGATTGGATATAAGATATCCAGGTCAAGGGTCCACAAAGTGCCCTTTAGAAGCTGGCTAGGGGAAACCCATTCTTCAGCAAAATTGGAGAGGTTGTAGGGGAGTCAGGGGAAGCCTCTCTGCAAGTGTGGTATCACAAGGTGCCTAGAGGAAATATTATTTGTAGGTGTATAATTAGGTCATCAGTCATCTAATCTTCACATGGAAGGAGAGTGGAGAGGAGTCAGGGGTAGCTTCACTGCAATTTTGGTGTGTATAGGGGCCCAATGAATTGACAAATCATCACTAATAATATACACATACATCAGGTACCAATTTGTACAAATACAAATGGATGAATTAGCAATTTTAAATGAATTTTGCCATTCATTTTAATTCACTTTGAACTCTAATAAACACTTTAAATAGTCCTGACCTAAGTACTTCTAAGTTCAGAACAGTAATCTCTTCCAGACGACTATTGATCTATTGATTTCATCTGCAAGCGCATAGAATCTGTGTCTGTAACTTTTTAATAGGGCTAGAGGTACACACAGCATAACCAGTTGATTTAGAGTAGTAATAGCATTCAAAATATGTTGAATGCTCAGTTCCTTATATAGATGGAAAAAAGAGAGCTATTTGCAAAAGTGTGCTCTCATGTGTATGTGTCCCCTTATTATGCATGCTACAAAATAAGGCAACACCATTCTAATCCTGAATGGACCTCATGTGCAAAATATAAGAGTCTATTGTGGTGACATACAGAACAATGTAAGTACTGATATTTCAATTTTCCTGTTTGGTAAATTATTTTAGCATAGAGCTGCAGTAGTGTTCATTCTGTCAGTAGGTGTTTAATTTACTTGTTGGAAAATGGTATAAAGAAAGGTGAGGAGGGTTTGGATAGATTTACATTACAATGCAAATTGAGCTATACAACTTGTCAGTCAACATGTTTTAAATTTGTGCAAGTGTATGACATGAATACTGATGAGTTCAACATTAGTTTTTGTTCTTCATGACAAGGTTTATATAACTTGACAGCATCCATACCGAATGCTGAAATTTTAAAATGTCTCAGAGCATTAGTACTTCCATGATTGCTTATTGAGGCACGCTTGTCTCTACTGCCATCTCTTGGGAAGGTCCTCAAAATGAGGGAGAAGAATTATCCAATCACCTTCACTGGCACATATCAGCCACCAGTAGTTTGGGCTAGCACACTATTTAGCTGTCTACTGCTCACTACATATGGGCACGAAACAGAAAAATTGAGATTTGTTTCATTTCATTTCATTTCCCCCATGATTTGTTTCATTTCCTTAGAAAGATTTATTTTTTAAAAAATCATACAAAATGGACCAATAACAAACCAATTTGTTACTCTATAAATTGAGTCTTCTGGGTCCTAGAGGCACTGAATTTGGTGGGCACCTTCCTTGGACTGTCCCCTTTAAGCCCTCCAAATTTGGAGAGATCTAGGGGTTCGGGGGACCAAGTTATTCAACTTCAAATGAGTGCCCCCAGGAAAAAAAACATATCTAACTGCAATGTTATCTGCTTGAAAATAGTGATCCCAGGCAGCTAGCAGCATGGAAATTACAGTGGAACTTCCTCAAGCTCTCCCCTTGAAGCAGAGGCAGCCAAGTTATTCAACCCCAAAGTGGGTGCCCATAGGCAAAAATCATTTGTAATTTAGGGCCTTTTCACATGACCCCTAAGATCCGCTGGCCACTTAAATTTGGGCCAGAGATCTTGGGGGTTTGTTGCTCTTCCTGCGTCCCCACCCCTCCGCACTTCCTTGATCCTGTCTGCGTGAGGGGAGGGAGAAAAAAGGGGACAAAAGAATGCAGGCTCACCTCCATTTGCCGGTCCAAGCCTCCCTGTCGTCCTGATTCCTTCTCTTAAAGGGGCGGGAGGAAAAAAAAAACAAATAGAAGCGAGGTGAGCCTGGCACTCACTCCTTTGCATCCAGATCTGGGATTTTTCACCCTCCAAGAGCAGGTACCTGAAAAGTGCGCTGGGACGCGCTTAGGTGGGCGTGGCCGCACTTAATTTTCTGTAAACTCTGGAGCTGGTGGGGAGACAATTTTAAGCTCCGGAGCTGGGAGCCATTTGCGGCGGAGTTTAGGGGTCGTGTACAAATACCCTTAAAAGTATATGAAAATACTGATCCCAGGCATCTAATATTTGGTGCCCATCCCTATTGTTAACTGTGAGTGTGATCCCTGTTTTAGTGCCTTCATGCTTTATTTTTTCCTGGGGTTCCCATGCCTAGTAGAGGCCTAGTTTGGTGAAATGTCAGAAGTTGTTGCAAATCCATCTAACTGAACAGAAGATACGAAGCTTGTATGAGGACTGCCTGTGTGAACACAAGTCATCTTTTGGTCCTATAGTAGAATTATATGCTGTCAAGTCTATTCAGAATTTTCAGGATCTCCTATAATATGGAACTTAAGTCTCCTATCTTCTAGGAGTGTTGTGGGGCTTTGTAGCTTACCCAAGGGCACACATGTTGGTTGTTCTACAAGGCATAACAAATAATTGAATGACCAGCTTCTGAATCTGAAGCCATGTACTCTGACTTACTGAGCTGTCCAGTCCATTAAACTTTTTAAGAACATAAGAATGATTAAGAAGAGCCCTGCTGAATAAGGTGAAAGTCCCATCTAGTCATGGCCCCACTAGATGCCTCTGCAAGGACATGTTGCCTCCTGCTGCCACTCCCCTACATGTGGCATTTTGAGGTACCATCCTTTAAAGCCTGGAGATCACATGTATCCCCAGCATGGCTTATAATTTGCAACGGACTTTTCCTCTAAAAATCTGTCCAATTCCCTTTTAAAGGTGTCTAGGCCATATGCTATCACCACCTCCTGTGGCAAGAATTTCCAGGGACTAACAACATGCTAGGTAAAGAAATATTTTCTTTTGTCTCTTCTCAACTCCCCAAACCTCATTTTGAGTGGATGGCCCCTGTTTCTGGTATTGTGTGAGAGGGAAAATAACTTCCCTTTACCCACTTTATGCATCCCTTACATAATCTCGTATGTTTCAATCATGTCCTCTCTCAGGTGCTTTTTGTAGGCTAAAAAGCCTTTCCTCATAAGAGAGGTGCCCAGCTAGCAAGTGGGGAAAAGCACCAAAGCAAAGAGTGGATGACAGATCAGTATGGGTGCTGGGGGTGAAAGCCCTGTCTGCTCGCTCACTGGCTTGACTGCTTGAGGGAGTCACCAGCGGGATGAAAGCAAACAGGTGGGGAAAAGCACCAAAGTGGAGGGGGGCAGATCAGTATGGGTGCTGGGGGTGAAAGCTACACCTGCATGGCAATAGCACCCTGTCTGTTTGCTTGCTGGCTTGCCTGCTGGAGAGATTCCCCAGCAGAATGGATTAAAGCACCTGCCCACTTTCCTTCCCCTCAACTGGGATGGTGGTAGCGAAAGCTTCTCCTATGTTTTCCTTCCACTTTGGTGCTTTCCCGCACTTGCTGGTCTGCTCACTGGCTTGCCTGCCAGAGGGAGTAATTTGCAGGATGGACTGAAGCATCTGCCCATATGCCTTGCCCTCAACTGGGGTGGCAATGGTGGCTTCTCCTCCATTCTCCCTCATTTCCTCACCCTTCCTTCTTTTGCCTCAGCTGGCTGAGGGAAAGAGGTCCATTCTAGCCATGCCCCCCCACCTGCATTTCTCTCACTCACCCACTTGCTCACCGGCTTTTCGGCATGGTGGCATGGCTGGGAAGTATTTTAAAAAGCCCTTGGCAGCCAGTTGAAAATAAGAATATATAAATCAATTTTATCCTTGTGTCATGTGAGCAATAAAATCTAAATCAATTTAAATGATGCTTAAATGTTGTTCTCATTACTGTGTGACTGCAGCCTGGATCACTTGCTTTTGAATGACTTTCATGGCAAAATCTGCCTTATTTACTGGTGGCAGTGGTGTGGAGTAGTGATTTGAGGAATATTAACTCAATTTCTCATTGTCATAAATTTAGTGTATCTAGACCCAATAGATGTCAAGTTTTATGAAATTTGTGTGCTTTGTGCATAATCAATGAGCCTGTCAATCAAATCTAGCTGAGATGGACAGAAAACATCATAGCGAGAGAAACATTTGTAGTTTTATAGATGGCCATGGCAGCCAAGAGAGAGAAAGTAGCAACAAGAAAAGGTAGAGAGGCAACAGGGGTGGTGAAAAGGGGTTGGGACAGTGGGGGGGGATAAGAAGGAGGTACTGGGCAGACTGTGGGGCAATGAGCCAGGAAGTTAATAAATCAGCCCCAAATACATTGGTTCAGAACTATTTAGGTTCTCCAGCTTGAATGAAACCAAATCGATCCAAACCAAAAAATTAGCAATTCCCTGATTCATTTTTAGCTTCATGCCCATCTCTACTCATCCTTGGAGAGAGATGGTCATCCTTATTTCCTCTTCTAGAAGCTTAGTAAGTTGCTGTTTCCTTAACTTTCCCTTGAAAACAAGCTATAGCTGTGTACCCAGACAGAACACAACGCAGCAATTTTTGTCTTGAGAGGCTCAAGGGCACAAGCTCAGATGAAGTTACGACCAATTCCTCCTTCCCTCTTTGGTTGTTACTTTCAAGATCTGAATCGGAAACCTTGAAAATGGCTGCTCTTAAAAACCTTTGTTTAAAATGGATTCAGGACATTTGCCAACTTGAGATGCCCTTTAAAAAATCCACTTCTCCAGATTGTTTTAGGGGATTTTGCCCTCCATCATATCTTAAAATCATTTTTTTAACAATATGTGTCATGTTTTGATATATCTCTAAGTAGCCAAGATGAACAAGGCCACATTTAAAATGGGCAGAATCTCCCTCATCTCATGAAATTCATATTTCTGCATTTTGTGTTTCTCCTCTGCTTGAAAAATGATAGATTATATAACAGTCACATGGTACACTTCAGAGTAAGTGCTATGGTAATGCTGCAATAAATGTTGATGATAAGTAATCTTGGAAATGCCAGGTGACAATTTTGAAATTTCTGATATACAGAAAAAGCTTTTAGCTTATTGAATACTGGTATTCTTAAATGCTAACAGAGGAGGCAAAGCCAATATTTCTCAAGTCAGCCCCATATTATTTGTTATGATAATTTATGCGATGTCAATATGAGAATAATCTTAAGAAGTGGGGTACAATCCATTAAAGATCATGTTAATTTATACTTTTGTTGTTTTCTGCTTCAGCAGACAAACATGGAAATGCCTTTGGAAATTAAGGGTTAATTATGACTAAATATATCAGCAGTAATACCATAGCAATTTATAGAAATTAAGGATAATAAAACTATACTCCCTTTTCCTCAGTTATATATCCTTTGTACCGATAATGGGCCATTTTTGGTTACTTTTCAAGGGCCATAATTTGAGGCAGTTCTGAGAAGAGACACTTACAATTAGAGTTGGGCATGAAACATGTTTCCCCCCCCCCATTTTTTTGTTTCATTCCTTAACGGGAACCAAACCCCACTCAATGCAGGAGTACAAATCAAAGGATATCTGCCAGGTGGCTGTCCAAATTTCTATTGAAAGGGCCTTAAACATTGCACATTTGCAGGAATGCTTTTCTCTCACAGAGATAATGCAAATTGGACAAATGATAATATTTACTGCCTTGTTGCATGGGCAGTTTTTTTAATTCAGACTGAATTACTTGTGTCTCTTTGATCAACCAACGGGTCCTTCTGTGTTTGTCATGTGTATCTGCTAAGCCTCAGAAAGGGAAAATCCACACATTTTTGAGCTTACGTGTAAATTGTAAAAGCCGTAAGAGAAAAGAGCACTAGTTGTCTTGTTCTTATATCAGAAGTCAGGAAATTCACAGGGTTTACCAGATGTCACACTGAGGTGTCTTCTCCTGTTGAAGCACCCTAGATAAAGAGCCAAGAGTCATAATTCTTTAAGAAAGTTAATTTATTAAAAATGACAACAGGCAGTAAAATATTAAAACAACTAAAACGCCAAATAGATGCTATCCACATGTCCAATTGCTTAGGGGACCAAAGGCGAATCTTTTAGTGACTGAGTGCCCAAACTGCAATTCAAAACCCACTAATTTCTCACAATTTACAGCAATTTAACCTGAATACACATGGCTGTGAAGTGGGGAGGATGCCGGGTGCTCACAGAATGGGCTCCAAGTGCCACCTATGGCACTCATGCCATCGGTTTGCCAACACTGGCTTAGGGGATGAAACTGATGGAGCTGTGTATGAAGAAATCCATACATAGTTCAATTCCAATTGTCAGATTTCTTTTGTAAGATTAATACGGTTAGCAAATAGACTGTAGGACGCCATGTTGCTGTTTGTGAATTTCTCGGTTTCTGTACTATCATAAACTGGATTGTGTGCATTAATTTTCCTGTGGGGCTAATTGTTAAGATTGTTCAGCCAAGCTGCAATGCAAAGTACTTCCAGTTTCCGATGTTTCAGCTCAATCCAGAAATAGCCTCACTGAATGAAGCATTAAAATGTTGGGCTTTATTCAGACAGGGAACAAAAATGTGGAACCAGACTGTAGCTGTCACCTACCAATGTGTGTGGCAAATTAGGGACTCATTTTTTTAATTCAGGGCAGTTTGTACTAGCCCCAATTAGCAAGGTGAGAATTAGCAAGCTCAGTATAAGTAAGCTAGCCCAGGGAATTGTGTCTCCTCCCCTATCTAGAGCAAGCCTGTAACTGTACAGTGGACCCTCGTATAACAATTGGTTTGTATAACATAAAATCTGTACAACATAAAAACTTTGGGAGATGGGGAAATTTGCTTAACAATTGTTTATGGGGTGAATCCATACAACATAAAAATGGTTGCAATTAGGGATTACAGTTTTCAACGCATTCCTATGGGAAATTTGTATAAAGGAAAATTTGCTTAACATAATTTCATTTGGAACAAATTAATTCCTTTATACAAGGTACCACTGTATATGTATACCCTGAAGATAGTCCCACCAGGTACAACAAGGTTTACACACAGGCAGGTGGATATAGAGCAGCAGTTGTACTTGTGTTTCCGAACTTTTGCCTCTGATGCCAAGCAGGCTAATGCTTTTAAGTGTGTCTGTGTACATTTGATCGGGGAGGTTCTCCTTGGTCCCTAGGAACTATAGGGCAGTACTGGGGAACTATTCCTAACTATTCAACAGGGAATATCATAAGGAAGTTTCATGTTCAACTCATTCTTCAAAGCTATGCGCAAAGTCCCTCCCCATGTACATTTTCTATTTTGTTCAGATCAAATGTGCTTTATTGTGTTTTAAGATCTCCCTGTCTAAATCCACAACAAAAACATCTAAAGTCAATGCATAAAATTATCTTTAAAATACTCTATGTAGACCTAAGGAGACAGTGACATTTGGAGAAATGAAATAAATGAAATAGAAAACTGTCTACAGTTGTCCCTTCGCAGTGAAATATAAAATAAAACAAAGCAGAAGGCAAATTATACTGCTTATATACCACCCCATAGCGCTTAAAGCACTCTCTGGGTGGTATACAATTTAATTATGCAGGTTTCACATCCCCCCCCAGCAAGCTGGGTACTCGTTTTACCAACCTCAGAAGGACAGAAGGCTGAGTCAACCATGAGCTGGCGACTTGGGACTGAACCCCAGGTCGTGAGCACAGTTTTAGTTGCAGTACAGGCATTTACCATTGCACCACAAGGTTCCTAAAAAAAATAATCTGCAGTAGTTAGGATACCTTGACTGAACTCCTGTTATGCAGTTATACAAAAGGCATCACTTTTGGAAGCCAGCTTCCTTATGTTCAGAAAACGTAGTAGAGAATGGCTAAAAACATCTTGTTGTTTGGTACACTAAGTCACACTAGAGTAGGCCTGTTAGTTTGCGAGTCAAATCCTCTGCAATTTCACTTGATTCAAATGGGCCTACTCTAGTTGCAACTTACTTTAGCATAGTCACACCTAGAGAAGACCATTTGTATAAGTCTACTTATGGATGAGTTGATTCAGTGGGTCTTCTCTAGCACAATTCATTATGCTAAGCAATAAGATTTTGGCCATTATTTATTTCTAGTGTAGTTAATTTCTGGTGTAGTTAATCTACAGCTGCACATTATTACTGGTTATAAAACACAGATGGATAGCATTTGTTAATTAAACTAGAAATCACCATAGTATGCATTGCCAAATGTTGATGATCTAGGTAAGTTCCAAATACTTGTCTTCAAATGAGAAGTAATCAAGCTGATGAACTGAACTGAAAACTGAGGAACTGAGAAACTGAAAACCGCTCAGTATGCATTGTCACATGGCAGATTGAACAAACCCAAGCTATAATCTAGTTAAGTCAAATAATGATTTTTTGACATTTTGTAGCAGAAAACAGGCCAATTGCCACAGAGAAAGATTAAAGGAACAGAAGGAGGAATCTCCTCATCTGTATGCAATATAACAAAGCAGTACATATTGTGGCCTCTGGATACCCCAGAATATGTCATTCCTACTGTGTCATAAAATATCCCATTCATGCAGCAAACAGGCCAATTCTTAGCAGCTGCCTTTTAGCCATAGCCAGTCATCTTCCTCAGGCTATATATATTCTGTTTTGAAATGATGCAGATGGATCTCAGGGTCTGCACTGAAGCTCTGCTCCAACTCCCTTCCTTTGCCCATGAGAGACATTTGTAGCAGGGATTGCCGTTGGTCATGCTTGCATTTTGAGCTTAGATCTTTTTTCCATGTGGGGATGCTGGGAATGGAGAAGTAGCCCTAGAGCATGCTTCCTCAACAGAATTCCTCAATTGGATATGAATTAATAGTACACTAGTGATGTAAATTGTTACTTGATTATCCTTGTGTGCATAAGAATTATTTCCAATAGTTAATCAAAATGATAAAATAGTGAAATTGGTCTGAACATTTTTTGGATCTGTAGGAGGTTTTGTATCTTTGCAGGTTTCAAATAACAGTCATTCCATACCTTTCTCCAAATATTTGGAATCTTGAAAGAGCAAGAAAATCATTAAAGAAATTGGAGATGATTTAAGAGCTATATTTTTGTTTTATCTGTACACACTCAGGCCTACTGCCTTGTTATTTTTGCAGCTACAAATGTATTTTTCAAATTCACTTGCTAGATGGTCTTGTAAGATTGCTGATTGCCATTTTTGCAAGTTTAAAGTCTATTTTAATGTGGAGATGTTTAGATCTGCTATTAATGAGGAGCTGATAGGGTATTTGATAGGCACAAAATGAAATTTTTATTCATTTCATTATTTGTTATTCATTTTGTTATGGAATGAAACGAATAACGAACAGACCCATCAAAGAAAAATGAAATGAAATGAAATGGAAATTTTCGCTTTGTTTCATTTTGTTTTTCATTACCCTATCTGGCATCTTCTCCTACCTGAACGTTGCTGGCTTGCCGCTGGGTCTGGGACTTGTCACTGCCACTGACCAGCCCCTGTGGAGAGGGCTTCTGAGGCAGCAGGGAGGCCTCCCTTTAGCAAAGCAACAACAACAACAACAACAACCAATCAGCCTATGCTACAGCTGATCAGTGCTTAAGTAAAAAAAAATAATTAAAGATTAAATTAAGAAGTGCCAACCTGGCCTGCAGGCCTGCTGGTTGGCATTTCAGTAAAAATAAAAAAGAAAGAAAGAAAGAAAAAGAAAAAGAAAAAGAAAAAGAAAAAGAAAAAGAAGAAAAAAAGAAAAAGAAGAAAAAAAGAAGAAAAAGAAAAAAGTGCCAGCTTGACCCACAGGCCAGCTGGTCAGTGCTTGAGTAAATAAATAAAAAATAAAAAAGCACCAATCCGACCCACGGGCCAGCTGGTTGATGCTTGAGTAAACAAATAAAAAATAAAAAAGTGCCAACCCGACCCGCAGGCCAGATGGTTGGCACTTGAGTATAGCGCAGGCCTGGTCAGCATTTATTTTATTTTATTTTTTTAAAAAATGTCTTTTTTAATCTTGCTGACCACATGGCCCATGCTACAGTTGAGAAAGGAGTCAGGGAAGCCATTTGTGTCAGCATTGAAAACCCCTCTCTCAAGAGAGGAGGGGGGCTCAGGCACAGTCTATCTGCCACTTATCAGGCAGAAATTTCAACAATACCCAGACAAATCAAAAATATTTCATGCCTCCACCACCGAGGTCATAGCTAACGACCCATACTTTATGGGTTTCAGCACCTTAGGTCATTGTTCACCTAAGGGCCTACTGAGACTATCGTCTACCTAATGAGCCTGTTCTGACCATAGTTCATCTTATGAGCCTATTTCAGACCAGGGTGACATGAGATCAAAGTGAACTATAAAATGGAAGGTTCAAAACTAGCTTTCCTCAGACTGACAAAGCTGTTTGGATGAGCAGTGAAATGTTTTAATCTCTCAATAAAAGAAGTCCAGTTGCCATGAGTCTACTTCCAGATAAACTCACCTGGATGACTGAAAATCTTCACAGACATGATGGAAAAGCATTGCTTCAATGATGAAAACCTTTCAATTGGTGAATAACTTGCCTTTTTCACAATAGTAAATTTCATATTTCAATAGCAGAAGATGGCAACATGATTATAACTTAGACTTCATAATTAATTAATCTGCTGATGTGGTTATTACCCAACAGTTCACGAAGCCCATCTGTGCCCTAATTCCAAATATCGAGCACCCTTCCATAATGTCCCAAGTTATGTCAAGAGTCTGAACATTAACCGTGCCATTCTACAGCAGGTTCAAATACTTTGAGCATCAAAAAGCTTTGCTCAAAAGAATACTTATTTTTAAGTATTTGAACAAAATACTTTCAATGAAGAAACTATTTTGGCTCGGCAGGAAAAAAATTATTTGATTTTAGAAATTAAAGGAGATAACTGAATAAAATTCACAGGAGAAATAAACATATGAAGAAACAGTCAAGAGATTAGGGTTATGTAAACGTTGCTTAACAACAAACCAACTAAAAGGCCTACATATATAAATATTTCAACTAGAGATGGGCACGAAATGCCAAAATGGCATTTCATTTCATTCCGACCCGCATGCTGCTGACCTGACCCACGGACTGCCGAACAAGCCCGCAACTGGTGCAATTTTAAAAAAATGAAAAATTAAATTCTTTTTTTAAAAATAACCGAACCCAACCCATGGGCTGCCAACTTGACCCATGAGCCCATGAGCCACGTGGTCAGCACAATAAAATTAATCCAATAAAAATCAATAAAAATAAGATTTAAAAAATGCCAGCCCATGCTACAGCTGGTCAGTAGGCCACGTGGCCGGCAATTTTTTAAAAAAAACAAGCCTGCGGTCCAGCTGGTCAGCACTAGTAATAAAATAAAAAATTAAAAATTAAAAAAATTAAAAAGTGCCAACCTAGCCCACAGGCCAGCTGGTCAGCGCTAACAGGTTAAAATAAAAGAAACAAAGAAGAAAAATGAAATGAAATAAAAATGATTTTTTAAAAAAGTCATTTCATAATTAACAAAATGAAATGGTGTGGGGAAAATGAATAATGGAACCAAATGCCATTTTTGGAATTTTGTGCCCATCTCTAATGAGAATATTAGTGAGTAGAGATGGGCACAAACTAAAAAAGTGGCAATTTGTTTTGGCTCAGTTCATTTTAGGGTTTGGTTCATTTTGTTTCATTTTCAATGCATTTTTAAAAACAAATTCATTTCATTGGTTTGTTGATTCATTATTCATTTTTCCTACTTTATGCAATTTAATCCATTTGGCAGCGGGCGGGCAGGAAAAAACATTTTAAAAAACCATAGATGTTAACAACTGCACAAATTGGACTGGCAGCATCTTCATCCTCATCACCCACATCATAATAATCTTCTTCAATCATCAGCACATCATCCACGGTAGTGGTGGCAGCGGTGGCAGGGCGATCCTGTCCCCTGTGGCAGGGGCTTTTTGATGTGCTGGATTGGGACCAGGTTGGTACTGGTTTTATTTTTTATTTTAGGGTGCCAACCAGGCCACCCCTGGGGCCAGGTCAGTGCTCCTTTATTTATTTTTTTATTTTTATTTTTTTTTACTGCCGACCACGTCGCCCGCGCTACAGCTGTAGCGCAGGCCAGTCGGCTTTTTTTTCCTGATCACCCCTCCCTGAAGCCAGGAAGACCGGACCTCCAGGAAGGATCAGCACCAGGTAGGAGACATCTCCGGTGCTGCCATTAATGAAATGAAATGAACCAAACCATTTTTTCCCATTCTGGGGTTCGTTATTCATTTCGTTATGTAATGAAACAAATAACATGCTCATCTCTATTAATGAGCGTAAGAAGCCTCCACATACCTTTCCTGTACTCAGTATTCCTTCCTTCCTTCCTTCCTTCCTTCCTTCCTTCCTTCCTTCGATAAAAACAAATTGACATGGCTGTGATATGAAGATACTTTATCTTCCTATGATCAAAATGTAACTGTCTCTCCAGCTTTTGTTGGGGGCCAGTCTCTGTTTTAAAGGTGCCAGTGGCACTGATATTTCTACAGGGAAGAGGAAGACATTAAAAAGTGACAGTTCTCCTGGGTAACTGAAAAAGATAACATGACTGCCACAATAAATCTGAGACTCTAGACTGATATCATGTTAGGGCACTTGAATCTCTTTATTGCCTGCAGCTTTGCCTCCACTCTAAACCATAGCTGCTGAGCTAAAGCTTATGATACATGTCATTACTGTGTTCTCCCCGAGCTGAAATTAGGATCTGGACAGCAACATTCAAAAAGAGGATTTTCATAGCTGATGCTGCGGAAGGGGGAGATTACAGTTGAGCTTTCATTCAGAGTCAGTTACAAATTGGGTTTTGCAACTCTGAATCTATGTTGCAATTTATTTTGATGAGTTTTTAATATCTACTCTTTAAAATGAATGTGTGTTGGAATTCAAATAATAACAAACAACAACTCTACAGCACAATCATATGTATGTGTACTCTGATATTGTGCTAGTTCATTATAACTGACTTTGTGCAGAGTGGATATATGGTAGCAGCCTTAGGAAGCAAATTCCTTGTCCCTGTTTTTTTTTATTTAACTAATATAAAAATCTTGGGGGCCAAGCATGTGGCCTTAAAAAAGTTAGGGTGCAATTTACCACCAAAATCAGGGCACTGGAACTGCAAATGTTTACTTAAGAAACGATAGCACAATCATTCCTGAGTAGAAGTTGTTTTTCTTATGTATGTGCCATCAAGTTAATTCCAACTTGCGATGATGTTTCATAGGATTTTCAAGATATAAAGTACTCAGAACTAGTTCACTGATCCCCATTTCTGGAGGTATTCTGGGACTGTGCAGCTGTACAGGCTGGCTCTTTTTGCACAAGGTATAGAGGAGAATCAAACTCCCAAGCTCTGGTTCTGCATAAAAAGGCCAAGATATAAAAGCAGGATCAGAGTTTAAAAATTGACATAATTTTACTTAACACATTAGCAACTTGACCAAATTTTCTGTTCTAACAACTGCACTCCAGTCCTGAAAATGGGCAGCCATTACGTAGTTTTTCCAAGGAGAATGTTGGGGTAAAGGCGGTCCCTGCCCACCTTTAAAAAGGCCCTGAAAACTCACCTTTTTAGAGAGGCATATGGCAATGTTTTTACTTAATTTGTTTGTTTGTTTGTTTGTTTGTTACATCCTGCCACCCGCATCATTTTTTGTGAAGAGTTTCGTCCCTCCTTATTTTACTAGTACTCTTGCCCAATTGCCTTTGTGCTCTTCTTCTGTATCTTCTGTTTTGTTTTAATTGTAAACCACCCAGAGTTCCGTTCGGAAGATGGGCGGTATAAAAATATAATAAATAAATAAATAATAAATAAAAACTTATCAGGATATGGAAAATCAAGTCAGGTTCTAACCGGTAGAACCAACACAGCCTACTCTTATAGGGAATTCTACAATATCTGCCGGAAGTCACAGCAGAAGTAAACATATTTAGTCGGGCCAACATAAAGGCCTGACGCTCCTGTGGATCCAAAAGGTTTATGGAATAATTAGCTCCCTGCTCAAAACCATAAGGTAGGCCATGATATAAAGGGGAACAAATAGAGTTATTTTCCTCAATAATAGTTTGTCTTTCTATATCCAAAATTCTTTGGCGAATAACATTATATAAGTACTTTTCACTGCAGACCGATAAGGATTCTAAATCTATTCCCATGGATGCTAATTTGGTGGTGATGTCCTGGTGCCATTTTGAAGTGTAAACATCTCTCAGGGAATCATTTAACAAAGAATTGGGGTGTATATGAAAGTGGAGGCGCAGCCAGTACTTAACTGTAGCCGTCCAGGCTACAGTTGATGGGAAATGTAGTCCAAGTTCGCCACATATTGTTGATAAATGGATTGTATTCAGAAAGACCCCCAAATTCATCGCAAAAAATAGCTGCCATTTGATCCACCTCAGAATTTGCAGCCTTGATCCAAATTGGAGCTCCATAAAGGAGTTGATTAGTTATTTTTGCTTTAAAACCCTGGATTGCGGCTGGCACATATTGATTCCCTGAACGATAGTGGAATATGGAGATTGCAAGCAACTGGTTCTTCAAAGTGGTTATTGCGGATTTCCGGTGATATGCCCAGTTAAGTCGGTAGTGAAGAAGAAAGCCCAGGTATCTATAAATTCTCACTTGTTCCAGAGGTTTGCCTTCGGGTTCCCAAGTTCGATTCTTCCAGCCTTTGGAGAATACTAAAATTTTGGATTTCTCAGTATTGATTGATAAATTATTGATT
The DNA here is from genome assembly GCA_023846285.1 of Phrynocephalus versicolor. Taxonomy (NCBI): domain Eukaryota; kingdom Metazoa; phylum Chordata; class Lepidosauria; order Squamata; family Agamidae; genus Phrynocephalus; species Phrynocephalus versicolor. The sequence continues at coordinate 17,975,830 of JAHTLZ010000240.1, read as the reverse complement.
ACACAATATTCAGCAAAGACAGTCAGCAAACGCTTGAGCCCTATCCTTGAAATAGATAAGAGTAATCACACTAAGTACTGTATTTTCTCGATGCACGTTAAGAGGAACTGCACGTCCCCTGGGGAGCAGATCAAGAAGCAGATTGAAAAGATTCCCGAGCTCCAGAATGGGAATCTCTCACCCCGCTTCGAGCGCAGTTCAGGGGGCGTGGTTGGGGTGAACTCGGATTGACCCCACAAGGACGTGAGGTTTCATTCCTTCAAACCAGTCTCCATTGGGGCCACGAACTGCAGTGAGAGGGACGTGAAGTATCAGCCTATATGACTCATTCAAAGAGTGAGCAGATAGGCTGTAATGTTCTGAAAAGAGGTGTTTTACATATTGCCATTCCTGATGCCCCGTTTGGGCCCATTAATTGTTTTGCATAGAGAGGTCACACATAACATCAAGTGCATATTTATCCTAGCCCCACTGGTTGGACTCACAGACCACCACGTACACAATTCAGAGGAGTTTGTTTCTAAAGTCAGGGAGCTGAAACTGGATACAGATGAAACCATGGTATCCTTTGATGTTACATCACTCTTTACAAGCATCCCCACCACTGATGCCCTAACAATGGTAAAGAGAAGACTAAGAGAAGACAGCACCCTCACCTCCAGAAGCCACCTCAACCCAGACCAGATATGCCTGCTCCTGGACCTGTGTCTGAACACCACATATTTCATGTACAGAGGGGACTTCTAAAGACAGAAGGATGGTTGTGCCATGGGTTCCCGAGTGTCACCAATTGTTGCAAACCTATACATGGAAGAAGTGGAGAAGAAGGCACTCAATACCTTCCCAGGGACAACACCATCCCACTGGTTCAGGTATGTAGATGATACCTGGGTGAAAATCAAGACCCAGGAAGTACAGGCCTTTACAGACCACATCAATGTGGTGGACCCTAATATTAGGTTCACTAGGGAAAACAACCAAGACAATAGGCTGGCTTTCCTGGATTGTGCAGTCATCATCAGACCTGACTATGGCCTGGGAGTAGAAGTTTACAGGAAACCCCCACACACAGATCAGTACTTACTGTTTGACTCCCACCATCCATTACAGCACAAACTAGAGTCATCAGGACCCTAAGCCACAGAGCAGAGAGCATCTCCACCTCCACAGAAGCCAACAAGAAGGAAGACAGGCACCTGAAGACAGCACTTAAGACCTGTGGATATCCAAAGTGGGCCTTCAACAAAGTGGTGGGCCATCCCAGAAGAACAAGGGATCAGTCTGAGACCCAGACCCAACGGAAGAACCTGGTCATTCCTTACATGGCTGGAGTGTCGGAGAAGCTTAAAAGGATTTTTGGCAAATGCCACATCCCTGTTTATTTCAAACCCACAAACACACTAAGGCAGAGACTTGTCCATCCCAAGGATCCGATACCAAATCATAAAAGGAGCAATATGGCGTATGCAGTCCAATGCAGTGAGGAGTGTTCAGACCTCTACATTGGAGAAACTAAACAGCCATTAAACAGAAGGATGGCCCAACATAGGAGGGGTAACAGCTCAGGACCAGAATCAGCAGTACACCTCCATTTGAAGGACAAAGGGCACTCTTTCAAAGATGAGGATATACACATATTAGACAAAAAAGAGAGGTGGTTTGAGAGAGGAGTAAGGGAAGCCATTCATGTGAGCATTGAAAACCCCTCCCTCAACAGAGGTGGTGGCCTCCGGCATAATCTATCTGCTACTTATCAGGGTGTGCTTTACAAAGTACCCAGACAAATCAAAAAGCCTTTACCACCAAGGCCATAGCTAACAACCCATTCTTGATAGGTTTCAGCACCTTAGTCCATTGTTCACCTTAAGGCTATGGATACTATTTTCTCCCTAACGAGCCTATCCAGGCCATTGTTCATCTTATGAGCCTAATTCAGACCAGGGTACAAGAGGTCAAAGCTGACTATGAGATGGAGGACTTGCACTAGCTGTATTCAGACTGATGAAGCTGTTTGGATGAACAGCAAAACATTTCTATCTCTCAAAAAGAAGTCCAGTAGCCATGACTCAACTTCCAAATAAACTCACCTGGATGACTGAGAATCTTCACATGCATACTTATTTGTTTTTCTGCTGATGTGATCTATGCCATTCTTTGCCAACTACACACTTCTACATAGATGGAGAGCTTTCATTTGCTATATATTCAGCCATCCAATCCTAAATGCAATTCCTTTCTCTTTTTCTAGGATAATTACACTACTTGGAAGGCAAGCAGCCATTGTGTTTTCAACCAGTTTTGTAAAGCAATTCTAATTAAAATCTTGTCAATTTATCTCCTTTACTAAGCATTCTTCAGTGTTGCCAAGACTTAATTTAGACTCTGGTAACCTTCATGAAATAAACATGTGGAGGCTACAATGATTCACATTCCTCCAGTTTGCATTGTGAACCTTCAGATGTAATCACATCAGATATGTCTGATTAGAAGGCAGCGATTAATCCAAAATAAATGCCATGGAGAGAACATTGTGAGATTTCTGTAATTGAAAGTACAGTGTTAAATGTCAAGCTATGGAAGATGCCCCAGTTTAGGGGAAGGATGCTTTCGGACACAATACATTAGCTTTTTAAGGGTGTCTTTACTGAATCCAGTTCTAAAATGTGATCCTGATCAATAATGTAATACTTCTACAGTGTCACATTCTCACTATGTATATGTGAGACAGGTAGGAGAGTTTGATATTGAAGTTAAAACAAGTGACAGATTTAATCAATCAAGCACTTGCCTGAATTGTATCATGATTGATAAATATTCAGAGTAACTGCAAAATTAATCCACTTACTTTATGATGGAATAAGGACTGAAGAGAAAATAATATGTTGTATGTATAAAATTGCACAAGGCATTGGTTTAATACCAAGGAAACTTGTGCAAAAGGAGGATGATTGCTGCTTTCTTGTATTGACATTGAAGGATTAGAATAATCCTTCTGCTGTGTCCCTATTTACAGTCATCCATTATTCTGTGCTTGCTGTGTAGGTGTGTGCAGAAAGGACATTAGCTTTTGCACAGCAGACCTTAAGAAGTCACAGAGAACCTAATGAGAAAAAATATCAGTCCTCATCTTGCTCCTGTCTGGAGGTGAGGAATCTCTCAGGGCTTGGAGATTCCTCACCGTGGTGTCTTGTCAGAATAACCCAAACTGATGAGAACAAATTCTTTAGAGAGTGTTTTGTACATTCCCTTTCATTGGTCTCATTTCATTAGAGCAAGTAATATGGCACTGGTAGACTTTTAAAAAAGCACCAGTGCAACTGTAGCACAATCATTAGCCTATAAGAAGAAGTGAGTCACTACCTTTCAGAAAAATCCACCAGCAAAAGTTTTGCCATTTGTGCTCAATGAGAGTAATGAGGTAAGTGGATTTTGGCCACTGTGATGACTGAGTGCAAAATTATCTATATGTTGAGAGGAAGAATTTGCCTGATGACAATCTGTCTTCAGGGTGTTTCTTATACTGTACTTCAGGCCTGCACAAGCTGTCAAACGCAGATGACTGGTCATCCATGGGGCCCTTGCAGGTCGCCTGCCAGGTCCCCACCTACCTCCCAACCTGCTGCCAGTTGGGGGGGGCTTTATTCATGCAGGGGACTTGGTGGAGGGGTTGGGGGCAAGGGTCCACTGCCTCTGCCGCCAGCACCAGGGACCTTAGGGGTTGGGGGTGGAGTGGCAACAGAATGTGCACGTGGTGTGGGGGACCTTGGTGGGCGGCAGTGCAGCCAGCCAGGGCTCCGCTGCTGACGTTGCAGCCACCAGCACTAGAGACCTGGGGGGGGGGCACAGAGCATTGGTGGCCACTGTGTGCATGCAGCGCAGGGGACATCAGCAGGTGGGTGGGCTGGTGGGACTTCCCTGCCACCGCTGCTGTGGACTATGGGTGATGGGGTGAGGAGCGGTGGTGAGGACTGCATGTGTGCAGTGCAGGGGACCTAGGAAGGCTGGCTGCTGGGACTCTGCTGCTGCTGGCACTGCCGCCAGCACTGTGGACTTCGATGGGGGTTGGGTTCATGGAGCGGCGGTGGGAACTGTGTACACAGCAAGAAATCTGGGTGGGTGGGTGGGGCTCTGCTGCTCCTGCCGCCGCCCTTGCCAGCCTCATGGACTTTGTGGGGTGGGCTGCAGAGCAATAATGTATCTGTGTGTGCACAGCGCAGAATACCTGGGTGGTCGAGTGGGCTGCTGCCACTACTGCCACCAGCACTGTGGACCTTGGAGGTGGGGAGGCATGGAATGAGACGGCGGGGAGTGCACGGGCTGTTCAAAGTTGGACAGCCCTGGTATACTATTTCAGATTGAGGAATTTCAAAATCTAATGACTTGTTGATGTTTTTACATGCTATACACTGACCTCTGACTTGTGGTAAACATATGAATCAGTCATCTCCCAAGTGTCCTGTCTTCAACAACCCTGCTTAGCTCTTGCAAACTGAAGCCTGTGATTTCCTTGATGGAGTCAACATTATTGGTTTTTTTTTAAAAACCTTGCCTCTCATAATATGCCCAATGAAAGGACACCCTCAGTTTCATCATTTTGGTCTCCAAAGGCTAAGCTTTCTTGCTTGACTGGACCACTTATTCATCCTGGTTCTTTGAAAATGTTCCTCCAGCATCATATTTCAAATGAATTAATTGTCATCCTATCAGCTTTCTTCACTGCCCAACTTTCACACCTGTAGATAATACCTGTGAACACAATAGCATGAATGAACTTTGCCTTGGTCTCCTGTGACACATCCTTAAACTCAATGTAAAGATGTAATTTTTCTAATTCCTTCATTGCCATCCTTCTGACCCTCTGTCTTCTGATTTCTTAGCTGCTGGCTCCCCTTAGATTGATAACTCAACCAAAATATACAAAACCTTTAACAAATTAATTTCCGTCACTCTCCACATTAAAGCTGTGTAGTTCTTCAGAAGCTATATGTATTTATTTTTATTTATTTTTATTTTGAATATTTTTACCCCACCTTTCTCCTTAGAAAAAGACCCAAGATTTCTGATTTCTTAATTTTAAAATAAGTTTTTGACTTCTTAATTTTTAACTGATGGGAAGATAAAATGCACATTGGTATATAATAAATCTTCCTTTCTCTCCATATTCTTTCCTAATAGTAGCTTCTTGTCCTTAATGCAGATTGCATATTTGGGCAATTAAATGCCGAGGGATACCCATTTCTTGCATAACAATCTGGAGCTTTTCAAGCTAAATACAATGAAAGGTTTTGCTGTAGTCTATACATTATAGACTGATCTGGATTTTTTTGTATAGTAGTCAGCATAAATTTGCAGTATAATCTCGAGCACTGCTTCTTTTGGGGGATCCTGATTGATCATCAGGCACTTCTCACTCCATTTAAGGCAGGGGTGTCCAAACTTCGGCCCTCCAGATGTTTTGGACTACAACTCCAAGAATTCCATGTCTGTATTTGCAATGATAAAGAACTGTGGGAGTTGTGATCCAAAACATCTAGAGGGCCAAAGTTTGGGCACCAAAAGCCTTTGTTGCAACACTTTCCTTGGAATCTCCTTTCTTGGGGATTGGAATATAGTCTCTAGTCTGTGACCTATTGTATTGTTTTCCATATTTCTTGGCATATTCATGTTAGGATTTTGACAATTTCACTCTCTCTGGCTTAAATACTTCTACTGAAATTCCACCCACTTCTAGTGATTTCTTCCTAGTGCTTTTAGAGCAGCTTTCACTTCACTTTCTAGAATGGCCATTGTTCATCTTATGAGCCTATTTCAGACCAGGTGCCATGAGGTCAAAGTGAACTATAAAATGGAGGACTCACAACTATCTTCTTCACAACTATCTTCTTCACAACTATCTTCTTCAGACCGACAAAGCTGTTTGGGTGAGCAGTGAAATGTTTCAATCTCTCAAGGAAAGAAGTCCACTTGCCATGACTCAGCTTCCAGATAAACTTACCTGGATGACTGAGAATCTTCACAAACACAGAAATGAGTAAGAAAGATCCTTAATCAGTGTCACCTTCACCGACTACTAGAGATGGGCACGAATAAAAAAAAAATCGCATTTCGTTTGTCGTTTGTCGTTTGGAGGGTCTGTTTCGGTTCGTTTCCGTTTTTCGTGAATTTTTGCAAAAAAATCATTTTCGTTTTCATTCATTTTGTTACCATTTCATTACCGTTTATTTCAATTTCTTGTGATTTTTTTAGGATTTTAAGCGATTCACTCATATTGCAGTAACGGAAACGAAATGCACGACAAAATTTCCGGTGTTTCTGTTTGTTTTGTTTCATTTTAGAGACAAAATTCGTTTCTTGTTTTGTTACATAACAAAATAAAAAATGAAAACGGAAACAAAAAATTGTTCGTTTCGTGCCCATCTCTACCTACTACTGTTGCTTAATAGCTGTCCTTCAGAAGTTTCTTCATCACCATCATCTTTGGAACTATCCATTCTTTTTCTGCAGATGCAATCATTAATCTGAAGATGGTGGATGCATCTTAGTCTGCTGCCTCAGATGTGATGATTTCACCTTAGATAACTCTGCTTGGAGTGCAGGTTCATCATGGAGTCTAGCCTTCTTATGAAGGCTAACCCACTCAACCCTTTAAAGTGTGCATCTAAAAAGGGGAACTGCTTGTTCATATTTCCCTCTTAATGAGGGCCATGTGATCAAGACTGACCATGTTATTCATAGACTGAGATATATGATAGGTTAAGAACATAAGAACATAGGAAGAGCCATGCTGGATCAGGCCAAAGGCCCATCTAGTCCAGCTTCCTGTATCTCACAGTGGCCCCACCAGATGCGTCTGGGAGTGGACAAAACTAGATATCTGTCTCCTGGTACCACTCCCCTGCATCTGGTCCTTGAGGTACCCCAGTTTTAAGCTTGGAGATGATACATCTCCCTCATGGTTTGTAACCTATGATGGACCTTTCCTCCAGGAATCTGTCCAATCCCCCTTTGAAGGCACCAAGGCCAGATGCCATCACCACATCCCGTGGCAGGGAGTTCCATAGACTAACAATGCGCTGGGTGAAAAAAATATTTTCTTTTGTTTGTTCTTACTCTCCCAGCCCTCAATTTGAGTAGCTGTCCCCTAGTTCTGGTATTTTGAGAGAGGAAGAAGATTGTCCCTCTACACTTTACTCATGCCCTGCATTATTTTGTATGTTTCAATCATATCCCCCCTCGGGTGCCTTTTTTCCAGACTAAAGAGCCTCAACTTTTTTAGCCTTTCCTCATAAGGGAGGTGCCCCAGCCCAGTAATCATTTTAGTTGCTCTCTTCTGCACCCCTTCCAGTTCCACTAAGTCTTTTTTGAGATGCGGAGACCAGAATTGTACACAATACTCCAGGTGTGGCCTTACTATCATTTTATATAATAGCATGTTGTAAGGTAAGTGGTGAAGCAGGTTGGCCTCACTAGTCATTCCAGCCAAGTACTTTGCAATTCCATTCAGCAACAAAAAAAAAAAAAAACCCTAAAGTGAATTAATTAGGCTATGATTTGTTTAAAAAATTCTTGAATCCCCAAAATATCAATTATAGTAAATTAATCTGAGCTGGATAGAAAATTCAATTTATCCTGTTTGAGGTGTGAAGAATAGATAATTAGGCCATCAATTATAACAGAAATGTTATCATGTGGAACTACAAAAGGATTGTTTTGATTTGTTTCAGGCTATTTATTGTAAATTCAAGATGAATGGAGAATCTCTTCAGGTAATGTGGCATTGATTTTACATACCTTAAAAAGAGCTAGATGTTTTCAGCTCTTTGCAATCAGAATGCATTTTTCTGCAAGTATACTTTGAAACACAGTACAAAATTCAATACAGGTGAAGGCTTAGTTTCAAAATCTGTTCAATAAATAGTTTTCCTTAATACTAAAAAAAAAGAGCATAATGCATTTCAACTTACGTATATTGAAGTAAATGTCCCATTCAACCTCCATTGAGATGTTAGAAATAATGCTGGATGAATGCCTGCATGAAAGGCTCAGTTGGGCCTACAGTTGGAACCAGAAAACTACATGAACATACCTGGATAAGAGCCAGCTGAGAGCATGTGGGAATATCCCAATGGGTAGTTCTTTTCAATATATCCATATGTTAAGAAGAACCTAATTGTCCTTCACAGTTTCAAATAATATTCTGCATAAATAATCCATCTCTGATTATACACAAAGTCTCAGTAGGTGAGTTCTACAGTATATTAGGAGGGAATTAATATGGCACGGCAGGGGTGAAATACCCCTTATGGACCATCACAAATGTATTGGTTAAATTGCTTTGAACTGCTAATGGATACTGATAGAGAATGTATTACCTGAGGGCTTGGAATGTGATTTACATCTCTGATTTACATGGAAAGGGTTTTGAATAAAGAGGATTAAAGGAGATGAGACCAGTGGTAGGTTGAACTATTAGAAGAATAGGGGTTACCTGATTAGGAGAAGTATTACAAAATAGTGAGTCACTAGTTTTCTGAATTTTAAAATGTACCTTGTAATATTAATAGGAATAAGCAGAAGTGGAAAGGATGAAACACACCCTAACATTGGTTATTTCTCTGGATAGGGCAAGATGAGAAATGAAAGTAAAACTTGACACCCTCTGAATTTGACTTAGTAACATCATTATATGATGACATCACTTAGTGACATCACTTTATGTAATTTATTTGGCATATTTATTCTCCTTTATTTGCCCATACATTTGCCTACTGGTGTTGCTGTCTTTCATGGAAGGTAGCCCAGTTTATCAGAGGCAGGGAATGTTACCTGTAGACATGGGCACGACTCAGCGAAATTGTCGTTTCTGTTTTCGGTTGTCGTTTCCGTTATGTAACGAGAACAGTAACGATAATTAAGCTGTCAGAATTCGAACTCGAACCGACAAAAGAAAAATTTGGTCGGGTTTTTCGTTGTCGTTCATGGCATCACGGCGATCATGCAATGCCATTGGCAAGCAGCACAGAAAAAGTTTTTAAAAGTAAAAAAAAACCCGACTCCCGGCCAAAAAAGCAGGCGAACATATGCCTGCCTGAGGACACCTACCTGAGGGGTGGTTTCTGGGGGGGGGTCCCCGGCCTTCCCCCCCTCTCCTGTCCTGGGCTGCTTGCACCAGGCTGGGGGGGTCATTCTCGTCGTCTGTCTCACATGCCATGTGGTGGGGGGGATCCAAAATGGCGACCACAATATTTATTTTTAAATCGTGGTCCAAAAACCCACCAAAGCACAACAGAAACATGTGAAAATTATGTATTTTAAATGCCTGAATTTTTATAGTAGCAGCAGTGGGTTTTTATAGCAGTAAAAGGTCGCACTGATTTTATTTTATTTTATTTTATTTTTTATTTTTTTAGACCTGCCCATGTGGGCTGGGCATGGGATGGGACCATGCAAATTTTTGAACCATTCCACCAATGGCATGACCAGGTTTTGACTGACACTTCTGGATGTCGCCCGCCCGCCCACGCCACCACCCGCCTGTGGCCCACGCCGCCGCCCACCCACTCGCGTGCCTGCAGCCACCGGCTGCCCGCTCACCCACCTGCGCCTCCCCCCTGCCACTGTCGCCGCCCGCCCATGGCCCCCCGCCACTAGCTGCCTGCTCTCCCACCTGCTCCTCCCCCCTGCCGCTGTCGCCACCCACCCATGGCCCCCCGCCGCCACCACCCACCCGCACCTCCCCACCCGCTGCCACCCCCCTCACCCCGCCTGCCGCCTAGGGTGCAAAAACACCTAGCGCCTGCCCTGATTGCAGGACGCCCCCATGCTCCCTGGGACGTCAAATTGTGCTAAATCGCAGTGGAAATGACAAACGACCAAACAACAAACGGAACGACAAATTTTTGAAAATTATCGTGACAAATGGAAACGACCGGAAAACGGACCCGTCCCGACAATCGACAACTCGAAAAGTAATTTTTTCTGGTTGTGCCCATCTCTAATACACATGTTTCTTTGGGAGTGGATAAAAATGCCAAAGGAATTACACAGAGGAAAACTTTAGAATTGTTGGGGTATGTATGAGCGAGCAGCATTCCTAAAGATCCCAGTGCATCAGAGAAAAGGAGGAACACCTGCAGCTGATCACTGTGAGAGATACTGGTACTAAAGTAATCAGGAGGTAGCTTCAGCTGAGAGGAGAAAACAGAAATTGCTCTTGTGTTTCTGAATGTTCAAGGGATTTTTATCTTGCATGGTTAATGTATGAGTCAAAATGCATAACTGTAGATTGTTGGGGACTCCTGGGAACCAGGTTAGATTGCAATGTGAGAAAGTTGTTGGGTAGGTAGATTCCGTCAGTCCTTAGAACATCTGGCCTTCTTGGTTTCACCCACACCAGGGCAATCATGGGAATGTGGCTGAGTTTGAGCCTCTCTAAACTGGTGATTCTTGATACCAACTATTCACTTTGGCATAGTAAAATTGTGATATATAGGGAAATTATTTAAACAAATATATGCATGAATAAGGGAATAGGTATGTTTCTCTGTTACTACTCCCAGTGTCCATATTGACCGGGTTGTTCTACATGAAAGAGCCCCCAAAATGTAATCCCAAGGCTTGGCTAGGAAATCCAGTGTTGAATAATAGTTAGTGTGACTTAAGAGGCATAATTTTGAATCTGCAGTCAGCCATGGAAACTCTCTGGTTGTTTCCAAAACATAGACGGGGTTTAGAACTAATAAAACAAATTGTTCAATATCTCATTTACCTTGAAAATCCTTTTAGAGTCAAAATGTCTGTTCCCATTTGATGCCATATAACATAAATAAGGCTAACTCCAATGTGCATCTTTTCTGCCAATAATTTAAAGAAGGAATGAGGAACTCATGAGGAACTCATGTGTTCCTCTGAACTATTCTTATATTATTTCTGGTAGAAAATAATAAGCCTTTTTTTCTGAATGCTGAACTTGTGAGCATGGATGTCAGTGCTTAATACCCCATGTACATGATTAACATGAGTTTGACATAAAACTCTCAATGAGCTGCCACAAAAGTTTATCCCAGAAGACACATCAGGGGAGATTTCATCAATATTAGAAGCAGGAAAGCTTAGAAAATATCACTTTCAAACAAATTGCTTCCTGGATTGTCAGGTTCAAGGGCCCCTGCCTTTTTTCAACTCAGGAGAGAAGGCATAAGGTGTTTTAAAAAAAAACTCAGATAATAAGAAATATTGCACATAACAAACCAGATAAGGGGGACTCTAATGGGACTCATAATTAATTTAGTATGAACTTCTGGAGAGCTCAGAGGATTAATCACCTGCCTGCAGAGCCAGAGGTGGGAGCTTGATCCCCCAGTGTGAAAGAGGCTAGACTCTGTTCTAATATTAATATTTATTTATTTATTTATAACAACAACAGCAATTGATGATGATGATGATGATGATGATGATGATGATGATGATGCAATAAGAAAGCAATAAGAAAAGCTAAGTAATAAGAAAGCAAGAACAACACCAATAATAGTTGGCACTTTGGGTAAAATCCCAAAATACTGGGGTCAACATCTGAAACCCCTCGGCATTGATAAGATCAACTTCAGTCAAGTACAAATGGTGACATTATTAGGAGCAACATATATTCTACGAATATATCTCCAGTCATCCTAGGCTCTTGGAAAAAGCTCCTTCATTGTAAAAGGCCAACTCCAGCTTAACACCCAGCAGTTGTGTTCAGAAGAAGAAGAAGAAGAGCAGAGCATCCCTTACCTATTGAATGCTTCCTAAGTAAGAGCATATGCCTGCACTAGAGATGGGCACAAACTTTTAGTTCATTTCATTCTTCATCATTCATTTCAATACCTAACAAAATGAATAACGAACGGCAGAGTAAATTTAGAACAAACTGAACCAAACCGAACAAAATTGGTTTGGCTCTGTTCATTTTGTTAATGGCAGTGATGTCTCCTACCTGGTGCTGGTCTTCAGTCTTCCTGGGACCAGCCCGCACACGGCCACATGGTCAGAAGTAAAAAAAAAAATTAAAATAAAATAAAATAAAGGAGCGCCGATCTGGCCCCAGAAGAAGAAGAAGAAGAAGAAGAAGAAGAAGAAGAAGAAGAAGAAGAAG
>JAHTLZ010000240.1:17927459-17951225 GCA_023846285.1 Phrynocephalus versicolor | reverse complement strand
AAAGAAAGAAAGAAAGAAAGAAAGAAAGAAAGAAAGAAAGAAAGAAAAAGATTTGTATAAAACACACCAAAGAATGTAGGTGTGTTATCCTTTGCTTTAAAATTTTCCTGCTCCATGCACTGTATATGTACAAAGCACATTCTTTTTTCAGAAAATATTTCAGATTCAGTCCCTGCTATCTTTGTGTTGAAAGAGACCCACTATCACCAATTGTATTGCCGTTTTTTGGATGCACCGGGTTTTAACTGTCTTAATTTATTTCCCTGTTGTACATTATATAACTATTGTTTTGTGTTTATTGGCGCCTGTTCGCCCTGTGTGAGCCGCTTAGAGTTCCGCACGGAAGATAAGTGGGATATAAATATAAAAAATAAATAAATAAAAAATAAATAAATTAGACAAGGGCACGACTAGGCGAAATTGTCATTTCCATTTTTGGTTATCGTTTCCGTTACGTAACGGAAACGGTAACGATAATTAAGCCGTCAGAACTCAAACTCGAACCGAAAAAAGAAAAATTTGGTCGGGTTTTTCGTTGTTGTTTGTGGCATCACGGCGATCGCGCAATGCGAAGCACAGAAAAAGTTTTAAAAGTTTTTTTTAAAAAAAACCGACTCCCGGCCAAAAAAGCAAGTGAAAATATGCCTGCCTGAGGCTTTGCCACCTACCAGAGGGGTGGTTTCTGGGGGGTCCCCGGCCTTTCCCTCCCTCTTCTCCTGTCCTGGGATGCTTGCACTAGGCTGGGGGGGTCATCCTCATTGTCTCGCCAGTTGCCATGCGGTGGGGGGGGGAATCCAAAATGGCGACCACAATTTTTCTTTAGAAATCGTGGTCAAAAAACACACTAAATCACCACAGAAACACGTGAAATTTATTTATTTTAAATGCCTGAATTTTAATAGTAGCAGCAGTGGGGTTTTTTATAGCAATAAAACGTCGTATTGATTTTATTTTATTTTATTTTATTTTATTATTTTTTTAGACCTGCCCATTTGGGCTGGGCATGGGATGGGACCATGCGAATTTTTTGAACCATTCCACCAATGGCATCGCCAGGTTTTTGACTGACACTTCTGGATGTCTCGGAGGACATAAAAAGCCGAGGCAGCTTCCAGAAATCGCAGTCAGGTGTATGGATGTGGTTGAGGGAGGAGGGCTGGCTGCTGGTGCTGGTGTGATCCGATCGAGATTGAGGAGGGAGGCTGGAGGCTTTAGGATTTAAGTTAGGCAGGAAGGGAGGGAATTGAATTTAGAAAATAATTTCTTTGATTCCCTGCAGCTTTGTCTGCTGAAGGGAATAGCAGTTTATTCTTTATTTCTTCTCTGGCAGTTTGTGAGGATTTTTTTCTGATATTGGATAAATGGGGAGGTTCGACTGGGAGTGGGAGGTGTGGATTTATTTTAAAAATATATTATATACTACCATTTATTTTCTATTTTCCCAACTTCAATTTGCTTGCACACACACACATTTGGGGTGCAAGCCAAGAACAGAACCTCTATCCTAAGTGATATCCTAACTGCCCACTCACCCGTCCACCTGCGCCGCCACCCGCCTGCGGCCCGTGCCACCGCCTGCCCACGCGCCTGCCCGCGGCCACCGCTCACCCGTCCATGCCTCCCCCCTGCCGCTGTCACCACCCACCCATATCCCCCGCCACCACCGCCCACCTGCACCTCCCCCCCCGCCCTACCCGCCGCCTAGGGCGCAAAAACACCTAGAGCCGGCCCTGATTGCGGGATGCCTCTATGCTCTGGGAAGTCAAATCATGCTAAATCGTGGTGGAAATGACAAATGGAAATGACAATTTTTTGAAAAATTTCACGACAAATGGAAACAACCCGAAACGGACCCGTTCCGACAAACGAAAACTCGAAACGTCATTTTTTCTGGTCATGCCCATGTCTATCACCAATTCTAGACAGAGCAAACTATGCAGAAATGACTCAGGAAGTGCACTGTCAGAGAAGTAAATCCTCACGCACCTTATCCCAACAAACAGCTCAACTATTTTAAAAATACTTAAATTTAAGCTGACACCCATTCCTTTAAAACCTTAGTCTTAATACAAATATTTGATCTGTATTGGTTTTAAATAAAGCTGTGGAACAGTTTTAACGTGAAATGGTTCAGGGAGGCAGCCGACCATATTGACTCAGAAATTGTTTATTCTAGGGCCCTAGTGCTTTGGAATCAGATTTGTAGAGAACAACATTACGGTTGCATTACCCGTCTTCCTTCCTTCCTTCCTTCCTTCCTTCCTTCCTTCCTTCCTTCCTTCCCTCCCTCCTTCCTTCCTTCCTTCCTTCTTTGTTTTTCATCAAATGGCTAAGGAAGAAGCAATAACAATGAAGGCTTTGAGTAGAAGTCTTCTGCTGAATCTAAGATTGGACTTCTGCATATATATCATAACAATTGCCCCAATACTAATGAAGGAGACATGAGACAAAGATTGGGACCAAAACATCATAGGGTTATTCATGTGAAAAATGATGCTTAGTAAGCAAAATCCTGAAATTAAATTCAGTATAGGCCTCCTTATTTGACATAATCGTGCCACATAGGCTCTAACAAAGCCCCCCTTTTAACCCTCTCTTTTCATATCCAGGCATGGGTGTACATTTGGGTGGAGGGCAAGTAAGGATGCTTGCCTACCTGGAATCCTAAAATTGTTACCTCTTTAAATATAAATACTAGGTAAAAGCTACAGTCAAGCCAACAACCCACAAGTATTATTAATAGACTCCTACTTCCCTTAATTATTTATGCAGATATTTTTGCCTATATGTGGTAACTACTATGGACACAGAAACAACGGGAGAGTTGGGAGAGGGCAAAATACTATAGCACATTAAAGACTAACACATTTATTTTCATGTGCGGCTTCGTGGATCAAATTCTACTTCTTCAGTCACAAGAAGCACATATTGCTTCATAGGTCACACCAACATAAATTTGTTAGTTCTTAATGTGCCCCATTATTTTGTCTCCTTCCACTTCTTTTCTCATTTTCTTTTTCCCAACATTATAACACAGACTGACACAGCTTCTTTTCTTAATGACTGGAGCAGTAATTATCCCCCACTAATTACTTTCATGGTCAACATGATCTACCTACTTGGACAAAGGAGCCAAGTTTGCAAATTAACCAGAAGGAATTAAAACCATTCCTTCAATAATTTATAGAGTAGCATAGCATGGGAAAATGTCTCCTGCCTACTCCAATCCTAATCATCTCCCCAGAGTGAATAGTAAAGAGTAAATCTTACATTTTAGTAAAATCCTGAAGTTAAATCCATCCATAGGAGAGCCTGATAAGAATGTGGGCAAATTTTGTTGAAATGTGTGAGTGTTTGTATACACTGGTCTAAGCATTAAAACACATACAAGTTATGAATGGAGACCTCCCATGTGTGTGACTGTAGTTAAAATAATATCCACATGATTTTGGTTAAATCAAGAGATGGGCATGAAATAAATTTCTTTTCATTTTATTTCAGTGCTTGTCAAAATAAATAAATAAATAAATAAATAAATAAATAAATAAATAAATAAATAATAATAATAATAATAATAATAATAATAATAATAATAATAATAATAATAATAATAATAATAATAATAATAATAATAATGAAAAACCGCCAACCGCCAAACCGCTGGGCCTGTGCATGTGCTGGTCAGTGCAAGTTTTTTTAAAAAAGTGCTGACCAGCCTGCACTATAGCTGGTGGGCACCAGTCTTTTTTTAAAGTCCACGGCTTGGGACCCGAATACCTGTCGGAGCGTATCTTCCAAAGATCAACTGAAGCTGGCCCACTAGAATGTTGCAGGCGCTCTCACTCTGAGTGGCCATGCCCAGGGAGGCACGGAAATTGGTAACCCGTAACCACACCTTCTTGGTGGCTGGTCCTTCAATCTGGAACCATCTCCCGAGTGAGCTGCGCCTTGCCCAGTCCCTGCCCGCCTTTAAAAAAGCTCTCAAAACCTTGCTTTTTAGAGAGGCATTTGGCGACCTTTAACCTTTTCCCCCCTTCTCCTATTCTATCAGAGTTGCCATCTTGCCGATGATTCTTTTGATTTTTTTTTAGTGTGTGTGCTTGTGTGTCTTGATTGTTGCACTGTTTTTATATTGACTGCTTTACCCTTCTTTGTTAACTGCCTGGAGTTCCTTTGGGAAGAAGGGCTGTATAAAAATAAATAAATAAATATAATAAATAATAAAATGCCCACTGGCCCACACTAAAGCTGGTTGGGGCAAGCCCACACTACAACTGGTCAGCGCTTATTTGAAAAAAAGTGCAGATCAGCCCACACTACAGCTGGTGGGTGCAAGTTTTTTTTTTTTTAAAGCACTGACCGGCCCACACTACAGCTGGTCAGTGCTTGTAAAGGGGAAAAAAGCACCATCTGGCTGGGCTGGTCAGATGTTTAAAAAAAATGAAAAATGAAAAATGAAACAAAATGAAAAACAAAATGATTTTTTAAAAAAATCATTTCGTACCAAATAAAACAAAACCAGAAAATGAAACAAAACACAATTTTGGCTTTTTATGCCCATCTCTAGTTAAATCTTTAAAATGTTTATGGTAAGACATATATGAAGAATAAACTAACAGCACCTGAAATGTTTGGTATACATAGACTTGTGCTGACACTTATAATGGTCAGTTTCCTTGTCAGACATAATAGCATATAAGCAAACTACAGTACTTGTAACAGTCATCTCTAACTGAGAACTAGCTAGGAAAAAAAAAACACTTGTTTTTTCTATCCAGCCATTAACACTCTTAACAAATTATTGGCTAATTCCAGACAGATTCTGATTGGTCATAATGTTCCACATGCAAATAACACATTCCAATCTTTTCCCATGTACTCATATACACATTCAGACATGTTGTCTTGTACATATAGCAATCTGTCCCCTTAAATGTTGTGGTTTCATCACTGCTATAGCTCTACACTTTAGTAATCCCTTACACCAGCTTTTAATATCTCATTTAATAGACATAAACAAGTAAAATACATTTTTTTCATTGTAAATTATCCAAGTGCTTTTTTGAATCTCCCCTTTACCTACTTCCCATTCCTAATTCATTCCTAATAAGTATATACAGTTCACCCTTGAATTTCATCTCTTTCAGGAGCATGGTTTTTGTTATATATATGTATATATATATTCAATAAATAAATATTCAATAAATATTGTGCTGCTATTCATCTTCAGGAAATTATCTGAGAAAGAAATGGTTAGCACATCGTTGGCCAGCAAGACTATTTTCCCTGCCTTCCAGGTCAGCTGACATGGTTGGTAGAAGCTGAAAGCAAACAACAGCAGAAAGTTTGCCTAGTCTCATGTTTTATGGATCTGATTTCCCATATTTCTGCTGTGAAATTATGCCTTGTCAAATCATATATCTTCAACAACTTTGGGTTATTTGTTCTTTTCATTATATTCCAGCAGCTAGGGCTATCATATGCTAATACCAAAAGACATAGGCTTTCTTCGACAGAGAGTCTGAATGCCATGCATTGCTGTGAGGAAGGAAAATCTCTATCGCTAATTAAAATCAACAGCTAAAAATTACAAAACAGCTAAATTTTTTTAAGAAGCAGAACTGCAACTATAAGTAGCCATTCCTTACCCCACACTGTCTCATGTGCTATGTAGGTCTTCTGCATACTTATTAAGGAAAGGGGCATAGAAGATTGGGCCAATTTGTGTTCTGAAGTTTCAAATTTCAAAAATGCACTGCCTATAAGATAAGGTTAAGATTATACCATTTATATGGAAAGTTGAAAAATTGCTTGTTCTTCGGTTCCAGGGGCTGGGAAGGAGGGGGGAGGAGTGATGAAAAATTAAGATCAATAATTACGAATGTGTATGTATTATGTATTGTATTGTTTTAAAAATTAATTTAGAAAAGTAAAAAAAAAAAAAAAGATTGTAGCCTTATAAGTATTCTGTCAACCCTTATAATATGACATTTGGCTTCAACTATCGCATGACCAATGCATCATTTTATGGGAGAGGGATCCTTATTTACTATTTACTATTTATTTATTTATAGATAAATAATCAGTCAATCAATCAATCAATCAATCAATCAATCAATCTATCTATCTATCTATCTATCTATCTATCTATCTATCTATCTATCTATCTATCTATCTATCTATCTATCTATCTATCTATCTATCTATCTATAAACTAGAGCACATGAAACAAATCCAGTAGCTTTGCATGAATAGAAGACTCAGATGTTTCCCTGGCTTGGACTATCCTTTCCTCACTGATGGTGGTTGCAGGACTACATTTGCAGCCAGCACTTTAATCCAATATGTGTCCTGCACCCCTGTTTTCTTCTGCTTTCGCCCTTTTGCTACAGCAGAGGCATACAAGTCCCAGTAAACTGATTTCAATTTACATATTCATTACTGAAAAAGTTAAGAAGGTGGGGTGGATTATCCCCTGTATTCCCTGAGTTCTCGAAACCTACCAGAAGAATACAAATTCAAAAACATTATTCAAAGAAGAGTGTTTCAGCACATGAGGTAGATCAGTGATGGTGAACCTTTTAGAGACCAAGTGCCCAAACTGCAATTCAAAACCCACTAAATTTTTTGCAAAGTGCCAATACAGTAATTGAACCTGTATAAAGGTAGCTCTGAAGGAGCGATGTCGAGTGCCCACAGAAAGGGCTCCGAGTGCCACCTTTGGCACCCGTGCCATATGTTCGCCATCACTGAGGTAGATCATCCTCATGAACTAGCTTTGGGAATTGATGTGTATTAGACTGGTAAGATCATAATCTTTTCAGTGCTTAGAGCCTCTATAGATCTTTAGCCGGCCCTTAGGAATCTACCTGTGTAGTGGTGCCAGGGGAAAGAGGGGGGAAGCTTCTGAGTGGGTGGAACCACACATTGAGGATATTGGCATTCTCTTTTGAGTTTTGACATGCTCTGCTCTCTCCTAAACTACCTGCAAGATTGAGGTAGCTGCCCAAAGAAAGGAGAAATGAAAGATAAAACCAATCAGGTCAAAATCTCCTGCTGTCCAAGTGGAATATACTTTCTTCTCAATCTGAAATTGTGCCAAGATAAGGAGGGGACACAATTGAGTTGCAAAAAAAATCTGTTTCCAAAGCTTTATAGTTAAAACAAACAGAAAGACAAACAAAAGTGCCCTGTGGAGAATTCATGCCAGGCAGAGTAAACATCAATCAGTATCTCTTAGACAAATGGTTTTACTGTTGCCCCTTGCAGTGATAATAGGTATGGTGCACTTTGAACCTGAAATTTAAGATCTCTAAAGAGATGGTTCAGCTACATTTATCTCTTTGTGAATGGAGCAAATGCTTTTCTGCATCTGAAAAACAAAAAGGCTTATTTACTGATCTATTAATTTCCAATCAAAATAGCCCCAAATGAGTAAGCTGATGGATTCATAAAATGTCATTTACAATATTTATTAGGATGTTGCTCAAGTTGAAATTGCAGATTCTCTAGCTTTATGGACTAGGGCAGTGTTGGCAAACCTATGACACAGGTGCCAAAGGTGGCACTCGAAGCCCTTTCTGTGCATACCCAACATCGCCCCTTTACAGCCTCCTGTATTCAGGTTAAATTATAGTATTGGCACTTTGCAAAATATTAGTGGGTTTTGAATCACAGATTGGGCACTCGGTCTCTAAAAGGTTCACAGTTACTAGTCTATGGCTTCTCATAGCCACTTTAACATAAGAACAGGGGGAGCTTGTGAACTGTTTGTTGAGGGAGTACCTCATAACAAAAAAATTACCTTCCCCCTCTCCCTGCTCTAGTTATAAATTGCTTATGAATTAACATAAATTAAACTAAGAGCAGTATCAGGAACCACTCAAATCTCCTTTCTATGCCACTCAGTTTGTATGTTCCTTTAAATCTCTCCTTGTGATCTTAATAGGGTTTTGTGATATAAGATTTCAGAAGAATAGTTTTACTCTTGCTAATGCTAACCAATAGCCTGTACGTTTCCATGGCCACAAAGTGATTTGAACCCAGGTTTCCTGAATCCTAGTCCAACACTCTCTCCTCTACACCATACTAGCTCTCAGATTTTCACAAATCTGTTTTGTTTAATGTGCTGCCAAGTCAGAGCCAATGTACCCATAGCAACCATAATAGGGCTTTTATGGTAAGTGTCTGAAATCACAAATCATGTTGTGGTAGATAAAAGAGACACAGAACATGTAACAGGAGTGAGTTTATCAGTCACACCCCACTCCCCAGTGGGCTCCCATTGCTGACCAGAGATCCAAACCCAAGGCTTGCTGAGCCTTAGTCATTCACTCAGTCCACTGCACCAGTGGTTTCCAAAGTAGGGGGTCTCCAGATGTTCTTGAACCAAATCTTCAAGGGTTTTTCACCACTAGCTATGGCCACAGTCCTACCAGCGTTTTCTGCGTAGTTTCCTGTCGGCAAACTGCATAGTAAAAGATTGCATGCTAACCGGGAAGAGAAGTAAATTCTGGTCCCGGCTGACCACGCCCCTGGAACAGCAGTTTCAGTGAAGTTTCCTAAACCACCACCAGGGGCTGGATTTAGAAACTTCACTTGAAAATGCTTACTAATTTGCTTCTCTAACCATGACCGGACCCTGAAAATACTCAGTAAAATCAGTTGTTCCCCTTTAACACCACGGAGGCTTGGAAACTAGAGCCAGAAAGAAGGACAAAATGTGAAGTAGACAGGTAGAGACCGAACCAGAATGCAGAAATATGACACAGAAGAGAGGACACTAACTGCACATTAAAAACCACATGACTACCCAGAAAAAAAAATAGGCAGGAAATTTATATATGCAGAAAACTCCGCGGCCTATGCTGGCCAGGGAGTTGTATTCCAGAAAACATCTGGGAAAACAAGGTTGGGTACAACATACAAATGTACTGTTTAGTTATTTTACCATTCCTATGGGCTTATGGAATATTATTATGGAGCATCCATATTTACCATTTAGTTTAGAACTGGAAAATATAGTTAATTATAATAATTTCAGACCTCATTAAAGCCAAGAAGAAAGCGGTGAATGTATATCCTTAATGGTGTCTGTAATGAACTCTTTGTGTGTTTCTATGACTACTATTTGAGTTCAGAAAAAGGACACTTTTACTAGATACTCATCGCTGGATTATGTCCCTGTGAAGTGTCTGGAGTGTTGCTGTCAGCTGAACTCCACATTTCTCATTTTCCTAATCACCACCTAACAACTGAAACCCATATATAACAGTGGCTTGCCATTTGCAAGGTTTCTGTGAAATGAGTGATGCTTGCTCTGACATGAATTGCAACCACAGTTTTTCAAGCAGCAGCATTTACAAGAAATATGTGCTTTAAAAATCACATTTCTGCATTTAACTACTGAGCTGACATTTACACCTTATATAGCAAAGATGATTACAGAGCATGACAGGTAAGGGCTGGAGGAGAAATAAAAGAATGTTTAAAATGTCAGTAAGACTGAAGGAAAGATTTGAGACATAAAATTACAGGCAAGTCCCATCTTTCCTGTTTACTCCTCTGTAAAACAAAATCCCACAGATGATGACAAACTGATGTTAGTGGTCGGCTAACTATGGTGTGGCAATAGTTCAACTGGCAAAATAAAAAGATGAGGCAACAGAGTGAAAAAACCTGGATACAAGAAGCTCTTTTCAGTGCAATCTTGTGGGTGTCTACTATGAAACAAAACTCACCAGATTCAGTGAAATTCATTTCAGGTATATGCATGCAGAACGACAGCATTACAATACAGTCCTAGACCTGCACTTGTTCTAGTGCTGAATAGGCCCCAGAACTTCTATGCCTACATATTAGAAGGCAATGAACACAATCTGAGGGAAAGAAAAGGCCATAGCTTTTATTGGTAACAGGAGTAGTCCCTGGCCCAAAAATGGGAAATTGTATCCTTTACTTCAAGAGACCCCATTGTCCCTAGATACCAATCAGTGACCCCTTCCTGCTGATGGGTCCACTAAAATCTTCAGTCCTGACTACACCACAATCCATGATTCCTTAAGTCCAAGCTAGGCCAGACCATGGCTTGGATCTAATTTACCTCATGTGGATTTCTTTATCAACCTGGGTGAGCAGGTTCCTCCTTGCCACCCTCCTTCAGTCTGGAACCAACCCGAATGTCTGAAATCACAAATCATGTTGTGGTAGATAAAAGAGACATAGAACATGTAACCACTGGCCAATAATCCTTAGAGAAGGGCACGACTCAAAAAAATAATTTTTCATTTTTCGTTTGTCATTTTGGGGTCCGTTTCGGTTCATTTTCATTTTTCGGGTTTTTTTGCGCATTTTTCATTTTTGTTTTCGTTACGAAATGAAACAAAAAAAACAAAACCAAACCAAAAATTTTTCATTTTCGTTAGCATTCTTTTCATTGGAATGTGTCTGCCATAACAAAAACGAAAAACAGGGCAACATTTTTCGTTTCATTTTCGTTTTCATTTTGTTTTCTGGAAAATTTTCATTTTCGTTTTCGTTTTCGTTGCATAACGGAAATGAAAAATGAAAACAAAAACGAAAATTTCGCTGAGTCGTGCCCATCTCTAATAATCCTAACACCCAAGCAGTAAAACAGTAAATACCACAATCATAACAGAAAGAGGGGAGGGGGAGAAAGCAAGCTACCAACTGAACAGGAAGTTCCCAGGTCCACTTTTTTGTATTGACAGATGTACCAAACTGAGGGTTCCTGTTTTCCGATCCACTTGCCTGAGACCTAAATTAAACTTCTCACTAGCCATTGCCACCCCAGCCGGGAAATAAAGAGACAAGACTAGAATTGTGGAGTTCAAATTGAGCCATAATTTATTGTTTAGCTGTACCAAGTAAACTGTAAAGGTCAAAAATCCAAGGGGGGGGGGTTGGACACAGAACAGTACAAGTGGCATTAATTACAGGATCTAATTAAATTAAGGCGAATGCTGTCCATTACCATGGTACCCATCCCAAAGAAATGGTCTGGCTAGCCCTCATCTAACCTCTAGGGGCTAACTTAAATGGTTTAACTAATAATCTTAATATCCTAGACCAGGGGTTCTCAAACTTTTTAATCAGGGGGCCAGTTCACTGTCCCTCAGACACTGTTGGAGGCTGGACTATACAGTATGACCCCTGCATCCACTGGCAGTGGTGCAAGGGCCTGAGCCCGGCAGCAGACCTGCAAAATCAGGTGCAAAGGAGGAAGAGGCTGCATGGCTGGGGAATGCCTGCTGGCCTGCCTGCCTCCCACATTGGCAGAAACAGCAGAAGGCTGTGCAGCCCTGGAGTACCTGCTTGCTCATCTGAGAAGGAGAAGTTGGCGATGGAGAGGGAGGGAGAGAAAGGTGGCATCAGGCAGGCTAGCAGAAGTGTCTGTCAGCTGCGGGCAGCAGAGCCTCATGGGCTTTTTGCATGGTTTCCTGATGGTGGTGGCAGAGGAAGCCATGTGGCCTCAGAGCTCCTGATCACCTGCCTGAATGCGACAGTGTTGGAGGTGGCAGCAACGGAGGAGGTTGCTCAGCCCCTGAGTGTCTGCCTGTAGGTAAGATTGGCAGTGGTGGCAGCAGCGGAGGAGGCTGCACTGCTCCAGAGCACCCAGCCGCAAGCACCACAAGTAGGAAGAGTCAGCTTGGACAGCAGAAAAGTGTTTGCTGTGTACCCATGCCTGGCCTCCACCAATGAGGGGGTAGGTAGGTAGGTAATAGTTTATTGCTAAAAACCATTGGTCACCGCAATCTTAATTTACAACAGAGAGAGGAAAAAAAAACTTATGAGGTTACATCTACGACAAATATAATTAAAACATTTTTTAAAAAAGTGTGACACTTGCAGAGCAATACAATCCTCCCAAAGTTAGAGATTGACCTGGATTTTCATAGCTGCCAGCGCAAACTTTGCAACTTGCTGTGTAACAAACCTGTCTGTACCAACAAGTAGCATACTAAGTTGGGCTCCAGGGGACCTGTCGGCCAGTGAACCAATAATCTCACCAAGGAATTTGGGTTGGTCATGAAGGGGGCACGTGAGCAAGTAGTGGAGCACGTCATCGACTTCACCTGAGCCACAAGGGCAAAGTCTGTCCGAAACAGGGATGTTGTCACGTCTCCCCTCTAAAAAAGCAGAAGGCATGGTCTGAAAACGCAGGGCTGTGAAAGCTTTCCTCAGGAGAGCAGAGGTTAAATTGTGAAAATAGCTCTCCAGCCCAAAGGATGTTTTAAACAAAGGATAATAAAGAGAGAATGGCGATAGTGAAGCCACAGCCAATTCCATGTGGCCTCAGAGCTCCTGATCACCTGCCTGAATGCGACAGTGTTGGAGGTGGCAGCAACAGAGGAGGTTGCTCAGCCCCTGAGTGTCTGCCTGTAGGTAAGATTGGCAGTGGTGGCAGCAGCGGAGGAGGCTGCACTGCTCCAGAGCACCCAGCCGCAAGCACCACAAGTAGGAAGAGTCAGCTTGGACAGCAGAAAAGTGTTTGCAGTGGGCCCATGCCTGGCCTCCACCAATGAGTGGGGGGGGGGTTCTGCACTGGCCAGCGAGCCAGGTTCAGGCCCCTGGCAGGCCTAATCCAACCCCCAGGCCTTAGTTTGAAGACCCCTGTCCTACACTATTAATATAGAGGGCTGCCGGGTAAATTATGAACACTCAACTTTCTAATACTAATTTAGATAGCCATTTGCACTAACTGCCAATTGTGACCAGTAGAATAGTAAATACCCACACCTCACCTGAAGAGAATGGGATTGTCCAATCTGAGCAGCAATCTAAAATTCCCATCTGGCCCTAGCAGAACCAGCTAATTTCATTCATCTAATAGGGTGGGTGGGTGGAAGAACAGCATGAGGCAAAAGAGGTAAGGAAACCTTCACCAGAGCCTGATATAGGGTCCTAGCATGAGGAGCGTCCCTTTAAAAGCAGTTTAAATTACTAGATAAACCGTGTCTAAAAATGCCATCCCCACAGCCACCGGGCTTTTTGAAAAAAAAAGAAAAAAGAAAACCCTGTAATGCCCCTTTAAGCGATTATTATTATTATTATTATTATTATTATTATTATTATTATTATTATTATTATTATTATTATTATTATTATTATTATTTTGCCTCACTTTAAAAATACACCTTTCAAGAAGGCAGATGTTGTGGGATCATGCAGATCATCTGGGTTTCTTCTTTTTTTTAACTCATAGTACTGACCGGCTGTTCCTGGGGCCAATCGGCGCTGTTTTTTAATTTCTTTTCACCTTCGGAGAAACAGGAAGCTCCATGCTGTGCCCTAAGTTTTAATTTCCCCCAGCCAAAATGTTGCACCTGGGGGCAGATGTACCCTTGTGCCAGATCCCCTCCCAGCACTGAAAGGCTTTTCACAGTAGCCAATCCAAGGACAGCAAGGCAAACCATGCGGGAGCAGCCATGCCAGCCCAAACCTGTTCACTGACTCTCTGTGCGCCTAGGGTTAATACTCCAGCACCAACTGGGCTGCCCCAGTGAATCTGGTTCCCCATTTTAATCAGGAATAAGGCCTACTGTGATTTTTGCTTTTAGGTTAGATTGTATTAAATGCTACAACCTTAAATGTCTTTGATTTACAGCTAGTAACAGACAAAAACAACCATCTAAATCAGGCATGTCCAAAGTCAGGTCCAGGGGCCAAATGTGGCCCTGGCCCATTTACAAATTTCGAGTGGCCCATGGCCTCTTCTCCCCACCAGTTCAGCCTGTCATGCATCCCCACCAGCTGGCCCTTCCCCATACCAGATGCAGGCATCAGCTTGCAGTTTTATGTTTTGCCTGCCCTCCCTGCCTCAGTCCACCACCACCCAGCCACCTTCCCAGCCTACCCACCCCCGGCTCCTTTGCTGCCACATTCTCCCTTCCTCTTTGCATGTTATAGAGATTTGTCCAAAGTCCGGCCTGTGGGCCAAATGCGGCTGAATGGTCGGCCCCCACACATTTTCACCTTGCCAAATCTGGCCCTCCTTGCAAAAAGTTTGGACACCCCTGATCTAAATAATCTATTTTCTTTTTTGTAATACAAATCATAAAACAACCAACTATAGAACAACAGTGTAGATATTTGAACCCTCTAGTTTTTATGATGAACTTCTGAGATCTGATCAGACAAACATTTCTTTCTTTCTTTCTTTCTTTCTTTGTTTAAGTGGTGGTACTCTAGTTGTTTCCTCTTTTCTCTTGGTGCCAAATATTATGACTTCAAGATGCTGTAGAAAATGGTAAACTTGTGTTTGCTGATGGATTTTAGTTTGCTGCTGCTGGGGGGAAAAGACAATTTAATGTAACTTTTATAAGCCTACGGTATTTGAAGCCTGTGGATGGATTGCTAAGTTGGGAAGAGCAGCTGGATCAAGGAACAAGGGTTCAATTCTCTCACTGTACCTTGTAGAAGAAATGTCAGCCTGTCTGGCCTTGGATAAGCTGCACAGAGAAGAAGGTAAAAGAAAAACACTTCTGTGTGCTCTATACCTAGGAATCCCTGAAAAGTTTTGCCTTAGGTCAGAACCAACATGATGGCATTTAACTATTAATTATTTTAAATCTTTGTTGTAAATCTTCTCAAAAGTAGTTTGCTAAAAGGTAGCCCACCTATGTTAGATAAATAAACAAAACAATTGCTATTGGCACACTTAGCTTATTTCATTCATTTGAATTAGGGTGAATTGGCAAGAGATATTTACAGTTGCTGTACCCTGAGTGCAGGAGTTTGTTATGCCAAATTGTTTTTAAATGAGAGAAAACTGTGGAAAATCTGCAAGTTCATTACCTGGATATGTGTCTGCTTACAAACAGCTTTTCATGTGTACTCTCTGTAGTTTTGCAGAACAATTGAAGAGGTTCATAAAGGAAGCCTTGGTTAGCATTGGTGCTAACCTATAAAACCCTACCTACAGCGGTTGGGACCCCATTATTTGCCAGAGGGCCTGTCTCAAGAACAGCAGCCCATGCCACCAGATCCTCCAAGGCCATGTTTCTCTGGATTGCCACACTGAGGGAGTCCAGGAAAACATCTACTAGAAGTTGGAGCTTCTCGGCTGTGGCACAAGGCCTTTGGAATCAGCTTCTGTTCAAGATTTGCCTAGCCTCCTCTGTGCCTACCTTCAAGAGGCTGCTAAAGACTTTTCTCTTTACAGAAGCCTTTGATGGTTACCTCTAGAGATGGGCACGACTTAGTGCAATTTTTGTTTTCGTTTTCATTTTTTCGTTTTCATTACGTAACGAAACGAAAACGAAAAACGGTTCAAAAATGGACCGAAAACAAAAATGAAACGACTAATTTTGAGCCAGTTTTCGTTTTTCGTTACTGGAAAAGCACTCAATGGAGCTAAATGGGGAGAAACGAAAAATTTTTCATTTTCATTTTCGGTTTTCATTTTCATTACGTAACGAAACGAAAATGAAAAATTTTGAAAATTAGCTCACGAAAACGGAAACAAAACGAAACGGACCCTAGCCGAAAACGAAAACAAAAACGAAAATTTTTTTCTGAGTCGTGCCCATCTCTAGTTACTTCATATAATTGTGCCTGTTGCCCTGCCTGCTGCATGATGGGTTATTGTTTTAATGGTCTTAAACTTTTCATGGGATTCTCAAGAAACAAAAGTATGTCAGTGTACAAATTAATTTATACTTTTTTTACCTTTATACTAGTTTTATGAACATTTTCTCTGATACAAGTATCAAGTGGTCAAAGCAAATATAGGAGATAAAGTATTTCCTTGCCTTTTCGTCCTATATAACTGGAATTTATTTGATGCTGTTCCATTAATCATTACCACAGCATGCATCCCTTCATTGAAACATTTTAGAACCATAGTATATATTTCACCCACATTCATGGTTTCCATAAGGATGGAACATATACCTTCATTCCACATGTACAAATGCTAAATGCATCAGGTGAAAGCACTGCCACTTTTTCCCTTTAATTCAACCATATACAGAATATTTAATATACTGTGAATTGCTTCAGATGTTTGCCTATCTGGCATAAAGCCATATTTATCTGTGTGGATACAATTTGTAGCAAAACTATTCAAACTTTAGGTGGCTCTGACAGGCCCCTGTGGCAGAAGCGGCTTTCTTGTCCACCCACTCTTGACAGGGCAGTTTGGGACATGGGATAGGCAGTCACGAATGACCACCCACAGGCCGGACAACCCATGACTGGGGCTGACCAGAGGTCACATGGCCACTGGCCCTAGCCCCTTTTAAAGGTCCAGCAAAGTGAGGAATAGCCTCTTTGTTCACCAGGCACTTTCAGGGATGGATCTCAGCAGCTCATTGGTGTAAATGCATTGCCATCTTGGCCATGTGGCTCGCCGTTCTGAGCTGCCCTGTGTCCTGAGCTGGCCCTTTGCCTTTTGTCCTTGTGCTGCATTGCCTTACTTCCCCGTTCAGAAGGTTAATTTACCTACTGTTTCGGGCACTGGGGGAACGCATTCCCACTTGCTTTCCAGCTCTGCAGGAGCACAGTGGTTTGCACCACCCTGGGATTCCTGGGTTAGCCTCTGCAGGTGCGTGGCACGTGGCCCTATTTTAATCCCACAAATGTGTCTCATCTCTTATTTCCGGGCTGGGTGGACAAGGGCTAAAGTAGATTTAGAACAAGTGATCTTGATTTTGTAAGTTACCCATATAAATGGTTTTGATCCAAGCTATCTAGAGCACCATATCTCTCTTTCTCTTCAGGCGGGCTATTCCTTAGTGACTGACAGAGATGGGGCTTTAAATAAACTGCTGTGACTTGTTCCTTTTAAATGCCTTTTTAGTATTGATCTTAATTAATTATTTGTATTATAATATTTATTAACATCTTTTAAAGCACAGTATTTATGTAGCTGCAGTTTTTAGCTTTCAGATATTGTCTTTTTAATTATGTAAGCTGCCTTGGGTCTTTTTAAACAAGAATAGTTGGATAAAATATTTTAAACAAACAATTAGCCTCCTTTGTCTGTCTGTCTGTCTGCCTGTCTGTGTTTATGGAAACCAAGGATAATAGACTCATAGAACTATAGAGTTGGAAGAGACCTCAAGGGCCATCCAGTCTAATCCCCTGCTGTATTGGAACCCCCATTCAACATCCCCTTGTCCAGAGACCAGGTTCATTGGGAGCCCTGTCATTTTGTGCTCTTAAAAAGGTTGAGTCCCTATGTCCCCATCATACTACAATACTATCTGTGCTAATCTCCCATGTTGGAAGTCCCTATGATACTTGCCTAATGCCTTCTTTGCAATCTTTTAGGCACAAGTAGAAGTTTGACCTGTTGCCTTAGACCCTACCAATTATTTGTTTTTGTTTGGGTTTTATATTGCTTCTCCTTTGTGAGTTGATGGCATTATATTACCACTGTTTCCTTCAACTGGCTGGGTGTTGTTCTCTCTTTGCTCTTCATTTTTTTTCTTTCCCTTTTTTTGCACTTTTATGTGCTTTCATAATTCTGTGCTGCAAGTACTTTTTCTTAATGTACTGTTGACCTTTCTAAATGAAATGTTGACATTTCATTTTAATATATAGTATTTGTAGAAGTTAATGAGCTGCCTTGAACATTCCTTTTTAGTACAGAGATAACAAAAGCGTGGAATGCCATGAGCACATCCGATTTCACCTGATCTCAGGAGCTAAGTAGGGTCAGGCCTGGTTAGTAGTTGGATGGGCGACCACTAGGGAAAACCAGGTGCTGTAGCTGCCTGGAGTAGGAACTGGCAAGCCACTCCAGTATTCCTGCCTAGAAAACTCCAAGGATGTGGGGTCACAAAGAGTCGGTCATGACTGTAATGGCACCACCATGACCAAAACAGCAATGATAAACAAAATTGCCAGAAAGACATAGATCTTATCTTGGCTATTTCATGATGAACAGAGACTCTCATCAGATTAAACAGTAGAAGTCCCACTAGAATTAGATCCATTGAAATCAATACAACTTCGTATTAATTGTGACTAAAGAGTGCTAGTCAGTTCAACAGGGCCAATTCTCTTCAAGACTAGATCCTATTTTGAATGGGGGAAACTGTCTTCATTTATCCCTCAGTCATTGTACCTAGTTATAGATCAAATCAGCATTATATTGTCACCAACCGTTTTAGTGTCACCTACTAATATATCACTTGATTAGTGGTGCAAGGAGAGGTAAAACAGTCAGGAATAGAAAGTGAAGGATTTGTTCTACCACATGCTATTTAACTATGATTTACCCCATCTAATAGATATTTTGATTGTTCTTGGCACTTGCCTTGAGTTTATATATGTTCATGCAGAGATCTTTCCTCTGACAGACCATCATTTTTTACATCTAACATTTAATAACTCTCTGAATGTTCACAGCAACCTCCATGGACAAATCAAAGGGTTTTTCCCACACTGCTGATACCATGCTCAACATAGCATGCAAAACTCAAGCTGTGTCTTTTCTGCTTCAGATAATAGTGTCAATAAAGGGAAAAATGAATCAAAACTCAACTAGGTTATTTTATGGATATGACATGTGTGAAGTCAAACAGAACACAGTGTTAACTATGATGTGGCTCTGCCTTCCTTACATAATAGTAAGCTTTCTGAAGTCAAGGTTTGATCCACATGGCCGTATTATTAAGATGAAGTCTTAGAAAACGTGGCTATGATTCTTAGTAATAGAGATGGATACGACCAGAAAAAATTACGTTTCGAGTTGTCGTTTGTCGGGACGGGCCCGTTTTGGGTCATTTCCGTTTGTCACGGAAACTGCCAAAAAATTGTCGTTTCCATTTCCGTTTGTCGTTTGGGTTGGGGTTGGGGTAAGTGGGCCCTGGGAGGCACCTCTCTGGGACCGGTGCCTCTGAGTTGACCCACTAAGAAGGGAAGGGAAGCATAACACATAGCCGCCGCGTACCATACATTACATTATGTTAGGGTTGGGGGGTTAGTGTGACAGAGGAACCTCGTCGGTGCTTCTCTGACTCACTAAGAAGGAAAGCATACTGGCGTACTGGCATACAGGTTACGCTTAGGGAGGGAGTGGGTCTGGAGTTGAAGGCACCTCTCGATGCATCACTCTGACCCACTAAGAAGGGAAGTGTACTTGCGTATGAATCTGGGTTAGGGTTGGGGTTAGGGTAAGGGCTAGGCTTAGGGTTACAGTTAAGGTTAGGGTGGGTTAATGGGCTGCACCTCTGGGTGCCTCTGGCCCACTAAGAAGGACAGTGTACTGGTGTATGGGTTAGGGTTAAGGTTAGGGTTAGGGTTAGGGTTGGTGGGCTTTTTATGACCTCTCTGGCACATCCAGAAGTCTCAGTCAAAACCTGGCAATGCGATTGGTGGAATGGCTCCAAAAATTTGCATGGTCCCATTCCATGGCCAGCCCATCATTGCGTATGTGCAGGTGTAAAAAAAATAAAAATAAAAATAAAAATAAAATAAAATCAATAGAGACGTTTTATTGCAAGAAAAACCCACTGATGCTACTATAAAAATTCAGGCATTTAAAATACCTAATTTTCACACGTTTCTGTGGTGCTTTAGTGGGTTTTTGGACCACGATTAAAAAATATATATTGTGGTCGCCATTTTGGTTCCCCCCCACCACCGCATGGCAAATGGAGACAACAAGGATGCCCCCCCAGCCTGGTACCAGCAGCCCAGGACAGGAGAGGGGGGAAAGGCCGGGGACCCCCCCAGAAACCACCCCTCTCTGGTAGGTGCCCTCACTGAGGCAGGCATATTTTCACCTGCTTTTATGGCCAGGAATTGATTTTTTTTTTAATTTTTAAAACTTTTTTCTGTGCTGCTTGGCATCGCGCGATCGCCGTGATGCCATGAACGACAACGACCAATCAGACCCAATTTATCTTTATCGGGTTGGGTTCGAGCTGGAGTGGAGTAATTCTCGTTACCGTTCCTCGTTAGGTAATGGAAACGACGAACAGAAACGGAAACGAGGATTTCACCGAGTCGTGCCCATGTCTACTTAGTAAACATCTATAAACATAGATAATCATTTAACATCCTGTGCAATGCCAATTCTGTTTTATATTACTCATGTATGTACTGTTGCAGTCTGCAAGGTGCTAGAGAGAGCTCCTTAGTGATACCATATGAATGTATTCCTTTCCAGCTGTTTCCCATGGCATTTTGCTCAGCTGCTGCAGAATGCTCCTTTTGCTCCACAATAGGGTGCAGGAGCGATTTGCCTGCCCGCCCGGGTTGGGCAAGAACAAAGGCAACCGAGGACAGTGGCCAGGAAGGGTCAGGCGAGGCTTACCTATATAGGGAAGTTCACCCAATTCCTTGGTCTCTTCTTTGTAAGCATTATTCCCTCCCACCCACCCCTTTTATTAAGAATGAGATTAGCTGGTCATTACAGGGCCGAATGGGAATTTTTGGTCTGCCCCTTGATTGGCTTGTAGGAGCAGGAATGTTTTCACCCATTGTGGGAAGTTCTGGGAACCTTTCTTTGAGGGGTGTGTTCAGGAGCGCTGCAGTAATGCGCACACACTCCTGGCCAACATGGCATATCTGAAAAAAGAAGTAACCTTCTATTTCTCCTGACCCTTTGTTTTGAGGCAGGGCCAAAAGGCTAAAGGGCACCTGCCTCCTATCAGAACCATTGTTTCTGTAAGTTCTTCAACGTCTCACTTATGAACATAGATAAGATGAATAAAAACAAGCCTTATGGGAGGAATGGAGCAGTCTTTGCCTGTGTGTCTGCTCAGCTGGCTGAAAAAGGCATTTTTCTTCAGTATGTCTGTTCTTCATTCTGCAGTGAAGGTCAACCTGACCTAAAACTCCTCCAGTGAATTCCCAACAACCCAGCTCAAAGGAGTGTAGGCTGGCCCACCTCTCGGATCTCAAAGGCCTTGAGGACTCATTTCTGAGAAGTGGGAGAACGTAGAGGTCCCATAGGTGGTGATTAGAGATGGGCACGAAACAAAAAAATGGTGTTTCGGTTTTTCGTTTGTCATTGAGAGGTCTGTTTTGGTTCGTTTCCGTTTGTCATGAATTTTTGGAAAAATTTCGTTACCGTTTTTTGTTTTTTTCATTTGTCATTTCTACCCACTTTTTGCGCGATTTTTAAAGCATTTCCGTGCGCAGGCATCCCCCAACGCCCCAGACTAGAGGGAAAACACTAAAAAAAAAGGATGCTGGCAGAGACACAGTATAGACTAGGTATGCAGGGAGGCTGCAAAGGCAGCAGTGGGCGTTGCCCAGGGTGCAGCAAGGCAGCCGCTGAGTGACTGCACTGCGGGGTAAGGGAGGGTACTCACCGAGAGGTACGCAGCACACACACACACAGGGAGGCTGCAGGACTGAAGCTAGAGTCGCAGAGACAGCAATCCCACCCTAACTCCCACCAGAGACTGCAAGGAGGATGGGGGCTGCCAGACCTCTGTGGCTGCCAGACCTGCCCGCCCAGTCTGCAACCTGGGCATGCTATTGGTTGAACATGATCCCATCACATGGCTTGCCTCCATTTTGTGGCTGGTGGTGACATCCATTTTAAAGGGAAAAGAAAAATACATTGTAATGGGAGAAGACAAAAACAAATGTTTTAAGGACCCCAACCCCCCTGGTAAGTATTATCAGACAATATAAATAATTATCACTGTGTTTTTATGGATGTCCTGGGTGCTTTTTAACATTTAAAACAGCTCATTTCATTGCACCTCGCTATTAACGGAAATGAAACGAAATGACCACAATTTCCGTGGTTCTGTTTGTTTCGTTGCATTTTCATCACAATTTTTGTTTGTCGTTTCGTTTCATAATGGAAACGACAAACGGTAACGGAAATGAAAAAATGTTCGTTCCATGCCCATCTCTAGTGGTGATTGCCCAGAGTCAGGAGACTTGGGTAGTCGTCACTTGTTGGTGACACTCAGTTATTATTCAATGAACTCTTCTTAGGCCTGGGGTCTGGCCGGCTCCAGACCCAGAAGATCCTTTCACCCTACTGTAGCCCCCCCCCCTTTTGAATGGACATTAAAATGTTATATGTTAATAAAGTGTGGAACATGTTTTCATCCATTTATTTGTGTCTCACTTTTTTTCTCTGGCCTGGTTGGGGAAACTGAGGGACTTGTGGTAGCCTAGCATATTGCCTGAGACTTGCTTTCTCAATCTATTCCCCTTTCATTATTGATTACAAGTTATCCACAGGTTTGGGCCAGTGTTTCTGTTGAATAGTGTCTGTACCTTTCAGTGCTGCTGCCAAGATCCACACAATGCACTCTACAATTAGTTAACGTTAGTCACAGAAACCATGGTTGTCCATGGTTTGGCTATCAAAAAACAGAATTATGGGACAAAGAAAAAGTCTTTTCTGAAACTGCAAACTTGGATCCCTCGTCGTATTT
This sequence comes from Phrynocephalus versicolor, assembly GCA_023846285.1. Lineage (NCBI taxonomy): Eukaryota > Metazoa > Chordata > Lepidosauria > Squamata > Agamidae > Phrynocephalus > Phrynocephalus versicolor. Next base: position 17,928,843 of record JAHTLZ010000240.1, on the reverse strand, counting down.
TCGCCAGTAAGTGTACAGTTGAATTAGGCATGGGCATGTCCAACATAATCAATGACATGATTTGGTTAGTGTTTTATTTTATTTTCCTCTGCTTGTGAAGCATCTTTATTCCCACATCTTATGTTGGAACTAAACACCAGCACGAGACAAAGTTACACCTTATTTAAACATTAACACATGTGACACTGTAATGTGAATTGGCCTGGTGTTCAGTGGCCTCAGGATCCACTGAACCAAACCATGTTACATCCACCTGCACTAGTTAATGTATTACCATTCAGTTAAATGAGGATGAGAGAGGTGAATGGAAAGTTACTAGAAGGAAAACATTCAGCAGGATACCAGCATCTATGCTGCAGCAAGAAAAGACAGCTGAGTGGTAGAAGTAGGGAAGTGCCAGATGAACTGTTCTTTGCCAATGGCTGGTGCACAAGAAGTGTATGGTAGAGATGGGCACGACTCAGAAAAAAAAATTCATTTTCGTTTTCGTTTTCGGCTAGGGTCCGTTTCGTTTTGTTTCCGTTTTCGTGAGCTAATTTTCAAAATTTTTCGTTTTCGTTTTGTTACGTAACAACAATGAAAACTGAAAACGAAAACGAAAATTTTTTTGTTTCTCCCCATTTAGCTCCATTGAATGCTTTTCCAGTAACGAAAAACGAAAACTGGCTCAAAATTAGTCGTTTCGTTTCCGTTTTTCGGTCCATTTTTGAACCGTTTTTTGTTTTCGTTTCGTTACGTAACGAAAACAAAAAAGAAAAAGAAAACGAAAATTGCGCTAAGTCGTGCCCATCTCTAGTGTATGGGTTTGTTGCTGGATTACCTTATTTCATTTATTGTTCGCTAGTACTTCTCAATGAAGGTACAAAGTCAGTCAAATAATAAAATTTTTCAATGGAGGGGAGTAGGTTTCAGGCAGCCAATAATAATTTTTCATGTTTTGCTATTGATTAAAAGTGATGAAGAGAGATTATAAGGTCTTTGTACATTTTTGAGGAGCTTGAATAAAAAATTGAATGTGCAGGCTAGAGATGGGCACGAAATGAAAAATTCCATTTTGTTTCATTTCATTTTTAGTTTGGGGAAGGGGGGTTGTTTCATACCAAACGAATTGTTTTAAAAATTCATTTTGGATTTCGTTTTGATTCAGGTTTGTTATATGTGGTGTGTGTGTGTGGTGTGTGGTACTCGTGTATGACTTTTCTTTGCCGGCCCCAGCTCCGATCAGGTAGCTGCTGGGGTGGCAAAAATGTTTAAAACTCCTGCCTTTTCCTGATGATGGAGGGAGGTGGGAGTTTTAACCTTTTCTTTTTTGCCTCGCCAAGCCCGCGTGCCAGCTGATGGGCGGTGGGGAAAGCCAGAGAGAGAGAGAGAGAGAGAGAGAGAG
>JAHTLZ010000240.1:17911193-17927449 GCA_023846285.1 Phrynocephalus versicolor | reverse complement strand
GGACGGTGGTGGCCAGTGGCGGGGGGCGGTGGGGGGCAGCAGGCAAGCCAGCACCCTCTCTTCATTTTGGCGCCCTAGGCAACTGCCTAGTTCACCTTAATGGAAGCGCCAGCCCTGGTGCTCATGTGCATCCCATTCCACTCCCCTCCATGCAGGGCTTTTCTTCCCTCGTGCATACATTGCAACTATTTCTGTTTGGGTTGCAGTGAAACCTGTGAAGGGGAGATACATGTGTGCACATGGAACAGAGCCCTGTGCAGCAGGGACAAAAATTAGAGGACACATTGTTTAAAACAACAACAATAAAAACAACGAGGAGAAACTTTCTGAATTTCTCCATGAACATTACTGTATTCCACTCCTTCAGTGACAAATGTGCAGCCTCTAAGTGTAAGTTAACATTCTGATACTGTTTACTTCCCAAGATACTTGTCACACCTGAAAGGCTTTTGCTACATATTATCCTCACCCTCACTTTCCTTTCTCCAAAACTCATTGCATTACAATTTTCCCCATGAATTGTTATTGTTGCACATCATAACTAGGAACTTCAAGAAAACTGAAATATATGCCATCACTCATTGCCAGCCCTTTGAATCATCCTAAATGCATTTTCCAGCTAGATATGTAATACTCACGTTGGAGCGTGTTTATGGGTGTGTGTGGCAGGATTGGACTGCAAAGTGCTCTCTGCATTGTTTGGTAATCTTCATTATGAGAGGAAAGGGGAAATATCAGAAATAATCTTAAATCCCATTGTTTAAATCCAACTCCTTGTCTCAACAGGAATAGACCCCACATATCAATGGTATTTGCCTAATGGCAGTTAACCATTCACTAGTTGATTCAGCGGATGAAACTACTGTATATATTTGCTCCCCCCCCCGTGAGCATAATGACCCATTTACTACATGACTGTCTTTATCACCATTAGCATAAGGCAATACTCACTTCCTGCTTGTGCACACATAAGCCAAAGTATAACTCCACCTTGTATAACTGCAAGACTTAGAGCCTGTCTACATCCCTTAAAAAAAACCCACAACATGTAATGTTTTCATTTTAGCCAATTCAAGTCACATGGTATTTTAGTTGTTTCCTGTGTTCCTGAGTAATTGAACTGTGTATTGTTTATTTAATATACTGATTTTGGAGGCTATGTATTTTTGGCTTGTGTTCTTAAAACAGGTAGGGACAAGAAAACTCCCTTTTAAAACTGCCTGCAACATTCACAGTGGGCTCAAGAATACAGTGTGCTAACATAAGCAGCCCTCTGATGGTCATTTATTTTATGATTTCATAATAAAATAAACCAAGTCAGAGCAAAATAAATATGTACTTTGACATTCATTGTGTGAATATGAAATTCAACTTGGCTTTTCAAACAGTTCAAATCCCAGGTGTTTTGGCTGTGTGACCAGGCTCTGTGATATCTGGAGCAACTGCAGAATGCCCCACGGCTAGAGCAACTGGGCTCTCCTATTATAAGTAGGAGTCTTCTCAATGACTCTAATCTAGTTTGGAGTTCGTCCTTAAAACTTGATTTAGGCCTCTTAAATCATATTAACAGCAAGAAGAATATTGGGCAACCTTTCTAAAGGCTGGTCAGGATGATGTTAACTTCATGAAGGACATCATTAATTTTCTTCTGACATGTCTCTTATCCTAAATAATTGGAAAATGTATTTATGCAGGAATATTGTTGTTCAACGTATTTGACCAACAGACCTTTTGACATATATATAAAATGTTAACTAGAGGTGGGCACAAACCAGAAAAACCATGGTTCGGGTTTGTCTGGTTCGGGCCCACTCTTGGTTCGGTTCGGTTCGGGTTCAGATTCTTACTGGCAGTGGTAGTGGCAGCTTGGTGGTGGTGGTGGCGGCGGATCCTGGCTGCTGCAGCAGGGGCTTCCCCCCCCCCCAAGCACCCACTGTGTGGCCTCTGGGGCCAGGTGGGTGCTTCTTTTACTTTTATTTTTCTGTTTTCTTGATTTTAGAGCACTAGAGGTGGGTCAGAGCACCTTTTAAAAAATAATAATTTTTTTTCAAACACTGACCGCATGACCCCTGGATCTGGGTCAGCGCTGGTTTTATTTTTTATATTTTTTCTTGATTTTAGGGCGACAACCCAGCCACCCCTGGGGCCAGGTAGGCACTTCTTTTTTATTATTTTGATTTTGATTTTATTTTATGTTATTTTATTTTATTTACTGCCGACCACATGGCCCGCGCTATAGCTGTAGCATGTCTGTCTGTTGTTTTTTTCCGGTCGCCCTCCCTGAAGCCAGGAAGAACGGACCTCCAGGACCAGCACCAGGTAGGAGACATCTCCGGTGCTGCCATTAATGAAACAAACCAAACCAATTCCTTTCAGTTAGATTCATTTCGTTCTAGATCCACTCTGGGGTTTGTTATTCATTTTGTTTACATAATGAAATGAGTAATGAATAACAAAATGAACTAAAAGTTCATTTCATGCCCATCTCTATGTTAACCCTTTGAAAAGCTCCCCCTATGTTCTTGTTCCAGTGTTAACAGTGAATGTATCCTAGTCTCATAAACCACCAGTTTCAATTCCCATGAAAAACCATGCAGTATGTTTGCAAGCCAGCTCCATCTTAAGTGGAAGATGTGTGCAGTGAAGAACACATTTTGCCAGCAGTCATATGTACATCACCTCCAAATGTGATTATAAATGATCCTTAAATGTCGAGTCCGACTTTACAGAGTATAATCAGCTTATGCCAGGGAGGAATTGGTGTTTTCATTTTACACCCTCCTAAGATCTGTCAAGGTCAATAATGCCAAAGCTGTGCATATGAGATAGTTGTTTGCTTTAAAATACTGTGCCTCTGAAGAAGCAGTAGGGAGGGGGAAAGCAACCATTCTGCTTCTGAGCATGTTGTGTAATTAATCCTGAAGTACTCTATCGCATAAACTTTGAACTAATTAAAGTGTGTACTTTGCTAACAAGCTGTAAAGCAGTGGAAATCTAAATCAGAGAAGCACTGGCAATAAGACCACAGTTCAACTTAATACTATTACAGCAGGTATGGCTTTGTCGAACTGGGAATCATTCTCTATTCATGCTGCATTCTGCTCCAGTACTGAATGTGAAGAACCTTGCCCCTCCGGAGAACTTTTAATCTCATCACATTGCAAACAACCTGTCATTACTGTTGCTGTTAAATCAGGGGAAGGGGTCTAGGGTGTGGAGAGAAACACATATTTTCTCTTTTTGTCTGATTTTCAAAGTGGTGGTCCTGTCATATTACTGAACCTTGGGATCTTTTACCTTAGTTTTTCTTCTTCTTCTGATTGGCAGGAGATCTCCTGTATTTCAGACAGGATTCTTCCATACTTTATACCTACCCTCACCTTACCTTATCTTACTTCTCCATTTTCTCTGCTTAGCACAGGTTAAATCCAGTGTAACCTCTAGTGTAGACTAGAGATGGGAGCAATGCCAAAATGGTGGTTCATCCTTATTCATGGTTCAGCAACAGAGGCAAACCATGACAAGCCACAAATTGGTTTGTCAGTTTGTGGGGTTTTTAAAAAAGCCACCAAGCCCCCCAACCGACCTGTCCCTCATCCCACTCCCACCCCAGAGTTCCTACCTTCTCTGCCACTGCACCTCTGCTGCATTGGGATCTGGAGGCAACAAAGGAAAAACAAATGAACATACAAATCAAAAAGCCTGCTGTTTTCCTTTGCCAGACCTCGGGCAGCCAGGGGACATACCCAGATGTCTCCAGTTGTCCTGGGTCAAGAAAGTAAAACAAAAAATTACTAAGGGACAGATCGTAAAAAGGAAATATTTGTCATTTGTATTCATCAGGTGTTCTAGACCTGATGAATATTAAGGGATGAATATTTAATGAATAAGTGACATTCATTGATATCACTGATATTTTTATTCATCCCCATTTCTAGTGTAGACCTATCAGAATGAATGGAATTCATGTTTAACAAATGTGTGTCATATCAATGATTTTCTACTAGGGGCTGCTTTTGAATTCAGTCTCTTATGACCTGTGCATGAGGTCGAGTTATTCTTTAAGAACAATATCACCATCCATTTTAAAAAGCATTTTCAGCCCAAGATTTGTTTTGATTACTGTGTGAATGGCTGCCAAGTAGCCATGAAGGGGAGAATAGATTTCAAATACTGCAGAGGTCAGGAGCATGTGGCCCTCCAGGCAGTAGCTATGTAGCTTCACACTTAGGAGAAGATCAGCATAGATAGGTTTCTCTTTCCTTCTAATAGCTCTCTTCCCCACTTGGACACGTAAACAACCTCTTCTACAAGGTCATTAGTTACTAGCTGTACTCATGCACAAGCTACTGTGTATCTCTGTTTATCTGCCTATCTTCATCTTGCACGGGTCATACACTGCCAGGTTATTAATTAATCTCAGAAAGCCCAGAAATGGAAGGAGTGAATGCTCTCTACATTCAATATAAACATATTCCACATTTGTAGTCCATGAGGTGTGGAGGTGGCGGGGTCAGGGAGGTGGGGATGCAGAGGAAATGAATACCTTATGTATAGAATGACTGAATGTATTCAGTTCATTTACAACATTTCAGCATTTTTAAGCATTACGGTATTTGAAGGTTAATTTGAAATTCAGTTCAAATGATTTCATTTTGGGAGCCACATCTGACTGTTCCCTCCAGAAGAACTGCAGTGAGTTCCTCTCCCCCACATCCCAAACGTAATCATGGAAGTAACATTGTTTAAGATTGTTCTGGAAGACTTAACTTTTAATTAGACATTTGGTTTATATTAAGTCCGATCAGAGGCCATGCTTCTCTCCAGTGTTATTGAAAATAACTGAAAAATCTTAATTAGCAGGGCCTGACTACAATTCAAATTAGCATCAGGCAACTACAAATTCATTTCCAGCTAAGGATAAAGCCCTTGATGACAGTGGTGGATCCTTATTCTTAGACTCAAAAGCATCTCATAGTCTGTTAGCTGATCAGGAAATAAATAATTTCAAGTCATCCATCTTAGCTCTTTCATGGTATGCTTTTCAGTATGGATGTTTGTTGCATATGCAAACAACCACTACCATTCATTCTTTCTCTGACAAGATGAAAACTGTGTTTAGACTTACTGCTCAATCATTTTGCCCAACATATATGTCAGGGAATTAGCTATATTGAATGGGATATGTAGTGATCTCTCATAGATTTGTAGCTAGAGCAGACAGCTCAGGGATTTGTAGCATGTTGTTTTGCAGCTTTTCTTACAGGTGTCTGCTTATCCACGCAAAGAAGCAAAGAGCTCAGAAAGAAGACATAAAAAAAGCAGAATGTCGGAGAAGCGAGAAATCATTTCCATGGGAATTGAAGGCAGGGATGAGGACACAGAGACTTAATTTAATATTCAGATTTTTACACACCAATTGGATGGAACGCTTAGAAGGCCTTCTATCATTGTGCAATTGAGAGTGTGCTTACTTACGGGTTATGTGTGTGGTATGGAAGTTGTACCCACCAGGATAAGACAGTGTTGCACAGAATCATAAGAATTGCAGAGAGTATTGTGGGCTGTTCACTCCCCACCCTAGAACAAATTTATACTACCAGGTGCCACTGTAAAGCATTAGATATATTAAGAGATCCATCATATCCTGGTCATCGCCTCTTTGAGTTGCTGCCATCGGGACGGAGATATAGAGTACTGAGGGCAAGAACAAACTGTCTCAAAAATAGCTTCTTTTTTAGAGCAATATTGGCCTTAAACGGAAATCCTGGACTTTGAAGTCAGCTTATTTTATATGTCATATTTTAGTCATTTTATATGTCATATTATGTGTTGTACCTGTTTTTAAATCTATGTGAAATGTTTTAAATGAGTTTCTATATAGCAACCACAAAATTTCGTTGTTCCTGCAAGGGGGTAATGACAATAAAGATTCCTATTCCTATTCCTATCCTATTAGAAGAATCTGGACAGAGAGAGGAGAATGATTTTGGGGGGAAATGACTGTTTTGTGAGAAAGGGTCATTGGAGCTAGAGAGAGCTTTTCAGTAGAGATGGGCATTATGTTTCAGAAGGGGTCCAGCTGCTATTCAGAACCGGCACCCACCATCTGGAATGAAATCAACCACTGACTTACCTCCCTTTGGGTCACGTAGGGCGAAACTCCAACAAGGAAGCAGCCTCTGGTGTGTCATCTTTCCTTCTCATGGACACTGGCTAATCAGGAGTGGTGCAAGGACATCCCTGTCTGATTGGCCAGCACCAGGGAGAACGAAAGGTGATGCATTAGAGCAGGCCTGTCCAAATCTGGACCGCCAGGCCATTCTGAGTTGCCCGCGGCTGGCTGGTCCGCCCCTCCCTCCCCCTCCTTCGCCCCATTTTTAAAAAAATCTTCCACCAACACTGACACCGCTGGGAAGCTTGAGGGGCTGGGTGGGCCAGCTGGCCGGTGAGCAGAAGCTTGTGGGGTGGGTGGGCAAGGGGGCGGGCCACCACCACCAGCACCGCCGGGAAGTTTGTGGGGCTGGGCATGTGCACAGGGTGGCGCACGGGTGGGCCACCGCCACTGACATCAACCGGAATCTTGTGAAGCTAGGCACATGCACGCAGGGCAGTGCGTGGGCAGGCCACCACCACCGGCATAGCTGGGAACATTGTGAGTTTGGGCGCATGCACGGTCAGTGGGTGGGGCTTATGGGTCAGTGGGCAGGGCTTGCAGTGGGGTGACAGGGTCAGGGAGCAACCGCCCCCTGACACATTCTCAGCCACCAAATCTGGCCCTCCTTACAAAAAGTTTGGGCACACAACAGGAGTGAGGGGGATATCTGTGGCTATATAGGCTTGGAATTCTGGGAGCTGTAGTCCAATAGTTGTATTTCAGAACTTCATGAAGAGTCATTGCCAGCCAGAGCAGACAACTATAACTCCCAGGCTCCCACAGAGAGCATGACCATTGAGGGATTCATGTAGCTCTACCCACCCACCCATAACTTCACTGGTCTGGTTTAGTGCAAGGTGGTTTCATATCTCCATGTGCTGCTTTGTATGCTTTGCTAAATTCTCTCAGAAAATCAAAGAGACTTAGAAGGCAAGTGAAACCAATAGGCTTTAGGAAGTGTAACAACAATATATAGGATTTCAGCTTTTATCACTAAGGATTATGTTCTGCAGCCATTGTGGAAAGTATACCCTTAACATTACATGAGATAACTCCAAGTACTTCATGCACTTGTGTTGTTACAAAAACAGAAATTAAATTAGAAACGAGTTGAAATTCAAGAAAAAGATGGCAGAGGTTTCTTTTCCAGGGAGAATAATATCTGTCTCATGTGTTTTGCAGTAGCAGCAAGTGTATTCTGTCTTTTAGAAACCATCTGTATAGCCTGTTAACTAACAGTGTATCTTATTTTCACACCCAGGATTTATGTAATATTTGGATACATATTAAAACTGTACAAAGCAGATCAAAGCAAATGTTTCTCCCCCCACCCCAGCACTAAAATATTTCATTAGTACAATATTGGGGACATAATTATTGAGTTACAACTTCCATGATGTAATGGGGGAAATGAACATAGCAGTCTCATCAACAAAAACATTGATGACATTTCAATGCCAGGTAAAAACCTTCCTGTTCCAGAAGTTCTTTAACTTGATACAACATAAGAGATTGTGGATCCTGGTGGCAATGTTATTGTATTGTATTTTAACATATTTTAATTGCACTATATTGTAGTGCATTTCAATGTTTTAATGGCTTTTAATTGTTCATTTTAATTTTGAATTGTAAACCACACAGAGACTTTCGGGTAGTCAGCGATATATAAGTTGTTGTCATAGTAGTAGTAGTAGTCGTTGTGGTTGTTGTCATAGTAGTAGTAGTAGTAGTAGTAGTAGTAGTAGTAGTAGTAGTAGTAGTAGTAAAGAATAAAAGAGAAAGAAAAAGAATTACTTTTTTGTGAGCTTTCATTCTACTGATAAATGAGGGATATGAAGTGATTTCTGGTACATGTCAGCATTAAAAACTGGAAAAGAACATTTAAAATATTCAAGAATTGTTGCCAAAGCATAGGCATTCTAAAATTATGGGGACTGTTGTAATATGTTGACAAGATACAGTGGCTGCTATTCTTGAACAACAGACTGCTGGTAAGACAAAACTGAGACTGCAGATTTAATGTAACCCCAAACTGTCAAAGTATTAGTTGACATCTGCCTCCCTTATGCAATATAAACTCAGGCTATCTTTTCCCCAGTGGAGGATTTATCCATTGCCTTGGCATGCCACAGAGTTCCATTCTGTTTCATTTAAAGCCAAAGCTTCAAATCCATACAGTCAGATTTATGTCAACTGAACAGGAGATGGAATTTAAATGTCACACCAGGTCAAAGGTCACTTGAGCCATGCAGGGCCAAAACAAAATAAAAAATAAAAATAAAGATGACAAAGACTTTGTGGCATCTTAAAGACTAACAACTATTTTTTTAATGTGAGCTCTCTTGAACAAATCCAGGTCTTCAGGCCACTTGTCCACAAAAGATTACATTGAAATATAGCAGAATATATAAAGCAAATATATATGTCAGTAAAAGTGATTATAATGATACGCATTTTATTCTTAATAATATTATTGTAATCTTAGTTTTTCAGATTCAGGAGCACTGAAAGTTTGCTTGGGAGTAGTATGCTTTGAGGAAGCTGGTACAGCAGGAATGGTCAAAGTGCAGACTGCAAGATTCATGCAAGCCGTCTGGGAGGGTGGCCACTGCTCCTTCACCAAAAAGGAAGACATGGATGACAAGGAATTGCAGAAAGAATGACATTATTTTGGAAAAAGGAGGGCATTTTATTAGATTTGCACAGGATAATTTAAATTACTATATGCAAATGTCACAATTCTGCATCATTGCTATATTTTAAGTGGAAATACACTACTAGTCCATATATTGCACAAGACTGTGACTAGGCAACCACCTGGGGAAGGGTCTAAACAGCACTTTGAGAATCTCCACTCCTACGATTGACTTCACACATGAGATTCACACAGAATTCGTGCACAAGGCCACATAGTACTTTTCATTCATTAGACTGTAGGGGTTTCCATTTTTTCTTACAAAATGACACCCCTCCTTGGAATGTTTTACATAAAAAATGAGAGAGATGATTACAGTACAGTAACCCCCCACCTATCGCAGGGGTTAGGGACCCACCCGACCCACAATGACTGAAAATCCACAATATGCGGATGCAGGTTGGGTGGGGCCTGGGGGGCAGGGGGCAATCAGATCCCCCTGCCATTCCCAGTGTGCACTGGTCCGGGAGGCACGCATTGGCAGTGTTGTGGGATCTGACCTCCCACCGCGCCCCACCTGTGCCACCCCAAGACTTCTCGTCTGAGGCCCTCTCCATTGAAATGCATTGGCTCAATGCATTTCAATGGAGGAAGTTTTCCCCATTGTAATACATTGGCTCAATGCATTCCAATGGGGAAAAATTCATTGGAGATTGCGGGGCAGTGCCCAATGCTGCCAGCCTGCGGTCCTCCAAGAAGCCTCGGGCAGCATGGGCAGGGAGTGGGGAGTGATGCAATCACCCCCCACCGCTCATCCGCACAGCCCCAAGGTCTGTGAAGATTCTCAGTCATCCAGGTGCGTTTATCTGGGAGTTGAGTCATGGCTACTGGACTTCTTTTTTGAGAGATAGAAACGTTTGGCTGTTCATCCAAACAGCTTCATCGGTCTGAGGTGTCTCGGAGGAGTGTGGGCCGGCTGCATGGGGTGATGTGATTGCCCCCTGCCACCCGCCCACATGGCCCTGAGGCTTTTCGGAAGAGCGCGGCCAGCTGCATGGGGCAATGTGATCACTCATGCGGCCCCATGCGGGCCGGCAGCAATGGGGGCTCAGATTTGGGGCTTGGGGAAGGGGGGAAAGGTTTAAAAGCCCAGGCTTTTAAAACCTTCCCCCCCTTCCCCAAGCTCTGGGTTCCAGCTCATTGGCACTGGGGTGGGGAAGTAAAGGTTTTTCTCCCCCACCCCAGTGCTAATCAGCTGGAGCCAGGGCAGGTACTGTGATCCTGCGATATAGTGGGACTGCAGTACCTGAACCGGGAAATGTCGGGGGGTGACTGTACAACCCCCTTATCTGCTGATTCACTTTCCATGGATTCAGTTATCCACGGTTGGTGATCAGAGGGGGGGAAATTCAACATAAAACTTACCACCGCTTATACCCGCCTACCTCCCCCTTGTCACTGCCATCATCACAGGCCAGCAAGGCACCCTCTGGAGAGGTGAGATGGGGACTTTGAATTTTCCGCTCAAGTCCCTGGTGGCAGATAGGAAGTTTGAGTGGGAAAATGAAAACATCTGATTGATTGCATGGGACCCGACCCAGAATTTCAAAGGCTGCATGGCTGATTGGCCAGTGGCTGTGGTGCCGGTGGCTAGGAGGAGGGTGGCAGGCATCTGGGCAGTATGTTTTTTTATTTTCTCCCTTCTTCGTCATTGCCGCTGTTGCCGCCACTTTCCAGTGGTTGCCCGGGTGCCCAGCAGCAGTGGCGGCAAGGAGGAAAGAATGGTTTTCTTCCCTTTCTCCTTGCCACAGCCAAGTGGCAAGGAGAAAGGAGGAAACTTTCTTCCCTTCTTGCCATTACCGCCGCCACCACTGCTAGGGTAGCCAGGCAGCTGGGCACCCACCGAAGGAGCCAAGCTGCAAGGAGAAAGGGGAAAAAACTTTCTTCCCTCCTTGCCATTTGGAGGGGTGTCAGAGCTGAAAGCTTTCACCCCAGCACCCCAGCACCCCTTCTACCACCATTATCCTTGGATAACAGTGTCCACCCGTATCCGCAGATTTCACTATCTGTGGGGAATCCCTGAACCGATTCCCCATGGATATGGCGGTCCTAGTGTAGATGCATTTATCACCGAAACCCCCTATGTTTCCTGCTTAGCTAAGGAAGCTCACAGTGCCACTTACACTAGAGTGGCCACTTACATGTTGTTAAAAAAAAAAGGAGGACGTGCATAACCAAAAAGATGAAGATCTTCCAATGGATGATCTTCCTCCTGAAAAAGGAAATATCCCCACCTCTACTATTTCAGGGATGGTAGTATAACTCTCCAACCCACACTTTCTGCCAGACTGTTCCTAACACTCCCCTCCTCACATTATTTGCTGCCCCTCTCAAACACCTCCCACAACAACTAGCAAATGATGCTGCAGAAAGCTCTGGGAGCCATTTTGGGTAATCCCCCACAATCTAGGCCATGAATACTTTTAAAACCTGGATGTGATGGTGATCTCTTTCCATGTGAGGGGAGGGGCTTTCATAAAACTGCTCACATAACAAGAACACTAGCAACAATTCTTCTTCCACTTCCTATGCTGGATGTGGTCCAGCACTTGGAATGATTAAAAGCAACATCCTAAGGATTTCTGCTTACATATTTTTTTCAATAAAGAGTCACATTAGTGATTACTTGCCAAATTGGCAGTAATACATAAGTAACATGTTGACAATGTATTATTTTAAAGCTATTTTATTGGCCAAGATCCTGTCAGTTATGCCTGCAAGCAAATTGCCTCAAGTTAATAAACTCCCATAGACCTTGTCTGCTGTGTACCGGGTCTCATGAATCAGGATTAACAGACCTCTACAAGGATTTCTCAACTTGAGACAATGTACTTTCAACTGTTACATTTATTGTGCTCTACAAGTGTATAATCCAATTGAAGTTTGGCCACAACTGGTGTTTTATAAATACACATTTACAAACAGTAAAATGGCCAAAATATTCCCCCAGTATTTGGAAAGTGAGTCATTTTAGGGTGCCAATGTGACTGTTCTATTTAATGGAGAAATCCTTTGTATTCAAGACAGTCTTGCATACTCACAAAGATGTCTGGGTCAGTGTCTGGTACATGAACAATGACCATTGACTGTCAATGTGCTCTGAATATGGCTCCCCCCCAGTACATGAATCCATGACATCAGCCGCCTCCTTCATAAATGCTTTATTGCTTTGCTATTTTTACCCACCTACTGTCTACAGCTTATTAGTACTAATGCACAGCACATTTACCACCTTGTATCAGGTGAGCAATAAATGTCCCTTTAAGTGCATAATATTTTTTTTAAGATTCTAGATACTTTTGATTCCATTTGGCAGCCCTGTTCTTCATTATAGGAGAACAGCCTTAATATTGGACAGAGCACAGTCTTTGTATTCCTTTCACGTTCACATATTGGTTCTGTTGAGCATTAGAGGAGCAGATTTTGCATAGTAATCCATCCTAAGGAAAATATCTGAGCTTTTCCAATTGTTTTTCCAACACAGACCAAATGCAACACATGCAGAGAGCATTCTCCCTCTGCACCGGCTTCTGAAATGGAGCAAATACTGCCAGTGCAATGACACACTGAGTGTTGTTTTTACGTGCATTTAAGGGAGGCTGTGTTTTCATCCCCTATGATCACTGGCAGGAAAAGCTGCTCATTTAGAGAGGATCTGCCTTGCCTTTTAGGTAGAGTATGGTGACCAACTGATTTATCCCAACCCCCCCCCAACAATGCTGTCGTTCTGGGCAGCACATTGCACATCTCTCAAGAGAGTCCTATTTTCACAAGGCCATCTCTAGCAGTATCTGTGGCATTGGCTGTCTTCCAGGGTAGCTCCTCATAATGTCTAGTTCTGAGAGGGTCTGTGTAGAACCTGGCATTTCAAAAATGAATGGCTTTGTGCAGAGCAGGACACTTAGTCCAGGTCCTCACAAAACCCATGCAGCGCTGATCCCCACATTAAGAGAAGTAAGGAGAGGGGAAAGGACAGACAATAGTGCGGTAGCAGATGAGAGGAGGCGATGGAGGAGAGTTCACGGCAGGGGAATGCCTGGCTGGAGACAATGAGAAGTAGGTGGAGAAGGAAGAAGTAAAAAATAAGACAAACATGCTGGAAAATACAATGGAGAGGGAAGAATGGGAGTCACCTGCAGCAAAGTAATTGAGAATGAAGATGCTTCTCATCCTCCATCAAACAGCTGCCCTGTTGCCAGTGTTTTCCTTTAAAAGTGGTTACAAAAGATATAACAGAGCCTTCTAGGCTTTTTCATCTTTCAGAGAGTCATCACTGTCTCCTGCCACTCCATCTGTCCTGGTATCAAGTTTGTTTGCGTGTTCTTGACAGACTGGGGCTGGTAGGCAGGGGAGCATGAGATATGTGTGTGTTGAATTGCATGCTCACTTCAGTTCCATCCATGACAATTTGAGCAGGGTCCTGCAACCATGCATATATCCCCACTCAAATTACAGTGGTACCTCTACTTATTAGTTGGCTCTACTTATGAGCAATTCGACTTAAGAGCGGAAAACCATTGACATTTATTTATTTATTATTTTTTTAGATACGGCTGCTCTACTTATGAGTTGTTTGACTTATGAGCATGCATTTGGAATGGATTAAACTCATATAAGTAGAGATACCACTGTGTCCTGCAATCCTTACCAGTTGAGATGATATGAGTGTTAGTATGAGTATTAGTACCTCATAACCAAGTAAAGACTTGTAGTTACGTAATATGTAAATGTCCTGTAATCCATTCTGTCAAGACATATGGGTTCTATGCATTATTACTTGTGAATGTCAGCCATGATCAAATTCCTCTTGAAAGTCATTCTAGAGATGTCAAAAGAATGAATGATGGATGCATCAGAGTAATAGCTCTTTTAAAAAAATCACCTGATCAGAACAGCATTGCTAGTTATAGACCTGATTTATTCTCTTACAAGTTACAACATTAGCAGTAATCCTATTTCAAACTGTTTGTAATCTGTTTATATTTATTTTATTTTGACTTATATTTATATTTAAAAATAAATATTTGCTTAGTCTTGTTGTGAATAATAGTAGTTGTATGAAGAACAGTCATTTAAGTGGGAAATGCCTAAATATCTTGCATGCATGGAATGCCACAGCAAATGAATAGCATACAGAAAGTCAGTTTAACAACAGAGTAATAGATGACATATCAGGGCATATTTACACAAGAAGCTTGTATTAATCTTTACAACGCACCTAAAAATGTGTATTGGCTAGAGACTATACTTCTTGATGATGCATCACACATTTATAATGGCTGGACCACTGTGTGAATGTTTGCTCAAGTCTGTACAAGAGTATGTATGCATTCTTGTATGGATTTTCAGTCAGATGACAATTTGCAGTTCATATAGTCAGCTTCCCCAATATATGTATTTTTGCAAGACTTTTCCTGAAATATTTGTCTTTCTGTATGTATTTCTATATACACACTTTATATGCTCTTTTAAATTGGAGAACTGCATTGTTTTCATTTCTGGTACTAATTCAGAATACATCAGTTAGTTAGATATGTATATTAAAATGTAAATTTAAAAAACAACAACAAATCACTGAAGTGTACCATCTAGACAAGTATTTGGATTTTAAAATCTTGAGGTGCATTCAAGACCTCATGAAAACTAGATGGATCCCAGATTGACCTAAACCAAATAATCTCATTTGGCATCTTACCCTAATCCTGCGCTTTGGCACCCAGTGTCTGGTTTTATTCTGCCTCTGAAAGATCCTGCTATGCTGTTAACAGAGATGATAGATACATTAACATGCAAGTCTAAACTCAGAACTGGCAGCCTGAAACCTGTGTATATAATTTATATCAGATTTAGGCAGACTGCCCGTGTTTATTAGTTCCAATGAAAGAAGAACTAATCAGAAAGCAATATAGCAAATGAAAATTCAGGTTAAACAGACAATTGAAATGGGAGAATATGTAACTGAAAGCAAAGCATGCCAAAATCAAAGGTAACAGAACACTAAAGCAATCCACATGCAAAAGAGGAACCCAGACACAAATTAAAGAAAAACTAGAAAATACATTGTGTCTCATATTTAATTAACTGCCTTTCATCCAGTCTCATTTGTATTTGTGAGCACACATCTAATCAGGTTTGCTATAATGACTAAGCCGATAATATTTGGTAAGACTGAACTGATTTTTCCCTGCCCCATAAACATTTTCAGTCTAAATCAGGCATGGAAGGTGAGGAATATCCTTTAAATTTTCCATAGACCTTATTTTTAATGCCAAATTATTGCTATTGCAGGCCAGAAATCTAATGCTTTAACAACTCCCTGTAAACATCAAGGGGGGGGGGGGAATCAGAGACCTGTGTTAAGCTGGCATTTATTCCAGTTAAGGTTAACTCCAGAATGAAACCAATTAACTATTTCCAGTCATATCAAAATTAATCTGCATATTAAGATACAATGTTGTTTGTTTGTTGTTCTTATTGCATTGATTCCAACCAGCATTAGCTTGCCTATTTCTACAAGCTTTATTCAATTCCACTGCTTCTATGTTCTAGAGGCATGAAAATTCTCCAAAGTTGTTAAAAACTTCCAAACTTCTTACAGCTATGGAAGAATCGAAGGCACAAATGCATACATGGAAATCTATTCTTGCAACTTGTGAAAAGCTGTAAGCATGGTTGTCATCCAAAATTCTTCAACTTTGAGAAGTTGCAAACACAAGTATCTTCAAAAAAATTTTTTTAAAGCTTGTAAGCACAACCTAAATCCTATCTGCCAGGACATACATTCTAAAAACACAGGAAACTATAGCCTAAAGGGCACATTGAAAAAGCAGAGAGTATATTTCTAAAATATTTTTCAAACACGAAGTCTGTGTAGCTATGTATGGTAGATTCATTAAAAAGGCACAGTAGGTAGTCCGTCATTCAGAAAAACTTGCCTGAAAAGAAAGGTCATTGCCTATTTCCAGAAAGACAGCAGAGATGCGGCAGTCCTGGCCTTCACTGGGAGGGAGTTCCAGAGTCTGGGTGCAGCAGCCAAGAAGGCCCGCTCATGTGTTCCCACAAGACATACCTGCACGATGGAGAGAAAGGCCTCTCCTGATGACCTTAACAACCAAGTAGGTTCATACTGTGAGATTTGATCTTTGAGGTAGCTAGGACCCAGGTCATACAGTTTTTTGTAGTAGAGATGGGCACGAACAAAAAATGGTGATTCAGTTCAGTTTAGTTCTTTTTCTCATCTGGTTTGAGTCGTTAATTACGAAATGAATTTGTAGAAAAAAATGGTTTCGTAATTCATTTTGGTTCAGATTTGTGTTTTTTTATGTTGTTTTAAAACCCCACTGGGTTGTTGTTGTTGTTGTTGTTGTTGTTGTTGTTGTTGTTGTTGTTGTTGTTGTTGTTGTT
>JAHTLZ010000240.1:17887465-17910628 GCA_023846285.1 Phrynocephalus versicolor | reverse complement strand
GGGCAAATAAATTTGTATTTTTGGCTCTGTAATACTCTCCATGATCTTGACAACTGTATTATCAGTGATGACATCTAAGACAGTTAAATTGTTGTTCTAAAATAACACAAATTATCTCTATGTTATAAATACAACTGATTTATAAAGGAAGCAGGACTGTAAATGGGTAGATATTCCGCACCTGGATAATTCCAATTTCAAACATTAAATCTCCAGGTAAAGTCAGGAACATCAGCTCAGATCATCAGCTTCTTATTTCAAAATTCAAACTTAAACTGAAGAAATTAGGGAAGACCACTGGTCCAGTCAGGTATAATCTAAGTCAAATCCCTTATGAATACACAGTGGAAGTGAAGAATAGATTTAAGGAACAGAACACCTGAAGAACTATGGATGGAGGCTTGTGACATTGTACAGGAGGCTGCAATGAAAACTATTCCAAATAAAAGAAAATGTAAGAAAGCAAAGTGGTTGTCCAACGAGGCCCTACAAATAGCGGAGGAGAGAAGGGATGCAAAATGCAAGGGAGAAAGGGAAAGATACAGAAAATTGAATGCAGACTTCCAAAGAATAGCAAGGAGAGACAGGATGGCCGCCTTGAATGAACAGTGCAAAGAAACAGAGGAAAACAACAGAAAAGGAAAATCCAGAGATATATTCAAGAAAATTTGAGATATTAAAGGGGCATTTCATGCAAAGATGGATATGATAAAGGACAAAAATGGTAGGGACTTAACTGAAGCAGAAGAGATCAAGAAGAGATGGCAAGAATATACAGAGGAATTATATCAGAAAGATCTGGATATCCCTGAAAACCAAGATAGCGTAGTTGCTGACCTGGAGCCAGATATCCTGGAAAGTGAAGTCAAGTGGACCTTAGAAAGCATTGCAAACAACAAGGCCAGTGGAAGTGACGGCATTCCAATTGAACTCTTTAAAATCTTAAAAGAGGATGCTGTAAAGTTGCTGCACACGATATGCCAGCAAATTTGGAAAACCCAGCAGTGGCCAGAGGACTGGAAAAGATCGGTCTACATCCAAATCCCAAAGAAAGGAAACGCCAAAGAATGTTCCAACTAACGCATAATTGCACTGATTTCACACACTAGCAAGGTTATGCTCAAAATTCTACAAGCGAGGCTTCAGCAGTATGTGGACAGAAAACTTCCAGAAGTGCAAGCTGGATTTCGAAGGGGCTGAGGAACTAGAGATCAAATCACCAACATGCGCTGGATTATGGAGAAAGCCAGAGAGTTCCAGAAAATCATCTACTTCTGCTTCATTGACTATGTCAAAGCCTTTGACTGTGTGGACCACAACAAATTATGGCAAGTTCTTAAAGGAATGGGAGTGCCTGACCACCTTATCTGTCTCCTAAGAAATCTGTATGTGGGACAAGCAGCAACCGTCAGAACTGGATATGGAACAATTGACTGGTTTAAAATTGGGAAAGGAGTACGACAAGGCTGTATACTGTCACCTTGCCTCTTTAACTTATATGCAGAGTACATCATGCGAAAGGCAGGTCTGGATGAAGCACAAACCGGAATTAAGATTGCCAGAAGAAATATCAACAACCTCAGATACGCAGATGATACTAATCTGATAGTAGAAAGTGAGGAGGAATTAAAGAACCTCTTAATGAGGGTGAAAGAGGAGAGTGAAAAAAAATGGGCTGAAACTCAACATAAAAAAAAACTAAGATCATGGCCACCGGTCCCATCACCTCCTGGCAAATAGAAGGAGAAGAAATGGAGGCAATGATAGAGTTTATTTTCTTGGGCTCCTTGATCACTGAGGCTCCAGTACTTTGGCCACCACATGAGGTGAGAGGAGTCCTTGGAAAAGTCCCTGGTGTTGGGAAAGATTGAAGGGAAAAGGAATAGAGGGCGGCAGAGAATGAGATGGTTGGATGGTGTCATCGATGCAACCAATATGGATTTGACAAAACTCCGGGAGGCAGTGGAAGATAGGAAGGCCTGGCGAGCTCTGGTCCATGGGGTCACAAAGAGTCAGACATGACTGAACGACTGAACAACAACAACAACAAAGTCAGGAACGGTGAAACCCTGAAGAGCTGCTGCCAGTCAGTAAAGACCTAGCTGACCTGAAGGCACCAGTAGTTTGACATGATACGGGCCTGTACATAAAAATGTATGCCAAAATTACAAATGACTTTCCTATATAGTACTCTCTTTGTTCCCGCAGTGCACTTTGATTGCTATAATGCCCCACATCTCACAGAACAGATAACATGGACACCAGGGCAGAGCAGTAATATCAGTGCCACCACCAGATCTGCCTTGATGGCAAGGAATATTCTTGGATTATTGACTTTACACAGTTTTTTTTAAATTCTTTGGGGTGAGTAAAAAGCCCTGGGAGGTGAAGCTTCCTCTGCTTCCCTTGACCACAAACTAGTCTGCCACATACTCCCTGACAAATGTCTACTTGTTATTTTCCAAAAAGTGTTGCAGATTCTACAGTTTTGCTAGGTATTTTGGCAGGTAGGGTGTGTTTTAGAGACTGCTATAAAGAGTGTGTTTCAGTCTGGTCTCTGGGTGCTTTGCGAATTTTGTTGCATGTGCATACTGTGTATATATGTACAATGACAATAAATTATTATTATTATTATTATTATTATTATTATTATTATTATTATTACTCCCCCATACTCACAAAAAATCCTGTGGATACATGTCCTAACCAATCTCAAAGATACGAGACCATACTGGTGGGCTGCAGATTCAAGTGACAATAGTGATTAACAGTAGGTTCCCAGTTCTCTTTGCATTAGTCATAAAAAAAAATACCCAGACATGGAACAATACTACCCCTTCCTGTTGTGACCAGGCAATCAAGAAAAAACATCTTGGTTGATGGTGCTGAAAGTTTCTGAGCAATCCTAAAAAAAAAAAAAAAAAAAAAAAAAAAAAAAAAAAAAAAAAAAAAAACCTGTCAGGAAGACTCCTTCCCCTAAGGTTTACTCCCTGCAAAGGTTAGCAATCAGGATGGCCAAATCTATCTTCAGTCCATCAGTTTTATGTTATTTGTGCCACAAAGTCAGAACTAAATATAGTGACCCTAATAGAGCTTTCAAGTTAAGTGATTTTTTTAAGGAGGCATTTTACTAATTCCCAGTGAACTTCCATGACTAAACAGGGAGAGATCTAACCCAGATCTCCTGAGAACAAGTCTGCCACTCTATTCAGTTCACCAAACTGTTGCATAATGCATCCCATAGCTGGTTCCAAAGCTGTCAACTGAGTCTATCAGGAATAAAAATGTAAGACATTTATTATTGGGGAAGTTTATTTACTTTAACATGCCAGAGTGTTGTGGGGGTGGGGGAAGAGCCCATAAAACTATGCAGGATATTAATGCAGGACCTACCTAAAAGCTATCCATGCCTTGAATCAGGGTGAGCCATAGGGAAAATGTACCTCATAGCTTTTATTATCCTAGTTTTATTTTAGAATTCTAGATGTCACTGTACTCAATGGAGCTTACACTGTTCGGTGTAGTAGGTGCAAAGTTCCTTTCAATGAAATTTATCCTATGATTAGACATGGGCACGACTTGGCAAAATTCTCGTTTCCGTTTCCATTACTCGTTTCCGTTACGCAACGGAAACGGTAACAACAATTACTCCCCCAGAACTCGACCTCGAACCGACAAAAGAAAAATTGGGTCTGATTTGTCGTTGTCATTCCTGGCATCACAGTGATCGCGCGATGCCAAGCGGCACAGAAAAAAAGTTTTAAAAATAAAAAAGAAACCTGATTCCTGGCCAAAAAAGCAGGCGAAAATATGCCTGCCTGAGGGCACCTACCAGAGGGGTGGTTTCTGGGGGGGGGTCCCCACTCCAGCATTCCCCCCTCCTGTCCTGGGCTGCTGGTATCAGGCTGGGAGGGGGCATCCTCGGCGTCTCCATTTGCCATGTGGTGCGGGGGGATCCAAAATGGCGACCACAATATTTTTTTTGAAATCGTGGTCCAAAAACCCACCAAAGCATCACAGAAACATGCGAAAATTAGCTATTTTAAATACTTGAATTTTTACAGTAGCAGCAGTGGGTTTTTCTTGCAATAAAACGTCTCCATTGATTTTATTTTATTTTATTTTTTTACACCTGCACATGCGCAATGATGGGCTGGCCATGAGATGGGACCATGCAAATTTTTGGAGCCATTCAACCAATCGCATGGCCAGGTTTTGCTGAGACTTACTGGTACCAGGCTGGGAGGGGGCATCCTTGGCGTCTCCATTTGCCATGTGGTGGGGGGGATCCAAAATGGCGACTGCAATATTTTTTTTTTTGAAATCATGGGCCAAAAAACCCACCAAAGCACCACAGAAACATGTGAAAATTAGGTATTTTAACTGCCTGATTTTTTATAGTAGCAGCAGTGGGTTTTTCTTGCAACAAAACGTCTCCATTGATTTTATTTTATTTTATTTTTATTTTTTTACACCTGCACACGCGCAATGATGGGCTGGCCATGGGATGGGACCATGCAAATTTTTGGAGCCATTCCACCAATCGCATGGCCAGGTTTTGCTGAGACTTCTGGATGTGCCAGAGAGGGCATTAAAAGCCCACCAACCCTAAACCTAATCCTAACCCTAACCCTAACCCTAATCCATACGCCAGTACACTGTGTTCTTAGTGGGCCAGAGGCACCCAGAGGTACAGCCCACTAACCCACCCTAACCTTAACCGTTACCCTAAGCCTAGCCCTTACCCCCTAACCCCATGCTCTGGGATCTGGAAGTCAAGTTGCGCTAAATCGCGGCGGTAATGACAAATGACAAACGACAAACGACACAACAAAACGACAAATTTTTGAAAAGTTTCACGAAAAACGGAAACGACCCAAAACGGACCCATCCCGAAAAACGACAACTCGGAAAAAAAATTTTTGGTCGTGCCCATCTCTACCTATGATGCATGTTTAGCCATATGTGCTTTTTAAGATGAGAAACTTAGCTAAAAGATTTGCTTATACACCTAGGCATATTTTGTGTCTGTACTGCAGGAGCTCTATTAATCTTTATCTTACATTCTATTTATGTTTTTTTACAGCCCTGGAAATATCCAGCAGTTAGAAAGACCCTGGGAGGATGCCTATCAGTTGTGAATTCTAGAGTAAAGTGAATCTTATACCACTGATTTTAGGTAGCTTGGATTTATTCCTTTAGAAAAGGCAATAGCCCCATATTTAGTGGAGATTTCACCCCCATAAATTTATCACAGCATCATTCATGGCTCAAAAAGTCATAAAAGTAGAAGGAAAACATTCAGATTTATGTTCTGAATCAGTAGGAAAGTTCTTAGAAGTGATCCATAATCACAGAAGGATGGCAATACTAAAATATCCCTAAGAATCTCCTCCATTATGAACAGTGCAATCCAGACTTGAAAATGTAAAATCAGATGTCACATCACAGGTTCAGTTTTTTTTTTTTAAAAAAAATACTGCTTGAATCAGCCGCCAACAAGAACTACTTAAATAGGAATGATTTATATCCAATCAATGATTAAGACTGACTATTTGAGACTAAGAGTTCTATAGCTGCTCATTTTCTTAATTTGATTTGGAATTAAGATAAATGGTAGCTAATTGGTATCGTTATCTAGATGCCTTAGATGGTGTTGGAAAAGTGTAGTAGAACCATTTCTTAATTGTCTTTTTTTTCTAACATCCTCTTTTTAAGTAAATTAAATTCATTTGAGTAGATTAAGTTGTTAAGCAAAGAAAGACGTTAGTCTCCAGAGTGGAGGGGAAAGTGTAACATTTCCCCAGGAGAGAAGAATAACAAACAGAAAGAGGGAGAAAAACTGAGAGCAAAGAAAGCCCTGGTGAATTAGGCAGGGGATGAGACTGGCATCAGAAATAACAGCATTAGATGACTCAGTGGGACAGATTATCAGTATAACTCAGGATCCAACATTTGAAGAACGGATGCAATCAGTGTGTGGGACTTTAAAATATGCTGTTATCTCTAGCAATTACACTTGCATGATACAAAAGAAAGTTCTGTCCTAGCAAAAGTTATTTTTATAGGAGTATTGTACAGGTTTGAGTTTTGAAAACCCAGACAATAGCTAGAATCCAATTGGTGCCTAATTTGCCATGCCTAACAGCAGCTAGTTTCCAAAGTACCAATGCACAGGGCCACAGCTTTGGTCTGTTTCACCTGTGGTAAACATAGATTCTGCATCCCCCACTAAGGGGGTGCAGAATAGCACAGAATCCAAATACTATTTTGTCATTTTGGCACATCCACCCACCATGGCACCTGGGGTACATGCCCCCCCTGCACCTCCCCAGTTATGGCCCTGACAAGGCATATCTCAGTTGTGTGCCTGCTCACAGATCCACCCACTTGTACAACCAAGGGGCAGCTCAGAACCTCATCAAGTTATTGTGAATTCACTGCAGCAGGGAATGCAACTATCAGTAGGAGTCCAACAACCACATTAAGCTTGTAAGTCAAACAACTTGTAAGTAGAGCAGACGTATCTAAAAAAATAATAAAAAATAAAAAATTCAAAAACTATAAAACATTCAAAAACTATAAAAAATTGTAAGTAGAGCAGACCACATGTAAAATTTGTAAGGCAGCAGTTAAAATACCAACAGTTCTCTGCTCTTAAGTCGAATTGCTCGTAAGTAGAGCTGCTCATAAGTAGAGGTACCACTGTATTTTGTATGCTTGCTAATGCGCTTCATTGATTTTTTTCCTTTGATTAAAACTCTGCTTTTGTGAACAAATAAGATTTTCCACAGAGAATGGGTGAAAAGAAGCTATTTAAAACGTTTAACTAAAGACCTACATGATATGAATATTGTTTTACTTCAGTATCGGAAAAAATATGTTGCATGGTAAGTCTCTACTGAATTAGCTGAAGAATGTCTCTTATCTTGGACAGATGGTAAGATATATTTTAGTTTTGATGGGAGGCATGAATGAAAAGAATTAATTATCTTCATCTGAAGCCTCATTTCAGTAGGAATGCGTACCAAGGCCAACTATATGTTTTGTTAAAAAAAAATAATAACCAGAAGTTGAGACCTCACTTCTGAGGATAAGAAAAATCAGTGCTTTAGCAATTTTTCTCCTTTTAGACTAGATCTAGAGTTGGTTTTATTCCACAGCCAATAATGACCTCTTAGGTAAATGGGTAGCATGGGAACAGAAAACGAGATATGTTGTAAAGGGACACAATGTTCACTGTTTGATATAATACAAATGATTTAATCAGTCCTTTACATTTTGGCTGATGTTCCATTTCTTCTTAAATACTGCTTTCGTGGGAGAAATTGTTCATCAGTTTACATTTAGATTAAAATATGGAAAAGTCAAGATATCAGATGGGGTTTTAACCACTTTTGTAGGGGAATAAGGGAAAGTCTACATATTCCATTCTTTGTTTAGTTATTGAAACTTTAAAAGTAAGCTTATTTCAGTTTTTATGAGACAAGGGAAGGCACGGGAAAAACAAATGATTTTCACTTCCTGTTTTATGCCTTTATTGGTCATAAGAGGAGGACAAGTTGTTCGTCTGCTTTTATTGAACTATGACCAAAGAAGGAAAAGCTTCAATTTGGTCAACACAACAGAGTGGCCCTATTCTGATTTCCAATTATGGCACCCTTCTGTACCTGGCATGCAAGTCAGACAGCCTTGTTTGCATGATATGCAAATTTAAATATTATTCAAATCAATATGGATATTTTTCATACTGTGTCAATTAAGCATATGGATTTTTCCACTGTTTTTCTATTTGTAATCTTCAGGCTTGGAATCATTTGCATAGTAACTACTGGCATGAGAAAAGTGCTTTTGTGTAATGGTCTGAATGCTGGACTTGAAAATGGAAAGCAAACTTTAAATTTCCTTCTCTTGCTTATGGCATTTTCTTCCCTCAGGGCATCCCCTAGCTAAACTCTCAAAAGGCTATGAGGAAATCAGTGGGATTTGATGTAGACAGAATACAGCTACACTATACAATCAACAGTAGCTATGGCATCATCCTATATCAGTGTTGGCGAATCTATGGCATGGGAGCCAAAGGTGGCACTCAGAGCCCTTTATGTGCACATCCAACATCGCCCTTTCACAGCCACCTATTGTTGTTCAGTCGTTCAGTCATGTCTGACTCTTCATGACCCCATGGACCAGAGCTCGCCAGGCCTTCCTATCTTCCACTGCCTCCCGGAGTTTTGTCAAATCCATATTGGTTGCATCGATAACACCATCCAACCATCTCATTCTCTGTCATCCTCTTTTCCTTTTGCCTTCAATCTTTCCCAACATCAGGGATTTTTCCAAGGACTCCTCTCACCTCATGAGGTGGCCAAAGTACTGGAGCTTCAGCTTCAAAATCTGTCTTTTGAGTGAACATTCGGGGTTGATTTCTCTCATGATGAATAGGTTTGATCTCCTTGCAGTCCAGGGACTCTCAAGACTCTCCTCCAGCACCACAGCTCAAAAGCATCGATTCTGTGGCGATCAGCCTTCTTTATAGTCCAGTTCTCACTTCCATACACCACTACTGGAAAAACCATAGCTTTGACTATCCTGACCTTAGTTGGCAAGGTGATGTCTCTGCTCTTTAGGATACTACCTACGTTTGCCATTGCTTTCCTCCCAAGAAACAAATGTCTTTTTATTTCATTGCTGCAGTCTCCATCTGCAGTGATCAAGAAGCCCAAGAAAATAAAATCTATCATTGCCTCCATTTCTTCCCCTTCTATTTGCCAGGAGGTGATGGGACCTGTGGCCATGATCTTAGTTTTTTGATGTTGAACTTCAGCCCATTTTTTCACTCTCCTCTTTCACCCTCATTAAGAGGTTCTTTAATTCCTCCCCAAAATTTCTGCTATCAGAGCAGTATCATCTGTGTATCTGAGGTTGTTGACATTTCTTCCGGCAATCTTAATTCTGGCTTGTGCTTCATCCAGACCTGCCTTTCACATGATGTACTCTGCATATAAGTTAAATAGGCAAGGTGACAGTATACAGCCTTGTCGTACCCCTTTCCCAGTTTTACACCAGTCAGTTGTTCCATATCCTGTTCTGACTGTTGCTGCTTGTCCCACATATAGATTTCTCAGGAGACAGATAAGGCAGTCAGGCACTCCCATTCCTTTAAGGACTTGCCATAGTTTGTTGTGGTCCGCACAATCAATGGCTTTGACATAGTCGATGAAGCAGAAGTAGATGTTTTTCTGGAACTTTCTGGCTTTCTCCATAATCCAGCACATGTTGGTGATTTGATCTCTAGTTCCTCTGCCCCTTCGAAATCCAGCTTGCACTTCTGGAAGTTCTCTGTCCACATACTGCTGAAGCCTCGCTTGTAGAATTTTGAGCATAACCATGCTAGCATGTGAAATGAGTGCAATTGTGCAATAGTTGGAACATTCTTTGGTGTTGCCTTTCTTTGGGATTTGGAGGTAGACCAATCTTTTCCAGTCCTCTGGCCACTGCTGAGTTTTCCAAATTTGCTGGCATATCGCGTGCAGCAACTTTACAGCATCCTCTTTTAAGATTTTAAAGAGTTCAATTGGGATGCCATCATCTCCACTGTCCTTGTTTGCAATCCTTTCTAAAGCCCAATTGACTTCACTTTCCAGGATATCTGACTCCAGGTCAGCAACTACACTATCTTCGTTATCAGGGACATCCAGATCTTTCTGATATAATTCCTCTGTATATTCTTGCCATCTCTTCTTGATCTCTTCTGCTTCAGTTAGGTCCCTACTATTTTTGTCCTTTATCATATCAATCTTTGCACAAAATGCCCATTTAATATCTCCAATTTTCTTGAATAGATATCTGGTTTGGACAACCTTGTTGGACAACGACTTTGCTTTGTTGCATTTTCTTTTCTTTGTAATAGTTTTCATTGCAGCCTCCTGTACAATGTTACAAGCCTCCATCCATAGTTCTTCAGGTGTTCTGTCCACCAAATCTAGTTCCTTAAATCTAGTCTTCACTTCCACTGTGTATTCATAAGGGATTTGACTTAGATTATACCTGACTGGCCCGGTGGTCTTCTCTACTTTCTTCAGTTTAAGTTTGAATTTTGAAATAAGCAGCTGATGATCTGAGCCACAGTCAGCACCAGGACTCATTTTTTGTTGACTGTATAGAGCTCCTGCTTCTCTATCTTTGGCTGCAGAGAACATAATAAATCTGATTCCAGTATTGTCCATCTGGTGATGTCCATGTGTAGAGTCACCTTTTGTGTTGTTGGAAAAGAGTGTTTGCAATGACCAGCTTGTTCTCTTGACAAAACTCAATTAGCCTTTGCCCTGCTTCATTTGGAACTCCAAGGCCAAACTTGCCAGTTACTCCTTTTATCACTTGACTCTCTACTTTAGCATTCCAATCCCCTATGATATGAGGAACATCTTTCTTTGGTGTCAGTTCTAGAAGGAGTTGTAAGTCTTCATAAAATTGGTCAACCTTAGACTCTTCAGCACCAGTAGTTGGTGCATAAACTTGGATTACTGTGATGTTGAAAGGCCTGCCTTGGAATCGTACCGAAATCATTCTATCATTTTTAGGTTGTATCCCAGCACTGCTTTTCCCACTCTATTGTTGACTATGAGGGCTACTCCATTTCTTCTATGGGATTCTTGCCCACAGTAGTAGATGTGGTAAGTCATCTGAACTGAATTCACCCATTCCTCTCCATTTAAGTTTGCTGATGCCCAAGATGTCAATGTTTATTCTTTCCATCTCACGTTTGACCACATCCAGCTTACCCTGGTTCATAGATCTCACATTCCAGTTTCCTATGCGGAATATTTCTTTGCAGCATTGGACTTTCCTTTCTCTTCCAGGCACGTCTGCAGCTGAGCATCCTTTCGGCTTTGGCCCAGCCACTTCATTAGCTCTGGAGCTACTTGTACTTGTCTTCCACTCTTCCTCAGTAGCATGTTGGATGCCTTCCGACCTGAGGGGCTTATCTTCCAGCGTCATATCTTTTAGCTTTTTGTTTCTGTCCATGGAATTTTCTTGGCAGGGATAGTGGGGTGGCTTGCCAGTTCCTACCCCAAGAGGTCTTATTACAGGCCTTATTGTCACCAGTGTAATTAGCCACCTGTATTCAGGTTAAATTGCTGTTTTGCCACTTTGCTAAAAAAATTAGTGGGTTTTGAATTGCAGTTTGGGCACTCGGTCTCTAAAAGGTTCACCACCACTGCCCTAGGCCACTGGGAGCTTTAAAGCTTTTAAAAAAACCTGTTCTTGCATATCATGTTGTCAACACCTTAAGATCCAAGGTTCTTCTTTACAAAAACTCATGTATGTGAGTATGGTTTCCAATAACAGACAGTGTTTCTCCATGGATAGGTGCTTTGTCAATGAATTATTTCTCCAGCTATCTTTTAAAGGTGGTCTTGTATATGGTGGGCTTTTTACATTCTACATGAATCTAATACTTGCTAGTTTTTATTGTTTTATTTATCGTACTATTTGCTTTTTCTTATATAAATAATACTATAACAGGATAGCTTTGTTCCATTCTTTTAAAAAAATCGTGCTCATGAATTTATTGGTGCCTTCTTTTTGTCAGCAAAACACAAACATATTGTCTCTGCAAAATACATAAAATAATGGATGGACACATTTTAGAGAACATATGGTGTAACAGTATAGTTATTTGGAATTTTGAGCAATATTATGCAAAATAAACTTATTGATCTTTCCTCCCACTGTGGTGGATTTAAACAAATTTCTTATAGTGAAAAGTTCCCATGTGAATTCATTTCCCAGACAGGTTACTGTGTTACCTCTGAAAATAGCACACTGTTCAAAATTTACTTTTGACGTTATTCCTGGTAATAAAGTTGAGTGAGGCTACAAAGAAGGTTTATTATCACTTAACTTACAGCTATTAAATAGGCTAACAAACAAACAATCAAACAACTTTCTATGTATAATTTGTGACTTCAAAAAGAAATGTGCCATAGGATTCAATGGTCAGATGGGAAAAGGTGAGGAATATATAGGCTCTCAAGTCCCCACATTTCAAAAGCAGGGTCATCAAGTGGTGGTAAAGTCTACCCAGGTAGCACGCTCATGGCTGACTCAGCCCTCCATCCTTCCGAGGTTGGTGAAGTGAGTACCCAGCTTGCTGGGGTTGGCTGGGGGCAATGTGTATCCTGCATAATTAAATTGTAAACTGCCCAGAGAGTTCCTGAAGCGCTACGGGGAGGTAAATAACCAGAACACTTTTTACTCCAACCCATGAACTGCCACAATGAATTTCCACCTCATTGGAATCTATGGGGAAGGCAATTTGAAAAGAGGTAGGGAATGGTGAAATAGAGGAAGAATCCATATGAAGAGCAACTGAGTTTTGTAGCATCTTAAAGACTTAACATTTTATGTGCCATCAGCTCCAGTGAACTATAGTTTTAGTCAACGGACATTTATCTCAGTAGATAGACACTTAAAGTCTGTCTGCTGAGGCTGTCTGCCATTAATCTAAAGTAGCAAGTAATAGGACAGAACTTACTTGCTAGTCTTTAAGATATTTAATGGCTTTGGTGCAACAGATGTCAAACCAAATATGGAATCCTTACTCCAAATGGTTGGAGGTAAGCTGAGTTGATCCTAGGTGGTGAATCCAGTCCCTCCCAATCTAAAGATTTTGGAAATTACTTCGGATTACTCTCACTGTTCCCAGTGTGCAGTAGAGGATAGAATGATGGGCTAGGAATCTGGAGAATGAAAGGATTTGAATCCCCACTCAGCCATGGAAACTGACTGGGGGAGCAGAACTAGTACAAACACTCTTGAAGGATCTCACTTAACTCAAAAGCCCTGCTAGGGTTGCTATAATTCAATTCAGACTTGACCACAATCTCTCACTTTGGACTGACTTTGGCTGGTATAGCAGTTGTTTCCATGGGATAGAGCTAGAATCTGGCATAATTCAGCTACTCCACAATCCTTCTTTGTTCTTGGCAATTTTGGGGTTTTTCTTCTGACAGGTCTTAACCAGCACAGCCATTGTGAAAGCAGACCCTAGTGAGGGAACTTGTACCAGGGCAAGGGCGGTTATGCTGTGCAAGAGGCTTATGGCCTTTCCAAAACCACAACAATGCACATCTTTCAGTGAGGATTGCACCAACTGCAATCTGTCCCTCAATTTTTTAAAGCTGGAATGTGCAGCATCTTAAAATTACTGTTACCATTTGCTTTCCTATTGCTCTCTCTGATGAAATTAAAAATGACTTAAATTATACTTCCTTTAAAAGAAGCTTAAGTGGTTTATCGTTGTCATGCAAATAGCATATGTGAGGTTGATATATTAATTTCCATTTTTGAAAATATCTACAAATAAAACAGTCATGTGATACCCTCCTCAGAAATTATACCAGTCTTTTCCTCCCCCTTGATGAGAGGGATCTTTTTAAATAATAACTGATGCATTATTCTTTTCATTCAATTGACAATGACTGCAGTGAAGATGAAAATTATACAAGATTAATCCATCATCCAGACATAAAGTGTAAAATAATGAATTTTAGGCTGATTGTTCGACAGTAGGATAATTTACTAATTTCAGGTGGCTGTCTAAGCAAAACACTAATCTAATCAAGATATTAAGTAGATTTACACATGATTGAGGTGTTTATTAAACAATTACGTTATGGAGCTATGCAAACATTTCCTATGCCCAATGTAAAACATAAAGGAAAATGTTAACATTGCAATATGATTTGATTCAGGTAGATATTGCAGAGTTCACAGAATGCAGATTGCTGTGAAAAAATACATGCATCACCTATTCATATACAATGCCTATATATGAATCAGTGAGACTATCAATTTTCATTCCCAATTCTGTTTTTCAAAATCTTCAAATCCTATTGTTCTCTTCAAGAAGAAATCTGCAAATGTAGTTCAGTTTTTCTTTGTTAAAATATCTGAAATGAACGTCTATCTGTTTGTGCCCAGCAGCTCTAATAAATAAAGCTCTGTCCAGTGTAATGGGATTAGAAGTAGGCAAGCCTGTTAGTTAGGCCAAATATAAACACTGAATATTAAAGTGTAGTTTCCTTTCAGTAGCTATATGCTTATCTGTAGCACGTGTAAACATGAGCTTGCTGGAGGATTCAGTGGAGAAGCAAGAGGAATCTGAATGGTCTATGGATACCATGTGACTGATATTTCCCATGCTAACGGACAGTCTGGAATGAGCGGAGGGTGAGACAGCGAGAATATTCTTTTGGCACATGAAGATATGCCAAGCCTAGAAAATGTAGTTTAGGAAATTAGAGGGAGGACTTCACCTCTGGCCTCAAGAAAGTTAGTGTAGAAATGTAGAAACAACAGCTTTGTTATTTTCCAGATGAGCAATATTTTGTGTAACCTCCAATAACCTCGATAAATGCTTTTAATTATACAGAAGGCGCCTGAGTAATATTTTGGTAAATCTAAGATCACAGCAAACCTAGAAAGGCTGGGAAGTCAAATAGATGGTCTCATGGGGCTTTGACAGTCTCCAGGCTCTTTCATAGATCAGCTGAGGGTGATTTATTGCAGGGTGGATGCCTGGGCAGATAATAAAATACCCTGGTCCCATTGTAAAATTTATGGGATTCCATTGCATGGTGCACAAAGATGATCACATTTTATCCCAATCTTTGGGAATGGAGAATCCTTTTAAACACCTCTTCCAGATGTTGGCTAACTGATTCTGTGAATATAGAACAGTGAAATTTGGTTTTATCTTTTTGCCATGTGGCTATTGCTCATAAACAGCAACTTTGGGGAGGGGGGAAGCACACCCCCCAGTTCAACACAGTTGAATGCCAAACAAGATGCGAAAAGAAATGCAGGTTCCTCTCTACTTTTCCTTTTTACAATAGGATTTCTTCAAAGATTCAGACTTGCAAATTAAGGCTCTTACCTTTCAAAAAGAAAAGCTTGATTGTGTGTACTCTATGGATGAAGACAAAACATATACTTTTCTCTGCTTGAAGGAGAGCCTTTGTACTTCTGAACTCTCTGATAAATATGACACATTGATCTGAATCACATTATGCTTTACCAGAGTAGGCAATTAACATTAGGAACAATATATGTATGCATGTTACTCCAAGATCAAAGGCTTAAAAATCTCAGTTGACAGAAGAGTATTTCCTTCACTTTCTTTAAATTGGATCCAAGGCTATCTATCTATCTATCTATCTATCTATCTATCTAATATTATATATTTTATATATAAAACCCCAAGAGCCAGTGTTGTGCAAGTCTGTGGCCATGTGGTGGGCATGGCTGCAAGGAAACACACAGACACACAGAGAAAGACACACACGCACATGCACATGCACACACGCACACACACGCACACACATCCACGCACACACCTTCAAGTGGCTACATATATATTTACAGATGTATCATCTTGAAGGGATAAAAACAGTGCCATTGCAAGTAGTTTAATACCATAATATAATACCTATATGGCCCATCCATAAGCCTAATATGCTTTGCCCAGACAGCTAGGAGGACATTAATAATGGGATGTTTCTCAGGTTTTTTTAAAACTTCCACAACAGCTAGGAATGAAAATATTGACATTGTATTTGTAAGTATGAAATCATACTTTATCCTTATTGTTATGTCCATTTATGTTAGAGCATAGAGAATATCTACTTGAAACCTTGCATGAGTCTTCATCCAGCAGCCTACAGAGGGCTGAAGCTTCAGCACCAATGCATAATTTGCTTATACAGTGGCCTCTTGTATAACAGTTTGTGTAACATAAAATCTGTACAACATAAAACATTCCAGAGATAGGGGAAATTTGCTTAACATAATCACCTATGGAGAGAATCCGTACAACATAAAAATGGGATTACTCCATTTTCAATGCATTCCTATGGGAATTTGTATAAAGGAAAATTTGCTTAAAATAATTTCATTTGGAACGAATTAATTCCTTTATACAAGGTACCACTGTATGTATTTTTAAAAATGTGTTGTCATAGAAAGAATATAAACTGTAGCTCCCATGCTTAAGCCCAAAGATTATATATATATGAGGTCAGCCTCATTAGAAAAATTACTCCTTCTACATGCTTACACACAGTGTGTGTTTTCCATATTTAATGGCTACTTGGGTTGACATTTCATTCCTGATTTCAGTACAGAAGTGGGTACACATTTTGAATCTGAAAATAAATGTTTGAACTGGAGCTGTGCAAACATGGATCACTACAGGTTCACAGTGAGGTCAATTTTTTTTCAAACCATGAAAACCTTCCGCATTTACTTCCACTTCTTGCTCGCAAAAGTACAAATGATGAGCAAAACCATAACTCAGACTGGTATTTGGTTGTGTTTTATTTTCTGACACAAGCAAATCAAGCATTTCATCCTCTTAAATGTAATCCAGCCGTTACAAGGCTGGCAGTGATTCAAACTGTATGGGGGGGAGTTGTGCTTATGACATAATGGGATGTTCAACATGCAACTCCTGAGATGAAAGAGAAGAACATGGAGGAACAAAGGGGGAGGCTGTATTCTACTGAGGTGGAAGTTGAGTCAGGTTGAAGAAGTTGCTTGGATGAGCAGTGAAACGTTTCCACCTCTCAAGAAAAAAAAAAAGTCCAGTTGCCATGACTCAGCTTCCAGATAAACTCACCTGGATGACAGAGACTCTTCACAGATGTTCTACTGAGCTAGGTTTTTGTTTCTTCTAACCAGGTATTGCCACATCAGACTAGCAGTGCCTCTCCAGTGGCTGTGTATAAGCTTACCATTACCAATGTTACAGGCCAGTGTTGGAGAACCTTTTAGAGACTGAGTGCCCAAACTGCTATTCAAATCCCAATTATTTTTCGCAAAGTGGTAATACAGCAATTTATCCTGAATACAGTGGTACCCTGGGTTACAAATTCTTCGGGTTCTACCCTTTGGGAAAGCAAGGATCAAAGAGCAGGCTTCTGAATTTTCTGTGGCCACAGCACCCTTGTTGTAGTCACAGGAAATTAAAAAGCCTGCTCTTTGATCCTCACTTTCCCAAAGAGTAGCACATCATCCACCTCTCTGCCCTGGGCAGAGAGGCGGATGGGATGCTATACCATCGGGAAAGCCAAGGGGGAGTGTTGGCAGCTCGTGGGCTCATTCGTAGCCCCAGTTTACTCTCTAGCCACACTGCTTTGGGCATCCCAAAAGCGGCATGGCTGGAGAGTAAATTGGGGATACGAACAAGTCCACAAACCACTGCTTCCCCTTCACTGGGCTCTCTGCACAGAGCCATTTTAATGGTCTTGAAACAGCTCCATGCAGAGAGCTGGGCGAAGAGGGGCAGCAGTTTGTGGCCTTCGTAGCCCTAGTTTACTTTCCAACCACACCGCTGTTGGGATGCCCAGAGTGGTGTGGCTGGAGAGTAAACTGGGCCTATGAATGAGCCCACAAGCAGCTGCCTCCTCTTTGCCTGGCTCTCTGCATGGAGCACAGTGGTGTGCTTTGAGTGAAGGGGGAATTGTGGTGGCTGTGACGGTGTGATGTCACATGCCACACTGTTATAGGCTGTGCTGTGGCATGGAAAGTTCTTCCTTGGAGATGTACCGTAATTTTCTTTAGTGACTCAGCAACTGTGAGCTTGGTGTTGCATCTGGGTGGTACTGCTAGATCTCCATAGCTGGTGGGAGAATATAATATTCAATTCTATCAGTAGTGGGGCTCCAGAAGAGCCATCCTAATGTGACATCATGCTCAGTTTCTGGGTCAGTAAAGGAAAAAGGGGGAAATGACAAATGAACAACAAACATGTGCTTATATTAGGGATGTGCACAGGATTTGATCCATACTCTCCTCCAGGAAAGCATTCCACTTCAGCTGAGACAGAGTCTGCTTTGGATTAGGTTCTGAAGCTCACCTGAGATTCAGAAAACCAAACATTTGTACATCTATCAGTGATCAGTTGAAGTTAAAAAGAACTGAGTGATATTTGCATGCATACATTGGAATTACATTATCCAAATTGGATAATTTGGATAACAGAGGGGTTAATTTGGATAATCTGAAGAGGTTAAAAGCTGGAGAAAAGAGAAAGTCTTACAGATTTGTGGGCTGAACACCTGAATCAGACTCAACACTGACCCATACTTACTGCATAACATAGAGGCTGCTAGTTTGATTTTGAAAGATAAAAACAGAGATCCAGATGGTTCTCAGAATGTTTGTTATTATGGTTTTGCCCCCCACTAGCCCAGAGTAAAGAGTTGAGACATGGAGTTTTGGATAAAATTGGGCCACACTTTATTAACAGTGCAGTAAACCAACTCAGAAATGGGGGCTAGAGATGGGCACGACTCAGAAAAAAAACTTCGTTTTCGGTTTCGGTTTCGGCTAGGGTCCGATTCGTTTCGTTTCCGTTTTTCGCGAAAAATCGAAAAAATTAGTCGTTTCGTTTTTCGTTTTTTTCGTTTTCGTTTCTACCGCGATTTCGCGCATTTTGACGTCCGACCGAGACTTGCGGCTCTTGCGGGCGTAGCGCGGGCGGCGGGGGCGCGGGGGTACATGCGTGGGCGGCGGCAGCGGCAAGCAAGGGGATTGGCTGGCGGGCGCACGGGCGGGCGCGCGGGCGCGGGTCCCGCAAACGAGCAGGCGAAATACAGTTGCCTGGGTGATGGACTTGCTGCTGCACAACAAGGCTAGAGTGCATCCTAAGCAAACCAAGTGGGGTAGAAACAAATTTGCATTTCTTTTTTTCCCCTCTTGGTCTGCTGTGCTGAATCTGCTGATGCTGAACCAGCCAGCAGCCACCCTACTTGGTCTGGCTGACGTGCCTGTTTGTTGTACTTTTTTGTTGTTTGGTTTTTTGATACCATCCCATCTCCCCTCCACCTCTCAGATGCAGCAGGAGAAAGACATGCCGTTCCTCCCCAAATCTGGATGAGGGGTCTACAACTCTACTCCTCTCAAATTGCCCCCCCCATCTCCAAGGTCCTTCTGCCTTCACTTCACTTCACATTCACAGACAAGTCACACACACTTAAAGGACAAGCAATACAGCCAATGAGCCAAAGCCAATGCAACCCTGCTTTTGGTCATGGATTGGTCTGGTGGTCAGCATTCAGCAATGCATTAGACTACAGTTAGAGCCTGAGGTGGTTAAAGCTACGTTTTACGTTCGTACCTAGCTACTAGTAGCTAGTACAGCCGGAATAGCTTTGGTAGGGATGGGAATGGGATAGGGCTCTGGGTTGCTCTGACTTAAGTTTTACAGCCCACAGCCCAGCCCACTAGGCTATACAAGGAGGACTATCTATGGGCGACGCGTCCACTCCACAAGGCCAGAGTAAGGGCGGCCACTCCTGCCAGGCCACAAGGCAGAGTAGGAGACCACAGCACAGAGCCTGAGTACGGGAGGCTCACTGCCAGCTCCAGTATAAAAAGGAGCTGAATTGCCTGACTGGAAGTAAAATGCCATTGTCCTTGGGTCACAGTGTCTTGCAGCCCAGAGGAAAGAGTTGCGGAGGAGGCCAATCACCTTGAGTCTGGTCTGGCACCACACTGCCTGCGATGCAAACACTGTTCAAATCATTACCCCCCTTCTGTGTGAAACACGGCATCTCGCAGCCCAGAGGAAAGACTGGAGGAGGAGGAGGCCAATCACCTTGGGTTTGGCCTGGCACCACACTGCCTGCGATGCACGACCACATGTCACTTTTGGACTAAGTCTTGTTGGTGCTGTACGTACTCGAACGCTGTTCAAAATCAGGAACCCCCTTCAGTGTGAGACACAGCGTCTTGCAGCCCAGAGGAAAGAGTGGAGGAGGAGGCCAATCACCTTGGGTTTGGTCTGGCACCACACTTCTATGCGATGCACCACCACATGTCACTTTTGGACTAAGTCTTGGTGGTGCACTGCTGTACGTACTCGAACGCTGTTCAAATTCAGGAACCCCCTTCAGTGTGAGGCACAGCGTCTTGTAGCCCAGAGGAAAGAGTGGCGGAGGCCACATAGCCTGAATCTGAGGCCACAGGGCCGGACCGTAGGGGAGGATTATTGCCAGGAAGCTCCAGCTGCCTAGCGTGGCTGAATGGCCTGAGGAGGACGCCAGGAAAATGCCCTTCTGTGAACCACAGTGGGTTGCAGGACATGGAAAGGAAACCACACTTCATTTATTTGGGTGGGTGGGTGGCCACAAAGACTAGTGGCCTTACCCTAAAGTATAATCGTTCTGCAAGGGAAACCCTTTGTTTCAATGGCCAGGAAAATGCCCTTCCTTGTGAGACACAGTGGGTTGCAGGAGATGGAAAGGAAACAGAACCCCAAAACCTACACCTTCCACTCCACAAGGATAACACTTTCTTGTCAACAGCAGCAGTGCCAATTGCCAAGCTGCCTCCAAACTCAGTCCTTCTCCGAGGCAAACACTTCATTTATTTGGGTGGGTGGGTGGGTGGCCACAAAGACTAGTGGCCTTACCCTAAAGTATAATCCTTCTGCAAGGGAAACCCTTTGTTTCAACGGCCAGGAAAATGCCCTTCCTTGTGAGACACAGTTGGCAGCCAAGTGAGAGTGGGGGAGTAAACTCACACCGTCCGAATCACACATTCCTAGTGTGTCAAAGTATCCACCAGGAACCAAGCCTGGAAGGTTCCTGGTCCCTCCATTCACTGTGCAATGCAGCTGTGAGTGAAGAGGAGCAGCAGAGGAGGAGGACAAAAAAACACACACACACCGGCAGCACTTCCTGCAGAGAGACATGTATAATCCAAAAAACTCCCAATCCCAAATTCCAATAGAAGCGGAGCAGCTGTCTTTCCCTTTCCACAGCCGTTCTTTGTGGATCACGTGAATCACAGACCAGCTCAGATGACAAAGTGAGAGTGGGGGAGGAAACAGAGCTCAGCCGGTATGTGTGTGTGTGTGTGAACTACAAACTCAGTCCCACATTCCTTGTGGGTCAGCGGCTGCACAAAGGCATCCCAGATAAGAGAAGGGTAGCCTAATCCATCTGCAAGAGAAACCCTTTGTTTCAACGGCCAGGAAAATGCCCTTCCTTGTGAGACACAGTTGGCAGCCAAGTGAGAGTCGGGGAGGAAACTCACACCGTCCGTGTGCATCAAGAGA
Source organism: Phrynocephalus versicolor (assembly GCA_023846285.1). Lineage (NCBI taxonomy): Eukaryota > Metazoa > Chordata > Lepidosauria > Squamata > Agamidae > Phrynocephalus > Phrynocephalus versicolor. The sequence goes on along the minus strand of JAHTLZ010000240.1, from coordinate 17,889,501 downwards.
GTCTCCAAACATGGAGTGCATTGCAGCCCAGCCCAGTGGCATGCCCTTCGTGGTGGTGGTGAATCACAGCTTCCACAATTCGAACAGGCAAGCCTGCAACTGTGTGATAAGCTGTTCTATTTATAATGGTGACAGAGGGCCACCATCACAACAGTAAGTTGTCCTTCTTAGTGAGCCAGAGTGTATGGCAGCCCAGTGAAGACTAAATAGCGGTCCGGAGGCTGACAACACTCCCACACAGCGGCACTACTTCCTGCAGAGGCCTGTCACTGTCCCAGGCAGAGTCCAAGGGTGCTTTCGCATGAGGTGGCTGCGCAAGCCACTTGAGGAGAGCAATCACGGGCCCACGGCTGTTTTCTAGCACACAAGCCAGCACCAAGCCCTTCCCTGTGAGGCACAGTGGGTGCAGCCCGGAGTGAAGGTTAGTGGAGGCCAGAAGGCCAGACTAGAGGGGGTAGAAGGAGAGGCACCGAATCTTCCCTCCTTCTGTCAAGGGATTTCCCAACCTAGACTGCGTAAAGAACCCCTTCTGCCTAGAGGCGGAAGCAGCCGTGGTTGCTGCATGGGCAACTTGAGGGGAGTAGCGACAGGGCTGAACTTGAAGCACTAACTGGACCGTGCTGTTAGGGTGAAGAAGAAGCGGCTGGAAGGCCTCTCCGCTAAGCCAGAAGTGGGGGGGGGGGCTGACAGGCAGGCAGCGAGAAGACACAGAGCTAGAGCCACACAGGCTTCCAAAAGGACATCAAGCCAAGCTTTCTGACTTTCTTTCCCAGCTGTGTGCTGGTAGACTTGCTCCTAACTGCCGGCATTCCATCTCCATGCCCTTCGTTGTGAAACACAGCGTTGTGCAGCCCAGTGGGCAGAGTAGCGGAGGCCGAAACATACCCCCTAACCCTAACCCTAAGCCCACCACCACTGCTGTTCCTGATGAGTGTTCCCGTAACTCAATCACAACCTAGATTTGCAGCCGGTATTTTTTCTTTTCCGGTTACACAGCATCAGCATCAGCAGCACAGCATCAAGAACCCACACATGGTTCTTTCTGAATGGAGTACGCACACAACAAGTACGTTTCCCTTCTTTGTGAGGCACCGCTGGCAGCCCAGTGGAAAGAGTGGCGGCGGAGGAAACGGAATCACACATTCCGTGTGGGTCAGAGTATCCACGAGGAACCAAGTCTGGAAGGTTCCTGGTCCCTCCTAGTGGGTCAAAGTATCCATCAAGAACCAAGCCTGGAAGGTTCCTGGTCCCTCCATTCTCTGTGCAATGCAGCTGTGAGTGAAGAGGAGCAGCAGAGGAGGAGGACAAAAAAACACACACACACCGGCAGCACTTCCTGCAGAGAGACATGTATCATCCAAAAAACTCCCAATCCCAAATTCCAATAGAAGCGGAGCAGCTGTCTTTCCCTTTCCACAGCCGTTCTTTGTGGATCACGTGAATCACAGACCAGCCCAGATGACAAAGTATGGGACTTGGAAGCCAGAAGTGCAGATTGGAGGAGGTTGAATGATAAGCAACTGGAAGGCATGCTCAGTGCCGGGACTGGTGGAGTCTGACAGGCAGGCATGTGGGCAGAGGGCACGGCAGGCAGGGAAGCATCTAGTCTGGCTTACAGGTAAGGGTTGCCTAGACGCAGGCTGAGAGAATACCAGCCAACAAGGCAAGGGATTGGGAAGGCACTAAGGCACAGTGCCCGTAGGGAGGATTGGTTGTGCTTTGGGAGGCAGAGTTTCTATTGCCACCCCAGGAGAACGGGAGTTGCCAAACAGGGAGACAGAGTTGAAGCAGGAGAACTGGGTGGGTCTATTTCTCTAAGGCTGTAAGGAGGAGAGCTAGCCCCCTGATAATCAGTCTTTGAGGTAGGTTGTTGTAAAGTGCTTCCTCACCACTTTGTTAGCAGTTTGGTGCCGAAACCCCAGGGAACGGTGTGAAGCACCAAGGAAGGCAGGTATTAGGGTCTCACTCAGACCAGCCATGGCCAACGGGGAAACATTGGGCCAATACGGACCCTTTCCAAGGAAGCTGGAGTGGCC
>JAHTLZ010000240.1:17865012-17884331 GCA_023846285.1 Phrynocephalus versicolor | reverse complement strand
ATGCCCTGCTGCACAAGTCAAGTCTGTACTTAGGAGGAGAACTGTAGCTTCTTCACAGTTGTGTAAATAATAGTAGGATTGTATTTATGTAGGCTCTGCTTGCAAGGAAATGGGTGAGATGGACTCACAACAACACCACCACAAACAACAACACAACCAACAAGGAAATAGGAGCAAGGTGTTTGCCAATCCTGGCAAACAAGTTTCTCAATGCATAGCACAGGGCAAGTGTAACGAAGAGAAATGTAACTTCTTCAAAAATGTAATTGTTTATGTAGCCTGGTGGCAAAAGTAAATGAGTGAGGTTGACTCACAAACAGCACAAAAACCAAGCTAGTAGAAGGAATGGGTTTGCCAATCCTGGCAAACAAGTTTCAAAAGGCAAGTGTATTATTGCACAGGTAACTTCTTCAAAGATGTAATTGAAGGAAAAGGTCTATAAAGTGGCTGGGTGCCTGCCCTTCAACAAATGTTTGTTTCAGTGCCTTAATCCAAAAAAATGAATGAGGTGTTGGACAAGAGAAAGAATATATAACTATAAATAAGTAAAATGAAATTGTAAAATGTTCTATAGAAGGTGCCCTAGCCTTGTTGCCAAATGCCAATGCCAATGCCAACACAAATGTGCTTGTGTGAGAGATCTTTGAGTGCACTGGTTGGCAAGGGAGACTCTGCCTACTGACTGAGTTCTTCTGAATAATAGTTCTAAAATAATTTAATCCACAGCCTCCAACCCCCCCTTCTAAGCACTAGTACTGCCACTTGCTAAACTGTAGGTAGAATAGAAAATGAATGGTAATGGTATAAATAAAACTATAAGCTGCTAGGGTAGGATAGGGTTGCTGGATTCCCTTCCAAAACCCCAATCGCAACAGCAGCAAAAAAGCTGTAGGTAGGCGCAGGGTAAAAGGACCTTTGCCAAGTAAATGAACTCGGTGGGAAATTGGGATAGAAAAGAAATAGTATGGTAGTGTAAAATAAAAATAATATATTTCCAATCCGCACTCCCCTCCCCTCCCGCTCAAATCTTCCCTCCCCCTTGAAGCAAATAGCAAAGCAAATAAAAAACGGAACTCTTCCGAAAACAAAAAAAAATAAACGCTGAGTTGCTATTCCCCACAGCCAGGAATAAAAGAAATTCGAATCGTATGTTTGCGACGAGAATTAAATTCAATTCCCTCCCTCACTCCCTGAGTCCCTGCCTAGCGCGACCGCGAAATCGAAACTAGTAGAGACTGAGAGCGCCGCAATCCAGCCCTGACTAAACCACCCTCCACAAAATCCAAGCCCAGACTGCGACGGACTGGAACTGCTTCGCCTTTTTATGCCCTCTGGCACATCCAGAAGTGTCAGTCAAAACCTGGCCATGCGATTGGTGGAATGGCTCCGAAAATTTGCATGGTCCCGTCCCATGGCCAGCCCACCGTTGCGCACGTGTAAAAAAAAAAATGAAAATAAAATAAAATAAAATCAACGGAGACGTATTTTGGCAAGACAAACCCACTGCTGCTACAGTAAAAATTCAAGTGTTTAAAATAGCTATTTTTCTCATGTTTCTGTGGTGCTTTGTTGGGTATTTGGGCCACGGTTTCAAAGAAAAATTTGCGGTCGCCATTTTGGATCCCCCCGCCCGCACACCGAATGGCATTGGCAATGCCCCCCCGCCTGGTACCAGCGCAGCGCAGCAGTAGCACTAGCCCAAGGAAAGGGGGGCGGGGAACCCCCCACCCCAAAAAACCCCTTCTGGCCTGGTGGTAGGTGCCCTCAGACAGTTTTCGCCTGCTTTTAGGGCCGGGAATCGGGTTTTTTTAAAACTTTTAAAACTTTTTTTCTGTGCCGCTTGGCATCGCGCGATCGCCGCGATGCAAGTAACGACCACGAAAAATCAGACCAAATTGTTCGTTCGTCGGTTCGAGCTCGAAGTCTGGCGGAGTAATTCCCGTTACCGTTTCCGTTCCGTAACGGAAACGAGTAACGGAAACGGAAACGGGAATACCGCTAAGTCGTGCCCATCTCTAATGGGGGCCACCCGTAGGATGGAAGGATGATCCGTCTGAGGCCGGCCTGCCCCAAAACAAACCCAGGTTGGAGACGGAATAAAATTCTGAAAAACCCTGCAGGTCCCCACCACCCAATGCTCCCGACTCTAGGTAATTGCTACCTGTGGGACCCTGCAATTTCCCCCCTCCCAGTGTCTAGTCCTCAGGTCCCTCAGAACTGAGAGGTGGGCTGGCTAACACCCATCTCAGGTGTCCATTAAATCTTAACCTTACCCACCTTCCGGCCCTACCCACCATGGCACTGGGCTGCATCGTATGCCCAGAGCTGCCACCGCCACCACCACAACAGCCCAGAGTGCCCCCTGGATGTCCTTTAGAAACCACTGCATGCCCAGATCTGACAAATGCACCCCATTACTGCGATAAAGTTCATCACACTCCACCCAAATACGTGGATATTCCACTACTGCACCTAAACCCACCAGCATTGTCCACTTCACCTCCCTATTTGCCCCCCTTTGCACCCTGTCAATCACCAAAGGGTTGCAGGTGGCCCACCAAACTTTCCTTGGAATGACTGCTGACCATATAATTTGCAATTTAGCAAACTGTCCCTTCAAGGAAGCAAATCTGCAATAATCTGCTTAATTAATGACTTGCCCTTCTTTTGAACTAAGTTGCTGCCATCCAAGCGGACAACCATAACTTCAAATGGTAACTGGTAACTACCCTGCCCTAATATATTCATAAACTGGTCCAATGAGCCACCATGCCATCTGCGCCACTCCACCACTGCCTGTGCTCCAAGGCTGAGATTCAATCCCCAATCGGATTTCGCTGCAAACTTTTCTGCCCAGAATACAAAACTGTGCCCTATGATGAGCACCTGCACTGATGTCTTTGGCCCCATTGCTCCTGCAAAGAAATAAAAACAAAGAGCTCCAGAAACTACTACTGAGGCAGAGTACGTACAGCTTTCATACTTCAGCAACCTACCCGCTTTATGGCTTCCACATCATACCTCAAGGCTTCTGCTGTTGTTGCCACCCCAATTCAGAATGAGTTTGGACCAAACTTCCAGCCCTCGATGCCTGCAGTCTTCAGTGCCATTGATGTGACAGTCCAAAATTGATATTTTGTGAAGGGCAACCCATCACCATGTCTAAATAGGTCACCCTCTGCCTGGCCCCGAACTGCAACAAATTCTTTCATGGCAACCATTGGACACAGGCCCTCTCTCGAGCAAGGTCTTAATGAACATCAAACATCCTAACCCTTTCTGATCTGGCTTCAACCTACATAGCCTGAGGACTATATGATCTTCTCAGATCTCCATGAAACAAGTTGTAATGCTGTCTTGGAAGTCTCCGACTTGGCAGCCACCACTAACTCGCTCACCCTAAATGCACCAAAATATGCCACCAGGGTGGCGGCCCTAAACAACAAAACCTCATAACTGTCCTTTCAGACTGTATGCCAAACCTGAATCAACTTCTGAAACATAGCTGGGGAAACAGGGGTTATTCTATCAGGAACCCTCCTACGTAAGCTGCTCCAGCCCTCAAATGTCTTCCTTACCTGAAAATTCATGGTATATTCAGGTAATCCCCTGGCCCTGTTATAAAAAGCCAAGGCAGATACCCTGTCCCGAATGGATGTTGGTTCCAACCCTTTGTCATGTAAGTGCAACCCACACTGGAGCAAGTGATCCACTAGTGCTGGCCAAAGGAGTTCCAACCCTTCCTGTACCCAAAAGGAAAAGAACTCCTCACATGCCGACTGATAGGAACATTGGGTGCTGCATGCTACTGCTGAAGCAATAGCCCTGTTAACTCTCGCCCACCAAGGTGACACACTTCTTCCAGTAACACTTCAGGCAACTCCTGCATCTCGGTAGCCAATGACCTGAACCGTCCAATCAGCCACACGCCTCGCATGAAAAAATATATTGAAGCGTAGACACCTCAGAGTGAATGCCCTTACTAGGCTCATTACCCGCTCAGACTTTGATGTAAGGGAATTAACCCTAAACACAACGGCTTGGTTGTCGCACTAAAATACAACTGTGGAATTAGACATGTCAAGATATGTAAAAGTTGATAAAATATATGTTATGTATATTTAACAGATGGGAAAGAGAATTGTAAAATGGAGGCAGTTAAATCTCCAGTCTCATGATGTTATCACCAAGTGCAAGGGATAAGTAATCACCAGCATGTTCAGTGATGAAGCACAGGTGGAATAGTTTATAATATCATGGTTGCATCACATTGCATCAGATTGTAGATGGGTGATGAGTCACATCTGATGGGGTCTGTAACTGTATATAAGCACTAGCTTGTATCATGTCAGACCGGGTCTGTCTATGGTGAGAAGACAGTACCCCACACTCTGTTGCTTGTATATATTGCTTGGTATTTTGCTGTTTGTATATTTTGATGTATATATGGAATATAAGAGTTTTTACTCTAATCCATGATTTGTCATTCTCTGTGTTATTTTTAAGCTCTGCTATATGCTTATATCAATTTAACTACACTTTATTCCACGTTTTTCTACTGTGTTAACCTGCTGCTTAAAAGATAAGCCGCTGATAAGACCACACATCTGCCCACAGGCAAACAGCTGCCACAATGGGAAAAAACTTTTAAAACATGGGACCCCGCATGTCACCCTGCTGTCCTGCCACTCCTAAAGCGAAGTACCCACACACTATCGGCCTCTAAAATACAAGCCATAGCCATGCGCCCCAGAAGCATTAGTATGGACTAGAAACTCCAAGCCCAGGCAAAGCTCCCCCCTCCAAAAAGATATCCCATTGAAACTCTCCCAAAATTGCAACCACACTATTAAATCCTCCCACATCCCTTTAGACAGCCTGTGCCTATGATGCAGACTCGTAAGGCCACTCATAGCATCACACAATCTATGCAGAAAAGCCCAGCCAGCCGCAACCACCCTGCAGGCAAAATTCAAATGCCCAACAATTTCCTGTAATTCCCTCAAGGAAACTTTATGCCTAGCCAACTAACTTAAAATTCACTCCCTAATCACCCTCAGCTTCTCCTCTGGCAATTGGCTCTATTGTCCCTCAGCATCAAGCTCAGTGCTGAAAAAGTCAATGTGTTACTCAGGCCCTCCATTTTCTCTACCGCTAAATGGACCCCAAGCTTGTCCATCACTGCCTGAAATTCCTTGAATAAATCCTCGCACTCCTGGGATCCCAATCTCCCACAAAATAAAAAATCTTCTAAGTAGTGAACAACTGTATAGAGCTTAGCTCTCTGTTTCAGCTGCCACTCTAAAAAGTACTAAAACACTCAAACACAGCACACAAAATAGAGCATCCCATAGGGAGTGCCCTATGTATGTAGAATGCACCATCAAACAAGAAACCCAGTAAATAAAGATTGTCCAGATGAAACGGGAGAAGCCTAAATGTGGACTTGATCTCATATTTGGCCATAGGAACCCCAATGCCACACTTGTGCACCCATGCACGCCACCTCATCAAATGTGGTGTAATGGGCACAACACCATTCCATGGGATTCCATCATTAACGGAGAAAAGGCAGGTGGAGAAATAACTAGAAAAGAAAGGTGGTGAATTAACTGAAATTCACCCTCCAACTTCTTTGGCACCACCCCAAGTGGTTTCACCCAAGATGCTGGTACTGGTGGGTCCCGAAATGGATCCAAACCTGACCATCCTTGACTTCCTTCTGAATTTTGTGTCTAACCGCTTGCTCAATCCCAATAACCAACTTCAAATTCCTAAACAGTATGGCTGTCAAGGCCCTTAACATTGGAGGACAAAACTCACAACTAAAACCCTGCCACAGATAACCTGCTGCCTCCCTGTTTGGGTATGACCAAAGCCATTTGTCCAAAACAGACACCTTAATTGGGCTGGCCCCCTTTTGGTGTATTTCCTGTATTAGGAGCAGACCGGCATCTGCCTCCTTGCTTACTGCTAATTGTGCCAGTCCTCCCCCTGACACACTGCACTGCTGGATGGGCCCTGCTGCATAAGCTGCACTGATGCCAGTACCTGCAGGGCTTTTGATAACAGGCCCCTTTGGAATTAAAATCCCAACAGACCAGGCGAGATTGAACCACCTGGTCTGCTAATGTGCGGGGGCAGCACCCTGGGGGGCCTACATAACTAGATGTCCACTATCACAATGGGCCCGAAGATCAGCTGGACCGGTGTCATACAACACAGCCACAGTGCATTGTGCTGCTGACTCCAATCAAGATTCCTCTTGAGGGCCACTTTCATTCAGAATCCCTCATCATAGAAAAGCCATGCATGACCAGGGAAGTCCGTGTAAGCCCTGTAGATCAAATCAAGCTACTGGAACAGGAGAATGCCCATTCGGGGTGAGCATACATGATAAATAGAGATGGGCACGGCTCAGCAAAATTTTCATTTTTGTTTTTGTTTTTTCATTTCGTTACGTAACGAAAACGAAAATGAAAATTTTTCAAAAACAAAACAAAAACGGAAATGAAACGAAAAAGTTTGCTGTGTTTTTCGTTTTCGTTGTGGCAAATACATTGAACTGAAAAGAATGCTAACGAAACAGCAATCTTTCATTTTCATTTTTGTTTTTCGTTTTCATTACATAACGAAAATGAAAACAAAAAATTTGCGAAAAAGCCAACAAAAACGAAAACCCCTAAACGACCAAACAACAAACGAAACACAATTTTTTGAGTCGTGCCCATCTCTAATGATAAACACTGGATGCCAGTTCACCCAACATGTATCTGTTTTTTTTCTTGACCAGTTTCAATTGGTCCTTCTCCTCTTCTATCTCTTTGCCTTTAGATTCAACCTCCATATTCAGCAGATCAAAATTACCAACATATTTCCCCCTCCAAATCTTTTCAACGGTGGTTGGCAGCAGGTGGTCCCCAAGGGCATGCAACTCATCACCCTCCGGCAAAGCGTCCCTGCACACCGAGTTGTAGCCAGTGTCTGCAATCCCTGGCTGCCCACCCCCTCAGGCACATAACTATAAATGAGTGACTGAGGGTAAGGAGCTGTACGTGCTCCTCTTCCCCAGAACCACTCACCTGATGACCTGAGCCACCCAGCGCCTGTTGGTTACACCCCCCAGTGAAATGCTCTGTGTGGAGGCTGACTCACCTGGTTTAACCACAAGCACCAAAGGTCCTACACTTGCACTCATGCCTACCAACTTGGGACTGCCAGCTATCACTGCCTGTGGTGTGTCCACACTGCCTCTCCTCGCCATCTCTGCTTCAGCCACCACTGGCTCCAAGCTGTTTGCCTCTGCCTCCACTACAGGCACATCACCAGAGGTGACCAACTGCCCATCTTCTCCCATCCCAGCAGACTCCTGCCCTTCAGTTGCTGCTTCAACTCCAACTACCATTGCACTTCGCCTGTCCAACTCCAAGACATCAAGGCGGGACAATATTTTATCAGCCACCTTCTGTAATTTGGCTAATCTACAAGCCATTGACTCCCTGTTGGAGTGCCTTACCCCAGCAGGTGGTGCTCTTTTGGTGCAGTGGGTAAATGTCTGTACTGCAGGTAAAACTGTGCTCATGACCTGGAGTTCAATCCCAGGTAGCTGGCTCATGGTTGACTCAGGCTTCCATCCTTCCAAGGTTGGTAAAACGAGTACCCAGCTTGTGGGGGGGGGCAATGTGTAGCCTGCATACTGTAATTAAACTGTAAACTGTCCAGAGACTACTTGAGGTGCTATGGGGTGGCATATAAGCAGAACTTTCCCTCTCGCTCTCCAATTTATCTAATCTAGCCAAAATAGGCCCAAAATCCAATCATTCTTGTCCAAGGAAAAATTTGAAATACAGTGTGGGGCAGCAGCCTTTCTTTTGGTAGGCTGCTTACCCTTCAAACGACCCTGCCCCTTCTTAGGACCCATAATGCCTGAACTTGAAATTAACACCACCATTTACAACAGAAATCTGCACCCCCAACTAAGCCAAATAACCCCAGAGGACCAGGATAGGGTCATTATTGCCCAAAATTGACCCAAATATTGAGGCTAAGAAAAAAAAGTCTCCAGCTCCAACTCCCATGCTTGATGCCTTGGTGGGGGGGGGAGAGGAATGGTGGTGGTGTGGGGTGCCTGGATAGACAGACCTACCTCACAACACAACCTATACAATTCCTGCTGGGGAACAAAGAAGTGGGTGCATAGAAAAAGGGGGCTCGCACTGCTCCAGCACCAAAATGAGGGTGTGACTAGCATTGCTGGCCTATGGGAAGCACAGAACCCAGGGTCCCTACCACCCTTACTAATCTTCCCACACTCTATTCACACTTGACCTACTCTAGTGCAGGTAACTCCGATGGGGAAGCCTGCCCCATCTGCCTTTCTCCAATCTCTCTCTTTCTTTTCTATATTCTCTTTGTTAATTATGTTCCTCTGTGTACCCCCAAAGCCTTTCTATGCCAAGCCAACCTCCCACCCCTTCACCCGAGGACCTCCAGGGTGAGGCTGCCTACACGACAAATGCTGTACTCCACAACTGCCACCAAACCACTCAAGCGAGCCACGAGGTGGGCTCAAAAGTGAAACTGCCCATGCATGTGCAGTGAGCTCTGCTCCACATGATGATCACTAATGGAGAGGCAGCTCGATTGTTGGGAGCTTCCTTTTAAGGTAAGCTCCCAATTGGCCCTACTGGGCCACCGTCGAACCTCTCTGTCTTTGCCTTCCCCTGGCAGGAGGGCAAAATGGCTCCCACAACACATTGTGTGCTGCGGTAGAGCATTATATCTTTCCACACTGGTTTATTGAATTTTATATTTTGAGAGGACACCCAACTTTGGGTCCTTTGGGGGATAAAAGTGGGATAGAAATGTTTTAAATAAAATAGATAAATTAAGTAAATATTTATAATATATTAAGGATTTGGCTCTGAATCACGTGGACCACCAAGGGAAATAAAAGTGCATACTTAATGCTTGCAGTCCGCAAACATTGAACCCATTTTCTTTCTCAGGGCTGATACATCTTCCCTTTTGGCACTGAAAGGATTTGGTAAAAAAAAAAAGGAAGAACTGGACATAGGTTAATACCCAAAGACTGACTTTTCTCTGTGTAGGCCTGGCACACACTGGTAACTCATGAAAGCTCAAGTTTAAAAAAATCAGTTTGACTGGAAGATGCAACAAAGCCCCTTTTCTTTTGTATTAAATAGATCGGCATGTCTTTGTCTTTATGACACTGTTACATCTCCTTACATTTGTGAAATTTAACTTTATATGCAAATTTTATGCAAAAGTTTCAAGTATATGGTGCTACATTCTTTGTATTGTAGAGCAAGGAAAGACCGTCTTCTCTAGAGACTGGAAGCATTTGAACTAAAAAAAAATCCAGTGAAATTAAACCAGAAATATATTGGGTCCTGTTAATCATTTTCATGAACAAGATGAAATTAATTTGTTCTATTAGTAATGATGAAATACTTTTAATCTGTAAAAGTTCAATTAAAATGACTAATGAGGACCTCTCCCAAAACTTCTTCCCAAAGTAAGAATTTAAAGTAGAATGATTTGCCATTCAAACATTTCATGCAATTGTTATTATCTATTGTTATTACAATGAAAATATGCATTTTAAAAGTGTTTATAATTGTTTTAATGAATGGTGGGTGAGTTATTAATTTTTCATGGATTACTTTGAAGGTCTGATATTCTGCATGATATCCTTTGGGCCAACTTTTGATATCTGAGATCCTGCCAAGACAAACAAGCAGCTGCTGAAGTTCATTTGTGAATGAACTTTAACAACTACTCCTTCCTCAGAAAGCTCTTCTTTCCAGTTCTTTCCTTTTGCTTGCAACAAATTTAAAAAATATATTATCCTCGGTTTTTGTCAAACTTGAACTTGATAAGTGGAGGCTTGAACGGTTACTTCACATCCATTTTGGCTCTGTTAGTGTTGTCCCTAGGAGCAGTACAAAAAAAGTTACTTCACGTCCATTGTACAACTACTGAAATTTGTCTCAACAACGCCCCTGGAATGGGTTCTAAGCGGGACAATCCTGTACCTGGTGCTGGGGTAGGATTTTCCCTTTTCATTCTTTGTACTCGCTTTCTGTTCTGAGACAAGATACCATGTAGTAATGACTGTCATGCAACAATACATTCGTTTCTCTCAGAAAACCATGTCCGGGTATTTTTTATTTTATTTTGACTTTTCAGAAGCAAAACATCGAAAAAGAATTTTAAAGCCCCCCCCCCAAAAAAAAGGAAAAAGGAAGCTAGACAAATTCAGTGTTTGTCACGGTACAAGACTGTGAGGTAACACTTGTCACGAGACAAATTATCATGCCCATGGGAACACTGAAACAGGGACAAAACCACGTGATCGTGAACATCACTGTCATGGTACAACACTAGTAATGGAAAGTAAGCACCTTGGTTAAAAATACAAGGGGGAAAAAGAGAGACAGGGAAGCTATGTGCTTTGATAGAAGGTAATGGAAAAGTGCTTTGTGACTGACAGTCCTTTGCCTGTAAGACTGAGAAAGACACTCAAAGCTACATTACCTGAGGAGAAACCTACTAGCTCAAGCTGATTCTCCAAGGCTGCATCCTCTATTTTGAATCCTACATTAAACAAGAGAGCCTGATTTTGATATATGCCTATTATGGTTTGGGGGACTTTTCTGTTTCTCCTGTGATCTCCTCTCCCCTAGTTGTGGGGCAACCAGCATGATGAAGAATTCTACAGGAACCCAAAGCTAATCCATTTCTGAGATTTTTGAGATTTAATAAAAGTATTCCCCAGCTTTGTTTTGGAAACTAGATGTTCATGACACAATCTATTTACCCCTGCTTCTTTTGGGGTTGTTTTCAATTATGATTTCTTCATCAATTTTGTTTTGTTACTATTTCTTAATAATTAAATTATGAGCAATCACTTTATAAAAAGCTCTGTGAAATATGTAATCTTGTTTGTGAAATTTGCATCACACCTTCTTTTTTATTACTGGTGCTGTTTTCTTCTCTTTTGCCAAGATGGTCTCAAGGACGTTTGCAGTAATAAAATTGTAAAACATAGCCATATGCAGTTAAGCAACCAGCATTGATATAAAACAGCAGGGCCAGAAGGTAAAAAATATAGATAAAAGATAAAAAGCAGCAGCTATTGCTCATTAAAAAGCTTTCAACAATTATACTAGGGTATAAATTTTGTAAATAAAAAGGCCATATTTCTGCATTCTTAGGTTTCATTCAAACAGATTATTATCACAAATACATTCTTCTAAAGTAGAGTTGGACTTCATTCCTTGGGTAAAGAATGCAGACTTTCATTATAGACTGGCTGTATAAAAGCTGAAACGTATCAGTCAGATATCCTTATATCTGCTACTTTTCTGATCTATCTTATTCTTCACCATATGGGACATCTTGTGTGTCTATTGTAACATTTATATAAAAATATGATTTGTAGCAACCAGTTCCATTTCTATTGTAGTACAATCCCCATTGACCATCTTATCTAGGAATAAGGGATGTTGCAGTCCAGTACATTTCATAGAATCATAGACTCATAGAGTTGGAAGAGACCTCAAGGGCTATCCAGTCCAACCCCCTGCCATGCAGGAACCCCCATCACAGTATTTCCAACAGATGGCCATCCAGCCTCTGCTTAAAAACCTCCAAAGAAGGAGACTCCACCACCATTTGTGGCAACATATTCCACTGCTGTACAGCTCTAACTGTAGGCAGCTAAGCAAAGATTGTGAGCAAATGGGCTCTGGTAGCTGGCTCAGTGTTGACATGGCCTTCCATTCTCCCAAGGTCCATAAATTGAATACTCAATTCATCCTTCCAAGGTTTATAAATTGAACACTCAGGTGATCAATGTGTAGCCCTAATAATTAAATTGCAAACAACCTAGAGAGTGATTTAAGTGTTATGTGATGATGTATAAACAGCGCACCTTAAAGACTATTGCCCTCTCTGCTCACTTGGTTCCAATGTCATACCTGCATTCTCCAAACAGTCTGCCAAGATGTACTTCTTATGAATTATGGCCATTAGATTGAGATTTGTCTTGTATAAATCTGAGTATTTAGAAGGTACCTGCTAGATTTTCTGTAGGTCATCTCATCTCTAGGTTAAACACAATGGTTTGCCTCAACTTTTTCATATAGATTTGCTTCCTATACTGATCAGTGAAATTATCATCTTCATTGTGAACCTCTAAACCTGTCCCTTTTAATTTAAGTTCTTGTGAAGCTTTCTCTCCTTGAAATTCAGATGGGAAAGGGGGTGGGAGAGAGAATGGTGTTAGGACTATATTGTCCAATAGACATTTGGGGTACTGGAATTCAAATTAAAACATATCAGCCTATGCAATATCCAAATATTCTATCATTAGTTATCAGACATATTTTTGAAATTTTAAGTTTGCATTTCCCTCTACTAAGTGTGTAGATAAGCAACGAAGGAATTTCTTATTGTTGTCATTTTTCTTTATTGTAGTTGTTGTTATATTTGATTTATATCCTATTCTTCCTCATTAGCTCTGGTTGGTTATGCTTATTTATCTTCTATGTACCCCCAGAGTTTTAGATAGAGACATTGTCAGCAAACTCTGACAGACCCGAGACAAATATATCAAATTAGCTTGGATTTAAAACTGTCCTTGATCATTGGGATGAAATAATGCCTCCTTTGTTCTTCAAGACTCCATGTCAGTGCAATGGCATGGTTCTAGGAATGTGTCATTTTTGCATTACATGTGCAATGGATTTGATAGGTCTTTTGTGTGTGGTGGGAATAGTTAAGATGGTTTTCTGAGCACCACATAGCTGATGGTTTTCTAAGTGTCATAAAGTCTGTAAAGAGCTTGGTCTCATACCCCAGAGCAGAGCCAATATACCTGTCATATTCACATACTTCTTTTTCGGAAATCTCACTTCCTTTCTTCTATCCGTCAAAAAGCCAAGACATCACTCTTGCATAATAGCTTTGGTAGCTCTGCAATATCAACACATCTTCTCTCTTTTTGGTTATACTAGTAATGCTTTATCCACACAGCCCAAAATTAAGATATGAGACATGTTTTGGGATTAATAATAGGCCACACTTTATTCATATTTTATTGTATTATTTGTCCTACTGTTGAGTCTTTAACAAGGGAACCTGAACGGGGCAATGTAAGGTGATCTGTGGCGATCCCCGTTCACTGATGCTCTACTGTCCCCGCAGTCCCTTTGACTCCTGGCAAGGCCGCTAGGCAACCCTCTTAGGTAGGAAAATCTACCTCATGGCCAAAATGGCTGCACGAGGATGCTGTATAGGAGCAGAGGTGCTGTCCTGGGGTGTTGCTCCGAGCGCGGCCAGGAAAAAAAGACCCCAATTGATGCACTGCTAGCCCTTACCTAGGGGCTATTCTTGGTGGTCAGCTGACCCAGTGGTCAGTCACTGGCCAATCTCACCAGGTGTCCTGGCAGTGCCCAATTGGCCAGCCTGGCAGTTAGCCAGCATGTCTCTGTTGGGAGAGCAGACAAAGGCCGTTACTTCATGAGGTGCCTCGCTTCGAATCGACCTTGCCTCGATTTGAATTCGGAGGCGGTCACATGGTGGTCACGTGGTCTCCCTTCGCTCCCACCCCCGTTTCTCTGTACTCACGCGGGGCATTTTTGAGACCGAATCGATAACTACCTCACGTGCTCCCTTCGCATTAGAAAGCTGATTTGCAACGTCCGGTTCCACTCTCCTTTTATTTTTTTTTTAAAAATTTACTCGGCGCATCGATGCATCAATGCTTGGCTGTCATTCACGACAGAGCGTGGTTACTGTACGATCCTGTGTTTTCCGCTCCTAATTTATATTGTTTTGTCCATTGTTTCCTGCCATCATTGGCAGCCCCCCCGCCGCCGCCGCCGCTACTCGGGGGGAGCCCCACATGGCACAGCCGCCCGCCCTCCGCCGCTTGCACGCTGCCTGCCCCGGGTGCCCTGCTCTGGCCAGGCGCCGCCGCCGCCGCCGCTACTCACACGAGGAAGTAACAGCGCAAAGCGATGAAACAATATAGCGATGCATTGATATCCCTGTTTGAATATTTTTTTAAAAAACTTGAAATAAAAGCCAAAAACCGAGACCACACGTGACGTTGGGAGCGAAGCGAGATGCGAATCGAAAAGATTCCAGTCCTCCGCCAGGGGCATCACTCACCCCGGTTGGAGCACGCTAAAGGGGGCGTGGTCGGGGTGACGTCGCAGCCAAAAAGGAGGAGCGTGCGGACTGAAGCGATCGGTTCGCACAGAAATGACGGCTTGCCGCGAAGCGAGCGGCTCGTGAAGTAACGGCCAAAGAAGCCTTTCCCAGGACAAACCTGGTTGAAACCCCCTTCTAGTGCTCAGAGTCAGTAACTACCAAAGTCCAGAAGAAGATAGAGCTGCATCCCCTGCAAAGGTCATCTACAAGAGGAAGAATGGCTATGCATCATACCAAATTGTTGTTCCCGGATCAGTGCGGCTCCTGAGATGTGAAAAGAATTTCTTCACCAGAAAAGCTTCTTGTGCTGTTCAAGATTACAGGGTTTTTTTTAAACCAAAACTTCCACTCTATCTTCACCCCAGGCTGCATCTTCTTGGTATTGGTGAGGATAAATGGTAAAAGAGGCATCACCAATGTAATTGTTTTTTAAAGAGAGCCAAAGGAGGAATAAAAGATCCCCCCTTTTAGTGAGAGAAGGAGGAATGCTAGAGGAGTCTGTTCATGAATATCAGATAAATAGATTATTGTTCCCATTTTAAGATGTTTTTAATAAGGAAAAGAGATCAACAAGGTGTTTTTCAGAATAGGTATATGGAGTGCATTCAAACACTTTTTTTATTATTTGTGATATTTGATGGGAGTCTTCACTGATCTTGTTAATTCCTTTTAGTTAGCATAGCAGAAAACACATAATACAGCTGCAGCAAAATGGAAACATGAAGAATAGCTAAAATTTCCGGCATCTATACGTCCCCATTTGTTCTCACAGTTAGTGCTTTATATCTAAATATCACTCTACTAGATGTCCAAGTATAAAAAGAAAAACATATTTACTTACTGTTGCAGAACTTTAGTTACAATTTAAAGAACAAAAAGGGAAATAAATAAATTGTAGTATTGATCATTTTGTGAGAATGAAATCCTCCATGCTGGCCACAAGGTCAGTAGTCAGGATCAGAGAATTACATGTTATATCTGTTTAAATGTCAGAAGGGAACAGAGAGAGCAGACAGACAATGGAAGCAAATGGAAGCAATGGAAGCAATGGAAGCATTTTCCTTAAGCTTGAGGAAAAAAGGCTTTGCTAAGAGGTTAGTGGCAAGTCATAATTATATTTGGCACTTGAAACTTCCTTACCCGCTGAACCACACTGCTAGGTTGCATGCAAGATTGTTATTTTCTTCAACAAAACAAGTTCCCCAGTCTCATTCCTTTGTTTTCACCCTCAAGAAATTGCCAAATACTGCACAGCTCTGTTGTTGTTGTTGTTGCTGCTGCTGCTGTTACAGGTCCATTTTTGTTTAGGAATTATAATAATTCTATGTAGATGGGTATTTCTTTGACATAAAAATATCATGAAACACTCAAGAAATCCCATGACATTTTCCATAAGAAGGGGAAAATATATCAGAGAACCATTTTGCTGCCAAAAGAAGTGTTCTTTCCCCCCTCCCCTCAGTTTAAGGGTGGGGGAAGCTGTGTGGTCCTAGTTCATAATTCAAAGGATAGAGAGAGAGAGAGATGCTGATAACTTTATTGGGCAACTAAAAAGTTACAAACAGATGCTGCTTTCGATCCACATAGATCTTCCTCAGGCAAAGCACTATGGAGCTGTGCATTGTGAAGAAAAAGAAAAAGAAAAAGAAAGCTCCAAAAGTCTTGACCATGTGATCCCCCCCCCCCAGTCTCATGCCAAGAGAGGCTGCACCATTCACACCCTTGTTTGAAAGTATAAAATCACTTGTGTGCTCATTTCCAGAGAGGTTCAGCAACAAATCATCATCTATTTGGAAGTAGGGGCATTGCTTGTGTAGAAAAGACCTATAACAACTAGTCTTGTCTATATCTATTCTGCATTCAGAACTCTGCAATCAGGGAGCAACTCCTATCCCATTGTGTATTTTTTTTTCTTCAGCTAAAATCCATGTCTGCATTTCTGAAATGAATGTCTTTTTCTTCCTTTTTCTAGATAAAAATATAAGCTTGTTTTCCTTCTGAAAGCTGTTCTTACCTTCCAAAAGAATCAGTAAAAAGAAACATACAGCAAGCCTTGGATTTGCATTTCTATTTGTGTTTTTCCCAGAAATATAAAATATCTTCAAAGACTGCCCTAACCCTAACCCTAACCCAAACAATACTGTCTCAGTGGGTTTTTTCTACATCCGACCATTATTCACCAGCTTGTCATATGAGTGTCCTTCACTGTAAATGCATTTATAGTTCAATTCCTAGGAGATTAGAATGAGAAACCATTTTTCATAGTTTAGATGTACTGTTTTGATGGGCTAACCTCGGGAGAAAATAGGATTTCAAGAAAGGCCAATGAGTATGGATGTAAAAGAGAGAGAGAAAAGTATTGGAATCAGAAAGTGAATTTATTTTTTCCATGTAAGTGGTACAATGAGCTTTTAAGGTGAATGTTTTCTTTGAAAAGAGGGAATTGGAGGCAAAATGATGCTGTGGTTTAAGAAATATTAAGAAATATTCAGGTGAAAAATAAATTTTAAAGTCAAAGCATCTGTTCACTTACAGTCAATCAAAGTTTTAAATTGAGCTCAATTTTGAAGGGGTTGCAAATTTCTTCTTGTAATCTGCATATTTGATGAGGGAAATCCATTTATGGAACAGCTAAGGACATTGCACAGTTCATTTTTCCTCCAGATCCTGGACAGTAATCAGTAATGGTTGCTTAGAAAATAATGCAGCAAAAGTTCTCCAAGGCTGCTTAAATTTTTTTTGTGGGGACTATGCAGGGCCTTCTTCTGAGCAGGCTCTAAGTGCTGGAGAATCCCTGAACAATCCTGGAGATCTGACTTAGCTAAAGGTTAAGTAGAGTCCCTTTCTATATTCATAGGAGACACTGTTAAGTGAACACAGAAAGAAGAAAAGCCTTTAGTCAGATACATAGAATGGTGAGTATTTACACAGAGCATTTGAAGTGGTTCTTCAGAGAAGTTCAGTTCCTTTGTCCCAGTGCTGTGGAGGTTTCCTAAACTGTGTCACATGGGATATCAGAAATTGTTTCTTTCCCATTGCCTTAAAAAGCAGCACTGTCTGGTTCCATATTTCCTGATAGAACAGATGTGAGGGAAATTATTTGACCTGCCAAATGTGTGCTCCCCTAAAGAACCTTCAGGAGATGATGGCATGTTTTTCTGAGATTGAACCCAGGTAAGACTAAAGTCCTCTGGGTGGGAGCGCCTGGTGTTGGCGGATTGGTAAGCTCCCTCAATTTGGGGGGGGGGGGCGACTTTTCCTGCATGGGATGAGGTGTGCAGTCTTGACATAATCTTGGACCTGGCACTCACTATGGAAGCCTAGATGATGCTTGTGGTCTGCACTGCTCATTATCATCTCTGGTGGATTGTACAGCTGCACACCTTCCTAGACCCAGGCGCTCTCACTACGTTGGTCCGTGCACTGGTAGAATTGAGATTAGACTACTGTAGTGCTCTCTGTGTGGGGCTGCCTTGGAAGTTACTGCAAAGGCTCCAACTGCTGCAGAATACTGTAGTCAGACTAGTATCGGACACTAAAAGATTTCATCATATTACCCTGATGCTGACCCTGAGTACTGCACTGGCTGCCGATCCATTACCTCATTGACTTCAAGGTTTTAATGTTATAATAATATAATAATAATACCTTTATTGTCAATGTACAACGTTTGCACAATTGAATTGACCTACAAAGTCCTAAACAATTTGGGACCTCACTATGTGTAAGAATGGCTCCTACCCCAGAGTATGGCCTGGGTCACTTGTGCATTGCAAGAAGGTCACCTGAGGGTGCCAACACCGAGGGAGGCCCTCAAGACAACAACAAGGAATCAGGCTTTCTCGAAGACAGCCCGTAGACTGTGGAATCAACTCGCCTCAGAGATCTGCCAGGCCCCCATGTTGCCGACCTTCAAAAAATGATTGAAGACTTGATTATTCAAATCTGCTTTATTTATTTATTTATTTATTTGTTATATTTATATACCGTCCATCTTCCGGACGGAACTCTGGGCGGTTTACAATAAAATATGATAGCAATAAAAACAACAGGGAAGAAAACAAGAAAACAAAAGTAAAGGAGGAGGGGCCCTCCACAAGAGGCGACACGGGCGGCAATAGAGAAAATAAAATAAAATAAAAATAAAAATAAAAATAAAAATAAAAATAAATTTTAAAAAATTAAGTAGTAAGGTCACCATATGCCTCTCTAAAAAGGAAGGTTTTCAGAGCCTTTTTAAAGGCAGGTAGGGACTGTGCAAGGCGCAGCAAACTAGGAAGATGATTCCACAGCATGGGGCCAACCACAGAGAAGGCGCAGTTATGCGAAACATATTTGTGTGCCTCCCTGGGTGTGGCCACCCTAAGTGAGTGCACCTGCATCATTCTAGTGGGCCTGACCCCAGTTGACCTCTGGGAGATACGCTCTGACAGGTACTCTGGTCCCAAGCCGTGGAGGGTTTTGAAAATCAAAACCAGTACCTTGAACCTTATCCGGAGGGCAACGGGTAGCCAATGCAGGTGAGCCAGAACTGGGGTGATGCGATAGAATCTACAAGCACCCACCACCAGTCTAGCCGCCGCATTCTGCACCTGCTGGAGCCTCCGGACAAGGGTCAAGGGGAACCCCACATAGAGGGCATTGCAGTAGTCGATCCTCGAGATCACGAGGGACTGCACAGCTGTCCTTAAGGAGGACTCGCCGAGGTACTGGCGGATCTGGGCAATCCTGCGGAGATGGATAAAAGCAGCCCTGGAGACCGCCATCACCTGGGCTTCCAGGGAGAGGGCTGAATGCAGGACCACACCCAGATTCCTGGCCCTGTCCGTAGGCTGGAGGGAACCCCCCCCCAGTCTAGGGAGGAGGCCATTGTACCCAGACAAGGGCGTCCCGAAGAACAGAACCTGGTTATTGGTTGTTTTGTGGCAACCAATAAATGGACTAAATTGAATAAATAAATAAATAAAATTATATGGAGTCATAGTTAAGCCAATAAGGTAATTCATACTGTATCTTTCTCTCTTTCTCATATACTCCCATTTATTTATTTATTTATTTATTTATTTATTTATTTA
>JAHTLZ010000240.1:17847081-17864019 GCA_023846285.1 Phrynocephalus versicolor | reverse complement strand
CACACACACACACACACACACACACACACACACACACACACACACACAAACATCCACTTACACACTCGCTCGTGTACCTGCCTGCACACCCGCCAGGCCCACACCTGCAGGATTGCTCCCCCTTGCTGGGTGGATGAGATGGGGTTGGGGAGGGCCAGAGGGGTGCAAAAACAATGTTGTCCTCAGGTTCCCCAAAGCCTTGCTATGTCTCTGTAGCAGAAATATGAATTCCTTACACAAGCAAATTGTGTTTCTAGTTTCTACAGCAGCTGTTGCAGGAGAGTACTGTAGATAGATAGCTATTCTGGTTGCATTATCATTGAAATCAGATCATGTTAAGAGACAAGTCAAGCTGTCTGCAAGTAATGAGATAAGCCTCTCTATAATTAGTCTGCCTTTGTAACCAAACATGGAAATTTTCTGATTTGATATAATGTAACCAGAGCATCACTTTGAAAGAAATAAGCAGAAAGAAATAACAGGGCTCATGCGAAGCTCCATGGTAACAAAATACACAGAGCATAGTATCACTGTGTATTCTACAGTCCTCTACAGTTAACATATGTGGGAATCTGCTCTGAGATTTTTATTTCATTGGCAAATCTGCTGTTAGAGTAGCCTTGCACATTTATTGATGAAATAACAGCGGTTTGCATGCACTATCACTTGGTATCAATGGGAGTGGCCTCTTTACAGCCTAATGCAATTGACCTTTGCCACTAGCTTAATTGATATAGTTTTTCTCCATGTCCCTTGTATTTGAGGCAAACTCTTGTTTATTTTTTTTTTCTTGAATTCTTCCAAGCAGCAAATATTCAGAGGGATCCTGCATGCTAGAAACTCCATTTTTCCTTCTGACTATAACCACAGATGAACTGTAAATATAGATACATTTTCCCACTTTAAATGTGTCTAGAGCTCATCATGCAAAGTGCTAGTCTATGTGCAAAACCATAGAGGGTTTTGATGAGACTGTTTCTGTATTGCTATTTTTCTTTGCACCCCCATACCCGAAATAAACAGGCTAGACAAGTGATTGGGTTTAAAACTGGGCCACAACTTTATTAAGAATTATTATTAATGAACCATCATAAAAAGGGGGGCCTACTGTAATTGAATTAAACATTGGCCTCTATTCTAAATCCCAGGCCCTTAAATCTTAGGTGAGTTCAATCTGGGAACCTGCCGTAAACTTACACCATCAGATTCCCCAATTCTGTCATATCACTTATTGAAATGGGCAGCCAAGGGGGAATTTGACAAGAAATAGAACTTATTAACCCTAACTCCGATCTATCTATTTTGCTATTAAAGGCTGCCCTTTTGCCCTTACTGGGACCATACCATGAACTCACCTTCCAAACAAATTGCACTACCTGCTAGTTGTGTCCGAACATGTAAAACCTGCCTGCCAAGCAATGAGAATGTGATGGGCAAAAACTCACCACCAGTCCAGTGCCAATTGGAATGGTGGTTAAAAAATTCCCATCCGGCCCCAAAGCAACCAGGTAATCTCATTCTCAGTACTACTAAGTGTGGGATGGGTGGGGTGCAAAAACGGTAAAGAGGGATGTTTCGAAGGTGGGCGCTGCTTATATATCTCTGGTAAGCCCATGAAAATCCCCAATCACATGGGCAGTGTCATCCAATCACCTGTTCAGCTCGGGCTTGCAAAACAGACCCAGTTAGGGACTGTTAGCCCTTTGGAACCGCCCATCTCATCCTCTGCCAACTAAAAGGAATACCCAATCCCTCAAACTTTCCTTTTTGTGTTTTACCAATTTCTTCCCCGGCATCACTAGTGGTGGTAACATAGCCAAAGATCCATGCATGAGAGCTGATGCTAGTCTGTAATGATTAGAAAAAAATGGAACTATGGTTTCACTCACTGGACTGTTATGTCTTACTTTTCAATATAACCCATCACTGTGAAGGCTAACAATGAGGCAACAGTTCATATGATACTATAAGGTAGGAGAAAGCTCCACATTTTTTCTTGTACCTCAAAAACTCTGCATGTGATTTTGTTTTATAGTACAAGCTCTTAACCGATCCACTGTATCTTCTCATGAGAGTTATTGTATTTCCCTCTTACTCCGAGGCAGTCTTAGGATGCTGTCTTTCATCAGTAACAATATAACTTCTTGTGTTGTAGTTTGAATGCCCATTGAGTATACACATGTTTCACAAGCATCTAAGCATTAGTGTTGAGTAGATAAATATATCAAGAAAAAACAAAGGACATTGATAGTTACACAGTTGAGAGAGTTCCTGTAGCAGTCTCTTAACACCAGCTCACAGTTTTAAGACTTTGCAGGGAAGATACTGCTGTGTACTCCTATGCTCATAAGTTGACCCTTATAAATATGTAATCTAAATGGTGGTGCCCTAAAAGAATGACTGGGAGCTTATGTTCCTGGAAATTCTTATGCTCCAGCAGCTAAGCTACTCACTGGGGCACAGTCTAGAGAACATGTTATGAAAAGGTCTACACTAGTTGTCAGTTGCTTTATGGAGTCAATTCCGCCCAGAGTGACCTTGCTACAAGTTGGGCAGTATAAAAATCCAATAAATAAATAAATATATAAATTCAAGTGTGGGTTTAGCCCATAAATGGCTTAGAACTTGGTTGCCTAACTTTAAAAGTACCACAAGCTGTGGAAGTCTGCTTGACAGGCACAAAAGATAAAGCTTTATCCTCTGTAGCTGCAGAATGCATTCCCTTCACAGGTGTGACTACTTCTCATTTAGAGTCACTATCAGTTGGCTTCAACTTGACTTCACATAATAACATTTTTTTAAAAAACCCTTGCCTGTAGTGATACTTCTTTGAGATAAGATGGGATACAAAAAGGTCAAGACCATTGAGTCCACCTCCCTGCTCAGTACAGGAATCCAAATCACAGCAGATCGAACAAATTGTTGCTCAGTTTTCTCTTGGATGCTTGCAGCATTGGTGCACTCACCACCTCCCAAAATAGTAGGTTATATTGTCATATTGCTCTAATAGTTAATAGGTTTCCCCCCCTGATATTCAGCCTAAATCTGGCTCTCTGTAGCTTTAGCCCCTTGTTGCACATCCTGCACTTTGGGATGATCATGAACTGATCAATGAATAAATAAATATCTAGTACATTAAAAGATCATAGCATAAGAAGGAGCTCTTAGAGAAGGAGAGAAGAACATGTGGCCCTTAGTCTGGTGCTCGGTGCAGTTCTCATCATTCTACTCTGTGGACCAAAGGCTCCACCTTTGGCTTTCTGTGCTAAATACACAGTAAAGAGAAGACTTTGTTTCCATGCATGCTCAACCAATTGTGCACCAGTCCACTGCATGCAGGAAGTTGGCAAATGAAAAAGTGAAAGATCATGTGTGCTTAAATTCTGAGAACAAAGTCCATGTCTGCAGCTCTGTGTTCTTTACTTGAGATGGAATTCGCTGCATAACCACAAATTCGTCATGGGGTTACTATATTTTAGAATGTGACTGTAATTAAATGGTGTTGCTGCAACGTACCTATAGACCTAGAAGGCATTTTTTTTTCTTCCAGGAAGTCAAGACTGGAAACATTATTTGGTACTCTAAATCTCCATGTCTACCACAATTTGTGTCAAGAGAATTAATCTCTCATGTTCTTAGTTCTGTTCTTGTTCATTAAGAAGAGTAACACTGACCTTCAGACCAGAGCTGTGATGGATTTGTATTTTTGGTGGAACTGCTTTGTTAACTAAAAGGGATTCTCTGTTAGTTCTTTTGACATTTTAAGGGGTGATACATTAACTGAGTATGTTAACTGACCCTCTCAAGACTAACTGTACAATATCTTCTTATATCCATCAATGACAAGACTACTAGATAATTGGGATCCCTCTTCAAAGTTTTCATTATATTACACCTATCTGTCTGTCTTTCTAGCTGATGATTGATAAATTGGGTAAGGCTTACTTTGATATAAGCTTTACTGAATTTAACAGGACTCACTCCTCAGCAGGAGTGTATCTATTGTCAAAATGAAAATTTCTAACTAGACATGGGCACGACTCGGCGAAATCCTCGTTTCCGTTACGTAACGGAACGAAGAACGACAATTACTCCGCCAGAACTCGAACTCGAACCGACTAAAGAAAAATTGGGTCTGATTTGTCGTGGTCGTTCCTGGCATCGCAGCAATCGCGCGATGCCAAGCGGCACAGAAAAAAAGTTTTAAAAAGTAAAAAAAAAAAACAGATTCCCGGCCAAAAAAGCAGGCGAAAATATGCCTGCCTGAGTGAGGGCACCTACCAGAGGGGTGGTTACTGGGGGGGTCCCTGGCCTCCCCCCTCCTCTCCTGGGCTGCGCATCCTCGTCGTCTCGCCAACTCGCCATGCCATGCGGTGCGGGCGGGGGATCCAAAATGGGGCGACCACAAGCAATATTTATTTTGAAATCGTGGTGGTCCAAAAACATACCAAAGCACCACAGAAACATGCGAAAATAGCTATTTTAAAACTGCCTGAATTTTTACAGTAGCAGCAGTGGGTTTTTCTTGCAACAAAACGTCTCCAATTCCATTAATTTTATTTTATTTTATTTTTATTTTTATTTTTTTACACCTGTGCAGTGCGCAATGATGGGCTGGCCATGGGAGTGGACCATGCAAATTTTTGGAGCCATTCCACCAATTGCATGGCCACTTGACCAGGTTTTGACCGAGACTTCTGGGATGTGCCAGTCGGGCATAAAAAGCCCACTAACCGTAGCCCAAACCGAAACCCTATCCCTAACCCATACGCCAGTACACTGTCCTTCTTAGTGGGTCAGAGAGGCACCCAGAGGTGCACCCCACGAACTCACCCTAACCTTACCCGTAACCCTAAGCCTAGCCCTTGAGCTAACCCTAACCCCAAGCCAAATCTGTACTCGCATTGCACTACACACACACAAGTACAGTTCCCTTCTTAGTGGACCACAGAGCGCTCAGATGCAATATCAGCAGTGGGCCTGTGGTCTACAGAGAGGCACCCAAAAGAGAGGTGCCTCTGCCACTCAACTTGGTATGCATATCCAATTGGCTATGCATGCCATTTTTTAGCGGGCCAGAGGAGGCACCCACCCACAGAGGTGCCTCCAGGAGCCCGCTTTGCCTTAATAGCGGACCAGAGGAGGCACCCACCCACAGAGAGGTGCCTCCAGGAGCCCGCTTTCCCTTCGTAGTGGGCCAGAGGAGGCACCCACCCCAGAGAGGTGCCTCCAGGAGGTGCCTCCAGCAAGCCAAACTTGCTTCAGATTCATGTTTAATAGCTATGTATTAGTGTAGCTTGGGATTGATTCTATTTTTCCAAATTCACAACCAGAGTCTTATATTAGAATGGGAGAACATCTCTCTGAACCATCATTTCTTCTTTTCCTCTTTTCCCCTCTCAGAAATAAAGTGAGAAACCAACCCATCTATCCTGCATAATTTTAGTCTGGTTCTGTAATTTTTTTCAGTAGCACTTTACCATTGGTTCTATTGAACTGTCCTATTTCTGTCACAGGAATTAGAATTTCTATTAGAATTTCCCAAGGGATAGCTAGAGACTTTTGGTGTTCAGGAGAATTTAGTCAGGTGATCCACAAAAATGAAGATAGAATTGTTACTTGATTATACACTTTCTATATATATTTATAACAGATATTGAAGCATTTTGAAAGAACTAGGTTATGAGGGTGGTCAATATTTCAGTAAGGCATCGCTGGCACAGTCTACTATTTCCCCCCCTGACATATAACAAGATAAGGGGGCTTCACAGCAGCCTGCTCACGAGTTTCATAATGTTACGCTGGTGTCGATGACTGTGCTTATTTGGACTATTTCAAATTAAAAGAGTTTCTGTTTTCTTTTCTATAACACAATAAAACAGGTTTTCTAGCTTGTCCACCAAGACAACTTGTCCTCCTGACAAGTTTTAGGTGAGTAGTGGCATGGAATATGTGTTCAAAAATGCTGACAGTAGTTAAAAAGGAATATACCAAATGCACAGGAAGGAAGATATTTGGAACAGGCAGTATTATATAGTGATTGCATAGCAGCACTGCTAGATATCAGATTTATATTCATGAACATCAGGGACTCTTTTGTTCAACAGTGTCTCAAGAGTACACTGAACACCAAGTAAATTTAATTTACATTAGGATTAGTTCAGTTTTCAATTACTTACGTGACATAATTAGACCCTTCACTTGATTTGTTTCTTAAGCTGGTGTGCCTTTAACCCAAGTACCCTTCACTTGTTTCCCCTCCTCCAAATTTCCATTTGCATGATAGCAGGAAATATGTTCTAGCTTATTCCAGGTTCTTTAATTTAAATATCTGTGATGATAAAGAGTCACAAAACAGGATGCTGGTGTATTGATCCAAATTGTCTGTTTCTACTTTGCTGGGGCTTTGAAAGAGTCTGTATAAAATGATGACCTGCACATCTTTGCAGATCAGCAAACCGGGCTTCCCAGGAGCTCCTTGGGCGGATCCTGATATTTTGCCCCAGGGAAAAGGATTCTAAACCTAGTAACTAATTCAAGTTAGTAGATGTCACAGCTTATCTGAACACATAAAAGCATATTGTCATCCGAAAGCTATCAAATTTAGGCAGTCTGCAAATTCTATTTGATAGCGTCTATCTTCTTTTTGCAATTTGTTGTACACTGCCCAGAGTTCCCGAGGGAAAACCAGGCAGTTAACAAGTACAAATATAAATAAATAAATAAATAAATAAATAAATAAATAAATAAATAAATTTAAACTTTATGATTATGGCTAGAGATCGAAGCGAACTGCTAAAGGGGTAGTTTGTTCCAGTTTGCTTTATGGCTGAACAGGCATGCCATGCTTCCGGACCCCTCCTTTTCTGGTGAGCTCCCACTCAACGGCAGCACCCCAGCTTCTCTGCTTTGCCTCTTCTGGGCACTGCTTCTGAGTGGGTGCTCACAAGTGTAGGTGGTCCTGGGAAGCACCAAGCAGGAGTTCAGCCAAAAAAATGAACCGGCACAAAAGGCCAGTTCATGTCTGTCTCTATGACTATTGTTCAGATGAGTTAGACAAGCAGGAATGAAATACAAGAAAACATATAGCATTTGCTGTCAGAGCAAAGCAGACTGAAATGCAGATTACATTTGTGTTGACTCCTAATCTAGTTATAGCAATGTTTTAGTCATCTGTTTTTTTCTTCTTGTACAAGCCAGCATGCAGAATTTTGTACCTTGTCTGTAGTATCTCTCCTCTTTTAGAATCAGAGAGGAGAAAAGAGATGTAATTTTTGTTGGGTCTACATGGAAAATATTTTAAAATTATGGAAATAAGCAGATTGCATGAAACCTTTTAAAATGAGCAATACAACAGGACACCTTCCACAGTCTCAGCCGTGCCAGATTGGTAGGGGCAAGAAGGGTGGTCTTAATGGATACATGGATATCTTCTCTCTAAAACGGCTAAAGACAGAACATTGGAATAGGGCAAGGTAAAAGCACTCCAGTATCATGCAAATGCTAAGTTATAAACAAAATCTGCTGGCGAAATGATTGTGCCAGGATTCTCAGCTGTTAAATAATGTGGGGCACATCCTCCGTTGAGTTTGATGGGTGTATTAGATGTATCCCAGATCCATTTCCAAATAATGCTTTTAGCTTTCACAAATCCCAAATGTAACAGGGCTGGGGGGGGGATAACTCATGGAGAAATCCCTCCATCACTCTTGCCCTGTCTGAGGGGTGGTTATAA
This sequence comes from Phrynocephalus versicolor, assembly GCA_023846285.1. Classification (NCBI taxonomy): domain Eukaryota; kingdom Metazoa; phylum Chordata; class Lepidosauria; order Squamata; family Agamidae; genus Phrynocephalus; species Phrynocephalus versicolor. The sequence continues at coordinate 17,856,284 of JAHTLZ010000240.1, read as the reverse complement.
TTTAAAATCAGAGGTGCTAATCAGGTAAGTTTAGAATTTACCTTCATATATTGACTGGCTGATTGATCAATTGATTGAAAATATTTTTACTCTGCTTTCCTCCTTAAAGGACCCAAGGAGGGTTGGGTATTTAAAACAACAACAAAATAAAGTATTTATTTAAAATAATATTTTATTTATTTAAGACAGTATTTAAAACAACAAAATAAAGACAAAAAGGATAACACAAATAACAAATAATAAACAAATAGCATAACAAAAAGGAAGCAAACAAATGACACTATAAGGCACAACAAAACACATTCAAAACAATAAGCTACAACAATTATATAAAATTCCAGTCTGGCAGCCAACCACTCATGGAAGACTTAAATGAGGAGAAAGGTCCTTGCTTTCCTGCAGAAGGTTAGTAAAGATGGGGCCGCTCTAGCCTTCTGTGGGATAGAGTTTCAAAGTCTGGGAGCAGCAACAGCCAAGTGGAGGAGGCAGGCAGTAATATAAATTGGCTCCCATCTATCAGCATTATTTTTTATCATTTATGGTGCAATCATATTCCCAGGGGCTTTCCTTAGTTTTCATTGGGCTATGAACCTTTAAACTTTAACGGCTAACCAGACAAGAAGATTTTCTAGACTAATGTCCAATGGCCATCCCATCCCAAACACGCCTGACCTTGTCAGCTTTACCTTCATTTTTATTTGGAAGCAACCCTTCCAGAAACATCTAGAAGGCCACATTTTCCCACCCCTGCTTCATGCAGAAGATACATTTGGATTGCCTTCTGCTTCGCTGAGATCTGTTTCCCATGCAAAGTCCCCTCATGAATTTAAAAAGTGCAAGAAAAGCAAGAAAAATGTCTTATATCTACTTGAACTCATTGTCCAATGTGACTGATACTGTCTACTTGAATCCTGAGTAGTTCTTCAGGATGTCAGCCAGGGGTCCTCTCCGTTTTAGATCCTTCAACCTTGTGCATGTAATGCTTGTGCAGGCCTACACTCCCTTCCTAATCTCAGCACTGAAGTTACTCTAAATCAAGGAAGATTGATTATGTCCACATTTTGTGAAGAACATTCAGCAGAGCAGTTTGTTTAATACAGAGTCTGACAAAGTGATTTTGGGATGACTCACGCCTCAACTCATGCTTACAAATGGATTCCTACACACAGATCCTAGGATTCAGGGTGAAGGGTTAGTGTCTAGCATAGGAATGTTTCCAATCAGTGCAAGGTGCATTGGGAAAAGTGAAACCTGGGCCTGCACAAATATACCTCATATTTTTCAGAAATAAAACATGGACTGCATTAATTATATGTTGATTGTATGCAAAGGATAGCCCATCTCAGATATGATATCCGGTAAATTGCATAGTGGGAAGTGCAAATATTAATGAGGCGGGGGGATGTTCTTAATACATTCAGGCCTTTCACTGTAGGCTAACTGTTTGAAGTGCAGCTATCTTTTCATCAATTTTTCTTTGATCTTTCATTAGAAAAATGGTTATCACAATAGACTGTGGCAGTCATTAGCAGATACCATCATTAGATGTGCAGCCAAGGATGCATGGTTTCAGTTGTACTGTTTGCTCGTGAAACTATTCAAATCAATTTCATGCTAATCAAGCCCCCACAAGGGATTGTAAGAAACTCTGCCCAGCATTGGGGGAGGGGTGATCCGACATTTCTCCTAACAAACCTTCCAATTTCCTTTTATGCTTTTATGCTCAAAGAGATCAGATAAGAGTTTGTAGTTAATCAAGTTCTCAAATTTTTACATAGCTTCACGTTGATTGTTAACAATGATGATTTTTGAAGGAAAAATAATAACAGACTAGCCTTTCAATCAGATACAGAATGGCAATCATGTGTTTTCTTTCCTCCTTGCAATTTGAGTGGTATTGACATGTTTTTGCAGCAACTAGTTTCTACATCAATACTGGTTTGAAGAGCTACTTGTATAGTGATATTCATAGACAAAGGAGAACATTTCTGATCTTCATGTTTTAAGGAGATTCTGTAAACAAAATGATCAGTCAGTCAGGTTTTTATTGCGGTATAAAACCATAAAAGTCATTAAAAATCATTAAAACATGGTTGCAAAATTGTAGAGTTACAAAAACAGTGTAGATATAACAATATACATAGAAATATTAAAATGAAAAAGGAAACTAAACCAGTAAAAGAAAGTAGAGAATTTTCTAGTTAAAACTAGCCCGCCTTCTTAGAATGGAATTTAATCAGGTATAAGCAGAATTTGGCAATTTGTTTGGTAATAAAAGAGTTTTCATCACTTAAAAGTCTTTCCAGAGCCATCTCGTTTGGGTCTACTGTAAGTCTATCTAAGCATGGGTGAATGAATCTCTCTCTATAAGGTTGTGAAGAGGACAACAACAAAAAAAAAATTTGCACCATAGATTCCACCTCCCTTTGGGAGCACATGCAGCGTCTATCTTCATAGGGAATTTTCTTATATCTCCCTTCTAAAACCATTGAAGGAATAACTGAACAGCGGGCTAAAGTAAAGGCTCTCCGGTAAGCAGGCTCTTCCAGCTGCAAGAGATAGTTGGCCATTCTCATAACATATCTGATCTCCATAGGAGCCCTAAACAAAGGGGATTGTACTATATCTCGTTGACGCTCAATGTCTTGGATCCTTTGTTTAATAAGTGCTTTGGCCTGTGTAGTACTCTGAACCAATAGGTCATCTATTGAGAGCCCCATAGATTCTAATTTTCTTTTTAAAGTTTGTATCCACCTAGGTTGAAAAGGGTCTTGGTTTATTGAAGGGAGAAGGCCTTTTTGGTCTGAGAAGCTCTTAAGCCATAGACAAACAGAGGCAATAAGTATTCTAGCTTCTAGTTTCATTTGACCCAATTCTAATTGTATCAAAGCGTTGGAAACACCTGGAGGGGCTTGTAAGATAGAACAGAAGAACTTGGATTGTACCTTCTCTAACACAGCCAGATCAGCCAGAGATATTCCTGTATAGGTGCCATATAGGAGCTGAGCTACGACTTTATGTTGGTACAGCCTTAATGCTGCTGGAACAAAGAGACCTCCCTTTGTTCGGAAGAATCTCACAATAGCATTAGCAGACTGCTCAGCCTTCTTAGCTCTCCAATTACAGTGTTCATTGTTAGCCCCTGATTCTTGCACGATCACCCCCAGATAAGTGAATTTATGCACTTGCTCCACTTTCTTCCTTTTTATTAGCCAAGATCTTATTTTTGGCCATCTGCCGAAGGCCATCACTTTTGTTTTATCACAATTAATAGTCAAGTGTTCTTTATCACAGTAGGCTGTGAAGCTATCCAAGGCCCTTTGGAGACCTACTGGAGACCTCGATAGAATAACAGTATCATCAACATAAATCAGTATTGGGAGGTGCCGTGAAGCAAGTTTTGGTGGGTGAAATTTTAAGTCACTCATATGCTTCACCATATTGCTTATGTAATAAATGAACAATGTGGGGGCCAACAGGCAGCCTTGCCTGACTCCCTTGGAGGTTTTGATAGAATTTGTTAGTAAGCCTTGTGGGTTACATCTTACTTTAAGGTATGTTTCCTGATGGAGGGGTTGGATAAGGTAAAGAAGTCTTTTATCAATGCTAGAAGAGCCTAGTTTTTGCCATAACCTCTGCCTTGAGATAGAATCAAAGGCGGCCTTCAGATCTATGAATGCAGCATATTGGGAGATTGGGCCTTTAGAGGCATATTTTTCAATTAATTGTTGGAGTATCAGACAGTGCTCCATTGTCGCTCTTCCTCCTCTAAAGCCTGCTTGTTCTAGTGGAATGCATTCTTCTTGCTCAAGCCATAATTCTAGTTTTTCTAAGAGGTGTCTTGTGTATAGCTTACTAATGATGTTTAGAAGGCTGATGGGTCTATAGTTCGCTGGGTCTTTCTTATCACCTTTCTTATAAATTGGAACCACAATAGCCATCCCCCATTGCTTGGGAATCCGGCCAGATTGGTCTATAAATGTGAATAATTCTGCTAGATAATGTGCCCACCAATCAGCATTTTCTTTGAGGACTTCAGGTGGAATTCCATCCGATCCTGGCGCCTTTCCTATTTTTAGACGGCCAATATGGTCTTTTATCTCTCTTGGGCTGACTGGGGACCATATAGGCAAATTCCTTAGGTCTCCTATAGGAGTGCCATGCACAGAATCATCATAGAGATTTTGAAAAAAAGTGGCCCATTTATTTGCTGGAACATGCATATCTAGTGGCGATGAATTCTTCGCCCTTCCAGCATTAATAAGTTTCCAAAACTGAGCTGAGTTCTTTTGTTTGGCTGACTGGATTAGCTCCTCCCATAAGTTCCTTACATACTCTTTTTTCTTCCTCTGAATGGTGGTTTTATATAATTTCTTTTGAACTAGCAGCCGAAGATGTATTTCAGGTCTTTCCTCCTGACCTTTGTTCAGGGACAGATGGTACAAGGTGTTAAGCTCTTTTTTAACTTGTACACATTCATGGTCAAACCAAGGTTTTGTGTTCCTATAAGAAGGGTATACTTTGTTCTCTGAAGGGACAGTCAAAACGGAGTTTACTTCCTGGGTCAAAGCCTGGAAGTTTACAAGAGGGTCTTGCTCTGGACTTAAGTTACTAAAGAGCAAGAGATGATATTGCAATTTCTCTGGAGTTAAAACCCTGGCTGCTGAATAAGATATGCAAAATAAATATAAAGCATGCATTGTATTGAGGTCTTCCTCCCTCCCCACCTTTTTTCCAATTATAAAATTGCACACCATAAAATTCATTAAGAATACTAAAGGGTTTTTTTTTAAAGGAAAGGAGAGCATGCAATAGAAAAATGTGGAAATTTGAAGTCTTGAATTTTAATTTAGAATTTTGCAGTTTTATGTGAAAAGAAAGATAAACACTTATCCCCATTAATTTCAATTGGGTTGGATTTGCAACAATCCAAAATACAATGAATCCAAATTATAATTTGCAATGCACATTGTCTTGTGATACCCTAAAAGCTGCATACCAAAGCAACTTTCCCAAGTAGTAGATCTGGGAGTATATAATATGCTGTTGTTGATACTGCCATATGCTGATTAGAGATAGCAAGCCAAAAACAGAATTTATGTTATACAATCTACATAAATGAATTTGTAATTAGTGTTTGATATATTCAGCTCTTACTCCATTAGCCTAAAACTATGGCAGAGCACAATAAAATAGGCTTGTGATTGTTGTAGAGCCACATGTGTCTGTACAAAGATAAGGTTATTGTATTAAGAGATAATCAATATATTGAGTTGAAGGCAAAATCCAAATTCCAAGATAGTCTGGGAGTTGTGGGTTTGAAATGGGTGTAAATGTCTAATGGCAGCACAATTGCCCTTGTGCTGGCCTACCTCCCCCAAGACTGTTTAACCCCATGTTGGCTGTGGGATGCTGGTTGGTAGAGAGCTTGTCAGCAGTTTCCATAGCAGTTATAGTTGGTTTGTGGGGTTCCCCACTTTCTCTTTTACCCTAAGGCCAGCAGAAATCCCTCCTTTCCCAAGCTAGAAGGGTTTGGATACAATGTAGATCACCTGGTATAAGGTTGGTTCAGCCAACCTAAAACCAGCCTGCCTAGTTAGGATTCTGCCCTTAATCTGAGTTACAAAATCCCATGACGAAATAAACACTCAAGACTAGAGATGGGCATGACTCAGCGAAATTTTCGTTTTTGTTTTCGTTTTTTGTTTTGTTTCGCAACGAAAACGAAAATGAAAAATTTTTCAGAAGCAAAACGACAACGGAAACGAAGCGAAAAATTTTGCCGTGTTTTATGTTTTCCTTACGGCAGACACATTGCATTGAAAAGAATGCTAACGAAATGAAAAATTTTCATTTTTGTTTTGTTTTTTCATTTCGTAATGAAAACAAAAACAAAAAATGTGCGAAAAAAACCCGAAAACCAAAAACGAACCGAAACGGACCCCTAAACGACAAACAAAAAATGAAAAATTATTTTTTTGAGTCGTGCCCATCTCTACTCAAGACACTTAGGTTGGATATAAACTAGGGCCACACTGTATTAACATCACAACAGGAAACCACCAAAGGCAATCCAATGAGGGGCCTGCAGTAATGTGAATCCGAAGTTGGAACCCCAAGGTCTCCCGTCACCCCTCCAACTGGCAGCCCTAAGGGCAAGTCAAACCCTGTGGGTTTTCTGTCCACAAGGCAGCACAACCATGGCCAGCAAATTCCATAACCCCTCTCAGGTCTACCAGGCCCACTATTGGCACCTCATGGCCCAGTGACCCCCCCCCAAGCACATCCTTCTCCTCAGTGCTGTAATCTCTTGATGCACAACACCAAGAGTTGGATGGGCCCAAAGAGACTCTTGGAATCTGATTCACCAAATGCCTTACCTTTTCGCACTACCACTACAGCTATGGGCTTAGCCTTGCTATGGCCCATGCCTCCCCACCAGCCTCAGGACTTCCTCCCACAGGTCCTTCTGAATATCTGTCAGAAATAAGCCCAAACCTATATCTGAAAGATGAAAGCCATCTTCATGATACAATTGTGGTCTGGCAATGCTGATTCCAGGGTGTCCCACTACCGTTCCCATGTGTTGCACAACTGCCCGGCAGACCTCCCTATTGACTCTCCTGATAGTCAACCAAACTATCCTGCAATATGGGTACCTAACCTTCCAACTCCCCAAATCAGTAACAATGTCACCCGCCAATGATCTACCAGATTGTCCTGTTAAGTCATTTCCCCCCAAATGAATTATCAAGATATCAGGAGGCCTGCCGAATGCCACCAACTCCACTGCATGTAGAAAATGTCACCACTTCATACCCCTCGCCCCTTTCCATTCGATAAAGACCAATGTGCCCAGGCCCAATTTCCTATCCCAAGCAGTTCTAGCCACATATTTATCTGCCCAATAAACATAACATAACTGTGCCCGGTGAATAGGATGTGGCACTAGAAACCACTGGACCTACACCATGTACAGAACAAAAGCACAACATTAACATTTAGGCAACAGACTGACACATACCTTTTTGCCGGGCCAGGTTGAAAGAAAGAGGTGACACACGTTCCGCTTGGGTTAAATAAGGGCCACAACTTTATTAACTACAGTAATGAATTTTAAATTACTTATCAATGAGCAATAACTTTAGGAGGGCCTGAGCCGTAGCGCATCATCAGAATGGTAACAACAAATTGATTAGGTCCCGCTACTCCACCAATTTCCTGCGGCCCGTTGAACTGCCGCAGTGAGGATGCCAATGAGATCTTTTGGCATCAATGCTTGTTTAAAGGTTGGCAGCCCTCCTAGGGTTTTGGGTTGTTATTATTATTTGCTCCCTAACTAAATCCTATTGGGTTATTAATGGAAGGCTGCCGAAGACGTGAAGATGTAATTGGATTCGGGACCTAAATGGTTAACTTTTTATGCGCTACCCGCCAGTTGTGACCGGGGTTATTACCTACAACACCCACCGCCAATATGTGAATGGTGGGATGGGCGAAAAAACACCACCGCTCAAGGCCAATCAGAGAAATGGTCAAAAATTCCCATCCGGCCCCGAAGCGACCAGCAAAGCATCACCAGCACATCATAAACAGTGGCGGGAGGGCGGGGAAACCGGCAATTGCGGAGGCAGGCTGAGGGGAGCGCGCCGAGAACTTATAAAGGGCGCGCTCCCCGGGCGTAGGCTACGCCGATGGCGTAACCAATAGCCGCCTCCTTCAACCGGCCGGCAAAGACGCCCCTGCGCGGCACGAGGCCAGGCGGAGCAGCCATAACACTGGGACGACCACCTCCCCAACTTCTGAATAGACTCAGTCCCTTATCCTAGGGCTGCCACAGTCAAGGCTGCCCCAATCCTGGATGAGTGGGTGCCAAATTTTAAATCCACTAAACCCAACCCTTTAAACACCATATCTGCTAGTTTCCAAAACTGAAAATTGGTCTGTCTGCACTTGGAAATTGACCCCTAATCTGATTTCAATCTCGTTCTGCACAGGACAATGACAATAAAGATTTATCAAGCTATCCATCTGTCTATCTTTCTCCGCCCTCCAAAATGGAACACCGTTAAACCCTTGCAAAAAGTGTTGCCAGACCATTAGATCTTCCTTCATCCCTGCCATCACCCTGGATCAATGCAAAGGCTTCCCAAGTGGCTACACGAAACCTATGTCAAAACACTCTACCTGGGGCCACCTCTCAACATGCAAAGTTAAGCTGCTCTACCAACTCCTGCACCTCCTGCAATGTAACCCTATTACGCCCCATCAACCCATCAATCCTACTACGTAAATCTACTAACTTCTCCTTGGGCAATCAATACGATTGTTCCCAGTTGTCAATTTCAACCCCCCAAAAAAAGTTAACACTGCCAAAGGGCCTTTGGACTTGTCAGCCGCCAAAGGCAACCCCAAGTCCTGTGCCAATGCCTGAAAAGATGTCCCAAGGCCCTTCCTACCACAAAAAATATAATCATCTAAATAATGTGCTGTACTACATAAACCCATGAACTGCCTAATCTTTCATTCAACAAATGTGCTAAACTTCTCAAACGTTGCACATGAAATAGAACGACCAAAGGGCAATGCCCTGTCCATATAGAACTGTCCCTGAAATTGAAAACCCAACAATTCAAAGTCCTTAAGGTGAACAGGCAGGAGGCGAAATGCAGACTTAATATCACACTTTTGGCTATTTCTGCCCCCACCCTGCATGCACAAATCATGCTGATGGCAGCATCAAAGGAGGTATATCTAACAAAGAAAAGCTCCTGGGGTATCCTGCCTCCTGCCATATGAACCTACCCGGTAGTTAAGATCTAGCCAAGGGGCCCTCCTGAAAGAGCCATCCCTCAAGGAGGTGAAAGGGATAGCTTGCAGGTGTAGGGCCTTTTCGGCAGCTGTCCCCAGGCTATGCAACGCCCTCCCAAGTGAGACCCGCCTGGCGCCGACGTTGATAACATTTCAGTGCCAGGTAAAAACCTTCCTGTTCCAGAAGTTTTTTAACTGATGATTGTGGTTTCTGATGGCAATTTTAGTGTCGTGTTTTAATGTATTGTATTTATTTTATTTATATATTTTTATTATTTTAATTTTATTGTAATTTTGATGTTTTAATTGTTTATTTTGATTGTGAGCCGCCCATAGACCTAAATAAATAAATAAATAAATAAATAAATAAATAAATAAATAAATAAATAAAT
>JAHTLZ010000240.1:17822460-17837945 GCA_023846285.1 Phrynocephalus versicolor | reverse complement strand
ATCTATCTATCTATCTATCTATCTATCTATCTATCTATCTATCTATCGATCTATCTATCTATCTATCTATCTATCTATCTATCTATCTATCTATTATTAATCCACTTTTTTCACTTTTGAATATGTTTGTATAGTGACTTTTTATAAACTCTCTTTAAATATGCTTAGTATTTGTGCATCAGTCATTAACACAGATAACTTCATTTCATTCATTTAGTATTCATCTGTGTTTTGGTTTGTTGAACTGGTGATTAATTTCTATGCTATGTAGCACATCGGGCAGCAAGAATTCCCCTGTCTATTCTGTCTGATGTGAATGTTTCAGTGACCTCCCATGCAATATGTAGTGCCTTCAGGTCTTATGTGTGACAACATCCAAGGGATTTTGATGTATATGTGGATTCCACAAGTTGTGTGACTCTGCTGAGTTTTTATCAAAATGTGAAGCAAAGAAAATTGTCCCCTATTACTACTTTGCTCTAGATTTATGAGAGCAAGAGAGACTCGGAACAAGGAGGCAAACAGAACCATCAACTACACCTTTATGTGGCCCTCCAAAGACGCTGGAGTGAGCTTTCCTGCCTAATGCCATCACGACATTGCCACTGGCTCACAACTCAGTTATCACCGGTGAAAGCTTTCATGCCGTAATCAATCAGATTGCAGAGAAAGAAACTCTTCCATTCACTCTACTACAGTTACCTTCTGGCAGGAACCGAAACAAAGTCATAACGCCCTCATCAAGAACTGCCACAGTCTGACAGGTCACCTGCCAAGAGGCTGCTCAGTGGAAATAATGTTACAGCAAATTGACCTAATGTCCCTCTTTGGGATAAAACACTAGAGGAAGGTGTTTAAACAGTTTTCTAAAATAACAGCTCCAGTGGGAAAATAAAATCCTGTTGCAGAACATCAGGGGACAATTTTGTTTCATAATTTCTCTCTGATGAAAATGCCTGTGCATTTATGCCTCTTAAATAATCTGAGCAAGAGTACTCCCTTGCCACCTCAGACTCTATTATGCTAGACATTGTGCCGTTCATGATAAACAGCATACCACTAGTAGACTCAGGAGAGCTGAATGAGCAGCATAATAAGCAACGCAGGGAGCAGCTCTCTTGCATACATGTTATAATGCCAAGCTTGGATGGGGGAAAGAAAAGAAAGATGAACAATTAAGTCAGGGAGTCTGAGTGTAGGTGTGGATGGATGGATGGATGCAAGTGTGTATGGCCACACATGTACGTCAGAGATGTACAGATTATTTGCACATTATGTTCTCATTTTCATCCATCTTGATATGTTGCCCTCCTTCCCTCAGGGGAAAAATATCAATCACTGCAAGATCCTTTGCACCAGCCCTCTTTTTCAATTGTTGACATCAATAAAGAAAACCGTACAGTAGTGCCTCATAAGACCAATGCCCCTTCAGACAAAAAACTAGTAAGACGAATGAAATTTCTGGAAATAGGAAAAACTCCTAAGACAAATTTTGCCTATGAGATGCCTTGCAAGATAAATTCAATGCATTCTTATGGGAAACCGCATTAAACCACATTTTGTAGGATGAATTATTTGTAATATGAATTGACCCATAGAACAAATTAAATTTGTCTTAAGAGGTACCACTGTACATCTGAGCAAAATGCATTTTTATGATGATGATGATGATGATGATGATGATGATGATGATGATGATGATGATGACGACGACGACGATGTGCACACAAAAGTCTTTGTGGCACCCTTTGTAAAACCAGTTCCAACAATGTGAAAAATGTACATACACTGTCATTCTCTTATGTAGGGATATGAATCTTCAAGCCTCTTGTTCCTACCCCCCCAAACGAAGAAATCTCATAGAGACTTTTGTATGTTTTCTGGCCGCTTTCCCCCAGAGGAACCCCTAATTTTCCTACTTCTTGCACAAAATTCCTTGGAAAGCACATTGAATAGAGAGGGACATAAATTCATTAAAAATAGCTAATTTGTTGATTCGCATTCACATGAATTTTTCTCTTGACAGTATGAGCTCTGTGTTTCTAGTGTGATTGATAACTTTTAGAGCCATTCTCTCTGAGCATCAAGCCAGATGACCCTAAATTCTAATCTTGACACAGATCCTGATCTTAATGTGTTCACTACTGGTCCTGCTGATTCAGAATGAACACGAATAGCTCTCACATAACAAAGCAAGCTAATTTATGAACTGAACTATATGAGATGCAAAAAGCTTCTTAAAAGCTCATAAGGAATTCCATTTCCTAATAATGGCTGCTCCTAATGGCCAATAATTCTGGGAGAGGGCACTTTGCCTAGTAGTCTGTGAGGCAGGCAGGTTTGAATGGGTCATGCGGCATAGGGAGAGAGCAAACTTACTCTTCACATTTTGGCTGTCTTGCAGGCAGGAGCTGTCTGGTTGTGGCTGTGGCGGTCGACATTTTGCCCCTAATGATTATGAATTGATGAATTTTTAGTGATTTTTGATCTGTCAGTGTGTTGGGCTATAAAATGGCCCTGAAAGGCACCTAGAGATACCAGATTTGTAGAGAAGCTTCTCTTGCCTTTTTACTTCTTTCACATTTGGGGAAGATTGGCTTTCTGGCTTCTGAGTTCTGTACCCCCAAAGAGCCCTCCTGGTACCTAGAGACACCAAACTTTCAGAGAAGCTTTATCTGACTCTCCTATACACTGCCCCAAGTTTAGTGAATATTGGGTTTCCCAAGCCAGTATTATAGGGCACTTTTTGGCAAGGGGGGCAGATGTTGTGGGTGTATAACTCAGATGTCCAGTCCTGACCAAACTTGGATATTATAGAGGAGAGTCAGAGGAGGCATCACTGTGAATCTGGTGTCTCTTAAAGCCTGGCAACATATTCTTGGGGTGTCAATTTTTAGTGCATAACTCAGACATCTAGACCCCAGACTCCACTAAACATGGAGGGATAGTAGAGGGGAGTCAGGGGAATCTTCCCTGAAAATTTGGTGTCTTTGGGTGCCTTGGAGCCCATTGTCAAGTGTTTTAAATTTAAAATTTATGAATTGATTTGTTGATTTATCAGGAAAAAATGTAAATTGTTTTTTGTGATTTGCTGACCTTGATAAATATTTAATCATGCCAAATCACCATATTGTACCAATCTCCAACAAAAAACTATTTTCATGGGAGCCTGAGAAATCTTACCAGTGGGTGAGGATATTGTCAAGTCATATCAGCAGTCATATCAGCACACTGAGACTTTAAAATCAATGAGAACTAGCGGCTTTTCAAATAATTTTCATAACCTTGATCTGTTACATCAAGGAGAAAAGAGTGTGTGTGCAAACATGAACACACACATGCCAAGCAGAAATGTTGAAGTAGGCATACAGATATCTGCGTGTTCACACACTCACCCCAAGGGGCAAGCTATTTGGGTGTCAGCCTTGAAGATGGTTTTGTTTATTTATGTGAATGCACAACATTTTAAACCGTGGTCAAGCACCTCGTAGCATTGTCAGACAGTCTTTTTATGAACTATATTAATCAAGAAATGTAATAGCAGGCAGCAGGGACTTTAGGTTTGATCTCTCTTAGAAAGTTGAAAACTGTTGCAGCAACCTAGAAATTATCCACACATTCCACTAAGAGGAATGTGAGCAGAAGCTAACCCAAAACACAAAAGGTTTTGTCTATCATGTGTTGCAACTTAGCTCATGGGTTCCCAACCTTGGGTAGCCCAGAGGTTCATAGACTGCAACCTCTGGAAACACTGACCAGCACAGCTTAATGGTGAAGGCTTCCAAAACAGGCAGGCAAAGAGCACTTGGGCTACCCAAAGTTAACCATTGAGTTAAATGAATTCCAAACTATAATTGGTAATGTATAAGTGGAATGATAACTATGACTGATGCATATCCTGACCAGGGTATAAAAAATGTCTGTTCTTGTATGCCATTGTGTTTGCCTAGTTTCTACTTGAGGGCTTTGGACTATTTGTTCACATCTTAAATGAACAACCTTCCTTTGGAGAACAGCTGGGTCTGGGATTTACTGTGATTTATTACTTTTAAAGATATTTTTCCTTGACAGTATGAGCTCCATGTTTCTAGTGTGATTGCTAGATTTCAGAGCCATTCTGTCTGAGCATCAAGGCAATGGACTCTAAAGGCCAATCTTGACACAGATCCTGATCCTGATGGATTCACTCCTGATCCTGCTGATTCAGGATGAACATAAGTTGCTCTCACGTAGCAAAACAAGCTAATTTAAGAACTGTATGAGATGCAGAAAGCTTCTTAAAAGCTCATGAGGAATTCCTTTTTCTAATAATGGCTTATATATAATGTATAGGTTGGCCTTCATATTGTTACTCCTTAGAAGAAACCATACAATTGCACTTCAGTACTGGAGGAAAGTTAAGAAAGAATAGAGTTTTGGTGGGTGGTCAACTATGGGAATGTGCAGATTGCTTTCAGTGATGCCAGGAGAGAGAAAGAGCTCTGTTATTTTTCAGTTGATGAGATTAAGTGATTGGAGTCCAGTGGGTGGAAAACTATTCTCCTCTATGATATGCTTAAAGGGCTAGATTAAATGGAAATAAAATAATAATAAAGATGATTAAAATATAATCAAGGAACCACTGTGAAAAGATTTTATGTTTTATGGCAATTATGCAAGCTCAGGTCTGAAGGGGAAAAAACAATAAGTTTTAATTATTTTCTCCTAGATTGTGATAATATGCCAGACAAAGCTATGATGGAATTTCATTTTATCAAAAGTTTCCTAAGATTTACTAGAGGGATTATTATTTTTTCCATGGGTTGAAGGTGTTCCTTCACAGGCATTCATCCTTTTACCATCTGCAGCATTAATCCAATTATTATGAATAGGAATGGCTCGAAGTTTCTTAATCAACCCTGAACTCACAGTCAGTAATAGTACATCTTGAAGAAAAACATCTTCAATGACTGCTATTAAACTGAGCAATGTGGTAGAAAAGGGGTCATTTTCTCTATAACAATGGCTAATTACATTGCGATGTATGGTCAGTTACTCTTTAAGTAATCATGGGATTTTTTTTGATGATTCCTTAATGTTCATTCTGCTCCTTGGTTTTGCCTGACTTGAAACTCTTCATAATAATGAGGAGATAAGCCTGACTTTCACCTCCAAAGTATATACATTGGAAGTGATGCCAACCTCCCTTTTTCTTTGTTTGACAAAAACTATTTGACCTACAACACTCATGTGTTTGCTGCTATGCAACTTTGTGCTATTAAGATTCTCTCATCTTTTACATAAGAGTAATTTAACCTTGAGAGAAAACCTATGGCAGAAGTATTTGTCACCATATCACTCCAGCAATGGCTGGAGAAACAGAAACAGAGACAGAGGGTGTCACTATACTGGTGAGTTGAATCAAAATAATTCAGCTTTATGAGAATTGATTCACATCCCCTTTATTTTATTTGTTTGTTTATTCAATTTATATAACCCCCCCTCTAACCAAAGGCAACTCTGGGCGGTTCACAACATAAAGCAAACTGTTACAATATAATGCAAGAACAAAACACAAAACTAAAAGGAATGCAAATAAAACATAAATAAGTCAACACCATTTAGAAAGTCAAAAGTGAATAAGATGGGCTAAGGGCATCACGTTATTCAACTCCAAGGTGTGTTTCCCCCCTCCCAGGAAAAAAAAAACATTACCAAACCTCTCCTTTTAAAAAAGCACATTTTCATTTACAAATGGATTGCTGGAGGGCATTTTGGTGTTGAATAACTGAGCCCCCTTAACCCCAATGCTCTCTAAATTTGGGGAGCTTACAGGGAAGAGCTTGAGAAAGTTGCACTGTAATTTCCATGCTCCTAGATGCCTGGGATCACTATTTTCAAGTACATAACTTTCCAATTACAATTGTTTTTTTCCTGGGGGACCAAATTTGGATTTGAATAAGTCAGCCCCCGTAACTCCAAACCTTTCCAGATTTAGAGAACTTAAAGGGAAGAGACCAAGGAAACTACCCACCAAATTTGGTGCCTCATTTTTAGAGCAAAAAATGTGGTTTGTTTCATTTCAGCACCTAAAGCATGCTACCATTTCATTTCATAATGAATTGAATTGTTACATAATGAAATGAAACAATGAAACAGCATTTTGTTTTTTTATTTGGTACCTGTCTCAAATCTTGTGCATCCTATTTTAAGATAAAGTGCCACTCTAAAGTAAAACATAGCATATTTGTGTATAGAAATGGAACATAGAGATCTGAATTTTAAGGCGCATGCCCCCTCCTCCTCACAAAAGGACAAACATCTGCATTTCCTTCTGAGAAGCAAGATTCATTAAATCAATGTGTAAATTCCCTCAGGAGTCCAGGAAAAATATGTGTACTCACTAGTTTCATTTGTATCTTGCTTTTACTTCCAACAAATGTAAAGCAATGCATGTGGCTTTCCTCTTTTCCCTCCCCAGTTTTCTCCATGGCATAAAATGACTGCATAGGGCTTTTCAGATCAGGAAGAATGAGCAGACAAAAATGCAGAGGGATAACAAAGATAGTTAATAAAAATGTAACAATGTCCCACCTTGCAACGTTACGGCGAATTTTAAAAAGGAGGAAAACCTAAAGGATTCCCAGAGCAAGGCAGTAAAACAAAGGTATCCTTCATGGGGAAAGAAAACTTTTGGGAAACTAGAAAAGAAACTATGTCACAGCATTAATTTAATATTTTTCCTGCAGTTGAATGCAACACAACAGGGCCCTCCCTCATCCGGACTACAGACCTTACAAGGAAAGAATTGTACAGTATTATAAAAATCTATGGTAGACATAGTAGTGAATTAAGCCTCTGGCTAGAAAACCAGAAGTTGGGATTCTGATTCCCTGCTGTGCCTCCAGCAAGTAAAGCCAGCCTGTATGACCTTGGGCAATTCCAGGGTCCCCTCAGAGGACGGAATGGTAAACAACTTTTGAGTACTGTCTACTGGAAAATCCTGAAAAGGGCTTTCATAAATCAGAATTGACTTGAAGAAGAAGAAGAAGAAGAAGAAGAAGAAGAAGAAGAAGAAGAAGAAGAAGAAGAAGAAGAAGAAGAAGGTGATGATGATGATGATGATGATGATGATGATGATGATGATGATGATGATGATGATGATGATGATGATGATGATGATGCAGCACACAAAATATATCATGAGCATGGTTTTGCTAGACCTCTCAGCTGCTTTTGACACTATAGACCATGGCATCCTCCTAACTCATCTCTCTGAAATGGGAATTGGGGGTACTGCATTAAAGTGGCTCCAGTCCTTCCTGCAGGATAGAATGCAGAAAGTGGTGATAGGTGACTCATGTTCAACACCATGTTCGCTGATCTGTGGAGTCCCCCAGGGTTCTGTTCAGTCTCCTATATTATTTAACATCTACATGAAAACACTGGGGGAGATAATCAGGTCTTATGGGGTTAGGTGCCACCAGTATGCCAATGATACCCAGCTCTACCTCTCATCACCTCCGGACTCTAAGGGAGCTACTATCTCAACTTTACATGAGCTGCAGTAATGAACTGGATGAGGATGAACAAAAGGAAACTAAACCCAGAAAACCCAGAGGTGCTCCTGGATAGTTGAAAGAGAGAACAAGGGATAGGGATGCAACCTGTGCTGGATGGGGTCACCCTCCAATTGAAAAATCAGGTACACAGCTTGGGGGTGCTCTTGGACTGATCCTTGAGCTTGGATGCCTAGGTCACGGCATGGCCAGGAGTGCATTTGCACAATTAAGACTAGTATGCAAGTTATGCCCCTTTCTTGAGAAACCAGCTCTGTCCACGGTGACACATGCCCTAGTGACATCCCAGTTGGACTACTGTAATGCATTCTATGTGGGGCTACCAATGAAAGGTCTCAGGAAACTTCAATGGGTCCAAAATGCAGCAGCCAGTCTGCTGACTGGGGCAAGGTACAGAGATAATACTACACCCCTATTAAAACAGTTCCACTGGCTGCCAATCAGCTATCGAGCACAATTCAAGGTGCTGAGCTTGACCTACAAAGCTGGGTCCTAGCTACCTCAAAGATCGAATATCACAATATGAACCAACTCAAATGTTAAGGTCACCAGGAGAGGCCCTTCTCTCCATCCTGCCATCCTCACAGATGTGTCTCATGGGAACTCATGAAAGGCCCTTCTCAATTGTTGTGCCTAGACTCTGGAACTCCTTCCTACTAGAGGTCAGGACTGCCTCATCTCTCTTGTCCTTCTGCAAAGACCTTTCTCTTCAGGCAAGCTTTCCCTGGATGATGGACTACCATGTGTATTTATATGAATCTATGGGTTCACATAGACCAGTGTTGGCGAACCTATGGCATGGGTGTCAAAGGTGGCACTTGGAGCCCTTTCTGTGGGCACCCGACATTGCCCCTTCACAGCCACCTGTATTCAGGTTAAATTGCTGTATTGGCACTTTGCGAAAAATTAGTGGGTTCTGAATTGCAGTTTGGGCACTTGGTCTCTCAAAGGTTCGCCATCACTGACATATACTTTGTGTTTATGACTACTTATAACCATGTTGCTTTAATGTAATGTTGTCTATTAATGCAGTAAGATGTCCATCAATTCCTTGTTCACAAATACTTGAACATGTCTTAATTGTACTGGACTGTATGTTATATCTCATTACTGTAAGCCGCCTTGGGTCCTTTTGCAAGGAGAAAGGTAGGGTAAAAATACTCTAAAATAATAAATAAATAAATAGTTCATTATTTTGAAAATCAAGACCTGAGAGTTTGAATCCTGACCTGGTGGACAATATCACACATAATATGTGTATGTGAGGTTGTGTTATGTGTCTCGCTACCTGTGTAGCCTGGGGTAGCTGCAGTGGCCGAAAACACCACAAGAAGGAAGGAATGTTAAGCCATATTTTGAATGCTTTACATATCGGGGGGGGGGATACTCCAAGTTGTTTGAAGTCCAAACTTAATTTTATTTGCAGTGACTCATCCATAATGTGGCATTTAATGGGCATGAAGAAGATTCTGAACCCTAAAGTGCCACTTTATAAAATTATTAGCTTCTCTGAGCATCTTATGTAGGCCTACTAATTTTCAGTCTAGACAAACCACATTTTCCAATCTACTTCATCTGCAGTTTTTTTGCAGTTATGCTGATGTCTTGATGGTTTAGGGATGAAAAAGAGAGAGCTACGAGGTTCCTATTGTATTCTGTGGCTCAGAAAAGCTTGCAAAACAGTCTGATCTACTGAGTTCCAATAGATCAGAAGTTATAATGACTTCTTTTCTTATAATGTATTAGATACATTAAAAAGTCTATTGCAGTCACACCACAGTCAGTATTTCTAAAATATTCACGTGTTAACAAATCTCTCTGACTACAGCTTTATCCATCAGATATTGACAACACATATTTTATTATCAAGCATTATTTATTGTCAAAAATCCCAATTGGGGATTCAAGGCTAGTTCTTCTAGTGGAAATATATAAATAAAAAAACTGATTGGTTTCATAGGGCATCATATTAGGCATTTCACAAATATTTAACGTATGAATTGCATTCCATGCTTTTTCATAAGTTTATTTTTTATTACTTCTTATCAGAGAAAATGGAAGGAATAACCTCTGGCCTTATTTATGCTGTTAATATTGGGATGTGTGATTTTCCATTAGCAAATTTAAAGTCAGGAAAATACTTTTTGGTTCAGTGGATATATTAACATGAAATGGAAAGAGTAATTTTTTAAACAAAGTGAAAATGTGCTACGCTTACTGATACCATATCCTTTCCTGAAGTACTGGCTTCTACTGACTTCAGGAACTTTCCTGAATATTGTATTCACTAGAGATGGGCACGGCTTAGCGGTATTTTCGTTTTCGTTTTCGTTTTTCGTTTTCATTACGGAAACGAAACGAAAACGAAAATCGGCACCAACCTGGACCGAAAACGGAAACGAAACGACTAATTTCGAGCCAATTTTCGTTTTTCGTTACTGGAAAAGCACTCAATTGAGCTAAATGGGGAGAAACGAAAATTTTTTCGTTTTTGTTTTTGTTTTTTCGTTTTCGTTACGTAACGAAACAAAAACGAAAAATTTTGAAATTAGCCCACGAAAACGGAAACGAAACGACTCAGACCCTAGCCGAAAACGAAAACGAAAACGAAACTTTTTTTCTGAGTCGTGCCCATCTCTAGTATTCACCTTAAGGGGCCCTTTTCCAAGTCCTCTGAAGTTAGTAAGATAGTATCTAAATACAGAGTATTATCTGTTGTGGCATTTCTCATGTTGGAATATCCTGCCTGAAGCAGCTGCCCAGATGTCAACATTGATATATTTCTGTCTGATGCTAGGGGAAGGTATTTTATTGACCTAGGTCTTCTACCAATTGGAATTGGAATTGGAATGCAATTTATTGTCATTGTATAAATACGAGATTAAAAGTGCCATCCAGTCAGTCATTCACACAACCCAGCATAAAAATCCAAGATGTAAAATCTACAATTTAAGAACAAACCATCTATACACATACTCCAACATTCACATGCCGAACATCACTTACACTCATTTAAAACTGACATAAAAACCAAACATACACACACAGCCCTACACTCTTCACCTGTTTTAATTTACAAACATGTAAATCACCAAGTCGGATGCCTATTTGCATAATATATCTATTTGAAGTTAGAGAGACGTTGTAACTACATTTGTGAAATCAGATTTGTGATTAAGGTTCATTGAGTTCATTTCAGTTGTTCTGCACATTTCTTATTTCAGTAGGTTTTCCATTTAAGCGTAAATTGCATTTGATTTTAAACATTTTTGTGTTTTAGTTCAGTAGTCCCCAACTTTGGGCCCCCAGATGTTATTGGATTACACCTCCCAGAAATCTTGGCCAGCTTCAGGTAGTTTTAGTCTGAGAACATCTGGGACTCAAGTTTGAGAACTACTGCTTTAGTTTCAATGCTATCTGTTGGCTGAGAAGCATTTGTATAAACAGCTAAATACAGTGTTCAGCTGTACAACTTGTATACTGTTGCAAACAGAGCAATTTACATCTCAGAAATTTAACAGTTTAGAGTTTGGAATAGCAAAATTTAATTTGCCATCCAAGAACCATCACTTGGAAACACTTGGAATGCCATACATTTCTCACTGACTGGCCCTTTAACAATTTATAAATCTTACTATTTGGCAATGTTTGCTAGGAGTGGTGGTGGGGATTTTAAAACAGAAACAATTGGGGTAATTTTCTACAGAAACAGTTGCTACTAGAATAATTTTCAGTCCAATTAGTTGTTGCATTTGGTTGGAGATAGGGATGTGGATGCCTGGGAAATCTGATTATTCCATATTTTGTTATGAACTGAATGAAGGAGTCCACTCCTTCTGGAATAAACTATTTATCAGAACAAGTACCTTTTACACTTATGCAGTTTTCAGTCCAAAAACATGCATCTAAATGCATGAACAAATCTGTGACTGAGAGAAAATACTGCATGTTGTAGAACATGCACATAATTCTTCAAACTTGAATGCATCAGCTGAGCTGTATTTTCTGGCGTAGGAGAATTTCAAGATATTGAGAGTTAGCGGTATGGGCTAGGTTTGTGATCAGGGTTAGGATTTAATGTACGTATATATCTTGCACTGCACAAATTCCAGTGCCCCCAAATGAATGCTGCAAACGGACTTAAATGTGTCCTTCAGTTTGTCAACATAATGAATAACTAAAAAATCAAAATGGGGCATTTTCTTTTGGTTTGGTTTTGGTTTGGTTTTGTCTCAAAATTTTGCATGAGCTGAAACAAAAATATTGGAAAGTTGGAAAAACACAACAGGCTTCCTTGCTTTCTCTGTCATCAAAGCAACCACACTTGGCAAGAAGCTGAAACTAACAGATCTCAATTTGGAACACTCCTGAGACAATGTTATAGAGGGCTTGTTCTGTGCAGATTTTGCAAACCAATTGCCACTTTAGTGAACGGAATAGACCTATAGTTTTATTGCTTGAAGGTTAAAAGTAAATGATCATGTGCATTTATTTATTTATTTATTTATTTATTTATTTATTTATTTATTTATTTATTTATTTAGTTAGTTAGTTAGTTAGTTAGTTAGTTAGTTAGTTAGTTAGTTAGTTAGTTAGTTAATTGCATGGGATATAAAGAACACCTGAGAAAATGAACTGGAATCAGGAATTACTTGGCCATCCCTAGCTTGAGGATGAGAAAATTTATTTATATCATCCAAGATCCTGCAATCTAACGTACACATTGATGAAATACAGTTTGTGCATGTCTCTGATGCCAGAACTTTGCTGTGGGAAAAGTCACCACATTATGATTAATTAGCAGCTGATCTAATGCTCATGGGATGCAGGTACAAAGGCATGTTTGACCCATCTGACTTTTATGATGATACATGTCTGATAGGTTCTCTGCTGAAAGAGTTCCTAGGTATGGAATATGACAGTGAAGATTTGGATGCTTTTGTGGCTTTGGATGAAAGAGATGACATTCAATTCATAAGAAAAAAAAGCTCCAAAATGCTCTTGAGACATTAGTATGCAAGAGGTACTCACACTTATCTACCAGAAGGGCAGTGAAGGACCTGAGGCAGAGAGAGAGATACAGAAAGAGAGAGAAGATCTCTCGATCTCTCTCTCTCTCTCTCTCTCTCTCTCTCTGTTTGTGTGTGTGTATGCATACATGTGCGCACGCACGCATGCACGCGCACATGCGCACACGCACACACACACACACACACACACACACCACTTATGCAACAGAATGTACAGGGAAGGACTGTGCTTTAAATACATTTAGTATCAAATTGAATATGTTTGAATTATGGCATTCTATGATGAGTAAGTTTGTGGGCACTGCTGCATTTTGTTACCAACAAAACAGTATTTATGTTGCCACGGGAGATGTTAATAATTGCCAGCCTGTACTTTTCAACATATGTTCTGAGTTAAGACTGAATAAATAAATTGTGACTCACGGAGGCTTATCCAACCGGAGGACACTTTGCAAGCCTGTCCCACACAAACGGCCCCAAAATTGCCGAGGCTCAGCTTGCCTTAAAAGTAGTGAGCTGCATCTGTCCCATCCTCTTGGTTGGATAGGACGAGCACCTCGGAGCTTCGCTGTCTACCAAGAGTTAGTTTCACTTTTGACAAAACCTGACCTTCGGAATGGTGATAGCCCTGAGGGGCTAGCGTCTATTATTTCATTGCAGATTCATTTGACTCATTCCTTAATTCATTTAGCTGTATTTGTTTAAGTAGATTTTTGTTAAGTTCGTAGGTAGGTAGGTTAGTTAATTGCAAGGGGAGAGGGTTTTTTTTCCTTTCTGTAACCGTGCAGCATGTGCAGCCCGCGCGGGTGTGGGGGTTTCTTCTCTCTCTTTTTGGGCTCCATGTTTACAATATTTTCTTTCTTCCAGTTTATTGGTCCCATTGGGATTTTTTTATTTGGTGCGGCACAATTGTTTGTCAGTTCAAATTTCTTGGTAAAGTTAATCATTGCTTTGTCCTTGGTTTTAATTCCTTATCAACTAGAGATCAACCTTGTCCCGACCAACCAGAGCTTCGTCCTCCCTTTCACTCTGAGTGGCTACCCCGAGAGAGGCCTGTAGGGCTTTGACCTGGAATCAGGCCTTTTTCGGTGGTGGGCCCAGCACTTTGGAACAAATTGCCATCGGAGATTCGGCTGGCAGATTCGCTGTCAGCTTTTAGAAGGGCCTTAAAAACCTGGCTCTTCAGGCAATGCTTTGGGGAGCTCTGAGCACATTGTTATTGTTATTGTGATTGTGATTGTTTTTTTTTAAACTGCTGGCACCAGTTTTCTTGCTGGATCTGACCAGTTTGGTTAGTGGTGCTAGGTCTATTTTATTTCATTATCTTTTAGTATTTTTATATTGTATTTGTATATTGACTTGTACTTTATTATGTTTTTCTTTTTTTGTTCTTGTATTTGGGTATGTATTGGGGTTGTAGTTGGGCAGTTGCTGTTTTGGTGACGTATTTAACACCACCCAGAGTTCCCTATGGGAGAATCGGGCGGTCAATAAGTAAAAAAAAAAAAGAATAACTATCCTGTACTGGGAGAATAACAATTCTTTTAGCTTAGTCTAGCTAGTCATTCATGATTTGTTTTGCAAATTAAGTACAGGTACCTGGGCAGGGTGGCATTGGAGAAAGCCTTTTTATTGGTAAAAAAGATGATGGTGGTGGTGGTGGTGGTGGTGGTGATGAATTTCAGTCAATTTCCCCCCTCACTGCTTTATTCTGCCTTTCACCTCTCCCCTGCCTCCCAGCTGAGCTTTTTGACAGGTTGGGTGTGGGGGGAGAGGTGCCCCCTCCAAACCCCAACCTGTCAAAAAGCCCCAGCTGTTAGGCAGGGGATGGGCGAAAGGCAGAATGGAGCATCAAGGAGGGGAAAACCTGCTCCATTCTGCCTGTTTCCCCTCCCCCCCACCTACCAGCTGGGGCTTTTTGACATGTCGGTGTGTGGGGAAAGGATTTCAGGGATCCCCCTGAAATCTGGAAAGATTTGGGGGTAAGGGGACTTAGTTATGAAGCTCTCAAGGGGCTGGGGGTAGCAAATTGGCAATGTATGTCATGAGCATGGAGGCACTTAGGGAGTTAATACCATAGACTAAACCGGATTTGCCCCCATACTCACCGGACACTTTGCCAATTAATTAAACCCACACCTTTAGAGCTTCATAACTAAGTCCCCTTACTCCCATATCTTTCCAGATTTCAGGGGGTTCCCTAAAATCACTTTGGGAAGGTACCCCTGCTAGATTGGAGCCCCAAGGTAAATAAATTTTGACTGCAGTTTTTAAAAAATAATTTTTGAATGCATATATTTTAAAAAAATATGCACTCAAAAATTACTTACCTTGGGGCACCAAGGTAGGAAGAAAACTTTTAACTGGAATCATATGGGAAGTGGAGGTAGCACTATCACTTTCCTATTCACCTTCTGACTCCAATTAGAATGTTTTTTCCTAGGGGCATCCCCCATGGATCTTCATAACTCAGCTCCCTAAACACCAAACATTTCCAAATTTCATGCGGTAGGTTAGAGTCGCTTTCTGATGGCAACCCTGTCATTTCCTCTAGAATGAATCATTTCATTCTAGACAGAAAAATGGTATTTCATTTCATTTGTAACCAAATTCTGCTCCCCTGTTTTGTTTTGTTAGCTAACAAAATGATGAAACAGCATTTCATTTTTCGTCAGGTGTCCCTCCCTACTTGAAAACACTACTATTGGTGTCTGTGAAGATTCTCAGTCATCCAGGTGAGTTTATTTGGAAGATGAGCCCAAACAGCTTTGTCATTTGGAGGAAAGCTAGTTGTGAGTCCTTCATGATGAAGCTGTTTGGATGAGCAGCAAAACGTTTCAGTCTCTCAAAAGAAGAAGAAGAAGAAGAAGAAGAAGAAGAAGAAGAAGAAGAAGAA
>JAHTLZ010000240.1:17787989-17809971 GCA_023846285.1 Phrynocephalus versicolor | reverse complement strand
ACATACATACATACATACATACATACATACATACATACATACATACAGTTTATATATATATATGATTGTAATATATGTATATGTACAGTTTATAAAATTATTATTAAAATTTGGACATATATATTTGGAATTAATGGATAGCTAAGTGGTTTAGGTCATGCTCATTGCTAATGCCACTGCCTTTCAAAGGAAAACCAGGGCTTCACCATGGTGCCCTGCAGCAACTATTTTGCATTCCCCAAGGTCTCAGAAAGGGGGCCTCCGAGTCCCCAACACCAATAACAAATGGATGGCATCCACCACCAGGATTCTGACCAGGAATCAAGCCACAAACTGCTATCATTTAAAGCAAAACAGCCTCCAAGGTGCAGCCCACAAGAAAAACAGCCTCACACCGTCGCCATCTTGGTTCTATTCTGTAGCAAGCAATATTTTCTAGCAAGACATCTCCTCTGTCTGGACAAACTCTCATTGTGATTTACAAGCCACGTTGTACATAATTATAAATCACATTCTTATTCTACACATGCACATAGGAAATGGAACATAGGAAATGCTTTTAGCTAATATCCAAACAATAAAGTGTAGAGTAAAACAAATGGCCATTTGCTAATCCTAAACCGATATCCTTAACAAATACGATTTTAGTTTATGGGGTTTGAACTAAACTGGTAGGACACTGATGTGAGGTATAATTGCAGCAAAGAGGTTAAAATTATTTCAGATCTCCCCAAAACAGAATCATTAGAAAGAAAAGTGTAATGTCTGAAGCAAAATAGGTGGATGAGTCTTTTGACAGTTTTATCTCACATCAGCTTGGCTTTTCACAAACTTGATGAGCTGAGACAATTAATATAGCTTATTTGGTGTGGGGAGGTGAATAAAAATACAGAATTCAAAATACATAGGCCAGGAAATATGATAAGCATTTGACCAATTATTTCAGTGTGAAAGTTTTTGATAACTTGATCTGTTGTGGTTTCCACCTAGAGCAAACCCACTGAAATTGGTGAGGCATAACACAATTGTGACTAACAAGTTGCTTTCATTTCAATGGGTCTGTTACAAGTAGGATTAACACCTGGGATTTTACCATTTGGCTCAACACATTTAGGATGCATTAGGAGAGAAAGGCTACAATACAAGCCAGTGCGAAGACGAAAGAATTCTGCTTCTGTCAGCAATATTGCTAAATGTATTACTTTGCACTTTAATTTACTTTGCATCATTCTTGATTTTATACCTTCATTTTATTACTTTATTGTTACTTTTTTAACTATGTTGCTTTTTTCCTTTTTTATTCACAGTAATCAGTGAAGAGCAAGCAGTCCAAGAAATGTAGTTGAATACCCAGTATGCAAGAATGGAACATATAGCCAAGCATACGTTCCTTAGAATTTTGTTGAACGAAAGTGGAATCAATGGAAGCGAGAACAGAGATGGCCCGGAACAGCTTAACTATGCAACAAAAAATTTAAAAAGGCTTTGAGAATCTGCATTCTATAGTGTTAAACATATTCTCAGTTTTACTACCTTTCATGGAATTGTGAGCTTTAACACAGGCAACCATAAAAGCAGAGAACCATTTGAAAGGTGGATTTACTGCAGGATGCTAAGAAAGTATTAAAGGGCATTTATACACGATCCCTAAGCTCCGCTGCAAATGGCTCCCAGCTCCGGAGCTTAAAAATGTTTCCCCACCAGCTCCGGAGCTAACAGAAAATTAAGTGTGACCCCGCCCAACTAAGCGCGACTCAGCGCACCTTTCAAGTACCTGCTCTTTGATGGTGAAAAATTTTGATGCGGAGAGTGCTGGGCTCTCCTCATTTCTTTTTGTTGTTGTTGTTTTGCCTCCCGCCCCTTTAAGAGGAACCAGGAAGTAACGGGGGGAGTCGGAGCAACTTCCACTCGGAGGTAAGAGTGCATTTTTTCTCCCTTTTTTTCTCCCTCCCCTCACGCAGCCAGCAGCCAGGAATGCAGAGGGGGTGGGAACGCAGGGAGAGCGACAAACCCCCAAGATCTCTGGTCTGAATTTAATGGACCAGCAGATCTTAGGAGTCATGTAAAAAGGCCCAAAGTCACAGTGTTAATCTCTGCTTAGGGTTTTTTTTTTTTTCAGGTGGAAAAAGAGAGTATTCTCCCCTTACCATATACAGAAAACTTTTGTACATTACTTCATTTTGCGTCTCCCCCCACCAAAAGTATCAGTTTGACTATCATGGAACGCCTGAATACAGCCACAAATTTATTGGTTACACAAGCAGTACTCTGGCTGAGTCATTGGATCAGATCCGGCGCATCAAGGAGTCTGCCTGCCCCTTGAAGCTCCCACGGTCCCTTGGGAATGCCCACTTCTTGCCAGTTGTAGGATCCTGTGGGGTGCTGACCCCATCAATCTCCCGTGTGCATTTTGCTGTTGTAGGACCCCAAGGGGCATAGACCCCATCGGTGCCTCATGCTATGAATCATTGCTGGGGGCCTTCGGCTGTCTCGTCCTGATTCAGCCAGTGTCCCCTCCTGTCTGCCGTGTCCTTATCAGCTATTCTTCCATACATGCAGATTCTCCCCTGCTACTATATCTACTTGGATCCTTCCCAATGCCTGTAAAATCGCCAGCAAAGCCAAGCTAAGCTCAGTTCCCACCAGAGCATTGCAGCTTCATTTGGTTGCAGCAGGTATGCCAGTACTGGACTTGTCTTCCCAGTGGTTTGGGACAGACTCCTCTGATCACTCATTCTAAAGGCTTTGGGCTTTACAATGAGTTCCATTTTCTCAGTTTTCATGTCACCTTGGCCCCCAATTGGGACACACACAATTATATACAAATACTTTTAAATAGGTGAGCAGGCTACAAATGGACTCAGAGTAACTCAGCTGAGATCTGTGAGACAAAGAATTTGGGGCAAAGCAAAATGTATACTATTCACATATTTCAACAGATAATAGCAAAAGGCCCTTTTCTACCATCAGCCAGGGATTTTAGATGGCTCACACCAAGCAAACCATGGACAGGGGATTCCAGATTGGGTAAGTCACTCTCAAAACAGGGAAGAATAGTATGTATGAGCAAACATGCTGAAGATTTTTGGAAGTGTTGCTTTTGGGGGCTGCAGTTCCAATAATCTCTCAGCCAGCATGGCTACTTCATAAGTGGTCTGTAGGATTCTGGGAACTGTAATTTCCTAAAGTATTATTTTCCAAGCTCTATACTTGCTAATTCATAGTAAGCCAAAACACTCCATGATGCTAGTATACAGTCATTTCTAAACCAGGCTAACATATTCTTTTTCTTGAAAGTAATCTCTATTCCCAAGATTCAGAAAGTTACTTGAAAACATAGGAGCTATTTTTGAATTTTGATTAGACATACTGGAGGGAAGGAAAGAATTGGCCAGGACAAAAATGTTAACCATGTGGTGTTTACTAAAATTAATATCGAAATAAATGCCTACTTTCTGTAGTCTTCTCTATGCTATGTTTGGAGCTAAAAAAAAAATTCTAAGAAGGGAAACAGTTGACAACTTAATTGCAGCTTCCCCCTGTGTTCCCACAGAGTCCAAAGTGGAACCATTCTGAAAATATTTATTGTTGTGTCTCCTTCAAAAATGAAGAAATAATAGATCCTGATGTGTGATACTTAGAAAAACTAAAAACAAGCAATAAAGGTTAAAGCGAACAGGTTACAGACCCACAACAAAAAGCAATTACATTCACGCACATAAAGACACATCCCTGGGAGACTGGGTTACCACAGTATCAGAAAGTATAATCCTAAGGAAAGAAAGAAAGAAAGAAAATAGTACAAGTAACAAACAAAATGAAACCACATTTTAAAAGTAATCTGGTTTGTAGTCTTTTCAGATGCATCAAGAAATAATAATCTTAGAACTGCACAGTTGGAAGGAACCCTATGAATCATCAAGACCTCCTTTCAAGGAGGCACAGTGGGGAATCAAACTCCCAACCTCTGGCCCTGCATCCATATATATAAACCACTGTGCTATCCAGCTGTATATGGAGCATCTTAGATGTATTGGGTTAGGGAATCTATTGATTTTGGGAATGGTTATGGTGCTAAGTAGACATGGGCACGACTCGGCGAAATTGTCGTTTCCGTTTTCAGTTGTCGTTTCCGTTACGTAACGAGAAGGGTAACAATAATTAAGCCGTCAGAACTTGAACTCGAACCGACAAAAGAAAAAATTGGTCGGGTTTTTCATTGTCGTTCATGGCATCGCGGTGATCGCGCAATGCCATTGGCAAGCAGCACAGAAAAAAATTTAAAAAGTAAAAAAAAACAACCCGACTCCCGGCCAAAAAAGCAGGCAAACATATGCCTGCCTGAGGACACCTACCTGAGGGGTGGTTTCTTGGGGGGGGGGTCCCCGGCCTTCCCACCTCCTGTCCTGGGCTGCTTGCACCAGGCTGGGGGGGGGGTCATCCTTGTCGAATCGTCTCTCTCTCGCATGCCATGCAGTGGGGGGGATCCAAAATGGCGACCACAATATTTACTTTTAAATCGTGGACCAAAAACCCACCAAAACACAACAGAAACATGTGAAAATTAGGTATTTTAAATGCCTGAATTTTTATAGCAGTAAAAGGTTGCACTGATTTTATTTTATTTTATTTTATTTTTTATTTTTTTAGACCTGCCCATGTGGGCTGGGCATGGGATGGGACCATGCAAATTTTTTGAACAATTCCACCAATAGCATGGCCAGGTTTTGACTGACACTTCTGGATGTCGCCCGCCCACCCATGCCACTGCCCGCCTGCAGCCCGCACTGCCGCCCACCCACTTGCCCACCTGTGGCCACCGGCCACCCGCTTGCCCACCCATGCCTCCCCCCTGCCGCTGTCGCCGCCCACCCATGGCCCCCCGCCACCGGCTGCCCGCTCGCCCACCTGCGCCTCCCCCATGCCGCTGTCGCTGCCCACCCATGCCCCCCGCCACCGCCGCCTGCCCGCCCCTCCCCGCCCGCCACCGCCGCCTGCCCCCCCACCGCCTAGGGCGCAAAAACACCTAGCACCGGCCCTGATTGCAGGACAACCCCATGCTCCCTGAGACGTCAAATTGCGCTAAATCGTAGCAGAAACGACAAACGACCAAATGACAAACGGAACGACAAATTTTTGAAAATTATTGCGACAAACAGAAACAACCCGAAACGGACCCATCCCGACAAACAACAACTCGAAAAGTAATTTTTTCTGGTCGTGCCCATCTCTAGTGCTAAGAAATCAGATTGTTGACACAGGCCAGCATCCTTTCTCCTCTTAAAAAATGCTTGCAGGAACTCAAGTAGAAAACTGTGGTGGACATTTAAATCTTAATTTAATCCACAAATTTTATCCAGTTTTCATTTGCTGGGATGAGGTGAAGGGAATTTGAAGCAAAGCTGTGATGTTCTGGAAGACTGTTCATAATGCAAAATACTTTCTGCTCCAGCAGTAACAACATATCAGCCACCTAAATATTTACTCCTAGCCCACAAACTTGTTCAGGTGGTTTACCCATTCTTAAACTCCTCCTGCTAACTCAGGATGTATAAAATGTACAAGCCTTGCTATTCTATTTGGGCTTGGGGAGAAATCAAGCATTGAGTGATGAGGGAGAGACCTTGGACCTCTTGCTTAGTTTGGCATTACACTGGACTGCCAGTGTACATGTATTTATTATTTATTTATTTTAGATTTTTTTACACCACCTTTCTCCTTGAATAAGGACCCAAGACAGCTTACAGTAATGAGGGATAATATACAGTCCAGTACAATTAAGACATGTTCAAGTACTTGAGAACAAGGAATTGAGGGACATCTTACAGCATTAATAGACAACATTACATTAAAGCTACATGGTTGAAATACACATGGTAGTCCACCATTCAGGGAAAGCTTGCCTGAAGATAAAGGTCTTTGCCAGAAGGACAACAGAGCTGAGGCAGTCCTGGCCTCCAGTGGGAGGGGGTTCCAGAGTCTAGGCACAGCAGTTGACAAGGCCCTTTCATGGGTTCCCACAAGATGTATCTGTGAGGGTGGTGGGATGGAGAGAAGGGCCTCTCCTGATGACCTTAACACCCAAGTCGGTTCAAACTGTGAAATTTGATATTTGAGGTAGCTAGCACCCAGGTTGTATAGTGCTTTGTAGGTCAAGGTCAGCACCTTGATTTGTGCTCAATAGTTGATTGGCAGCCAGTGGAGCTGTTTTAATTGGGGTGTAATGTGATCTCTGTACCCCGCCCAGTCGAAGTTGAAGATTCCCGAGACTTTTCATTGATAGCCCCACATAGAATGCATTACAGTAGTCCAGCTGGGATGTCACTAGGGCATGTGTCACAGTGGCCAGAGCTGGTTTCTCAAGAAAGGGGCATAACTTGTGTACTAGCCTTAATTGTGCAAATGCACTCCTGGCCACAGCTGTGACCTGGGCATCCAAGCTCAAGGGATAGGAATGCATGCCTGATTTTTCAATTGGAGGGTGACCCTATTCAGTACAGGTTGCATCCCTATCCCTTGTTCTCTCTTTCGGTTGACCAGGAGCACCTCTGCCTTTTCTGGGTTTAGATTCATTTTGTTCATCCTCATCCAGTATATTACTGCAGCTAAACACTCATGTGAGGTAGAGATAGTAGCTTCCTTATAGTCCGGAGGGGACAGGAAGTAGATTTGGGTATCATTGGCATACTGGTGGCACCTAACCCTAAAAGACCTGATAATCTCCCCCAGTGGTTTAATATAGAAGTTAAATAAAACAGGAGACAGAACAGAACCCTGGGGAACTCCACAGGTCAGCGGCTGTGGTGTCAAACATGAATAACCTAACACCACTTTAATGCAGTACCCCCAATTCCCATTTCAGAGAGACGAGTCAGGAGGATGCCATGGTCTAGTGTCAAAAGCAGCTGAAAGGTCTAGCAAAACCAAAAGGGACATCAATCCCCTATCCATTTCCCTGCGTACATCATCTACCATGTAACAAGTGCTGTCTCAGTTCCATAGCCAGGCCTGAAACCAGAGTACCCATATAGATTCAGTGTGATAGCCTCACCAAGTGATTTACAGTATTTTTTGTGTATAGGACTATATTTTTGTCTAAAATTGCTAGACTAAAAATTGAGGGTTCTCTTATACACAGGAAGCTGAAGAGAGAATCACATGGCTGTGAAACTAATTTTGACTTAGAAACATGGAGGTTATCTTATATATGGATGTGTCTAATAGACAGAAAAATACGGCATTCTTACCATGCCTATGTATCATTGTCCTATAGGAAAAATGTCTACAGGACAACTAAACAGCTGCAAAAGAACACACAATGGATGAGAACTCTGGTTTTCAGATTATAAGGTAAAGCAAAGCAAAGCAAAGTGTTCTGCTTATATACCACCCCATATCACGTCAAGTAGTCTCTGGGCAGTTTACAGTTTTAATTACAGTATGCAGGCTACTCCCCCCCCAGCAAGCTGGGTACTCATTTTACCGACCTTGGAAGGATGGAAGGCTGAGTCAATCATGAGCCTGCTATCTGGGATTGAACCCCAAGTTGTGAGCACAGTTTTACCTGCAGTACAGGCATTTAACCACTGGGCCATGCGGCTCCTCACCACTCCACCTCAGGTAGCAATTATATGAGTCACATAACTTTTCCTTCTCTCCTTTCTCCACCAGTTGTAAATGAAAAAAAAGATACAACAAACAGCATTGCTTCCCTATGGAACATTAGACTTCTGAAAGCGCAAAGAATTAAATAAATAAATAAATAAATAAATAATGAACTCTTGAGTCCATGACTATCAAGCAGTACTTTTGTGGTTGGATTAGGATAAGCCATAAACAAGTACTTCCCACTGTGGCTATTCAAAGTATATGTTGTACACAGTTCTGCTGAACAAGAACTTTTAGGAGGGCATCCTGTGGTTCCCTCATCCAATGTTCCACCCATTCCACAATAGACATATTTTTTCCCCTGATGTTCATTCTGTTAGGTATACTCAAGAAAGAGCAAAGTGTGTGGATTTCAGTGCAGAGGCATTTTATTACAACAGTTCAATATGTTCACTAGATTATTTCTCATAAGAAATGTCTATCTGGAATTCCAGCCAACACGATCTTTTCTCTCTGTGTTGGGCTAAAGATCCAACATTGTATGTCGGGGGATAAAATTTAAAAAGTATTTATTTAATTTTGATTCCCACCTATTTCCCCTAATAGGGACTCAAGGCAGGGCTATAATTTACCCCAAAGTAATGGCTTTGGTTTCTCCATTTTTGTGGAACCATCTTATCTTTTTGTCTTGTTATGCTTATTTTATGTTGATAGGCATCTTGTTTTATTTTATATTATATTATGTACCTTTATGGTCCAGCTTTTTGCCATTTGTAAGACCCATCCACCCCCAGCAGTGTGTATACAGTAGCTAGGCAGATTAAAATTTGAAATAAATAAATAAATAAATAAATTTATAGACTGCTCATCTAGACATTTAGTTACTCTGAATAATGAACTGTCCCTCTAAGAGAAACAAAATGAAGAATTTTGTTTTGTTTCAGTTCATTTCATTCGCTGGTGTCTCCTACCTGGGTCCTGGGGTGGTCCTTCCTGGTCCGGTCCTCTTGGCTGATTGGCCACACTACAACTGGTAGACAGCCATGTGGCTAGCACTAAAAAAGAAATACAATAAAAATACCGGGCCAAAAGTAAAAACAAAAACAAAAACAAAAAAGATCCAGCGTGCGGGCCCAGTACAAGCCCGCGAGCACCAAACCCAGCCCACAGGCCACGAAGAGGCCCTGGGCCAAAGTTTTAAAAAAAACTGACTGGCCTGTGCTACAGCTATAGCGCGAGCCAAGTGGTCATCAGTAAAAAATAAAATTAAATCAAAATTAAATCAAAATATGCGGTCGGCGCTTAAAAAAAAGTACCCAAGGCACTGGCCCCAAGCAAGCACCTCTCAGCTGAGAGGCACTGGTCCCAATCCAGTGCCTCAAAAAGCCCCTGCCGCAGGGGCCAGGATCGGCCACCATCGCCATCGCTGCCGCCCCGCCCATTAAGGACCCAAACCAGTTCTGATTGGTTCAGATTCGTACAATTTTTTAAAACAAAATCTGTACAAACCCGAACCGAACCAAACCAAGGGTGGGTCCGAAACAGACGAACCCGCACCATGGGTTTTCTGTTTCGTGCCCACCTCTATCTTTAAGGTATCTGAGAAGGACGTGAGATGGCAATATTTGCTTTGCAACATGTTTATCACTGTCTTTTAAAGGTAAAACAAACGGAATGGGCAGCTTGAGGGAACCAGTGAGTATTTTCATGCATTTCCCAAAGGCTGCTCCAGGAATAATGTTATTAAGGAGCAATAGAATGAGATACTTTTGCATAGGCAGTAAGTGTAATGGCAATGATCTGCTGCTGATCCAAAATTAACTTTGATGATTCACACAGTAAAATATGGATTTCCGAAGGTAGAGTGGGGTCTTGTTCCATTACAGGGCAAGAATATTAACAAAGCCTCTCCTAACAGTACTAAACATAGTCCTGAAATAATGCAGGGCTAAAGCACATTTCATATCCAGGATAGACAAGAGAAAATGGGCTGGTAGCTATGATATCTGTGGTAGTGGCCTTTTCATCATAGCACTGCCTCAGACAAACAAACAGAAAGGTGTATAATCAGGTTGTTATGCTGAAATCACAACACAACTGATTCATGAGACATTATCATGCAGCTGATCACACAGGGAATAATCTTGTATGGGAGACAAGTTTCTCATTATTTGCTTGCATTTTGCCAGCATCTAGTACAGAAAGGGTTCCTGACATAAGCATTTGTGCTTTGAATTCTATCTGCAAGAAGAGCTCATGATGAACTGTCTTGTGCTGCTGTGCAAAGAGATAAAACTTTATTACCACACATCGAAAGTTAGTTAGGGAAGTCTGTCATGGCAAACTGAGTGGGAATCTGAAGTTAATGAGCTGCTTTCAGCATGATGGGCATCTCTGAAAGAAGCCGTGCTTTTATATGGCAGTACCGTTGAAATAAAACAATCAGAGGCGCAGTAGGAGCATCATAATTAATAAGGGGCAACAAACACATAGTTGTTTAATCTAACCTGACAATGCTGAACTGTAGATCGCAGCAGCATGGGACCATGCTTCCAAAGACAGTCTATCATTTGGTCGCCACAGAAAATTAGAAAGTATCCATCTCTTCAACAACCCAAATGGTACACATCTTCCAAAGCCAGAAACTGCTTTCAGAGTTACAGAGTGGAAATGGTGGGGATCGAGGAGGGCAGCAAGAAGAGAGAAGCAATTTGTTTACAGTATTCCCAGCCAGTAGATATATATTTTTGCTGCTGTTATCTATTCATTCTTGTCTTTCACCTGCTTTGTGGTTCAGTTTGGATCTAGGTTTGAAGAAATTGGCCTGATATCAAAGTGAAGGTTAAAACACAAAGCCACCATTGAATTTGCTGAAAGGCAACTGCCATTGTGCTCAAAACAAACAGGGAGGGAGGGGGGAATCGAAAAGAGTTCGCAAACCATGCTTTAAATAACCAAGGTCTTGAGTTTTTTATTTAAGACTTCATGCTGTTGTTTGTGCCTGTCCATTTCAAAGGAAAGAGTTAGATCTTCTGAAAAGAAAACCAATTTTGTGAAGAAAGGCAGTTAAAAAAAGGGAAACCTATCCAGCATTTAAAAAAAAAAAGACAAATAATAAACTTTGACTGACAATGCCCTCTGCAGGGTAAATCAAAAGGAGTGTACTGGCCGAGTTCAAAAGTAAAGAGAATTCCTTTTCTCTGAGACAAAATACTCCAAAACATATCCACCTTCTGATTTACTCTTGGGTTCTTTTCGAAACAAGAGGCCACATTAACTTTCCAAAAGTTGCATTTTATTTTCTATTCCAAGATGCAAAAGTCAGAATCCAAAAATACCCTGCAAGAGGCACAAACGACTAATAAGGATACATCAAACATGGGGAGCACAAACACACATTAAGGATTGCCAAAGGCATCCTTAATCAGCCAGGTTTTTAATGCCTTTTTAAAGAATGCCAAGGACGGAGCCTGGTGGATCTCACTTGGCAATTTATTCCAAGTAGATCTTACAGCAGCTTTTTTACTTCTAGTTTCAAAAGGTTATTTTGGTATCATTTCACACTTTTTATATTTCTCATTACACTTTGGTATAGCAAGACATGTGATCTGAATGGTGTGGGGTGATCGCATCGATCTTAATGGATGAGAAAACAGGATACGCTTTGCGATGGACTGCTGTTCCTAGTTTTCCTAGGCAATATGGACTTTCTGCTGGATATATTGGTGATTCAACTGGGAAGCAATGATATGGGCTAGAGGAAAGGCAAGTCATAGGTCCTTGGCAGAGATAAAGGATGTGTAGGGGAAGATGGCCAAGCATTTGCATAGCGTTCTTGGCCCTCTTATCTTGGAGGACTCCATGCAAACCCACATGTATCAAGTGAGTGAGACAAGGAATGCGAGCTCTGCGCCATGGCTACGGCAGCGGGGAGCCTTTGCCGCCCTGCCAGACGCAGGCGTGCGTAGCAGCATGCTTTGCATGGGGCTGCGTCGGAGGCGTGCCTATATCAGGCACGGGCGCGTAACTCCGACACAGCCTTTCTCTCCGGACAGGGAACCCCAGGCCCGCCCACCCTAGAGCTTCGGATGGTGATGCTTTCTAGATGGGAATTTTTGACTGTCAGCCTGATTGGCCGTGGTTGACAGTGTTTTTTCGCCCATCCCACCATCCTCTAAGCCTTTAATCCTTAGGGCATTGAGTCTAACACCAACCCTTAATCGGTCACAATAGGCAGGTAGCGCATGCATTAACAACAGGTTAGGTAGGTCCCTCCTCGTGATGGCACCCGTAAGGTGCACGGCAGCCCTACATAAATTAAATAGCACAGAAAACGCAGTTAGGCTCCACTAAATAATCCCAGCCAAGATAAGAAGGGCTGCCAATCCATTACATAATGGGGACAAGGATGCCCGGCGTAGGGTTGGTATCCCACCCTCGGCATCATCGTATGTACACAGCTTTTCCCGAGGAGGAGGGACCGGGAATTTATAACAGCCCTAATTATGCTTGCGCTACGGCACAGGCCCTCTCTTTGTCACAGTTAATAATAAAGTTAATAATAAAGTTAATAATAAAGTTCGAATTCTTCCTGTTTTAATAAATTGTGGCCCATATTTAACCGAAAAGTGAGCTGTGTCACCTCTTTATTTCAGCGTGGGTGGGCAATTGATAGCATTTTTTCTAAAGCCATGTTGTCTGGTTTGGGTTCAGTATTTCAACATACAGATATTATTAGTAGAGCATCTGGAGCTATATATCAGTGATTGGTTTCATTTGTCTGAGGTAGGCATTGATTTAATTTTACGGGACCTGTAGCAGGGCCTACAGAATGTGTTTCATCTGGGTGGGTAAGGGAGGAGCTTACCAAAGGCTGGTTTCTAGCCATGGTGGAGAGTGGAGATGGAGAGGTTAATAGCATTGAGGTCCCAAATGTAAGTCAGGAGTGATACTGCAGCCATTATTCAGCACTGTATATTCCTTAGTTGCCAGGATGGGAAAATGCACAGGTGGCTATCTGTAGCTGTGGGCCATCTAAGGTCACAAGGCTTGAAGAGCTAACATCCAGGATGATTATCCAGATGTTATCTGGCTGGAACAGACTGTTGATGAGACTTGGGACTTCGGAGTTGCCCAGCTGGGGTTCAGGGCAGGGGTAGGCAGGTACTTCTGGTGCTTGCCCTAGATATCTGCACTACAGTAGTCCCTTCTGTGGGAGGTGGGAAGTTACCAATCAATCTTTTAATAAAGTTATGGCCCCAGTTAAGGCCACTATCATGTCTTGTTTCTTTGATCAGTTGGGTGGGCAATGTG
The DNA here is from genome assembly GCA_023846285.1 of Phrynocephalus versicolor. NCBI lineage: Eukaryota > Metazoa > Chordata > Lepidosauria > Squamata > Agamidae > Phrynocephalus > Phrynocephalus versicolor. Next base: position 17,797,050 of record JAHTLZ010000240.1, on the reverse strand, counting down.
CCTCCCTTAGATAGATTCCATAGCTTAGGGAAAGGTATTTTCCCTTTTGAAAGTATTCATTTCTTCAAAAAGTGGGTATAATAAGTAAAACATGGGAAGAAGACACAGATCACTAAATTATTAGCAATTTGCTAGTATGAGCATCTCTCATTTCGAATGCAAAGTTTGGAGAAAACCAAATTGCCAACTGCCACTTGTACATTTGCTTTGAATCCAAGCGTCCACATTAACCACTGCCTTCTCTTTCACTGAGCCTGATCATTTCATTTCTAAATGCATTGTTATATTATTTCCCATTTGCGAAAAAGCAGGCTGGAGTCCAGGTGGTCTCAATATCCAGTGATGCAATAATATTGTAAAAAATCCAAAATCTGTTTCAAATGTTGTAAAGCTATTTACATACTAGAAGAGACAAAAAAGAGAAATATTCTGTGTTATGCATTATGGAACATGCAGTGATATAGGCATGAAAACTGTAGGACTAAATTAGGAAACATGATTTTTGGCTAGCAAATTCTTTGCTTCTACAAAGTTAATTATTTCTCTTCTCATAGTCAATTTGCCTTATTTGACTGTCCTACCTGGTTAAGAATGTATAATATGCAAATATAGTGTTCCAGGCTTCAAACAGCAAAGGAAAGTAAACCAGAACATATAGTTGTTTGGAATTATAACTGCATGAATCATCATAAATTTTTGTTAATCATTCTTCACAGGAGGCTTCCTATACCTATATGTAGATATAGCTATAGATATATCAACCCCAAATGGTCACTGGAAGGACAGATGTTGAAGCTAAGGCTCCAATACTTTGGCTACCTCATGAAGAGAGAGGACTCCTTGGGAAAAGTCCCTGATGTTGGGAAAGAATAAAGGCAAAAGAATAAGGGGACGGCAGAGAATGAGATGTTTGGATGATGTCATCGATGCAACAAATATGGATTTGCCCAATCTCCGGGAGGCAGTGGAAGACAGAAGGGCCTGGCGAGCTCTGGTCCATGGGGTCATGAAGAGTCGCATATGACTGAACGACTGAACAACAACATGCACATAGATCTACAGATATTTTGAAAAAAAAACATAATTAAGAAAAATCAATGTAGTAATAGAAGCTGCCCTAAATAATGTCCTTTAAGAGATATCTGTTTATCTGCACAGCAAGCTTTGACACATTATCACATCTTTTTCGGGGGAGGGGGGAATTACCAGAACAGAAATGTGCATGCATTTATTAACAAGCCAATTGGCAGTGATTGTCCTGTAGGGCATAAGGGCATTACCAGCAGTGGGTGGCATCTCTGACACCAGAAGATAAACATGTGAAGGAGCCTACAGGCTATATACAACATGGAGAGAAAGACATCTTGACATCCATTCTGGCAGTGCCATTAAATGCTGGAACAATGTCACCCACAACATCAGGGCTCATTTGTTTGTTCACTTTCTGGTGTGATATGTGTCATCCTCTACCATCAGTGCCCTTTTTATTCTACATAGGGCAGACAGGACAATCTCTGTTCAAGAGAATAAACAAAAAAAAAATGACATCAGAAATGGCAACACACAAAAGCAAGTGTCAAAACATTTCCGTTTCCCAGGATACTAACACTGATCTCCAAGTGACTATTATGGGAAGGGAAGGAATTTGAGAGGCAGACACTGAAGTGGGTTATATTAATAAATCCCAGTGAGCATTGAGGCACTTAAATAGAGGTGGAAGCTTTTTTGCCCTATATATTGATTAATGAGGTGGTTTTCTCCACATTCTTCTGCACAGCATTTTTTTTTTGAAATCTTGGACCAATATCTTTGCATGAACACTTCGTTTTAGCTGGATTCATAAGCAGCAGGATTTTATCTGTATATTGATTGTTTTAAACTGTTATTTTGATGGTTTTTAATATGTTTTAATATGTTTGTTTTATAGCTTTAGAGACCACTTGGTAATGGGGTAGCTAAAAATTATGCAAATAAATAAATAAATAAGCACAGCAACTATGGTACTAATTTGCATTAAGCCTAGATCACCCTGATCAGGCCTGCTTTGCAGCTCTGCTAATCCAAAATGTTGAGAAAGATCCACTTGTCATTTTGGGTCCTATTTCCAGGCATATTTCAGATTGGGGAAAGTATTGCAGAATAAGTGCTGCTCATTGACTAGCAGAGCTTTAAAGGTGAATTCACAGTCCAATTGATCTGATTCCAGGGAACTCTACGCTCCTTTCTCATAGGCATAAAGCAGACTCCGCCCACCCATTTTCACTATGTTCGTAGGGTAATTTTATGTGTAATTTTTAGGGAGAAATTATGCTCAGGGTTCATCAATTGTGCTTGTAAGCAGTCACTGCTCTGTTAGTAACATCAGGAAGGGCATTTTGATACATAGAGCAAATCTTTAGTGAGGGAGATGGGCAGTTGGCAGTATTCCAGATTAGCGATCCCCTCCACAAAGCAATCAGAGGGTGGGGAAATGATAGTGATATGCCCAATTTATGAGGGACTCAGTCAGAGCCAGGTCTCTCTTGCCACCTGAGTGGATTCACACCCAAGGTGTTCATAACCAAATTAGTTACCAACTCCTGTGGTTGCCCAGCAAGGCCCTGGGATAGGAGGCATAGGATGGAAGGTGGGTCATCTGTTGCACCAGTACAGTTCTGTGGCAGCCAATCCAAACTGTTGTATTTTAATTGTTGTTGTTCAGTCGTTCAGTCGTGTCTGACTCTTTGTGACCTATTATCAAATCCTTTTCCCAAAGAAAACCTTGAAAGTTTTTTATTAAATAAAGTAAGCTGCCTTGTATTCTTTTAAGGAGAAAGGTGGGATTGATTGATTGATTGATTGATTGATTCTGAGAGTGGGAAGGCATCCAGGGTTATCTTGTCTCTGCCCTCAAGTAATAGCACTGCCTAATTGCAAAGATGTTTCTCTTATGAAAATTGTGATGGTTCATTGTCTGTATCAGCATCCCATTTCAGTCTGTCACTGCCCCTATTATCATTTTGCACACACACTCCAACACACATGCATCCCTGTCGCCTAACTATTTTGCACGAAGTGTCTGTGCAAGTTGTTTGTGCCCAAAGTAGAAAAGCTTTGGTTTCAAAATTTTTACCTCCAAATATAGTTCAGGTTTGATTTGATCTATGACCGACTTGTTTATCTTTCTGTCAGTCCAGGGTCAAAACTCTTCTCCAGCACCACATCTCGAATGGATTTATCCCCCCCCCCTCTTCATTTTCTTAACTGTCCAGCTTTCACACCTACACATGGTGATCAGAACTACAGGAGTGTGGATAATCTTGGTCTGGCTCTCCTAGGACCCATCTTTATACTTGATGATCTTTTCTGACACCTTCACTGCTGCTCTGCTGAGTTTGAGTCTTATTCTGATTTCTTGGTTGCAGTCTCCATAACGACTGATGACTGAACCAAGGTATGCAAAATCTGTAACTATTTAAACTTTGAAAAACAAAACATGTTCATCAAATGTGAACACAGATTCCAATGTGACATTCATGTGTGACATGCCAATCTCAGATGAAACTCTTCAGAAAGAACTCCCATATCAAGGTAGTGCTTTGCTTTCTGATAGGAAGGCTATATGTACAATCAACTAATACATATGCACATATAAATCACTGCTGGTGGTGACTGGTGAGGATCCTGAGAAAAGTTCTGATTTGTTGTGCATATTTCTTAAGTATGCTTGTTTAAATCTTCCTTTTGATTTAAGGCCTCTTTCACTGGCAGGGCCTGTTCAAGGAACTCCTTTTCTTTTGCAGAATAGCCTTTTAAATTCAATAGCAACCGGGGGAGGCTAATCCCCACCAGAATTATTTTGTTGCTGGTCTTTCAAGTACAAGATAGGTAATCTAGAATGATTCATACCCTGCTACAGTTGAGCATCACTTTTGTGATGAATGGGTAGGGAACAGCTTGATGCTTTGCCCTGATAATAAAGTTTTAGGACCAGCTTACAAATCTGTTTTACTTGAACTCCAGAAGCACAGTAAGGTTAGATTGCCAGAGAGATCACAATCAAATTAGAGTTGCTGGCACACCCCCCCCCAAAAAAAAATTATCCTGTTTCCTAATAAAGTGTGTATGGATGTAAATATTTTGAAGGACAAAAAAGGAAAGAAAGAAGAGAAAAGAAAAGAAAAGACAAGGGGGAAAGGCAAAAAAAAGAAAAAGAAAAAAGGTGTTTAAGAGGGGTGTGTTGTTTTCATTTGAAATGAAAAGTAGTTCATATTTTAATGAGCTATTTCGTATGCCTAGTTATCAAGAATGCCTGTTCTTGGTATTATAGTTAAAAATGTTGGTGACGAGCCAATGAGCTGAGAAAAGACCAACAGCTGTAGCATGTTTTGTCCTCATTGATAAAAACTGCAAGGGCAGGCTCCAACTGTAACCTTCCCTCCCGATAAAAGGAAAAGGGAAGGAAAAATCTATATGAATATGATATGTGCATTTCATTACCTTTCCTAGAAAAAAACAAGGGCCATTCAGGATTAAATTAGCCCCAGAGGAGCCCTGCTGTCTTGTATAGATTCCCCCCCCCCCCCCACAGATCACATCTTTGGGCAGCATGCAAACTATTTATTGTAATTTCAAGCTTCCCTTACTCCACCTTTTGCAATACCATGCTTAAGAAAGGGATTTTGTATCTCAAAAGGGTCCAAAGAGAATGTTATGCTTTATCGGAGGGCCTAACATATGTAACACCATAACATGGATTTGGTAATTTGTCTTATGGCCATGGTGGACACCATGTCTCTTTGACCATTTGTGTATTTAAGGTGAAGCCATTTGGATTAGTTCAGACGGTATTGCTGCAGAGAAAGTACAAGTTACCTTGGTGAGTCACATATTCGGTGTTTCCCAGCTGTGTAGGATACTGTATGTGACAATGTATGGAATCTGGAGAAGGCTGATGGAAATTAGAACATAGATCTAGACTATAAAATTCTGGCCATGTTTTCACTTTTTACCCACGACACTATTCAGAAAGTCATGGGGCTTCTTTGTTAAGTTGTCAGTCTAAGCTTCCAATTTGCCATATTTTTGATGACATGAGAAAGCAACTGAGTTTACTAAGTAATTACTAAAGCATTGCCAATCTGATCTTAAATTGGCAGTGTTCCCACCTACCCTAACTTTTAATCATGGAATATAAGGTTAATTTATTATATTTAAGTACTCAACAAGACAAAACACTCAGCTCACAAAAAAGGATGAATATTTGGGTAGAGATAAGTAAGATATCCTGAGGGTTATTTTCATAATTACATTTCAGGTCAGATTATTTTGAGCCCTTACAAAATTCCGTCAAGTACATAAACCATTAATTTTATTTAATTCATAGCTCACCAGCTTTCAAAGGGTAGGCATATTGCTGTGTCTACAACATTTGAAGATGTCTTCATAAAAACTAAAGTATTTCTGCAAAACTGCATCTTAAAAGTTATCAGACATCTAGGAATACCCACTGCTATGATGCTAATTTTAACTACTGTACGATGGTACTTGCATTACATTGTTACCTAACAAAATGGTAGGATGTGTTTTGTTATGTTTCATGACAAAATGCCATTTCCCCCCTCTCTAGGTCTAGGATGAATGGATTCATCCTAGAGGAAATGGAAGGGGAACAATTCTAGGTAAGCCCCCCAAATTTGGAATGGTTTGGGGATCAGGGGGTGGGTTATGAATGTCCAAAAGGGGTGTCCCTAGGAAAAATTCTTTCTAATTGGCTTTGAAAGCCAAGCCACCAGTGAGCAATTAGTGCCACCTGCACCCTATCCAAAAAACTTTCCAAATTTCAAGGGGTTATGGTGAATCACTTTAGGAAGTTAAGCTTGTCATTCCCATGCAGAAACATGGCTGTGATCCATATTTTCTAGTACTACTTATGAGAGGACAGACCACTAAAAATTCAATCATACAACATGAATGAAACAACTGCAACATTTGTTAGGCAAATGTTGGGTGTAACTATTAACATAAGAACATAAGAACACGAGAAGAGCCATGCTGGATCAGGCCAAAGGCCCATCTAGTCCAGCTTCCTGTATCTCACAGTGGCCCCACCAGATGTGTTTGGGAGCGCATGAGACTAGATATCTGTCTCCTGATACCACTCCCCTGCATCTGGGCCTTGAAGTACCCCGGTTTTAAGCCTGGAGATTACACATCTCCCTCATGGTTTGTAACCTTTGATGGACTTTTCCTCCAGGAATCTGTCCAATCCCCTTTTGAAGGCATCCAGGCCAGATGCCATCACCAAATCCTGTGGCAGGGAGTTCACCAGACTAACAATGCGCTGGGTGAAAAAATATTTTCTTTTGTCTGTTCTTACTCTCCCAGCCCACAATTTGAGTTTATGTCCCCTAGTTCTGGTATTTTGTGAGAGGGAGAAGAGCTTCCCTCTATCTACTTTACTCATGCCCTGCATTATTTTGTACGCCTCAATCATATCCCCCTTCAGGCACCCTTTTTCCAGACTAAAGAGCCCCAAATGTTTTAGCCTTTCCTCATAAGGGAGATGCACCAGCCCAGTTATCATTTTAGTCACTCTATTTTGCACCTTTTCCAGTTCCACTACGTTTTTCTTGGGATGTGGTGACCAGAATGCGGTGACCAGAAGGTGCAGCCTTACTATCGTTTTGTACAATGGCATTATAATTTTGGCTGTTTTATTTTCAATCCCCTTTCTGATAATCCCTAGCATGGAATTGGCCTTCTTCACTGCTGCCACATATTGGGTAGACACCTTCATGGAGCTGTCCACGAACACACCAAGATCTCTTTCCTGATCCATCACAGATAACTCAGAGCTCATGAGTTGATAGATGAAGTTTGGATTTTTTGCCCCAATATGCATTACTTTACATTTGGCTACATTAAAATGCATTTGCCATTTCCCAGCCCATTTCCCAAGTTTGGAGAGATCCTTCTGGAGCTCTTCACAATCTTCTCTGTTTTTTACCACACGGAAAAGTTTTGTGTCATCTGCAAACTTGGCCACCTCACTGCTTATCCCTGTCTCCAGGTCATTTATGAACAGACTGAAAAGCACCGGTCCCAGGACAGATCCCTGGGCCACACCGCTTTTCACCTCTCTCCATTGTGAAAATTTCCCATTGACACCTACTCTTTGTTTCCTGGATCTCAACCAGTTCTCAATCCATAAGAGGACCTGCCCTCTTATCCCCTGACTGTGCAATTTTCTCAGCAGCCTTTGGTGAGGGACTGTGTCAAAAGTCTTTTGAAAATCCAGATAGACTATATCCACCAGTTCATACAAACATATGCAATCAGAACTGCTTGCACAATTCATTCTGTTGACAAATTTTCCAGCAGGATCCTAGCCTATGGCCAGAATCCTCTGGAGTTTTATCACACACAAAGTTGAAGTTTTATTCAATTGGTGAGGTGCCAGTTTTGTGCACAGCTGTATGGCCAGTCACAAAACTGGTATATAACCAGGACTTCACCAATATCCACAACTGTGTCTGTTCTTTCAGAACAGGCCTGCACAACACGTCGACCGCAGGCTACCAGTCGACAACAGGGCCATTTGAAGTAGCCTGCAAGATCTCAGGCTTCCCAATCCATGTGGTCTTTTTAAAAAAAATTGGCCCGTCCGGCCATGCGGAGCACTGGGAAGGGAACCATGGAGGGTCAGTGGGAGGAGGGAGGGGGAGTAGGAGGAGGAAGGTGAGCCACCCTCCTTGGGCAAAAACCAGCTACTGCTGGGTGGGAGACCCCACTCCACCCAGGTGCCCTGCCCATAAATGAGGGGATAGCAGAGGCACAGATGCCCCCACTCTACCCCCATCACCCCACCCACCCACATCCATGATGCCAGGACCGATCCTCCTCCTTGGGCTTATGGGGGAGCAAAAACCAGGCTGGGCAGGGGGGATCTGAAGCAGCAGAACTGCCCCAGATCTTCTCCCACCCAGCCTGGTCCCTACTTCCCCCTGGTCCCCAACATGATCCCTCGCCACTGCCCTTGCTGCCACCATCCATGCCATCCACACTGTCCCCACACCTGCCAGATTGGGCCCAGCACCACAGCCACAGGTGGAGGGGTGACAGGGGAAGAGAACCAGAGGCAACCTAGACTCCGCTGCCCCTGACCTCTGGGTAAGGCACCCAGGCAGAGCAGAATCTCCAACCTGGTACCTTGCCGCTGCTGTCCATGCTGCTGCCATGCACAATTAAGGTTCATTGCAGGGGAAATTTGACATGGTCAGGTAGGCCATGGGCTGTTCAAACTTGGAAGAATACATGGTAAAATGACAGAAAAAGCCATTTACAAATTATTTATTTTTTAAAAAATATGCTATTTACAATACATTTTTAGCAGTGTTACTTTAAGGTAATGCAAATGCAGTGCACCTCAAAGGATCATATGATACATAATGTGGCAGGAAAGTTGTATTTCCACAAAGTGTGTGTTCATGCAGAAGAACAGCCAATCTTGGAATATCTTGTAGAGTGTATGCAAGTGACACGGAGGCTTTTAAATGCCTCACAGTCACACCATAGGTAGATCATATAAACGTGTTTTGTGAGAAAGTGAGCTCTAAGCTGAGTTCTTTACCAAGAAGTGAAAAGAATTTGGAGGAGTAAAAGAGGGAGGGGAAGGGTTCATGAATAAGACTGAACATAGCCACACATGCTGTGAAGAATAGCTAGAACCCATTTGATCTACTTTTTGATTCTTTAAAATTGCAACCAATTTCATGACTTTTAGATGCATAGTTTGTTTTTGTCATCTATGACAATAAATTTGCATAAATTTATGATCACAACATTTCCCATGCAGATTGCTTACTGAATGAACAGTGACAGGAGAAGCCTTCCCATGAATAATAATTTTCAAATGTAACACTAGTTAAACCTATCAACCAATGTCTGAACATGAGAAGTTAAATTCAACTACCTCAGAGGCAAATAATTGCTTTATGTCTGAAGGATGTCTGTAATGCCAGATGAGTCAATGTACACACACACACACACACACACACACACACACACACACACACACACA
>JAHTLZ010000240.1:17746947-17771359 GCA_023846285.1 Phrynocephalus versicolor | reverse complement strand
ATATGCAAATTTAATGCTTTACTATAATTACAACATCCTAACTCATATATTTGCCAAATTTCACTTATCTCACTTTCTCTGTCACACACAGTCATACACAAAGAGGCAAAAGCTTTCAGTTTTCTTAATCCCCAGCCCAATAGCTGTGGTTTTGTTTCACTGATATGCTTTGCCCACCCAGCCTGGAATAAAGAGACAAGACAAGTTTGTATGGGTTAAAATTGGGCCACAATCTATTGATAGAAAGTTATTTAATCTTTTAATCACTAAACCCTACCTCTAACAAGGGGGCCTGAATGAAGTGCAATCGGGCAAGGGGCTGGAATCTACTTGATTTCCAGCCTCTGCACAGATTCAGAAATTTCTTGTTTTCTGAAGGGTGCTGTCCACCTTTTCAGCACCCTCCCAAACTCTGTAGCTCTATAGACTTAAAGGTAGCCCTCATGTCTAACATTGTTTAAATGCCGTTTCCAATCTTCAAATGACCTTGAGTATCAATGGCTTGGTCTTCACTCATGTCAAGTCATTGCCACCAAGATGAATCAGCAGTATGGCAGGGGCCACATTCGGGGAACTCTGAGACACGAGTACCATGAAAACATCCCAGAGCATGCCTCTCCATCCCCTCCAGTCCAGCTTGGCCTGCACACCAAGGCCAAGGTGTGGGCTCCAGATATAGCTATGTCTGCATATGACCAATATTGGGTCAATGGGAGCCCGTGGCTATGCTGATGGAGCTCCAATGAGAAAGGAATGGGTTGCAAATGCCATCTGTGACTCCCGGCCTTGAATAAGGCTTGTTGTGTAGACTCGCCTTACAGTGGCCTGGCCATTACCAACACCGTGACACCACCACCCACCAGCTGACTGACTGTTAAATCCAACGCTTGTACGTCCTCTTGCTTATTCTCAACTGGCAGCATCCAAACTGCTGCCGCAGGTGTTCTCATCTGCATATGCATTACCAAAACTGCAGGGCTCACACTCACTCTGGCTGGCTCACTGAGGCTCCCAGCCACTGCAGCATCTCTGGAAGTCTCTGCCTGCTCACCTTCAACTTTTCCTTGTGTTTTCTCTCAATTACTTTCCAGCAATATCAACAGCAGCAATAAAATTCTTTATTTACAGTCACAGACCCAACAAAACCCATTAAAAATGAAAAAAAAATACATGCATGCAATTGTTTTAAAAAAGGATAAAAGGGCAAAACAATTGCAAGATTTCAGGATAGTTAGATGGTTAGATAATAAAATGAATTGCATAAACACTGTTTGGGAGGAAACCATGGTTATATTAAGAGCAAATACAAGCCAAAATTGTTTTCCGTATTCTTTAGGCAGAGAGAAGAAACTTAGTCACTTATTCTGGCAATATCCAGTAACAATAAACGCGGGAGTGTGGCCTGCAGTTCCTGTCTCTGTTTGGTTTGGTTTCTTTGGTTCACTCAGCTGCTGTGACTCAGTCGAAATATTGGAAAAGGATGAAGAAAATCCAATAAGTTCCAAAAACAGTGAGAGTTCCACAGTTAGCATCAAATGAGGTCTAAAATGTTAGCCATTGCCAAGTGTCTTTCTTTATAGCTTATTTTATTCAGCCACTCATTGATGGACCTGACAAGGGCAGATATTTCCCTCCAGTCTTAAATTTATTTAAAATTTGTTATTATGATAAGATATTATTTTGAGTTTTCAATGCTGTTAGCTTTAGCCTAAGTAGCAGCAGTCCATGGATACGCAAAAGGCTGTGTTACTGGCTTGTGTGTTCTTTGTGTGGTTTTTGTTATGTTTTTTTCAAAGCAAGTCTCATAACAGCTGTACTGAATGTTTTTAAAGAAGGTTGTTAGAGGTGGGACTGAAACAAATATAGAGCGGTCTTAACCTTGGATGAGAAGACACCCCAAAAGTCTAGTTCAAACTTTGACAAACTGAAGTAAACTTCTCCTACTTAACTGCTTCTGTGGAAGAAATAAGTTCCTTAAAAGAAGACAAAACACCTTGGAGGTAGATGCAGTCATGTGGGAACAGGACTGGAGTGTACAATTTGTACCACAAGGCCATTACACTTTAGTGTGTGTCACTCCCTCTTTCACTGAAACAGAGCACTTATCATCTTAAAGTATTGTCTCCCACATAGACTACAGCAATTTTTTCAATAGAGAGTGAGACAAACACACACACACAGAGGGCTTTTCCATCATCTATTCATATTAAGAGAATTTGAACTGCATAGACTTAACACCAAGAATCCACCAACCAGTTGCTGTGCTGGATAAAGAATTCTGGAAGTTGTAGGCACAAGCAAATGCAAAACCCAGCCATGTTCAGATCTGTTTCTGACTTCTTAGCTGAGTAGAAATTTGGAGACCATGCTCCCATTCCCCCTAATACTTTTGCCTTCCAGTACTTTTTCCTATTGTAAGGCCTCACAGGAGTCTTTTTTTTTCTTCATTCAAAATCCCCCCTCCTCTCAGGTGAGTGTTTCACTAATTTAAAAGATAAGACCAGCCTTCCTGTCTGGCAGTGGAATATGTTGCCACAAAGGGTGGTGGAGTCTCCTTCCTTGGAGGTTTTTAAGCAGAGGCTGGATGGCCATCTGTCAGAAATACTGTGATGGGGGTTCCTGCATGGCAGGGGGTTGGACTAGATGGCCCTTGAGGTCTCTTCCAACTCTATGATTCTATGATTCTATGATATTATGATTCCTTCAGTGATACACAATATCACCAGGCTGGCTGAGGCTCAGGCCTGAAATTGCTTGAAGAATTGGACCCAGGGCAGCACCCTTTTATAGGATATGCAGCCCTGCAGTGTGGCCCCCATGGCAGGTATTCATTCACGCCCAAAATCCAAGCAAGCAGGCAAAAAAATCCCATCTGGGAAAGTCCCTTTGCGTGGCTGCCAATATTAGGAATGAGATTCACAACAGAGCTCAGAACTTCCATTTTGTACTACATCCATCCATGAACCCACAGCCAGGACAAACACTGGACATGCTGGCTGACACATTCTAGGACTTGTACTCTAGGAAAGGAACTCTGTCAGTCTCTACCTCTTAATCAGCACAGATACACCAATTCCCTAAGTATATTTACCAAAGGGCAAGACCTACTTAATTTAGTAGGTCATATGTCAGAGTGAGCAGTTCAAAGTGTCATATCAAGTCCTTCAAAAAAGGACATTGTGCGGAACCTCTTTCCAGAAATCTAAGTTTCAAAACAAGGACAACAAAAATAGCAGCAAGCAAGCGGCAAGTTATGTAACAATTTGTACTCAACCCCTACCTCACCCTCCATTTTTGGTCAAATTTAGCTTTATCTCAGGAAAGCACCTAGTTAAGCTGTCAGCTAGCTTCCACAATTGAGTGGGAATTATACCGTAGCTTAACATTTCTGAAAGGCCTTAGAAGTATAGATTCATAGTTTGACAGAATTGTAGAACAGGAACAGTATTCAAGGGTCATCAAGCACACACGCACATGCGAACGCACACACATACACAGACATATCAAAGCAAGATATGTTGGAAGACGCATAATATCTCTTGTTGAATAGAAATGGAGTGATAATTTGTTACTTGTTTTCAATAGAGTCCCTGTCCCTGAAGGATCAGGTTTATAATGTGGCTGTGCTTTTTAACTAGAGATAGGCATGAAATAAAAATATAGTGTTTTGTTTAGTTTCTCTTTTCATTTCTCTTTGTTACTAATGAATTTTTTGAAGAATTTTTGGGATGAAATGGAACAAAATGATTCATTATGTGATATAATGGCTCCCCTTGATCCTAGAGGTACCAATTTGGGGGGGGGTAGCTTCTTTGGACATTTCCCTTTAAGCCCCCCATATTTGGAGAGGTTTGGGGTTCAGGGGACCAACTCCAAAGTGGGTCGCCCCAGGAGAAAATCATTTGTAATTATTAAGGGAAGTGCTTAATGATTATCCTGGGGAACCCACATTGGAGTTTAATAACTCAGCCCCCTGAACCCCAAACCTCTCCAAATTTGGGGCGGGGCTTAAATAAAAGCAAAGCAAAGTGTACTGCTTATATACAGCTCCATATCACTTCAAGTAATCTCTGGGCCGTTTAGAATTTAATTACAGTATGCAGGCTACACTTTGACCCCCCCCCCCAGGTTGTGAGCACAGTTTTACCTGCAGTACAGGCATTTAACCACTGTGCCACAAAGCTCTTGAAACTCTTCCAACTCACAGGCTCATTCTTTGACTATTTTCTTCCTCCATCCCAGAGTAAAAGGGAGCTCTATGGAGCTTCAGAACTTGAAATCGAGGAGGGGAAATCAAAAGCTCTCAATTCATTTCAGTTAAATTTGTTCTAGTTAATGATGTCATCATAATACCAGAGAAGGTTAAGAAAGCAAGTCATAGAAAATAATTTAAAATATATATTTATCACAGGGAGAAATGCAGAAGAAATTTGACTTTTAAGAAATCATTTTCTTCACATTGCCCCCAATGCATACAATTGAAATTACAGAAATATCATTCTGCAGACTATCTAGCGTGTGGGTGCTAGACAGTTGCAGTTGTGCTATCTTTTCCCTCAGTGGGCTTTCACAGCTTGCCTGGACAACAAAGAGAAGGGGCACAGCTGGTGATGGAACAAATGGGGTGTGGGTGGAAAAACCCAACCCTTGGTATTCACAATTTGTTTGATGTTACCTCAGGATATCACCTGATCGTATCACTTTTATTTATCAAGTCACAGAATAATGGACTTGGAAGGGATGACCAAATTCCCTTCATCTCCTATCTCTTGTTTCCCCATCTGCCATCTATAAAGAAATCCATGAGGTAGCACCTGTGATAGAAACCGAAAAACACAGTTTAGAAGAATAAGACATGTGCACAGTAGCTTGCAGTAATTATTCTGCTATGTTCTTGTTCTCTGTATATTCTGTTTTCTGTAACTCTCAACATTTCTTATTCCCACCTGTTGACAAGTTTTAAAGAGTACTGAGCTGAAATGGCAGGATGTGAAGAAGGCATGGAAATACACAAGCACCCTTCCTCACATCAGTATAGGTCTTAGGGTAAAGTATTGCTAAAGCCACCAGTCCCACCATCTTGTTCACTTTTTTAAAAAGTGTAATTTTTAAAACATTTTTAAATTTACAGTATTTTCTACACTGAACCAAATAAAACATATGTGTTGCTTGTCTCCAGTCATGTCATCAATTCAATCACATTTTCCCCAACATTTCAGATTAGTATAATTCATATCTCCTTTCCCAGCTGAAAAGAACATACTTTCATACTTAGTTTCCTTACTGTCTCATTCATATACTATCTATCTTTACTTTACTTTACTAAAACAAAAGATATAGCTTGCCTAATCTCAACAGTATATTCAGTCTCAATATTTAATTCTTCAATTAGCTAAACAACTTAGGATACATTTTAACTAACTATATATCATAAATGTCATCCACGGTATATTTACCTATTCTTCTAAAAACACCTAATTTCAAAAGCCATCTCTAACTCAATTAATCCTTTATGTGCTATTATAAAAGAGCTACCACTTGGTCTACAAATTTCACTTTATGCATTTAAGTTCTTATCTGTACCTAACTACCACATTCTTTTAAGGATCTAACAAATTAACAGTTATTTATATTTCAGGTTGATCTTCACATTTTTGTTTTCCATTTCCCATATAATGCCAATCAGTTAGTAGCTTTGGACAATCAAAATACAGAAAATAAACTTTTTAAATGTAATTGATTCACTATGCCAGAAATTCCTTTTCTGAATTTTCTCTTTCACTGCCAAGTCTGTTAAAGAATCCCAAACTCTTCTCTCTTTTGTATCCATATTGAGTAAAGTAGATACATTTATCCTGTTTCATGAATTTGGCCTATCCAAAGATTTTTCCTACACCAATCTTGTATTTGTCTGCAGATTAAAATCAGCTCTCTGTTCTGGCTCTATCTCCTGATCAAGACTAATTTCAACTTTTCACTAGTCGTTCCTGCACAATTCTTGTTGTAGTTATCTATAGACTAAAATCAGCACTCTGGCCTACCTATGCCCTGATCAGGATTAAAAATCTCTGTCTATATTTTTTTTTTGTAACCACATAGGATTATATTGGCAAACTCTTCATCTGATTAGCTTTCCCAGCACATTGTGTTCTTATAGCTCAAAACAAAAAGTTAATATTGCTTCTAATTGTAGTTTCTGTGTCTCAGTTTCCAAAAGGGAGGGATTTAGAGGAAAGTGACTGGATTGAAGAAAGGAAGAGCAAAAGAGGCGGGGAACAGAGATTATCCAGCAATTATTTTTCAAACATGGAGTCCATCCAAGGTCAAATAAACATTCCTTTAAAAAACAGCTTTGCCAAAAGCCACTTCTAAAAAAGGGGGGGTGCCTGTTTGAAGAAAATATTCCAAATAAAAGCAGTTTTACTCATGACACACCAAATATTTACAGCTTTCTACAGTTCTCCAGTACCAACAGCTCATGCCTTCACCAGTTAAAGGTGTCAGTTTTCCTCCAGTGGGAGAGAAAGTATTCTCTTGCTTCCACAGAAGTTTGCCACCATTCCCTTTGTCAGTCTGCAGGCACAGGTTCTTCTTTGTTTCCTCTCTGAGGAAACTTTAACCTTCTTAGGGTCCCTTTTATCTGGAGGAATTCAACTTGATAAGCTGCAACACTTATCAAGTTGTCTCACCATGGTGTAAGCTCCCTAAAGTGTAATGTGTTATGTACAGTACTGTACTTCAGTTATTCATATAATTGTTCATTATGCATATTAGTTTAATTTGAAAAAAAATCTTTAATTGCCTTGATTGTTGCTGTGCTGCCAAAAATTTCCAAAAGTTATGTTTATCTGCATTTTCTGAAGTTGGTATTTTAAAAACTTTCGTCTGATCTTTTTGGATAGGATTAAATCCGATCTCGCCTGATTTTGGAAGCTAAGCAGGGTCGGCCCTGGTTAGTACTTGGATGGGAGACCACCAGGGATTATCAGATGTTGTAGGTACCTGGATTAGGAACTTGCAAACCACTCCAGTATTAATGCCAAGAAACTCCATAGTTATAGCAAAGGTAAATGAAAAAGGTAAGGTTAATTTACATTTAACCTTACCTTTTTCTTTAAAAAGACTGAAGGCAGCTTATATCATTAAGAATACAATATTTACAAAATAAAATCAGTAAATATAAAAATATTTTTAAAATATTAAACAAGTATTATACTAAAACTGGTAAACAAAATCAACACTAAAACATATTTTAAGGCAGCAGAGCACAACAACCTATTTAAAAGACTTTCCTTCTCACACATATCACTTTCTGTGTGGAAAATGCAATTATGGAAATGGCAGTAACACTCCTCTAACTGTTTTGCTGGAAACAAGTCATTAATAACTAAATTGGGCTGTAGGTATATGATTCAATAAATGGCATCCTATAGAACCTACAGATTCCAAACACATATCACATAACATGCATCTGGACCATTTGCTAAGGATCTATACTTCATAGAGCAGTATGACAATGGAACCAACTACCTCAGGAGATGGTGGCTGTGAACCATTGCTGGAAGCAATTAATTATAATCTCATTCTTGGGCAAAATACATTTAGACTCAGTAAATCATAGGGACAAACTAAATAGATTTAAAATGACTGATAAAATTACCATGTTTATGGTAATACGAGCACCCACCACCAGTCTGCACCCGCTGGAGCCTCTGGACGAGGGTCAAGGGCAACCCCACATAGAGGTCATTGCAGTAGTCATTCCTCGAAATCACGAGGGCCTGCACCACTGTCCTCAGGGAGGACTCATCAAGGTACTGGCGGATCTGGGCGATCCTGCGGAGATGGACAAAAGTGGCCCTGGAGACCGCCATCACCTGGGCTTCCAGGGAGAGGGCTGAATCCAGGACCATGCCCAGATGCCTGGCCCTGTCCATAGGCTGGAGGGAAACCCCCCCCCCAGGCTAAGGAGGGGGCCATTGTACCCAGACAAGAGCGCCCCAAAGAACAGAACCTCCATCTTCTCCGGGTTCAGCTTGGTCCATTCCAAGACTGCCTCCAGGCACAGGTTGAGTGAGCGTACTGCCTTGTGAGAGGGAACGTAGTACCTTGTGCTTCCTTAATATCTGTTCTAGGGGATTTGGAAATGGTCCAAAACATACTTTTTGGCAAAATGGACAGTAATAGGTGAGTCAGGAAGAATATTCAATTGCAGTAATGACCCCTACTAATGCAATACTGGACAGAGGCCAATGTCAAAATGTCCCATTCTGGGAATCCAAATGGCTGTAGCTTCTGCTGAGGAAATTGTCCCTTCATAGTTTAGAGTGCAAATATGACTGATCAGTCTTAATAAAGCATAATGATACAGTATGCCCTGTGTGTCCTATTATTCATTCAAAACTGAACTCAAAACATACTGCTTGATGAGTTCAGCAATATCCATATGGAGCAATGAAAGTTTGCATAAAGCTTCTACAGGGAGAAGAAAATGAGCAATTGAATGGGAGATTAAAACCACTTTCCTCTTCCCTTAAGACATAACTGTAGTGAATGGAAAGAATGAAAAGTACTCCCCCTGACTGAAAGAGGTGAAATAAGAAACTATTTTATGTGAACTGCATTGATCAATTGTTGTTGATTTCTGTTGTTTCATAATATAAACCAAGCAATATGGTTTATTTGCTATTCCTTATAACAGTATATTTATGTAGGAGTATGGCAAAAGGAAAAGAGGATGGCAGAGAATGAGATGGTTGGACGGTGTCATCGATGCAACCAATATGGATGTGACAAAACTCCAGGAGGCAGTGGAAGATAGGAAGGCCTGGCGAGCTCTGGTCTTTGGGGTCATGAAGAGTCGGACACGACTGAACGACTGAACAACAACAACAACAAATGGAAATTTCCAACAATTATCTAATTTCCTCCACCTTAACCTTTCAGATACTCTCACAGACTCTGAGCAAAATCAAATGACAGCCGGAACTAGACAAGATTTACTATAAAAAAAAAATTACACCCAGTGACTTGTTAGTTAGAGCTTATTAGACTCCATATTCACTGAATCTCCTCTCTAAGGATTGATTCTGGTCTGGATTTAGTCTTCC
Source organism: Phrynocephalus versicolor (assembly GCA_023846285.1). Taxonomy (NCBI): domain Eukaryota; kingdom Metazoa; phylum Chordata; class Lepidosauria; order Squamata; family Agamidae; genus Phrynocephalus; species Phrynocephalus versicolor. Next base: position 17,762,249 of record JAHTLZ010000240.1, on the reverse strand, counting down.
AAATTTTCACAGGGTTCACAGGGTTCACTCTGGGCCAAAAGAAGCTAGAAAACCAGATCCTTTCCATTTTTTACCTGAAATATATTTATCTGGTTGGCTGAACCAAAGATTTTTTTCTAAGAGTTAAATGCCCCTTGTCCCCACCATGTATCTGGATATTTTTAAGAATTCAAACTAGCAAATGCAAATTAATTGAACTCTTTAACTCTGATACACACACTGCACAATCTATTAATGTAAGTCCTTCTAATCAGCCTAAGTGAGTGTGGCACTCATATATCCAAATTATTCCATAAAATAATAAGCAAAGCTGAAAATAACTTAAATTAGATGTCGCCACTGGAGCTGCTAAGACCCTTTCCCTCAAAGAATCCAAACAATTATGATCAATCCTGGAATAAATGCCCACATAGAGTTAATTCAAATGTCTCTTAAAATTAAATTTGGATTCACTCTGGTGAGCTGATCAATCTCCATGTTGTGAACTGGAACTTGTTCTTCATTATGTGTAGTTAATCATTACAGGAGTGGGGGTGGGATAGATTTCTTTCCATTGCAGGAAAAGATTAAGAATTAATGAGCAAATACAGACCACATTCATTTTTAACTCAATCTGATGTAGTCAAGAGCATTTAATTTAAAAAAATCTGTGCAGGTCACATTTTGAATTGTTATCTTCCGATATTAAAATTACTATAGGTAATTATGATCTGGAGGAGGGGATGTAACAGAAGACCTGGGCATTTTATAACCACAATCCCCCATCCAAATACTCCTAGTTTATGAATACTTAGAAGAACTGTCTACTTAAATAAGGAAGCGGATGAGATGAGAGCGAATTTTTAAGCAGTAGATAGAGGGAAGTAGTGATGCAAACTCAAAGACAGAGTTGTCCATGGGACAATTAAGATTGGACAGGATATTTCATGATATAGAAATGGCAATGTAACAGTAATATGGCTGGCAGATTAATTCTAGGGCAGTTTCTAAAATAAGTAAATTTCGTTATAGCAGCATTTCCTCTTGGCTGCCAACGGACAGTGGCTAAAATCTTGTTGCTTAGCACAGAGTCATAACTAAAGATGGGAATGTATTAAAATGAATTGCAACATTCATCCAAAAACTGCTAATTCATCAATTCATACTTGCTTGAAGTGATACCTCTAACAAATATGAATTAATTTTAACATTTTTTATTTGTTGGTTCATTGGGCTATAAAATGGCCCCCAAGCCACCTAGAGTCACCAAATTTTCAAGAAAACATCCCATAACTCTTCTCAACAATACGTCTTAGTATGGGGAAGACTGGATTTCTAGTTTCTATGTTATGCACTCTTGAAATGGGCCTCCCAAAGAAAGTTCCTGTCAAGTACCTAGAGACACCAAATTTAGAGAAGCTTCATCCTATTCTCCTCTACAATTCCTCCAGGTTTGGTGAAGATTTGGTTTCCCAAAGCCAGTTGTTAAGGGACATTTTCACTAGGGGAGTATTTTGTGTGTGTATGGCTCAGACGTCTGAAACAAAATCATCATCAAACTTTTAGGGATTAAAGAATAGAGCCATGGGAGTCTCCCTGCAAATGGATGACTTTCAGTTCCTCGGAGACTTTCTGGGAGGTGGTACTATTTGGAGGTACATAAGCCAGATACAGTGGTACCTTGGATGACAGTAATTCATTCTCCGAGGTTAGTCGTTATCCAAAACATGTCGTTATCCAAAATGCGGTTTTCCATAGGAATGAATGGGAAACCATTTAATCCATTCCGGAGCCTAGGAAAAAGGCACAGACACCTGTTTTTTTGCTCAAAACTATTTATAAAGTGCACTTTAAAGGTAAAGATACAATGCCACATGGGATAACTCTTTTTTACTGATGCATGCTGGAAATTTGTTATCCGAGGCAGTCCATAGGGAAAATTCATTATCCGAGGCAGCCCATAGGAAAATTCATTATCCAAGGCAGCCCATAGAGAAAATTTGTCATCCAAGGCAGACCTATAAATTGTGATTCATTATCCGAGGCAGCCCATAGGGAAAATTCGTTATCAGAGGCAGTTCTATACCCAGAAATTTGCAGTCATTATCTGAAAAAATCCTTATCCAGGGCAGTTGTTATCCAAGGTACCACTGTACCTGTAACCCAGACTTCACCCAAATTGTAGGGGTTGTTGAGGACAGTCATGGGAAGCTTCTCTGCAAATATAGGTGCCTTGAAGGCCATTTTGTAGGACTTTAAAATAAAAATGAATTTAAGAATTGGGCTGTAGATTCATTAAAAAAATCATAAATTTGCTTTCTGTGATTCGTTGACCTTGATGAATCTTGAATCAAAACAAATCACATTTGTTTTCTAATCCATCCACATCTCTAGTCAGAACTATACTAGGCTCATTGAATCACTAAAGACATGGTGAGTCAATTCTTACATAAACTGTAATCATTCACTCCTTTGCTAACTGTGACTTACTCTGGGAAACAACAGGATTTCACCCAGTATATTGCTTTCTTATATTAGGATTTTAACACCCAAAATATGGAACAAAGTGAAACTGACATTTGTTCAAATCAGAGGGCTTAGTGTTCTTAGCTTTAACTGTCTGTTTTTTAGTCCCTCATGTATTCAGTACAGGTATTGTAATCCCAAATCATGTTTGCCATCCCATTTCTACAAAAGGATCCTTATATTGAACAATTCTTTAGACGAGAAGTGCAACATGGTCCCATCTCTGTGCTGGTATTAGCTATATCTGTTGAAGTGCAGTACAGATGCTTGAAACATTCATATTTGAACTATAGAACTTGATAAATATTCAAAGGTGGGGCAAAAGAGTAACTTACAAATTGTTGCCTATAGCTGAGCATTTTGGTCCCAGATGTGTAAAGGAAAAAACATGACATGACCATTATATTGGGAAATCTATAGGTTGCAAATCTATCTACTACTTAATTACAACAAGCAATACTCTGGCTGAGCCAATGGGTCAGATCCAATGCATCAAAGAGCCTGCCTGACCCTTGATGCTTCCACATTCCTCAGGGTCCCTTAGGAATGCCCACTTCTTGTCAATTGTAAGCTCCCCTTGGGGCATCAACCCCATGGGTATCCTATGTTCATTTTGCAGTGTAGGACCCTGAGGGGCATAGACCCCATTGGTGGCCCATGTCATAAATCATTGCTGGGGGCCTTCAGCTGTTCTCTCCTGATTCAGCCTGTGGCCCCTCCTGTCTGACATGTCCTCATCAGCTGTTCTTCCATTCATGCAGGGTCTTGCCTGCTACTTTATCCACTTGGATCCCAATGCCTGTAAAACCACCAACTGCCTCTAAAGTTGTGACATGCAAACAATACAGTGATATACAAAACTAAATATTTTTGCTACTGCATTCCATTATACAAAGGGTGGATGGGCTGGGATTGCTCCATCTTCTGCTGGAAAGGTGGTCACTACCCACTGCTTCCCCCTTTTATATTGGGCTGGGCTGGCCCCTTGCAAGAGCATCACACTCTCCAAGGGGCCCGGATTGATCTGTGTCATGTGGTTCCACCCCAGCCTGCCCATTGGCCAGGTCCCTGCATGTGATGTTGTCGTTCGGGCTTCCCCCTCCACATGGTGGTCGCCATATTTTGTTGTTGCCAGTGATATGAATTTATAAGCATGAGAAAAGTCAAAATTATTATAAGCATTAAAATATTTACAGACCCGATTGTGCTGAAAAAACATGAGGTCTCTGACCCAGCTAAGATTTGGCACATTGCGGGGTTGTCATTTTGCTTAGAACAACATTTTGCGGTTAGCCAGGAATAAGGAACCAACTTGAACTATCAAACAAGCTGGGTAATAGAGTCAGGTCATTCTGGCTTTGACGGCCAAATGGCTATAAGCCAAGAACACATGCAAGCAACAGGCACGTGTAAGCATGCGTAAGTCTGAGATAATACAAACCATACAGAAGGGTATATAATGATGAGAAGCAATTTGAACCCTGTCCAGACCAGCAAGACTTGATCCGTGCAATGGATCAACCCAGGCAGCTCTGAACCCTTAAGCAAAAGGCTTAAGAATTCCTACTAACCATATCTGTGTTTTGTGTACTGCTGGCTTGCTGAATACTTTCTATATTTCTGTATTCCTGTGAATGTCCAATAAAACCCTTGCTATATAACTAACTCAGTGTGGCAATTTTTAAAGAAACAACTTATACTTATCACCGGCAACAACACAGCAGACCCGGTAAGTTGGGTCCACTTCCTTTTGTCCATCCATCCCTAGTCACAGTGTTTAATTAATAACATTCCATGAACTTCACATTCAGAAATAAAGATTGTACCCCAACATTCCAAGTATTGTTGGTTAGCTAATGCAGGCTATGGTACTGGGTCTTCAGAAATGAGGACAAAGAAGTCACATTGCATTGCAAGTGCCAGTAGACTCCCTAATTCAGTATAGACCATGGGGGCTCTGTTACTATTTAAAGTATTCCAAAGCAAGAGAAAATATTGCTTAATATAATCAGCAATTTAACAGGGCAGGGGGAGGAAACCACTGCTTACATTGGTATAAACCTTTGGGGGCTTTTTAATTTATTTTAAGATTAAGGACAGGCAAGCAAAAACTGAGGCTCAGTGCAATCTTTGGAAAAACAAGTGGTGTTTCCTGCTGCTAAAATATTTAAGCATCATTCATGTCCTCCATGCCTATATAGCTTAGCATTTCTCTTTGGCAGTTTTTACATTAGAATTTGACCACAATAGATAAGCAGATTTCTCTGCAAAAGGCCTATTTCATGAAAAGACATCTTGCACAAATTGCACCCTATGGTTTGCTAAGTCTCAATGCATACAGATAAGGCTTCATGCTTGAAAAAAGAAAATAATAATATGAAATAAGACACTTGCATGGAATTATTATTATTTTCTCCATTGGAACATGCTTCCTCCATCTTCATTCTTCCAAAACAGACCAACTAGCACGTTTGAGAGCAGAGCAAATCTTTCTCCATAAAGATGATTTTTAGAACTTGATCCTTGGCTGGAACTTTTTGAAAGCTTCTTGTGGCTCTTTCCAAACGCATCCTGTATCATCTGAACCAAAATGCAGCTTCCTTCACCATTACATATGGCTCATATCTCCCAAGTGTCATATCACAGTTGTGCTTCCACAAGCACTCTCCGTCTTCACAATGAGAAACTTGAAGCTTGACAGGTTATGGAAAGCCAATATATAGGTTATAAATCTGTGGACCTTTTATATGCAATGTCTTGTGAAGGGAGTTACTAGCGAGTTGCTCCAGCTGTGCCTAAAAGTAGGATAGCAGTGTCTTCTACAGTATGCTCATGTCACCACATGATTCTGTGCACTGCAGATAAGAACATAAATAGATGTAATAGATAAGCTGCACGAGAGCTGAGAACACGGTAATACTCAGATGGCTGAAGCAGTATTTTAACTTTGTGGAAAGATTTCAAAGAGACCCCATGCTCAAGTTCTGAACCTCACTCACAAACCAAACATGCAAATTTGCATAGTCCCTCGTATTGTACACCCACACGGTATATGAGTTCTGCTAAACAGTTACCTTGTAAGTCCAAGTTGTTTTCTTCTTGAAGCCCACAGTCTCTATAAGATTTCTTCTCTATGACTCATATGTGTATCTGCATTTTATCCCATCCTTTCTTTACACAAGGTTGTGAGATTTTGTATTTTGTTCCTATGTGGAAATGTTGTAGAATTTTAGTTTATTCTCTTTTCAGTTAGCCAAGTTTGAAGTTCAAATAACGACTGCACAGAGGAAGCTTAAGAGAATAGATAAAGTTTCAGAGCTGCCTCATTCACAGTAACTAGCACTTTGTTAAAAATCAGTCTTGGAAGCTTTTTAAGTAGAAAAAGAAAATATATCTTTACTTACAGTTGCAATCACTAGTTAGAAGCCGAAGAATAAAAAGATTGCAGTCCGCGCACATGGGAGAAACTGCTTCTATGGTCAACCTGATTTAAATGCTGAGCACTGTACATACAACTACTTATGTTGACAAGCTAGCCGTAGCAGAGTTGGTGCAACTTGGAATCCTTTACTATTCGAAATGCCAGCTGGGGCTTTGACCATTAAAATCCCAAGTAGAGGTGGGCACAAAACAGAAAACCGATGGTTCAGTTTGTCCTGTTTCGGGCCCCTTGGTTTGGTTTGGGTTCATACGAATTTTTAAAACAAAAATTCATACTAACCCAAACTAAGCTGAACTGGTTCGGCTTACCGGGATGGCAGCAGTGGTTACAGTTGTGATCCCGGCAGCAGATGCAGTGGCAATCCCGGCAGCAGCAGCAGCGGTGCCAGCGATCCCGGTGGCGATCCCAGCAGCAGCAGCAGCCTGGAAGACCCTGGCACCAGCCCCGCCAGATGGCAGAAGGCCTCACCGCCGCCTCCGGAGTCCTGGCTGCAGCCCCGCCAGGTGGAGGTGGACCATCCTGCCGCCGCCTCCAGAGTCCCTGTGTAGAAAGGAGGAATAACATGGCCTTAGCAGCAGTGAAGGAAGGTAGCCTTAGGGAAAAGAAGGAAGAGTTCAATCACAGGGTAGTTGTGAAATCAATTAGTTTCAAGACATTTCGAATAACATTACTTACACATATGTACCTCCCAAAACAAGGGACATACAAATAAAATTAAAGCCTATAAACCTTAGCAATACTACTAACTATAGAACAAATGACAAAACAAGTTGTAAAGCAGAAAAGAAGTATAGCTGGAGAACTAATATTATGAGGAGGAGGGGGGAGGCAGGTAATAGAATTATAACACACAGTAGGAAAGAGTAGAAACTAGAGATGGGCATGACTCAAAAAAATAATTTTCCATTTTTCGTTTGTCGTTTTGGGGTCCGTTTCGGTTCGTTTTTGTTTTGGGGGGTTTTTTGCGCATTTTTCGTTTTTGTTTTCGTTACAAAATGAAACGAAAAAACAAAACGAAAATGAAAATTTTTCGTTTTCGTTAGCATTCTTTTTGTTGGGATGTGTCTGCCATAACGAAAATGAAAAACAGGGCAAAATTTTTCGTTTCATTTTTGTTTTCGTTGTTTTCTGGAAAATTTTCATTTTCGTTTTTGTTGCATAACGGAAACGAAAAACGAAAACAAAAATGAAAATTTCGCTGAGTCGTGTCCAACTCTAGTAGAAACTCTAGAATAGGAAGCAATAAATCTATAATGGGAAGCAGTAGAAAAGCAATGAATCTACAACCAAGATGACCACTTAATATTGCCAAAATATCTAGAAAATACATTCACAAATAAAGACAACAAAAGGCATATATTTGAATAAAATATACATATGCATAACATATGCCAATGTGTAAACAGATGTGCAAGACATCTTAGCAAAATGGGAAAGTCTATGGCCAGCTGAACTGTGTGCCTACTGAGTCTTGTATACAAGCAGTAGCCATTTAAAGCCCTCATTCTCCCTTATGATTGCTTATCATTAAATGTGACTTGGATTGGGCAACCCTTCAAAGAGCAAACTTGTCAGAATGAAAATTTTTGGCTAAAAATCTAAAGGTAGGCAGCAGGCAGTGCAAGAAACTATATGAGCAGAATTAGCTTCATGTTTCCCCAAGGTAGACCTCATCTTAGTGTCCCATCAACTGTCACTTTTAGTCTCATTAACTCATTCCAAGACTTTAGTAAGAGAAAGAATAAAAAAAATCCCACTTACAGTTCTGAACAGATAAAAAACAGCATGACTAATTTATATCTGGCTAACTACAGAGCTAAAGAAGCAGGAAAAAGACTTCTGAACAGAAACTCTGCATCTATTCAAAATCTGAGACAAAGAGGGAACAATTGATTGCTGCTGGATTGACTGACAGTCATTTCAACCCAGAAAAGGATCCTGTTCAGCCAAACTTCTTAAACACAGCATGTGAAGGTTGCAATAATTCCAACATAAACAATGGCCAAAGACTTTTGTTTGTAAACCAAGATATGTTTGCATGTTTTTAATGTGCTGTCAAGTTGCATTCTACTTATAATGACCCTAATAGTTCAATGAATGTAAGTGGAATGGGATCACTACCAGTGTCGCTAGCAGGCAATCTGCCATTATCATCCCATAACCCCCCCCCGAAGGGTCCATTGGATGTGTTACTAAAATATTGTCAACATGCATGAAAACTAACCAAAAGATCTTATTTAAATTAATACCACATTGTATTCTTCATCAAATTAAAGCACAATGTTTAATGATGTCAGAAACCCACCACCTTTCTCCCTTAGATTCTGTTAGTCTGGTTTGCAAAGAGATAAGCCATGTTCTTTTCCAGCTTTGTTCATTGCTAAATTACTTAGCAGTCATCATTGCTAATAACTGTGGTCCTTGTTTTCTTTTGAAATGCAGAGTGCATTATCATAACTTAAGCACCTGCATTACCAAATGCTTCTTACCTTAGGTTTCAATGCTTCTTTGACAACATGTGTGTGTGTAATGGTCATAGCCTACTTTGTATGGGATTCTGATGTTTTGCTGCTGAATACTAAGTGAATATCTACTTTTCTTCCTTTTCCACTCTTGGCTAATGGCCTTGCTATGCCTAAAAATCTGCATTAGTGTACTAGATAAGAACCCTTTGAAAAGCATGTTTTGCAAATGTCTGCTGGATCATTCTAAAGAGATTATTGCATGCCTATTAAACTGCAAATCAAATGTGCAACAACAAACAGGCAGGGCTTTTTATTAACAGTCAAGGAAGTGTAAGCCACAGAATTGCATAAAAGCCTTTTATTAAGTTTGACAACCCTTCTTGTTCAATAACCAAAAATACACACTTCTGAATATAAATTCATGGATGCTGTAAATCAGTGTCTGGATAGGGTTTGGAGACCCAGATATGTGTATTTGAACACATCAGCTACATCAAATTTAATGGCATTGTATATCGAACAGATAGTTTTAGTGCTTATGGGTGTGGGTGTGGGGAGGAAACAGAGATTCTTTCCTGTCTGCATTGACAAATTCTAAGGGTTGAGTAAAGCCTTTGCGTTAACAGCTTTGGAAGGGATATTTCACAGAATGCTCTCATAACATGAGAACAAAGCTACTGTTTGCAGATAGTTCCAAATGAGCTCTGCCAACCTATAATGTTGCAATTTTAATGAGACCCATGTATTGGCACTCAGACTACAAAAATGAAATTCAGCCTACAGAATTTTAATCTCTGTTACAATATATCTTTCCTTTTCTTTAAGTATCTCCTGCTTGTTCAGTTGGCTTTTGGAGAATTTGCATAATTGATTTTTAGTGGTTTGAATTCTGTTATCTTGCTTCCATGTATTAAGGAAAGTTTACATTCTGGATTAACATACAGTGCTAGTATCAGCCATGAGGTTAAATCTTCTGAATAGATTTGCAGCATTATCAGGACTGGGGTACTGATACCAGCTGTATGTGCATGCATGGAGTCTTGTAGGGGAGAGCTTGTCTGACAGTCTTGTTTGAGCCAAAGGGTGAAATATTAATATGAAGGAGCTGTAGCATTCAATATTGCACATTGCAATATGGGCACACAGCTTTCTCAAGGTCCTGGATGTAGTGGTTGATTATGCATAAGAACTAAAACGTAAACAAACACACACACCCTCTCCAGAATAGGTGACTCAGTGATGTAAAAGGTGAACATGGATTCTAGATTTCAAGCAATAACACACAGATGACACAAACATTTTAATGAATTGCTGTTGGAATTATGTTGCCATAAGAATTATAAACAAATTCCGAACATATAGTGAATAAACAAATTATTCTAGCCTTATCCAAGCTTAAGCATAGACATTTGTTGACTTCACTCCTTGAGCATAAGTGCACACACTTGCTATGTCCTCCCAAAATCCAACAATAGCTTTAGCAACATTGGGCGCTCAGAGTCACATGAAAAACCATCAGTCAAAAACCAGTGCAATGCTCACCTATGAAAGACATGTATGTGGTCACACATTCTGGAAGTGGATGACACCTTTCTGGAATAGTGGATCCATTCTTTATAAGCATTCCCAGCAAAAAATAATTTGGGCAATTAGAAAGAAACTGCTCATCCAATTAGCTTCATCAGTTGCAAGTTGGTACAAGGCTTCCAATTTGTACTTCACCTTGGTTTCACAGCACCCTGGCCTGAACAGACTCATTAGGTAGACATCTGGTTCTAGTATTCCAAAGTACTTATGATTTTCATCACTTGATAGTGATTTCATAACTTCACATTTTTTAACTCTTTTTCATCTGTTTCTTTTATCTTGCTGCTAGGAAACTGCCTCGTTTAAACTGTGATTTATAAGCAAATTCCAGTGTTCTGCTGAGAAATCTATGCTTAAATCACAAGGTAAATTCCTGGGTTCTTTTAACTCACTGAAAATGAATTCTTTCAAGGCAAAGTAAATTATAATGAAGTTTTATTTCTAAATGGAATGACAAATTAAGATAGATTTAAAATGCAAGCATATTTTCCCTAAAAACAACAAATACTATTCTAAATAATCTGTCCTAACTTTTTTCTGAAATCCATGGCTATTCTAAATAATTCTAAACTCTATCTTAATGAGGAATCATCTTGAAACAAAGCAATGACAGGCAATGAAGAATAATAATGGCAATTCTTCTCTCTATTTCTCGATAAGGACTTCTTGCTATACCATCCACGTGAACCATGAATTGTGTAGTTAACATCAGAGTCCATGCTTCCAGAAAACTATATTTTGACTAATAGAGGTGGGCACAAATCAGAAAACCCATGGTTTGGGTTTGTCTGGTTCGGGCCCACCCTTGGTTTGGTTTTGGTTTTGGGTTTTACAATTTTTTTAAAAGAATCATAAGAACCCAAACCGATTTGAACCGGTTTGGGTTATTACCAGTGCTGGCGGCTCGGTGGTGGTGGTGGAGGCAGCAGACCCTGGCCCCCGCGGCAGGGCCTTTTTGTGGCACTGGCTTGGGGGCAGCACCTCTTTTTTTTATTTGTTTTCAAGCACCCACCACGTGGTCCCTGGGGCTAGGTGGACGCTTCCTTTATTTTTATTAGTTTTTTTCTTTATTTTAGAGCCCTGACCTGGCCACCCCTAGGGCCAGGTCGGCACTCCTTTTTAAATTTTAATTTAAATTTTAATTTTAATTTTCTTCAGAACCAATTTTTTTGGTTCAGTTTGGTTCATTCTAAATTCACTCTGGGGTTCGTTATTCATTTTGTTAGGCAACGAAATGAATAACAAATAACAAAATTAAATAAAAGTTCATTTCGTGCCCATCTCTACTAACTAATGCATTCCATAGTCTACTGCAGAGTGAAATCTGTGCTGCTAATATGAGACTAAGAAAATGACTCCATGTCCTATCACCCCTAATTTCCTTACACTTGCCATGTTGTATAGACAGAGCTACACATTTGTCAACTCCAAATTTCAACTAATAATAATAATAATTGTTTCTTTACGGTCATAGAACAAAATGTTACATGACAATTTCAACTAAGTATCTATATTGGATTTAGCAGTGATTCTGTCTCCATCAAACTCTTTGCACATCATTTTAGGAGCACTTCATTGCTCAAAGGGATAAGGGGCTTCTCACTTCAACAGTTTACAAAACTGTGGTAAAATGACCCTCATGAACCACTTTATTATGATAATTCTTGGCTGCTTGCTTGGATATAAGATATATGCTAATTTAACAATTTTCAGTCCGTTTCAGCTTTGCATGTGTTCATTCATTACTCCAACATAATCCATTTCTGCAACAATCTGTGCTTTTTAAAAATATGTGTGTGTGTTTGAACATAACAGACATTTCTAAAAACACATTTAATCTAATACCACATATTTTATATGTATATCTGTATTTTTCTTCAAGGTCAATAATCAATTTAGATAAATGCAAAATTCCAATTGTGTTTGCACTTGAATCCTCATATTACTCTGGGCAATACAGATGAGCTCCATTCATATTAGATTTTGCAAACAACAAATTCCCAAAGCCCCCTTGCCTATTGGTGGTTCTCTCAGGGCTGAAGAAATAAGATTAATGAACTGAATGTAATAATACGATATAGCTATTTAATTGTTAGAAAACATCAAAAGAGAAACTTCAAAAAATGAAAGGACATGATTACATCTCATCCACACTCTACACTGAAACTCTACACTTGCCAGAGATGGTAACAGAGTTCAGAAACCATGGCATAGTAGTTAAACTGCAGTACTCCATCCATAACTTTGCTCATAATCCAGGTTCAATTCAGGTTCAATCATTTAAAACATCGCACACTGCTTCTCCCGACCCCCTGGGCGTGGGAGAAAGGCACTCTATGTTTACAGTACAATGACTATAAAAAATAAGAGAGCATGTTGAAAACAAATTGAATATAAATAAAAAGACAAAAAAGAAAAGAAAACTGTATACCGTACTCACCTTTTAAAATGTTCCTGGCTGTTCCAAAAGAGATCTTCCTTCCTTTCTCCTCTCTCTGTTTTGGAAGCTTGCCTGAGATGGAATCTTAGACAATCACCGATAATCCAGCAAGTGGGGGAGAAAGACAAACACCATTGGCTCACTTGTGATCATGTGAACTTATACAGTGCTCATGTTGCAAGACATTGCTTGTTGATCAAGGCAAAGGTAATCAGAAATGTTTGTTCATGTTGCAAAACAATCATAGACCAAGGTACTTTTAAACTAATGTATTTTGTTCTTTTAGGCAATAATATTATATTTCAAATATTTTGTCCTTCTGCAGGATGATTTGAGTTTATGAATCTTTCCATTTTGGCACTTCTACTTTAAATATTTGCACAACTGGTTTTTATGCAGAACTTTGCATTTTGCCCACAAAGCCTTGCACAAAACACAAAATTTGTAATGCAAAATATCCATTTTCCTACAAAAAATAGGGTGGATGTTGTTTGTTTGTTTGTTTTTGTTTTTTGTGAACACTGATGATGACAAAAATATCCTAGTCTCTTCGCAGTCATGTACTGTAGAAGCAAAAAAACCCAAAACAAAACAAAAAACTCATAGTAAAGCTATTTTTTTCAACCGGATGGCTTGTGTAACATTATATCATGCTATAAACCACATTACAGCCTGTTGTAAACCATCAGCTAGATGGGCAGTATATGAATCAAATAAATAAGTAAACAAATAAATCCTTCTTTAATACCACTGAAGATAATACCAATAGAGCTTGTTACATCCAAGCAATATCCCATCAAGTACAATGTTTTGCTCCCCACAGTGATCAGCTTGATGCCTTTAGGAAGCATGTGACAACAACCCTCCCCTCTTTCTCTTCCCAGATGCTAGTGAAGGAATATCTTCTTGAGAATAGCAAATGGAATATCTGTGGGTAAGTGAATTTCTTAGCTCATTTATTTATTTGTTAACAATATTTTTACTCTGAGAAAATACCCAAGGCAATTTACATGGTTAAAACACAACATTAAAGCAAAAGTCAGTGATTTTTTTTTCAAATAGGTCAGAGGTTTCCTAATGGAAAATCCTGAAAAGGGTCACGAGAAGTCAGAATTGCATTTGATGATGATGATGATGATGATGATGATTTAGGTTGTCCTGACAAGACACCTAAGTAAGGAATTTTCGGGTCCTATGAGATTCAAAGCACACAGAGAATCAAAGCACACAGAATCAGGGCAGTTCCTATTAATACTGCCCTCCCCACCATTTTCTGAGGGCTCCTCCTACTCTGGCAATGGCTGGAGCCCTTTAAACCTGGTACCGACTGGGCCAATGCTCAACTGATTATGTTTTTGCTGATTTTGTGTGCTTTGATTCTCATTATTAAGACTTTGCAGAGGGAAAAATAGTCCTCCTTTGGATCTCACCTGGATGCCGACTGGGCCAGATTTAAAGAGCTCCAGCCATTGACAGCTCAGCAGGAGCCTGAAAATGATGGAACAAAATGGTTTGTTTAAATGGAAAAACGACCATTTCATTCCATCTATAATAAAATACTGCTTCCTTGTTTCGTTTCATTTCGTTTCATTTTGTTACATAATGAAATGACAAAACAGCATTTTGTTTTTCATTTCCTGCCCATCCCTAGAATAGAGGGTTTTCCAGAGACCTTAATGGCACATGAGAGGGGTTAGATGACATCCTTTTTAAAAAGTGAACTTTCATATGTTCAGTTATGTAGCTTCACATTACAACTGAATTTGGCATTCAGCTAATATAGAATGTTCTAGTGTATTTAAAGAATCAACTCTCCATTTAATTAGGCACAACCCAATCTAAAAGCTGCTATGAAAGTGGAAACCTTATAAACTAGTCCTATTGTGACGTAAACACTGCTCTTTTCCTTGTTTCCTTTTTGTTTTGTTTTGTTTTTTACAAAACAGCCATTCCTGTAAATATTTGAGTATTCATTTAATAATTGATGTCAAAATGTCCTTCAAGAATGTAAGCTGAATAACAGGGTGAGACAACATGTTTCCATTGCAAATCTTAAAGTGTTACTTTCATGACATGCAAAATGGAAACTATCGATCCCTTCAGATTGTGGCAGTGTGCAAAAGGTCAGTGTACTTCAAAATCTGTGACAAGCCAGGTATGCATAAGAGACATGCTTGGAACTCAATATGTAAAGGAATCTGACTGTGTAGATATAGTATTGGAGTTTTTCCAAGTGATGCTTTGTACAGCCCTGAATTCAGGTACATATACCATCCCAGCGGAGCTTCCATGGGATTCAAGAAGCAAAATAACACCTGAAACTCTGAAACATCAAAATACATCCATCTTGAGAAATTCTAAAACCATCTAGGATCACCAATCAATAGCTAATTGCTGGTAAAAACAAGAGAATACCTCATAAATGTTCACTGACAAACTGTTAGAAAAGAACTTAAACTCCTGATGAAGGAAGACAACAATCTCACCACAATTCAGTAGGTTGCATACAACACAAGCAGGCAATTGTCTGAGCAAATAGGGCATCTTGCCTAGAGAAACTGGTGAGGGGCAAGGCATCTTTCCAGACTAACTGCAATGCAGTCAACACACAGGTTCTCACTAGGGATGAGCACAAAATGGAAAAAATAGAATTTTGTTGCATCTCGTTTCTACTAGCAGTTTGTTTCACTGCTTTTTTTAAAATGAAAATTTTCTTTTAAAAAGTCATAACAAAACAAAACCATGACAAAATGATTTGATACTCTATAAATGGCTCCCCTGGGTCTTAGCGGCACCAAATTTGGTGGGTAGCTTTTTACAAGGGAGCCATTTTACAGAGTCATGAAACATTTCATTTTGTAAT
>JAHTLZ010000240.1:17706041-17744803 GCA_023846285.1 Phrynocephalus versicolor | reverse complement strand
AAATCGTGGTCCAAAAACCCACCAAAGCACAACAGAAACATGTGAAAATTAGGTATTTTAAATGCCTGATTTTTTTTATAGTAGCAGCAGTGGGTTTTTCTTGCAATAAAACATCTCCATTGATTTTATTTTGTTTTATTTTTATTTTTATTTTTTTACAACTGCGCAATGATGGGCTGGCCATGGGATGGGACCATGCAATTTTTTGGAACCATTCCACCAATCGCATGGCCAGGTTTTGACTGACACTTCTGATGTGCCAGAGGGCATAAAAAGCCGAGGCACCTTCCAGAAGTCGCAGTCGGGGCTTGGATGTGGTTGAGGGTGGAGGGCTGCGTGGCTGGCTGCTGCTGGCTAGTATTGCTGCGCTATTTGAATTTGGAGGGAGGCTGGAGGCTTTAGATTTTGCTGGCTATTCGAATTGGGAGGGAGGGAGTGGAGGCTTTAGATTTTTTTTTTAAAATACATTTTTATTAAGAAATTTTAATATACAGAAAAGAATGAAGTTCAAGACATTAGCGATACAAAATAAGTCTACCACTAAAATTTGGCTTCCCTCTGTTCTTCCCGTGGCTTTAGCGTTATTCATCTCCTAGCCTTCCTTTCAGACAAACCCCTTTTATATGCTTATAAAAAAGATTTGAAAAATAAGTAGTAATCCTTCGAGTTCTACCCTAATCCGGTAAGAGTCTTTAATTCCTTACAATGAATCTCCATATAGTTCTTGAATTTTTGCCAGTCTTTTTGGAACCTCTGGTTATCTTGATCCCTCAGTCTGCACGTCAGTCTGGCCATCTCTGCAAAGTCCAATATTTTCGCCCTCCATTCATCCAAAGATGGTATATACGTTGTCTTCCAATTCTGTGCCAGGAGCATTCATGCCGCTGCTGTTGCATATAAAAATAGAGTCCTATCTGCTCCTTTAATTTCATTATCCACCAACCCTAACAGAAAAAATTCAGGTCGTTTTGGGAATGTACACTTTAACATCTTTTTGAGTTCATCATATATCAGTGCCCAGTACTCTTTCACTTTCTCACAGGTCCACCACATATGATAAAAATCACCTTGTTTCTCCTTACATTTCCAGCAGTGGTCATCTTTCATCCTATACATCTTTGCTAATTTCGTTGGAGTAATATACCACCTATACATCATTTTCAACAAATTTTCTTTTATCAAAGTACATGCGGTAAACTTCATATTCTTTTTCCACAATCTTTCCCACACATCTAACTCAATATTATGACCCAGATCCATAGCCCATTTTACCATACATTCTTTGACTTGTTCATCTTTTAGATTCAACTCCAGCAAAAAATTATATAATCTGGTCAGCAATTTCTTTTTTGGGCCCATGATTATGGTTTGGAACTTAGATTCCTTCTCTCCAAACCCAGACTCCCTTCTATCTTTCTGAAAAATGTCATTTAGCTGATGGTACTGAAACCAGCCTGTTAACTTCTCTTTCAACATTTCGTAAGACTTCAGTCTAGGACCTTTTTCTGAAAAAAATAACACATCCCCATATGTGATTCCCACTCCTTCTTTATCTTTCCTCTTAATCGCCAATGCCTCAATCGGGGATAACCACCTCGGCGTATATCTCTCTAAAAAGGGTTTCAACCGTTCCCAGACCTGAAGTAATGACTTTCTAATTACATGATTCATAAAACTTTTATGTACTTTCACTTTATCATACCAAAGATAAGCGTGCCAACCAAATCTGTTATCATGACCTTCTAAATCCAATAGATCCTCATCAACTAAAGTAATCCAATCTTTTATCCAACCGAGGCAGGCCACTTCATAATACAATCTCAAGTCTGGCATGGCAAATCCTCCCCTTTCCTTGGCATCTGTTAATAATTTGAATCTTATTCTGGGTCTTTTACCTTGCCAGACAAATTTAGACAATATCTTCTGCCATTCCTTAAAATGGCCTATCCCTCTGATTATTGGGATCATTTGGAATAGAAATAACAACCTTGGTAGCACGTTCATCTTTATCACCGAAATTCTTCCCATCAACAACAAATTCAGTCTATTCCATGTTTCCAGATCTCTCTTGATCGAGTTCCATACCATATTATAATTATCCTCAAAGAGATTTAAGTTCGTAAGAGATAAATTAATTCCCAAATATTTGACTTTTTTCACCACTGAGAGGGCGGACAATTTTTCAAATTCTTCACAATCTTTCTTTGTTACATTTTTCAATAAGACCTTCGTCTTGTTCTTATTCAGTTTGAAGCCGGCTAAATTACCAAATTCTTCAATTATTTTCATCACCTCAGTGATACTTTCTTTTGGATTCTCTAACGTCAAAACTAAATCATCAGCAAATGCTTTTAGTTTATATTCCTTATCCCCCACACATATACCTTTGATTGTCACCATGTCTCTCAATTTAACTAACAATACTTCCAGTACAGTAATAAATAACAGTGGGGACAATGGGCACCCTTGTCTCGTACCTTTCCCAATCGGGAAACTTTCTGTTATCACGTTATTAATCAATAAACTTGCTTTCTGTTCCTTATATATTGCGTTAACACCGTTCCAAAACTTTGTTCCCACTCCCATGTTTTCCAAATTCTTCTTCATAAATTGCCAAGAAACATTATCAAAGGCTTTTTCAGCATCAATAAATATCAAAGCGGCTTGTTTCTCTTTCCTGACTTCTAGATACTCTATTATATCAATTATATTCCTCATATTATCTTTCATCTGTCTGCCAGGAAGAAACCCCGCTTGATCTTTGTGTAATAATTCATTTAAAACCCTTTTTAATCTATTGGCCAAAACATCGGCAAATAATTTATAGTCTCCATTCAAAAGGGAAATGGGCCTATAATTTTCAACATCTGTCACGTCTGAATTCTCCTTTGGAATCAGTGTTATGTACGCCTCCTTCCAGGTATTAGGTATGACTCCTTTTTCTAGAACTTCATTCATAACCTCCACCATTATTGGTAACGTTTCATCTGACAGTTTTTTATAATATTTTGCAGTCAGACCATCTGGACCCGGTGATTTTCCAGTTTTCGCCCTCTCTATTGCACTTTGTACCTCATGTGGGGTAATTTTCTCACTCAATATCGACAGTTGGTTTGTTGAAATATTTTTCAGTCCGTTCTTTCTTAAATATCTATCAATCTGTTCCGGATTCTCTTTTTTCTTCGTATATAAATCTCTGTAGAAATTCCGAAACACCTTTACAATTTCTTTTGGTCTTCCACTAATTTTTTGTCTACTACTAATTTATTCACAACCTTTTGTTTTTGCTTCCATTTAAGCTGCCAAGCCAACAGTTTCCCTACTTTATTTGCCGATTCAAAATTTCTTTTTCTCATCATCTTTACCTTCCACTCAATTTCTTGATTGATAATCATTGACAACTGAGTTTGAAGCATCTTTAGTTTTTGGATCCATTTCTGTTCCTTTGGCTTTTCCACCAATTTCTTCTCTGTCTCTACCATTTCTTTTAAGATCTCAATTTGCTTCTTTTCTTTCTGTTTCTTCTGATACGCATTTCTTTGGATAAAGAGGCCTCGCATAACAGCTTTACTAGCATCCCATACAACATTTGTTGGTGTTTCTCTTCTCCAGTTATTTTTCAAATAATCTCTTAAGGTTTTTTTCGCTATCTGCAAAGTCTCAGTCTCATCCAGTAAACTTTCGTTCAATCTCCAACGGTATAATCCTTGCATTTTTGTTTTAACTTCCATCACGATTGCATTATGATCCGAGATCGTTTTAGGTAGAATTTCCACTTTTGTCACTCTATGTGAGATATCGTTAGGGACAAATATGTAATCGATTCTTCCCCATGGAGGCTTTAGATTTAAGTTAGGCAGGCAGGGAGGGAATTATTGAATTTAGAAAATAATTTCTTTTCCTTGATTCCCTGACTGCAGCTTTGTCTGCTGCTGAAGGGAATAGCAGTAGACAGCAGTTTATTTTTTTTTCCCTCTGGCAGTTGGTGAGGATTTTTTTCTTTTATTGGGTAAAGGGGGAGGTTTGACTGGGAGTGGGAGGAGGTGTGGATTTATTTCAAAAATATACAATATATATACTCTACCATTTATTTTCTATTTTCCCAACTTCAATTTGCTTGCACACACACACATTTGGGGTGCAAGCCAAGAACAGAACCTCAATCCTAAGTGATATCCTAACTGCCCACTTGCCCGCCCGCCCGCGCCACCACCCGCCTGCGGCCCGCACCACCGCCCACCCACATGCCTGCCCGTGGCTGCCGCCCACCCACTCGCCCACCCACACCTCCCCTGCTGCTGTCGTCGCCCGCCCATGGCCCCCACCACCGCTGCCCGCCTGCACCTCCCCCCCGGCGCCCACCCCCGCCCCGCCTGCCGCCTAGGGTGCAAAAACACCTAGCACCGGCCCTGATTGGGGGACGCCCCTATGCTCTGGGAAGTCAAATCACTAAATTGCGGTGGAAACGACAAACGACAAACGAAATGACAAATTTTTGAAAAATTTCACAACAAACAGAAATGACCCGAAATGGACCCGTTCCGACAAACGAAAACTCGAAACGTCATTTTTTCTGGTTGTGCCCATCTCTACTGTACAACATAAACAATTCTGGAGATAGGGGAAATTTGCTTAACAGAATTGTCTATGGGACGAATCCATACAACATAAAAATGGTTGTGATTAGGGATTACTCTGTTTTCAATGCATTCCTATGGGAAATTTGTATAAAGGAAAATTTGCTTAACATAATTTCATTTGGAACTAATTAATTCCTTTATACAAGGTACAAGGGTTGGTCAAAGCAGGCAGGAAAAGCTCTACTTCTTGGTGTTAGTCTCTCCACCAGAATGCTTGAGTTCCTACCCTTGGACTGTCCCAATAATTCAGTAGATGAGGAGGTTGACTTTTAGAGCACAAAGAATATATAAATGTATATTATCAAGCCTTTCATTCAATTCTTCAGAAACAAAAACAAACAAACAAAATAATGACCCAGTTTGTGAATGTGGGATATTGTGCATCAATCTGTATCTGACCGTGATTTAAAAACCTAGGAAGTGGCAACACAATGGTATGTGTGTGGGAAGCAATAGGAAAAGAAAAATTCTGAGATCAACAATGACAGGCTGCTAGAGAGGTAACTTCTCAGGTATTGAGTAGGCATTAAATTGTTCTAGATCTAAATTGCAATTGCCACCTCTCAGTTCAAGCTGCCACATCCTGCTAGACCTGATAAGTTGAAATTTTATTTGGAAATAACTTGGGATCCACATCTTGCTTCTGGTGCAGGTTCAGTACAGAGATTTATTGAATAGATCATGAATTTAACATAACAGGCAGGAAATTAGCAGAACACATAACAGAGACAGCAAGCTTAGATGCTAATTGCAATTGCGTCTCAGAATTTGAGCAGCACTAACAGTGGCCACCGGAAATTCTGGACAAACAGATGGCCTAGAGGGCTTCCTTATATACATTCCAGAGTCTGAAATCATTTCCACTTTTACGGGAATAGTTTGATGATACAGGGATAATTGTTCCTGGTGTTCCTCTGTGCGTGTTCAGAGTTAAACTTATAAGAATGACACTTCTTTGCTGATTCAACATTTGTCCCATAAGCATTTCTATAATTTCACAATTTTGCGGTTTTGCAAGTCTTCAGCTAGAACAGGAAGAGCATGTGGTTTTCTATTTAACACTGAAATAGGGAAGTGTTATTTTTCAAAAAAATCTCTGTCAGCATCTCTTAACAGAGCATCTATTTTTCTACCATAATTCCAGCATATTATTATGATTAAAACAATCCTTATGATCAATTCAGAATTGAATTGATTATTATTGATTACAATTAGAACTGAGACCTCTAAAAATCTATCAGACCCTCTTTAAATTCTCTCTCTCTCTCTCTCTCTCTCTCTCTCTCTCTCTCTCTCTCTTTCATACACACACACACACACACACACACACACACAGAGAGAGAGAGAGAGAGAGAGAGAGAGGAACATATATTTAAACTGAATGGCATATATACTACATTACTTTCTGAAGTAAATTAGCAGTCTCTCCTTTCTGCAGGTTGTGCTTACTTCTAAAAGAGAAAATCTGGAGCTAGCAATGCCATTAGCAAAGAATTCCTTTTGCCCTTGGTTGATCTTTGTATTCTGTGGTGATGCATGAATTGAATACACTTCTCCCACGGTTTCATTAATTTTCAGGATGGATCCTCTAAGGCCTTCTTCTCATTTAGCTCCCCAGTTTGTGAAGCAAGCAAAATGATTCATGGCTTGATAACAGTGATTAATGTTCTAATGTCACATGTAGTCTTGCAACGCTCTCATCTCTACTGACTGGAAGCATGGTGTTGAGTAAATAAGATTGTTTTCAAAGTGGAGAATGAGGTGGTGAACCAGGGGAGATAAACTTAGATTTTGCCATCCCCATCTTTTCTGCAACAACCAAATGAAGCAGTCAGTAGGATGAATGCCAGTTGGAAGTTAACACTTTAAAATAATGTATTGACACCTGTGTGCTGTTTACAGCAAGTCTTCATTTATTAAATCTTCAACCAGTGAGAAAGATATAAGCTGTTTTTGGTGGACATATTTCTGAACATGAACACAACAAAATACTATTTATTAATTCACGCTTCTCCAGAAATAGTGATAGAAAATACTGTTCTTGCTCTCCACATTTGCACTCATTGCACCACTTATGGGTAGCTGTTATTCTAAACACAGAAAAGCATAGAGTGGTTCCCAAAATAATTTAGAGAAAAACACCCACTGGAACACTATTCACTGAGTATATGAAAGTGAAATTGCATGAGTCATTGTGGTAAATTGCAACTAATTAATATGATGCTGATTACATTCCTGATGGTGGATCTAGTTATACAACAGATACACAACTGACACCTTATTAGCAGCTATTTACTGCTGGGACTTAAAATATTTTACCTACGCATGCATAAATCAAAAACAGAATTTTGACTGTTCATTACTTTTTGATACTTAATAGGTAATAATAAATCTAAATTGCATTATTAGCATTTATATAAAATAATTCTAAATGTCAACAGTTATTATGTCAACACATCAAATACAAAACTGACAATCCCTAGCAAAGTTACTAGTAGTAAATAAAGATTACTGAACATTATTGAACAGGCTTCACAGTAAGCCACCATCCTATGCATAATGAATACATTTGACTCAGGCTAATGGTATTTACTAGAGATCGGCATGAAATGAACATTTTTTCGTTTTCATTATTTGTTATTCGTTCCATTACATAACAAAACGACTAACGAAAATTGTGATGAAAATGAAACGAAACGAACAGAAACATGAAAATTGTGTTTGTTACGTTTCATTTTCATTACTGGTGGCGTGCAATGAAATGAGCTGTTTTAAATGTTAAAAAATGCTCTGGACATCCATAAAAATGCAGCAATAATTATTTATACTGTCTGATAATACCTACCTGGGGGTGGGGTCCTTAAAATGTGCATTTATGTCTTTTCTCAGATTGCTGTATTTTTTTCCTTTAACGGGAGTTAGGGGACATCGACCCAAAATGACTCCCAGATGCCTAATATTGATTTCTTGGGTATTAAAACACCCTGGATATCCATAAAAATGCAGCGATAATGCGATAATTATTTGCAATTATTACCTACCAGGGGGTTGGGGGCCTTAAAACGTTTGTTTTTGTCTTCTCCCATTGCGATGTATTTTTCTTTTCCCTTTAAGGATGACAAAATGGATGTCACCACTCCAGCCACAACATGGAGGCAAGCCATGTGATGGGATCATGTTCAACCAATAGCATCCCCAGGTTGCAGACTGGGCAGGTCTGGCAGCCGCAGAGGGCATAAAAAGCTCTGGCAGCCCCCGTCCTTGCAGTCTCCGGTGGGAGTTAGGGTGGGATTGCTGTCTCTGCAACTCTAGCTTCAGTCCTGCAGCCTCCCTGTGTGTGTGTGTGCATACCTCTTGGTGAGTACCCTCCCCTGCCCCGCATTGCAGTCACTCTGCGGCTGCCTTGCACCCTGGGCAATGCCCGCCACTGCCTTCGCAGCCTCCCTGCGAACCTAGTCTATACTGTGTCTCTGCCAGCATCCATTTTTTTTTAGTGTTTTCCCTCTGGTCTGGGGCATTGGGGGACGCCCACGCAGAGAAATGCTTTAAAAACCATGCAAAAAGCGGGTAGAAATGAACAATGAAAAAACAAAAACAATTTTTTTCCAAAAAATTCACAAATAATGGAAACGAAATGAAACGGACCTCTCAATGACAAATGACAAACAAAGTGCCATTTCTTTTTTTATTCATGCCCATCTCTAGTATTTACTATTAAGGGGAAATATTCATAGAGCTTATGGTCAACTGGTCAGCTGTACAGTGCTGGGGCATATATTATTTTTGGTACAATTTAGCACAATTCTAATGATCTTATTGTGTAGCTTTTGAGGATGGTTAGTTCACACCCAGATAAAGCTAGGAATGGCACTATTGGAGGTGACAATCCTGTGGCATAATAGGTGGATTGTGACATTGAAAGGGAGAAACCTCCTCCCCTAATTTTTTTCTTCATTGAAAACTATTTTCCAAACTGGCATCTCACAATTCGAATATACTAGGTGAATGCATTGCTCTTTCAATATGTCACTTGTTTCATTTATTTAACAAACATCAGCAACAACAAGAACAAAGAAAAGTCATTATAGACCATTGAGCAACAGCCATGGAAAATGTGGGAAAGGAGTCTGTTTCAAATCCACATGGATGCTCAAATCCACAGGAGGCTCCCCACAAGGCAGCACAGCCCCAGAGGAGTCTTGGCTGAGGGGAAAGGCAGGGAAATAAGGGTTGGGGGTGGTTACCTCCCTTCCATCTTCCCAGCCTTCACCACAACATTTTCCTCTCATGGTTACAAGCTAGATCCACCATTGTTGCCCTCTGCTGATATCTCCTTAACTGTGAGTAACCCAGGTACAGCTTACACAGTAGACATGGTACATTTACACATGACTAAACTAACAATTCAAAGACTTGAGTGGACCTTTTTCATAGCAGATAAACATATCCAGTGTGAACATAAGGATGACTCAAGTGAGACATAGACAGCACCAAAGAACCTTCTAAGTGTGAACTAGTGTGCTCCAAATTCCCCTGTCTCTTTCAAGGGAGAACTGAAAATGTAACCCATTTATAAATTACATATTTGAATTAGAGATGAGCTAATAGAGATAGAGGACAGGTCTTGTCCTCTAATTTTGGACAATCAGGTATTTGGTAGTGCCCAGCTCCGCCTCCTCAAGCAGGTGTCCACTCAGAGGCAGCACCCTGACTTCCCTGTCCTGCCTTCTTCAGGCGCTGCCTCCAAGTGGGTGCCTGTCTGATGAGGCAGGGCTGAGAACCAATCAATACCTGTTCATCTGAAGGATGTACCTGTTCATCTGAAGGATGAACAGGCATGAAGAGGCACAAACAGCCAAATCAGTGGTTTGTGCCCATCTCTGGAATGAATATTTTCCCATTAAGTTTCCCCACATGCAGGAATATAAATTCTGACAGAACAAATGCAAGGCAACAATCAGGAAAGCAAATCAAGACTTGGAGGAGTGTATAGCTAAAAATACTCAAAGAAATAGCAAGTACTTCTTGAAGTACATTAGAAGTAAGAACCCAGCTAGGAAGGCTATTGGACTATTGGATTATAATGGAAGGCAAAGGATTATTAAAGAGGAAACAGAGATTGCAGAGAGAATCAATGAATAATTTGCTTCAGTATCCACTGAAGAAGACAGAGACCACATACCCAAAACACTGCCTATCTTCGTAGGGAGGGAAACAGAAGAATTAAGCCAGATAGAAATAACAAGGGAGGAGGTTCTTGCATGTCTTCTTAAACTAAATGCTAACATATCACCAGGACCAGATGGCATCCATCCATGAGTTAAAGATGAAATTGCTGATGTCCTAACCAAAATATATAATCTTTCCCTCAAATCAGGCATTATGCCTGATGACTAGAAGGTAGTGAATATAACATCAATCTTCAAAACACGAACCAGAGGTGATCCAGGAAATTATCAGCTGGTTAGTTTGACATGTATCCCAGATAAAGTGATTGAAACCACCTTAAAATATAAAATTAATAGAAACATAGAAAAGAAGGTGTTGCTGAAGGAGAGCCAACATGGCTTGTGCAAAGGCAACTCATGCCTCACTAATCTGTTGGAGTTATTTGAGAGTGTCAACAAACATGTGGATAAGGGAGATCCAGTTGACATTGTTTACCTAGACTTTCAGAAGATTTTTGACAAGGTCCCATACCCAAGGCTCTTGAATAAACTTGCCAGTCATGGAATCAAGGGACCAGTCTTGTCCTGGATCAGCAACTGGATAAGGGACAGGAAACAGAAGGTAGCAATAAATTGACACTTCTCCAAGGGCCTTTTCACACGACCCCTAAGATCCACTGGTCACTTAAATTTGGACCAGGGATCTTGGGGGTTCGTTGCTCTTCCTGCGTCCCCACCCCTCTGCACTTCCTTGCTCCTGCCTGCAGGCTCACCTCCGAAGCTCTGTCGTCGTCCTGATTCCTTCTCTTAAAGGGGCGGGAGGCAAAAAACAAAATAAAACCAGGAGTGAGGAGAGCCCGGCAACCACCAGATTGCATGCGGATCTGGGGATTTTCACCCTCCAAGAGCAGGTAGGTACATGAAAAGTGCACTGGGAAGCGCTTAGGTGGGCGTGGTCGCACTTAATTTCCTGCAAACTCCGGAGCTGGTGGGGAAACAATTGTAAGCTCCGGAGCTGGCAGCCATTTGCGGCAGAGTTTAGGGGTCATGTACAAAAACCCTAAGTTGAGAGACGTAAGGAGTGGGGTCCCCCAAGGTTCAGTACAGGGACCCCTGGTTTTCAACCTCTTCATAAATGATCTAGAAGTAGGAGTAAATACCTAGGTAGCCAAATTTGACAATACTAAATTATAAAGGGTAGTGAAAACTGAGAGAGATTGTGGGGAGCTTCAGAGGGATCTCTTGACATTGGAGGAAATTGGCAAACCAGTGGCAAATGAGCTTGAACATTAGCAAGTGCAGATTTATGCACATTGGGGCAAAAAGATCAATTTAAATTTATAAAGTCATGCCACCTGAACTCTCTGCAACAAACCAGAAAATGGACCTTGGTGTCCTGGTGGACAGCTCAATGAACGTGTCAACCCAGTGTGCTGCAGCAGTGAAAAAAGCAAACTCAATCCTAGGGATCATTAGGAAGGGTATAGAAAATAAGTCAGCAAGTGTCATTTTGCCTCTTTATAATTCTATGGTGAGGTCTCATCTGAAGTACTGTTTACAGTTCAGGTCACATAATATCCTGCCCAAAAGGATATTATGGAAATGGAAAAAGTACAGAGGAGGGGAACAAGAATGATTAGGGGACTGGAACACCTTCCCTTACCATTTGAGACTGCAATGGCTTGAACGACAGCGCCTAAGAGGTGACCTGATTGAAGTTTATAAAATCATACATGGTATGGACAAAGTAGATAAGGAAAAACTGTTTTCCCTATTGCACAACACTAGAATTAGGAGACACTCCATGAAACTTTGGGGTGCTAGATCTCAAACAAATAAGAAAAAGTACCTCTTCACCCAGAGGATGACTGGTCTGTGGAACTCCCTGCCAGAAGAAGAAGTGACAGCTGTCAGCCTTGACAGGTTTAAGAAAGGGTTGGACAAGTTCATGGAGAATAAGGGTATCAATGACTATCACTATGGATGCCTTAGGACAACCTCTGGGTGGGAGAGATAGGCAGGATATCTCTCAATGCCATTTACAGGGAATCTTAAGCAGTTGAAGACATCTGCTTGGGAACACCGTGGAGCAAATGGTGAGCCACTGTGTGAGACAGAATGCTGGACTGGATGGGTTGTGGCCTGTTCAGCAAGGCTGTTCTTATGTTCTTATGTATGTGACATATGCCTGGAACGGCTGCCAAATATTTGTCTAGGATATGCTGGCATGTTGCATTCCTCATAGACACTCTTCAATCATCTTAATTGAGCATTTCAGGTTATTATGAGAAGGATGGTCTCATATCACAAATATAAGTCTCTCTGTGTAGCAAGGGTCAACACTGACTTTCTTTACATCTTGAAATAGGCACATTGTACAATTATTTAAGTTTTACTTCAAGAAAAAGTGCATGTATCTGCCTGGCCCCTCCCTGAGATCTTTTTAAAAAAAGATTGAAAACTTGAAAATTTCAGCAGGCCTCCCCACATATCAGTCCTGCAGCATCTACCCGGTTATCTAATTCCTAATACCTACTAATTGAATTGATGATTGTTATCTAGTCCGCCTACTGCATTCCTGCATTTTATGTTGTTTTATTTTGACTATTGTAATTGTTGTTAATGTTTAAATGTATAATGTATAATTTTATTTCCATTTTAGTTTATTAATTTTTATTATGTCATTATTCAGGCTCTGGAGTATATGGATCTACTACTGCTGTAATCTGCCCAGAGTGGCCTGATTGTCAGGTAAGCAGTCTAAAACTTAATACATAAAATAAAACAAATACATGGAAAAGCCGCCTTGGGTCCTTTTCCAAGGAGAAAGGTAGGGTAAAAATACATTAAAATAAATAAATAAATAAATAAATAAATAAATAAATAAACACAAGCCAAATGCAGGAGAAAAACAGGAGAAACCGAGAATCAATACTCTAAAATAAATAAATAACTAAATAACTAAATAACTAAACAAACAAACAAACAAACAAACAAACAAACACAGACCAAATGCAGGAAAAAAACAGGAGAAACCGAGAATCATCATAATAAACTAGACCATAATAAACTTTGTCCTAGATATATGGGTTTTTTTTAAAAAAAAATACATCATTTAAGGTGTCCTAGCAATTTCAAATGCTAATGTAGCAACAAAATCAGTGCAATCCCCAGCAGGAAAAAATGGGGCAAGTCAACTAATGTTTTGAAGTATTCCTATGCTTCTGTGCAAGGACAGCATGAATGGACATGACAATGTCTGATTTAAGATGTGCATCCACCTAGCAGAATTTTACTATTTTATGAACAGGGGACCATATACAGCAGATGGTTTGGTTTTGAGAGCAGTCTTTTGGGATCTCTTCTGCTATGCCTGAGTAATTTTGAGTGTATTTCAATTCATCTGTCATTCCATGATGTGCCTTTAGTAGTAAAATCCTTAACTACATTAAAGATAAGAAGAAATATCTCTCAACGTGTCTATGCCTTCCAAGAGATGAATCCAGGATCAAAATTTGTTGCTATTAATAATGAAATAGAGCAAAATTAAGGATTCAAGGCCTTTTATCTCCAAAGCCTTTGCAGCAGTTCCCCTTCTTGATGGAATATCCCAAATTTGAAAAACATATTGGAAATGTGTGACCGTGTGCCGCCAGCTTGTGGGAAGGGTAAAATGAAATGGTCTATGTTTCATATGAAAAACACTTAAAGATAGAAGCTGATGAATTCCAATTTGAAGGGCATTCTCAGGGGGTAGAACAACCACAGGAAAGATCACGTCTCTTAAAAAAAAACAAGCCTCTCTGAATCTCCTATGACACTGAAGGCAACACTCCTCACACTGAACTTAATTTTCGTATTGCTGTTCATGGAAGAATGTGCAATGTGATCATCAGTGCATCTTCCTTTGTCTGAAGACACCCAGGACAACATTTCTGGACAGTGTAGTCATTAGAAATGGGCACGGAGTGGCGAAATTCTCGTTTCCGTTACTGTTTGTCGTTTCCGTTACGTAACGGGTAATGGTAACAAGAATTACTCCGCTCCAGCTCGAACCCAACCCGTTAAAGATAAATTGGGTCTTATTTGTCATTGCCGTTCATGGCATCGCGGCAATCGCACAATGCCAAGCAGCACAGAAAAAAAGTTTTAAAAATAACAAAAAAAAAAAAACCCGATTCCCGCCCGAAAAAGCAGGCGGAAATATGCCTGCCTAAGTGAGGGCACCTACCAGAGAGGGGTGGTTTCTGGGGGGGTGTCCCCGGCCTTCCCCCCTCTCCTTTCCTGGGATGCTTGCACCAGGCTGGGGGGGGTCATCCTCGTCGTCTCAGTCTATGCCATGCGGTGGGGGGGATCCAAAATGGCGACTGCAATAATTTTCTTTAAATCGTGGTCCAAAAACCCACCAAAGCGCCACAGAAACATGTGAAAATTGGGTATTTTAAATGCCTGAATTTTTATAGTAGCAGCAGTGGGGTTTTCTTGCAATAAAACGTCTCCATTGATTTTATTTTATTTTGTTTTTGTTTTTATTTTTTTACACCTGTGCAATGATGGGCTGGCCATGGGATGGGACCATGCAAATTTTTGGAGCCATTCCACCAATCGCATGGCCAGGTTTTGACTGAGACTTCTGGATGTGCCAGAGGACATAAAAAGCCCACCAACCCTAACCCTAACCCTAACCCTAACCCTAACCCATACACCAGTACACTGTCCTTCTTAGTGGGCCAGAGGCACCCAGAGGTGCAGCCCATTAACCCACCCTAACCTTAACTGTAACCCTAAGCCTAGCCCTTACCCTAACCCCAACCCTAACCCAGATTCATACGCGAATACACTTCCCTTCTTAGTGGGTCAGAGTGATGCATCGAGAGGTGCCTTCAACTCCAGACCCACTCCCTCCCTAAGCGTAACCTGTATGCCAGTACGCCAGTATGCTTTCCTTCTTAGTGAGTCAGAGAAGCGCCGACGAGGTTCCTCTGTCACACTAACCCCCTAACCCTAACATAATGTAATGTATGGTACGCGGCGGCTACGTGTTACGCTTCCCTTCCCTTCTTAGTGGGTCAACTCAGAGGCACCGGTCCCAGAGAGGTGCCTCCCAGGGCCCACTTACCCCAACCCCAACTCAAACGACAAACGGAAATGGAAACGACAAATTTTTGGCAGTTTTCGTGACAAACGGAAATGACCCGAAACGGGCCCGTCCCGACAAACAACAACTCGAAACGTAATTTTTTCTGGTCGTACCCATCTCTAGTAGTCATGATTAGACCCTACTGTGGCCTGGGAGTCGAAGTTTACAGAAATGCCACCCACACAGATCAGTATTTACTGTTTGACTCCCACCATCCATTACAACACAAATTAGGAGTCATCAGCACCCTAAACAACAGAGCAGAGAGCATATCCACCTCTACAGAAGTCAAAAAGAAGGAAGAGGCACTTGAAGACAGCACTTAAGGCCTGTGGATATCCAAAGTGGGCCTTCAACAAAGCAGTGTGCTGACCCAGAAAAACAATGGATCAACCTGAGACCCAGACCCGACAAAAGAACCTGGTCATTCCCTACATGTCTGAGAAGCTGAAAAGGATTTTTGGCAAACACCACATCCCTGTTTATTTCAAACCCACAAACACACTGAGGCAGAGACTTGTCCCAAAGGACCCGATACCAAAACAAAAAAGGAGCAATATAATATATTCTGCCCAAACCAGTGAGGAGTGTGCAGACCTCTACACTGGAGAAACTAATCAGCCATTAAACAGAAGGATGGCCCAAGATAGGAGGGGTAACAGCTCAGGACCAGAATCAGCAGTACACCTCCACTTGAAGGACAAAGGTCACTCATTCAAAGATGAGGATGTACACATATTAGACAGAGAAGATAGGTGGTTTGAGGGGGGGGTCAGGGGAGCCATTCATGCGAGCATTGAAAACCCCTATCTCAACAGAGGTGGAGGCCTCAGGCAGTCTTTTTGCTATTTATCAGGCTGTACTTTCAACAACACCCAGACAAATCAAAAAGCCTTCATCACCAAGGACATAGCCTTAAACCATTGTTCACCTTAAGGCTATTGATACTGTTTTCTACCTAATGAGCTTATTCAGGCTATTGTTCATCTTATGAGCCTATTTCAGACCATGGTGACAAGAGGTCAAAGTGGACTATAAGATGAAGGACTCGCAACTAGCTTTCTTCAGACTGATGAAGCTCTTTGGATAAGCAGTGAAACGTTCCTATCTCTCAAGAAAAAGAAGTCCAGTTGCCATGACTCAGCTTCCAGATTCTCCCACATTCTCAGCAATTTCTTTTCCAGCAATGGAGCCAGTCCCTTTGCATGGGTTATAAGAATAAAGCACCTTGATTAATGAATGCTAGTCATTTACAAATACTTCTGTCTCCCTTCGTCATTGTAGTATCTTAGAAGCTAATTGAATACATGTAACTCTTAGAAATGATAATAATAGCTTAACTGCTCGGAAAGAGAATCTTCCATATTTAAAGCATCAATGATGGTGCAGAACATTAGCTCACTGAGGCTTAAAATGAGTAATAAGGAACATAAAGAAAAAAATGCAGCACGGGATGGAGTTTAACAGATTACGAGCTGCTGGTCAGGTTACTGCCAATTGTAGAAAGAGATCAACATTTTATACATGCTGGGACATGGTATGTACGTTATGTTCCCAGTCTTGGGAATAGCCACTCAAGATTTAACACCTCAGTCACGAATACTTGTGCTTAGACTGAAGCTCTGCCAATTTCAGTGAGCCTTGCTTTCACACAGAATTTAACTTTGAAAATGTTTTATTTACAGTTGTATCTTGACATTTTAAGTTTCTGAAATGTCTTCATTTTTTCGTTTCTGACCTTTTTCTAAATATCATATTTTGCATTGTATTTTGATAGCCCCATAACTCTTTTTAAAAGCAGAAAATAAACACATTCAACCCCTTACCTCTTTGTGCATTAAAGAGATCTACAAGTAATCAGAAACAAAATCATTTGTTTCATACTGCTGAGAATTTCATTTATCATTGCCCACCCAGACTGAAATAAATTCTCTTGGTGTATCGCCCTCCCCATGACACAATTTCTCTACCTCAGCTTACTGAACTGATAACCAGGCTGATGTTGGAGTCTTCTTCGCTCATCGTTCTGGGGGACATTAACATCCATACTGAAGCAGCTCTGTCAGGGGTATCTGAAGACTTCATGACCTCCATGTCAACAGTGGGTCTGGCCCAAATGGTATCTAACTCAACCCATCCTGCAGGCCACACCTTAGACCTGGTCTTCTGCCCTGATATGGAGAGTGGGGTCATTGAGGTAAAGGAAATTTCTGTAATCCCATTGTCTTGGACAGACCACTATATGGTGTACTTTAGGGTCGCTGTAACTCAGGCCCTAACTGGGGGGGGGGCAGACAAAAGAAATACATCCCAGAAGATTGATGAATCCAGATGATTTTTTAAACTGCCCTTGAGGAATTTCCTACCTCTCCAATGGGTGATTCCATTGAATCCTTGATTGAACTCTGGGATGGGGGAAATGAGCAAAACCATTGACCGGATAGCTCCTAAAAGTCTCCTTCCTCAAAATAGACCCAAATTGGCTGCTTGGTTTACTGGAGAGTTGGCAAAATTGAAATGGGTGGCCTGTAGAAAAACTCAGATTGAAACAGAGAAAGAAACAGTGAAAGGCCTTTGGAAGGCTTACTCCAAGGCGGTGGAGGCAGCAAAGAAGTCATTTTTCTCTACCACCATTGATTTGGCAAAAAAATCTCCCTCGGCAGCTTTTCAAAATAGCCAAAATTCAGCTACATGCTGACCCATGGGCAGATAACACAGACCACTCTGTATCCTGCTGCGAAGAATTTGCATAACACTTTACAGGCAAAATTGAACAGATTGAACAGATCTGGGCTAATTTGGATGCAGCTATTGATCCAGAGTCTGTAAATAAAACACCCCACTCTCCTTGTCCTGTATTAATGGATGATTTTTAGCTCCTACAGCTGGATGATCTGGTCAGGATCCTTGGGAAGATGAGGGCCACCACATATCTGCTGGATACTTGCCCCTCATGGATCATAAAAGCTGCCAAAGAAGGCATGTCAGACTGGTTAGGAAGAGTACTGATTGCCTCCTTACAACAGAGATGGATTCTGGCATACTTAAAAGAGGGAACAGTAAAACCAGTGTTAAAAAGCCCTCCTTAGACCCAATGATACTGAACAATTACCAACCAGTATAGAACATTCCATTCTTAGGGAAAGTTCTAGAGCGGGCCATGGCTGCAGAGCTCCAGAGGTTTCTGGATGAGATAAACTACCTGGATTGATTTCAGTCTGGCCTATGTTACTTAACATTTATATGAAACCACTGGGGGTGATTATGAGGCCTTTGGGGATAAGTGCCACCAGTATGCCAGTGATACCCAGCTCTACCTCTCATCACCTCAGGATTCTAAGGGAGCTACAATCTCAACTTTCCATGAGTGTTTAGCTGCAGTAATCAACTGGATGAGGATGAGGCAGTTTACTGTTTTCCCAGTAAACTTGGTTGCTCCAAAGATCTTCATAAGCTTTTCTCAAACTGAAAACCCAGCCCTTCTGAAGAAAGCAAAACAGTGTTTGTTCAGCAACAATGGAGAGCTGTGTTTGACAAACTGTTGATGATTTTCATCAAATGACCATCATTTTCTGTAGTTCTGAACTCGTCATCATTTGATGTATGCAATCTTCTGAAATCAAGATGAGACAAACCACTTCCTAACCCAAAAACTCCATTTTTGTGCCCTCTTCCCCCTCAGCCATGTCTCACCCACCCAGCAAGGGGGCACTTTCTCTCTCTCTCTCTCTCTCTCTCTCTCTCTCTCTCTCTCTCTCTCTGTGTGTGTGTGTGTGTGTGTGTGTGTGTGTGTGTGAGAGAGAGAGAGAGAGAGAGAGAGAGAGAGAGGAGAGAGAGAGAGGGAGGGAGGAGAGAGAGAGAGAAAGAGAGAAAGAGAGAGAGAGAGGAGAGAGAGAGAGAGAGAAAGAGAGAGAGAAAGAGGAGAGAGAGAGAGAGAGAGAGAGAAAGAGAGAGAGAGAGAGAGCGCTCCACATCCACAAACAAAACCACTGATCCTGGTTATGGCTTATGTTCTTCCTCCCAACTCTAGCGTTGGAGCCAGCTGGGGTACTTAGCGAGAGTCCCCACTGCTCCTCTTCACATGCTTCTGAAACTATGTGCCACTGGGGTTGTTCTCCTTGAAATCCACAGGGTTTTCACTTCCGCATCAGTCAGGATGTGAGCAGAAATCTAACCAGGGTCCAGCCACCTCCACCCCACCCCTTCATGCTTTGACATCAAACAGCCCAGCCATGCGGAGTGGGAGGCGTCTATGACAGGGAGGATCTGAACCGGCAGGAAGGGCACTCTCACTCATTCGCTACTTCCTACAGACACACATGGCTATGGAGCCTGGAGCACCAGACAAATTAACAGAAGACGGAAGTCTGAGAATACCGGTCAGAAAGCAGGGATGGGATCTTAGTGTAGCTTAAGAGAGTGAGAGAGATCCTCCCGGTCAGATTCAGGGGAACCCAAGAGGCGGGCTCACCAGTTTCAGGAGTGGCAACAGTGCACATGCAAAGGCACATGGGGAGCATGGTCACGTGCATGTTGCGATCTGTAGTGGGAGGGGGAGAAGGTGATCTCCCGATTTCATGAGCTCCTAGCGCTTCACACACACACACACACACACACACACACACACACAGAGAGAGAGAGACAGAGACAGAGACAGAGACAGAGACAGAGACAGAGAGAGACTACTTCCAACTCCTTATGGCCATGCCAGGGAACATCTGAACCCTTCTCTCAAGCTCAAAACGGGGTCATCCTGCTCACCAGCCTGATAAAGGGGATCCTTCCCACCAGCATCACAGCCTACCATTGGTGCCATTGCTTCTCTCTCTCTCTCTCTCTCTCTCTCTCTCTCTCTCTCTCTTGTGTATAGAGATGGGCACGACCAGAAAAAATTACTTTTCAAGTTGTCATTTGTCGGGGCGGGTCTGTTTCGGGTCGTTTCCGTTTGTCGTGGAAATTTTCAAAAATTTCTCATTTCCATTTGTCGTTTGTCGTTTGGGTTGGGGTTGGGGTTGCGGATGGGGTACGTGGGTAGTGGGCTCTGGGAGGCACCTCTCTGGGTACCTCTGACGTCTGACCCACTAAGAAGGGAAGGGAAGCGTAACGCGAAGCCGCCACGTGCCATACATTGATTACATTATGTTAGGGTGTGGGGTAAGTGGCAGAGACACCTCTCTCTCTAGGTTCCTCTGACTCACTAAGAAGGGGAGCGTACTAGTGTACTGGCGTACAGGTTAGGGAATGGGATAGGGGATAGGGGATAGTGGGCTCTGCGAGGTACCTCTCTAGGTGCCTCACTTTGACCCACTAAGAAGGGAAGTGTACTTGCGTACGGATCTGGGTTAGGGTTGGGGTTAGGGTAAAGGCTAGGCTTAGGGTAACGGTTAAGGTTAGGGTGGGTTAGTGGGCTGCACCTCTGGGTGCCTCTGACCCACTAAGAAGGACAGTGTACTGGCGTATGCGTTAGCGTTAGGGTTAGGGTTAGGGTTTGGGTTAGGGTTGGTGGGCTTTTTATGCCCTCTGGCACACCCAGAAGTCTCAGTCAAAACCTTGCCATGCGATTGGTGGAATGGCTCCAAAAATTTGCATGGTCCCATCCCATGGCCAGCCCATCATTGCACATGCGCAGGTGTAAAAAATTAAAACTAAACTAAAATAAAATCAATGGAGATGTTTTATTGCAAGAAAAACCTACTGCTGCTACTATAAAAAATCAGGCATTTAAAATACCTAATTTTCAAATGTTTCTGTGGTGCTTTGGTGGGTTTTTGGACCACGATTTAAAAATAAATATTGTGGTCGCCATTTTGGATCCCCCCCACCGTATGGCAAATGGAGACGACGAGGATGCCCCCCCAGCCTGGTACCAGCAGCCCAGGACAGGAGAGGGGGAGGGAAGGCTGGGGACACCCCCAGGAACCACCCCTCTCTGGTAGGTGCCCTCACTGAGGCAGGCATATTTTCGCCTGCTTTTCTGGCAGGGAGTCGGTTTTTTTTAAAAAAACTTTTTTTTTCTGTGCTGAGCTTGGCATCGCGCAATCACCGGCGCTGCGATGCCATGAATGACAATGAAAAATCAGACCCAATTTATCTTTATCGGGTCGGGTTCGAGCTGAAGCGGAGTAATTCTCGTTACCGTTACCTGTTACGTAACGGAAACGATGAACGGTAATGGAAACGAGGATTTCGCCGAGTCGTGCCCATGTCTACTTGTGTACCATTCACCAACGCACCACCCCACCCCACAGAGAGAGTTAGTAGTCTCCAACTTGGTGCAGGGGGTTCTGTTGCCAAGCCTTAGCCAGGGGAATGGAGGACTACTGGCAGGAGGGTGCATGGCTTCCTCCTCCTGCTCCATCTCCAGGTGCCCCTGGAGCAAATGCACCCTTACACGCTCCCCCCCCGAAACTCCCTTGGATAGAAGACAGTTGGGAATAAATAAGGCTTAACAAGATACAATTCTTGATATATGAATGCCTACATATGACCCTAGCCTTTGCAGAGCAGTCTAGTCATTCTGGAACCAAGAGCTGGAAGCCCAATTATGCTAGTTTCCTTGATTGTATCTATTCTTATTTGGCTTCTTCTTGCATTTCTTTGGGTGATGCTTAAATTATTTCCTTATTTCCTAGGGTGGTATCCTTGGTTTCATTGTGTTAAAATGTTCAACCATCATCTCCACATTATTTGGCAGGGTGGGCTTCCTGGGGGGTCTTTTTACACATTCTACTGACTCCATTGGGATGCCATTTCCTTTTGTATTCTGTGCCATGTTTGGAGACATCTGTCTATAAAGATTGGTCCTGAAGAGCAAAAGAATGAAGGAGGGAATTATTCCCTGCTAAGACTGAAAATATAAATGTACAGTGAAGTTCAATGGGAATTTTGAAAAGGATGTAATTTCTCTGTCAAAATGTAACACATTTTGACAAGGACTCTAAATATCTATGGTGAAATGTGCTACCATGGGACTTTGCAGAGAAATGCTAGTTTGAAGGAACAGTGAATCTGGCAGCTCTCATGCTACTCAAAATGACAACCATTATGTGTAGAAAGATGGATGTGCTGATTCCAAGAAGTTAATGACTGCTCTGTGTATGCATACATGCAAATTTATTTCAGTTTTATTTATTAAACTTATTTTTACTCTGACTTCTGTCAAAATATAAAGATGATCATGAAGGCACACTGAAAGCACTGACAAAATTCATAAAAATACATGAGAAGGCAATTTAATATACCGCACAACAACCAAATTGTAAAAATTGAATGAATAGAGGAAACAGAACCTATCCATATAGTCTTGAAGGAATTTTTAAAATTCCCAATGCACAGTCTGTCATACTCTTACAACGTGTCTCAAAAAGAGATAGTACATTGCAATCTTAACTCAAGTTATACAACAAAAAGCAAAAACAAAAACCCTGCACAGAGCATTTCTGCAAGTAGAATTCTAAACTACACAACTCTCTCTCTCTCACACACACACATCATATCTTTATTAGGAGGATCAACTAAGGGCAATTCTAGTTTTGAAGAACATTGCCCTTTTTGAGGTTCAAAAGAAGATGGAGTGGTATGGATTGGAACAAGAGATATGTATGATGTACTGTGCTGACATTGTTCGTACAAGTCACTGAACCAGTATTTCATTGCCTCTAAGGGTGGAGTAATTAGTCATGGTAATGTAGAATGCTCTCCAGTTATTCTGTGACTACATCTCCCCAAAATCTTTCACCATTGGCTTTGTCCAGTGGGAGTAGAGCATTCACTTATTGCACGAAGGCCTAACTTGACAAAGAAAGCTGTACACATAAAGGCCACCATGTATTTGAATATTAACAGGCTGGATATAATGTAGTTCAAGTGTTTGCTCTTCTAGGAAAACCCTGATTTCTTCTTCTTCCTAGAGTTTTCCCACAGGTGTGGGGTCCACTTTTCAGATCCTGAAATGCTATTTTCAGTTGACTAAGTCTTCAGGGTTGCAGGCTGATGACATGCTTGTCAAGGGAAATCCTAGGTTCGTGTTACAAAAAAAAAAAAGTAGTCTTACAAGTTGTGGACTTAGTTACTGACTGAAGACACAGGTTTTGGCACATTTTTGAATAATTCTTCTATCAGAAATTGTAGATTCCTTGATAATAGGAGATCAGAAAAAGATCAAGTAAATAAATAAATAAATAAATAAATAAATAAAAGCATATTTTATATTTATAGTCCTCCCATCCATATTTGGTGAATAACTTCCACTGATAAACAGGAGATATAGTTTTTTTGGTGATGAAGATCTTAATATTGTGAAACAAGCTAGCAATCGAGCAGCTTTTCAAATGGATCTGTGTTACTGTAATAAAGTTGAAATAGTAACAAATAAAATAAAGATTGAGAGGGAGCATATATGTATATATTTTTCAAAAGCATATTGAAACACTTTGGTATTTGGAGTATGAGATGTATGCGTTAACTTATCCTGTTTGTCGATCATGTAAAAATTGCATAAATAGAATTTTTAAGAGCTCAAGTTATTTACTGAATTTCAATAGGTCATATATAAATCAGCAACCCTTGATGTAGTCGGAAACATCATTTTCCACTCAATTGCCACCAAGGATGAAATTACTAATAATCCCAACTGTATTCTTTATGCCTGCAAAGAAAGACGAGATAAATGATAGTGAAATCTTGAGAAGTGTGCATTTCCAAATTATATTTTCCATCCTGTATGAATCATGCACCACAGAAATGCAGTAAACACACATACCATTGTTATTTCTACAATGTTCACACCCCAGTAGTTAAAGGTGGCTTGACATTTTCATTACAATTCCTTATTTTTATGTTGCTGCATCCAGAGTATAGAAGAAATATTGCAGATATATTCCACCATCTGAATGCAATTATATTACTGAATTATAAGAGTACAGTAGGTGTCTTGCACAGAAGATGGAATGCAGAATATAAGGGCAGTGCAGCAGCTTTAGCGGGAAAAGTGACTTAGAAACCAGAGATGGGCACGACTCAGTGAAATTTTCATTTTCGTTTCGTTTTCATTTTTTGTTTCGTAACAAAAACGAAAACAAAAAATTTTTCAGAAGCAAAATGACAACGGAAATGAAATGAAAATTTTTGCCGTGTTTTTCATTTTCATTACGGCAGACACATTGCATTGAAAAGAATGCTAACAAAACGAAAAAATTTCGTTTTTGTTTTTGTTTTTTCGTTTCATTTTGTAACGATAACGAAAATGAAAATGAAAAATGTGCAAAAAAAACCCCGAAAAACAAAAATGAACCAAAACGGACCCCTAAACGACAAACGAAAAATTATTTTTTTGAGTTGTGCCCATCTCTATTAGAAACCCATTTTGTAGTGTCGCAGTGAAGAATCACAGAGACAAGCAGGTATACTTGTTACTACACTAACCAGTCTTAGGGAAGAGAATGGAAAAGTTACAATTCCTGGAATCCCCAACTAGTTTCAGTATTTACATCCTGGTTGGAGGATTCTGGAAGTTTATCCTATACAGGTACATTGTCCATCCTAAAGTCATGGTCAGAATGTGAAACAGCAACTCGAGAAAGGAGCTTTGTACTTCATACCAAGCACAACGTACCATCCAAACAGCTGTTTCAAAGCCCAAGGCCCATTTCCCCACCTGCCTGGTCTGCCTGCTGAGCTCCTTGCACCACTGGGGCACTTCTTTGGTAGCAGCACATCAATCCACACTGCAGCCCATCCAGTTCCTCCTCAGCTCCTTGGGCAGCTGACTGCTCTGGCAAGGAGGTGAAAGGGAAAATTTCCCTTCACAGCTGATGAGTGGTCGGCTGACTGAGGAGGGCAGGGAAGGTCCATCCAGGCTGCTGTGTAGATTGGCACACCACTGCCAAAGAAGTACCTTTTCAGGGCAAGGAACCCAGTAAGTGGACCAGGCAACTGGGGGAGGCAACTTTGAAACATCTATCAGGCTGCACTTTATGCTTCAGTCAAAGCACAAAGTGCCCATCACTAATGATGATCCAGCATGAAGAAGGCACAACAGTGGATACATTCAAGGGTTCTTGGCCTAGAGGTGAGGAGACATACTGTGGAAACTTCCAGATGCAAGTTAAAAAATGAAAAACAAACAAACATAACTCTGGTGTGAATCTATAGAGAAGTGCTGCTTTTCAGTAATAATTTGGGATGGTCACTGATCATAAGATCTCTTTTGGACCCAATTTGATATTTTGGATAACAGCCTAATATAGCTTATACTGATTATTCTATTATATTCTATTTTTAAAATTTAATTTGCATCTTGGGAAAATTAGATGACATTTGCAGGGACACTTGTCCTTCCTGTAGTTATCAAGCCTGTATTATTATTATTATTATTATTAGTAGTAGTAGTAGTAGTAGTAGTAGTAGTAGTAGTAGTAGTAGTAGTAGTAGTAGTAGTAGTAGTAGTTAGATAGCTGCAAGGATGTTTTTCAAGATATATCCTTTAGTTGCATATTTTGAGGGATGCTGGGAGATGTCCCTAGAAAAGAAAACTGAAGCCTTTCACAAGGTTAAGTGAAGGACTCTGAAGACCCATGACTCAAAACTGATTTAACACTTCTTTTAAAGTTATATGCACAACAGGCACTGAAGTCACAGAAGATGGCTTTAGGACAAAGGTAAATGAAGGATGTAGAGCTAATGGTGGCAGAAGAAGAAAGATTGTGATAGTTGGCATTTTTCATCACAAGCACCCAGTCATAATTCTAGCAGGTTCCATAGATTCCCCAAAGGCCTTTTTACCTTATTTTTCCTGTAGGAAAGAACAAGCATAAATAGGTGTCTGCTTTCTGAGACAGCCCGCCTCTCCTCTGTCTGAATCCAAAGCATACTCATAACATGTAAACCTTATCCTAGCAATCATAATTGCTAGCAGCATGTACTTTTATTAAACATGTTTATGTTTTATTTCACATTTCTTCCTGTGCAATAAATATTTGCACAATACTATTTTGCACATGCTAATTGTGCAAAATAATTCCTTGAATGTTTTATTATTATTATGTGGAAACTCCATCATGGCACGGGGATATCTAAAATAGCTAATTGTGATTCCTTTTTGCAAGCTTTTTTTACAGTCTGTATAAAATGGATGCATGTTAAGAAGAGCTATTATGAGCCATGGTTATTGTGGAGGCTTCTGGACAATTACAGCCTCAGTTCAGTTCCTGAGAATTAAGTCAGAGACCCGCTTTTGTTATTCATTGTTTTATATCTACCTTGATATTCGCAATCTGTAAGACTCATTTTCTGCAGGGAAATTTATACAGCTGCATTATGACACAGGCTCTAGTGGCCTGTTTAAGAAAGCTCCACTGACTTTCATAGGAATTGTGGGGTCTTTGCTCTGCATGTTTAGAAATGAGGTCATACTGCTTTTCTCATCATAGCTTTCTTTTCTTTTTTCTTTTCTTTTCTCCCTGCTACATGCAAGTATTGAATGAACATTTCTGAGCTGAATTCCCTCAGGCTCCCTCACCT
Organism: Phrynocephalus versicolor; assembly: GCA_023846285.1. NCBI lineage: Eukaryota > Metazoa > Chordata > Lepidosauria > Squamata > Agamidae > Phrynocephalus > Phrynocephalus versicolor. The sequence goes on along the minus strand of JAHTLZ010000240.1, from coordinate 17,718,335 downwards.
CCAAAAGTACAAGCTCATAATTTTTAAACATGGAATATATGTTCCTGAGAAAAGGGCTGATTGTTCCACCTACGTCTGCACCATTCTCATGTCAGTCATTGGTGCTTTGAATGCTTGAGATACCTTGAGATGTGACAGAGTTTGAGATGTGACAGTCTTGAAGACAAGTGTAGAAGAAAAACAACTTGGATGGAGAAAACATGTTTTGGAAGGAGATCATTCAACAGTTGTACTTAATCAAGCTGGGGCTTAAGAAGTCTGCCGGCATCTATTATATAGCCTCTCGAGACAGTGCTCTTCTTGACTGATCTCCCTGTTTCAATACCACATTCAGAACATCACTATTTCATAAGCTTTGCAGTAACAAATATATACATGGCAAGTACTAATGGGATGTTGTGAAATCGTACTCTGCTTTCCCTCATGTGAATCTAGACATCCGCAAGGTTCTAGGCAGATCTTGATATGTAATAACCCAAACTAGGTCATGGTCCTCTTTGGACAAGATTCGTCTCCTCTAGACAACTGCAAAGGCTTGCATGTGGAGTTGCTCTCAGAGCCCAGAGCAGCTGGTAATCTGTAGTTAGGGGATTTCCTCCCAAGGTTTCAAATCCTTGCATCACCATGTGTGAAGGCAGGAAATCATTCCTTCTGGATAAGCTGGCCAGTTTGGGAGTTGGGGACATTGCTTTGATGTGATTATGCTCCATCCAGCTCTCCTGAAAGAGCCATCCATCAAGGAGGTGAAAGAGATGGCTTGTAAGTATAGGGCCTTTTCAGCAGCTTCCCCCAGGTTATGGAATGCCCTCCTAAGTGAGATCCGCCTGGCACCAACATTGATATTTCAGCGCTAGGTAAAGACATTTCTGTTGCAGCAGTTTTTTGACTGATATAACATAGTCTGTGGGTACTGAGGGCAATTTTAGTGTATTGTATTGTATTTAAATGTGTTTTATCAGGAGGAAGATCATTGGGATTTTTATGTTTTAATTGCTTTAATTATTCATTTTAATTTTAAGCCACCCAGAGACCTGTGGGTATATAAGATGAATAAATGAATAAATGAATAACTAACTAACTAACTAACTAAATAAATAAATAAATAACAGGACAGAGCATTTCCTCACCTAATTTGGAGGAAGAGCACTGGAAAAAAGCATGTGGCATTTCAAGTGCTGGATGAACCTCAAATTTAGATGTCATTGGCAGTTGCTAGCACTACCTTAGTATAACACTAAGAAACATATATATTATTAGTAGCTAACTGCTGGGTCTCCACTTAACTTCTCAGGTTACAACCAATCACATCACAGTATATTCCCCTATTCATCAGTCTTCTTTCTCTGTTCTCTACCCAAAGTTTTCAAGAGAGAATGTCCTTTTTAGTTTCATTGGAATGCAGGTGTTTAGACTTCCTCTGGCTGCTTTTCTCGGGTCTCAGGTGATAATGCAGCACCTGTGTAAGGTTAGGAGAGAACTTGGGATAGTACTACACAACCCATTTACTCAATTCCCTGACAGAAATCTATCTGTGCCCACAAACACCAGGCACTCTGTTCAATGTTTCACTTGGTGTCCCATTGTTAGAATATTTAATATCATTTTAAATACATACTAAATACGTATTAAATGACATTGCCTGGTTCACTGACATATCTGGAGGAAGATACAGTCCTTTATCCAGATATGGTTCCCCATCTCTCTGCCACTGTATTAGAAATACAAGAGTGTCTGGATAAGGAGATCACTCTGTAGATATTAATGCTGCTATTATAAATCAGCCTCCTGGTAGCTGCCAGTCTGTATTGCATAATTCCAATACATCTTATTCTTCACAAGCAGCAGTAGCAATGCAGCAGTAGCAATACTGTAGTAGCAATAATAGTAACCTTAGACCCCATTGATCATCAAGTCCAGCCCCTGTCAAGGAGGCACAGTGGAAACAGAACTCTCAACCTCTGGGTTTGCAGCTAGAAATTTGAACTGAGCTCTGCAACAGTTCTGTTAATGTTCCATAAGTTTTCTCTAAAAACCAACCATGTGCCTGGAATACAATAAAAACAGTAAATTAAAAAAAATTGACCTGAAGCTTGCAGCTTCTGTTTCTCTGTCCCTCTGAATGGGAATTGCTATAGGATATTCAAAAGTGTGCATATGTTATCTGATCCCTTCTGAGGAGCCTGATTAGGACATCTCCTGAATCTGTTGGAATCAGCCTGATTTGAGATTTACCTGAGTCCAAAGCAACTGAAATATATTTATTGCCCCTCATTCTCCATCTGAATCAAACATGAGAAGAATATTCATGAAATTCAACTCCGCTCACCTTAATATTTTCTATTTTAAGCAGTGATGGATAACCTTAATTAGTAATTTGAAAAGGTAATTGCAAATTACATACATGGTTACACTCCATAACTATTAGCAGTTAAGGAAACATATATAGTCCAGAGCCTCTCTGGGTAAGCATAAAGAAAATTATAAGGCTTAATCATAGTGGTAGTCTTTTCAGAGTTGTCTCATACTTTATTTCTAAAAAGTCTTAGGAGTTTGTGAGCGACCTCCGCCGCCCCTTCCATAATGAGGTGCTTAAAAGTGATGTAAGATAGGCTTTTATTATGTCCACTGGAGTTCAACACAGACAGAAAACACATCAGCACAGTTCAGTGGTGCTTTGCCCCCTCTGGGAATTAATAAGGCTTGTTCTTCTTTGGAGCAGGCCCTGTCAGAAGTCTATCCATCTGGTAGTAGCACCTGGCTAGGTTGTCTTTTATCTTCACAGCACAAAGAACCTGTGGTTCTCGCAAAGTCCCAAGACACAGCCTATAAACACAGTCTCTCAGTTCTCAGTCTTCCTTATGGGTTTTACTCAGTGCCCGTGTAATTCCCATAGAGTAGGGAGTTACCTCACTCCCTCACTCCAGAAGCCAGTGAATGTCCTGGTCAGTTAAACAACACAGTCTTAATCAGGCCGGCCCGCGTTGTCTCCCTTTATTCTCAGTTCCCAAATGTTGGGCTGCCTCAGGGAGGAGCTGAGCCCATGAGCTGGCTTCCTTCTCTCTGCTCCTTGGTTGCACAGAAGAGACTTTATAATCCTTGGCCCCGGCCTTTAGTGCTCACCTCCTCAGGGTTTTCTGACTGGCCAGGCTTTCTCCTTATCCAGGGTTTCCACTAGAGGTGGGCAAGAATAAAAAAAATGGTGTTTCGTTTGTCGTTTGTCGCTTAGGGGGTCTGTTTCAGTTCATTTCCATTTTTCGTGAATTTTTGCAAAAAATTGTTTTCGTTTTCGTTCATTTTGTTACCATTTATTTCAATTTTTTCTGATTTTTGTGATTTTTTAAAGCAATTCACTGTATTGCCGTAACAAAAACGAAACACATGACAAAATTTCCGGTGTTTCTGTTCGTTTCGTTTCATTTTGGAGACAAAATTTGTTTGTCATTTTGTTGTGTAACGAAATGAAAAAATGGAAACGGAAACAAAAAATTGTTCGTTTTGTGCCCATCTCTAGTTTCCACCGCATCATGCCAAACATCCATCTCCATCTCCTCCTCCTCCCCTATGATGTTTTCTCTCCTTATCTCTAGGCCCGCCAGAGCTCTCTCCTCCCCCAGACAGGTGTTACATTTCTCTCTAATTCCCTTGTTGCCTCAGGAGGCTGACCACTCCCAGCTGCTTTCAGCTGTCTCACAGAGTTATAAAATTAATTTGTTAGATGTTTCATAGAATCCTTTCCAGAAGCCAAAAGTTCTTCCATTGAATGTATGAAGTGGAAGCCTGATCTCATCCAGCATGAGACAAAGGTCTCTTCAATGAATGCAATCAAATGATGTTAGGTTACCATGCTGTCATGTGAAACTAATTACTTATATCTGAATATGGGACATTTCAGGTACTTTTTGTAATGATGTCCCTGTACTCAGAATCATGGTGGCAAAATGCTAATGGGATCAACTTGTAATTTTATGTACTGTGCTCTATTTTATGGCTCTATCTTATCTGTCAAAATATAAAACCTTTGTTCACATAATTAGCTGCTTCATTCAATCAGTCCTCATGGTGACCTTAATGAAAGGCAATTTGTGTATTCTAAATTGGAAATGCTAATACAATATGAGAAGGAGGAATTGGCTTATTGGGTTAATGAAGTCATTGTGAGCCCCTTTTTTCCTTCAGTTTTTATTTTTGAGAAAAAACAAAGGAAATGGTGGAGAAAAGTGTTCACTAGGTTATGGAAATAGGAAAAATAAAAGGAAAAATAAAATAAAATAAAAAGTAGAAGGTGCTATTCAGTTACTCTTCTCTCTTGTAATATTCAGTGTTGTTGTTGTTGTTCTTTTAATCCTGACCATTTAAACCTATAACTAAGGCTATTTCTCATGTTGAGACATTTGGAAGTTAGTGGTATTAAATACATTATTAGAACTGGAACTTCCTTACCAAAAGTCATTTGATTGGCAATTGGCACACCACGTACTGTACTTACACTCCATTCTGAGTTCTGCATTCCAGTAGGCTTTGTTTTGTCATTGGGAAGTTGGAATATAAGCACATACTTTTCCTTAATGATAATGGTTTTGAGACAGCAATTCTAAGTTAATTCCAGGCAAATAATTCAGTCTTCATGCCCCAGTATTTTGGAACTTCTCAGAAAAATCTTGCTAATCATTACTACAAAGAGAATGCTGGATTTTCTGAAAATTCCTTTTCTTTCTTTTATTTTTGAGGGGGTTGAGTATAGTTTTTTTCAGTTAAGGGTTCCCTATTATAGGTGAAAAGGAAGGGGTAATAGGGATGTGTAAAGGAGAGATAAAATATTACATAGAGAGGAGGCATCATAGTCATTATTTTTTCTTACATCTTTCAAACAGTTCTATAGGTTAACATCTTATTTTCTATATTATTTGTTCCCATATTTTAATTATATCACATTCTTTGCGCTTAGTGTTTTAATAACAAGCTACTATGTTTCTTAATCAATTTCTGTCATGAATCCATACTGGTTTCCAGCTTTCTTTTGCATTTACAATTATCCTTTCCTTCAGGAGTTCAGTCAGAATGTCCATTTCTGCTACTTCTAATATCTTCCAAATCAGTTCTTCTACTATACGTATTTCTTCTTTCTGGAACTTTCTTGTGTCCCATGTAAAGCTCAGCGGTTTGGATGCTTGTAGACTCAGACTAGATGATTTGGGGCAACCTGCACAGTCCCAGGGTGATCCCAGAAAAGCAGAACAGTGAACCACTTCTGAATATTCTATACCTAGCATACCCTGGAAAGTGTATCATCAATCAAAATAGATTTGGCAGCACATGATTTTTTATTTTTTTTTTGGTAAAGAGAAGCTTTAGAAACATCTTGCAGAGCAAATAAGTAAGAGAATCTGGTGAAAGATTGGACCAGGCGTCATGTGGAATAAAGAAACTGCCTTCAGAAAAAGACTTGGAGATGCCATTAAATGGGGAGAAATGCATTTCTTTAATGTATCATGGCTCTGTGGTAATCCCAGGGAAAATGTTTGTGTGACTTTTTGCTTCATGTGCCAAAACAACTTGTCCAACCCTTGAATACTATCCACACATTATCTAATTGTTTTGAGACATTTCTCATTCACTTCAAAACACAAATTGTCTTCATTTTGTTCCCGAGGCAAAAATTGTTATTTCTCCTACTGTTACAATGTGGAAGCAAAAGATAATCAGTGTCAGTCTTCTTTCATGCATTTTTTCTATCACCAGCTCATTGTGGAGAGTGAGCTTCATTCATTAAAGTGTACTATTATTAATTTGCTTACTTCTATTTCACTTTCAGCAGCTACCATTTGTCATTTTTTTAAGATAGCAATGATCGATAAGGATGATGGGCTTAATAGAAATTTAAATACAGTCAATGCCAACATAATTACCTTGGGAATAATGTGCAAAGAAGAAAGATAATAACAATGAATCATAATTCTATTCTTTCAGGTCATTTTCATGAAAAAAATAAAAAATCTATGATAATTAAACTACTACAATAAATCTTTAGAAAAAGAGAAGTGTCCTAGAAGAAAATTACAAAAGGTCCATTGATAGGTTTCATGCAATATTGTTATTAAAGACTGGAAGGTATGAATAGATGTAATGACTAGATCCCGTATTCTTGGTAGCCTAGCATCAAAGTCATTATACCACATAAAATGATAAAAATGGTAAATTTACCACCTTTTGCTAAACTTCTGCTTAGCATAGTGCACATTATAGAGATGTCTATGAAAAAGTATTTTTGAGAATTTGTATGGAAATGATTTGTTACTGCACCACACAATTGATCTTCCTCTTCAAGTGCTATGTCCTCATAGAGCATTGGCAATCAGTAGCCTGAACTGGTTTCTATCTAAAGCTATTCTAAATAAAGCAGCTGTGCTCACTGTGGATCATTGGCTTCATTGGCTTAAATTCTTAAGCCAGAATATTCTTCTTTGCTCTGGGTCATGCTTTTCCTCTATTTTTCCTTGAAGGATAACCTGCAGCAGATGGTTTTTCTCATTGAAATTTTCTTCTCTTTATGGTATTGAGGATGTCTAGCTTTTTATTCATCCGTTGTAATACAGCCACATAGTGACTCTGTCTGTCCAAGGTATCTTCAGAATTCGTCTGTACATCCACATTTCAAATGCTTCCATTTTCCTGCATAATGTGTCTGTAAGGGTCCAAGTTTCAACACCATAGAGAGGTATATTGAATACATACGATCGAAGTATTCAAGTACGAAGTCTGATGGATAAGTCCCGGTTTCTCAAGACTCCTCATTTTCTCGAAGGAACATCTAGCTTGTTCAATTCTACAATGGATTTTTCATGAAAGGTCACAGTTATCCTTGACACAGCACCCCAAATATTTATATGACAATACTCTTTCAGTTATATCACTGCTAGAGATGGGCACGACTAGGGAAAATGACGTTTTCGAGTTGTCGTTGGTCGGAGGCAGCCCGTGTCGGCTAGTTTCCGTTTTTCGCGAAACTTTGCAAAAATTTGTTGTTTTGTTTTTCGTTTTTTCGTCTGTCTTTATACTGGTTTAGGGGGGTAGCGGGCTCCTGGAGGCACCTCTGTGGGGTGGGTGCCTCCTCTGGCCCACTATGAAGGGAAGCGGGCTCCTGGAGGCACCTCTTTTTTTTGGGGGGGTGCCTCCTATCCTCACCCGCTAGGAAGGGAAAGCAGGCTCCTGGAGACCCCCCATCGCATGGGGGTCTCCTCTCCTCACCTGCTGCAAAAGGGCATGCATAGCCATATGGATATGCATACCAAGTTGCAAACACAGCAGACTGACAGAGGCACCCCTCTTTTTGGGGTGCCTTCCCTGCATCAGTCAGGCCTCGGGGGCATGGTTTGCATGGCATACATGCTACCGAGCCGAGCCTGCAGGAGTCACCCAGAGCCAGACTGGTGGACTCTCTGCACCCGCTGTGTCTCACTAAGAAGGGAATTGTACTTGCGTGTAGTGCAATGCAAGTACACATCTGGCTTAGGCAACAGGGTTAGCGCAAGGGCTAGGGTTAGGCTAGTTATTGGTGAGGTTAGGGTGAGTATTGGGGTGCACCTCTGGGTGCCTCTCTGACCCACTAAGAGGACAGTGTACTGTGGCGTATGGGTAAGGAATCAAGGATTAGGGTTAGGGCTAGGGGGCTAGGGCAGGTTTTAGTGGGCTTTTTGGCACATCCTAGAAGTCTCAGTGGCCAAGTGGCCATGCGATTGGTGGAATGGCTCCAAAAATTTGCATGGTCCACTCCCACATGGCCACTTGGCCAGCCCATCATTGCGCAGGTGTAAATAAAATAAAATAAAATAAAATAAAATAAAATAAAATAAAATCAATGGAGAGAGGACAGAGAGGAGACATTTTGTTGCAAGAAAAACCCACTGCTACTGTAAAAATTCTGGCAGTTTTAAAATAACAATTTTTGCATGTTTCTGTGGTGCTTGTGTTGTGTGTTTTTGGACCACTCCACGATTTCAAAAAAAAAAAGATTGCAGTCGCCGCCCCATTTTGGATGCCCCGCCCGCACCGCATGGCATTGGTGTCTTGGCGACTCGAGTCCGGCTGCCAAGGACAGGAGAGGGGGGAGGCCGGGACCCCCCCAAGAAACCACCCCTCTGGTAAGTGCACTCAGGCAGGCATATTTTCACCTGCTTTTTGGCCCGGGAATCGGGGGGGTTAAAACTTTTTTTCTGTGCCGCTTGAATTGCGGCGGCCGGCGGCAAGTCCGGCTTGTTACTGCGTGCGAGCCTGCGGCGAGTCCCACCACCAGAGCAGCCCAGGACAGGACAGGAGAGGGGGAATCGGGGGTTTTAAAACTTTTTTTCTGTGCCGCTTCTAGCGCAGCCCAGGACCAGGAGGGACAGGAGGAGGGGGGAAGCCGGGGACCCCCCCCCTAGAAACCACCCCTCTGGTAGATGCCCTGAGCCCTCACTCAGGCAGGCATATTTTCGCCTCATCGCCTGCTTTTTGGCCGGGAATCGGGTTTTTTTTTTAACTTTTAAAAACTTTTTTCTGTGCCGCTTGGCATTGCAGGATCGCCGCGATGCCAGGAACGACAACGACAAATCAGACCCAATTATTCTTTAGTCGGTTCGAGTTCGAGTTCTGGCGGAGTAATTCCCATTACCGTTTCCGTTCCGTAACGGAAACGAGGAATGGAAACGGAAACGGGAATTCTGCTAAGTCGTGCCCATGTCTAATCACTGCCTATCTTGAGAAAGTTCTGTGAACCATTTTGTTTTTTTACTGATAACCATCCATTTTGTCTTCTTCACATTAAGTTGCAATCCCATGGCACTGCTGTCTGCAGCCACAGGATCCAATAATCCTTGCAAATCTGCCAAACTTGTTGCAAGCAAGACAGTGTTGTTAGCAAGTCTTATGTTATTTACAAGAACTACGTTCACCTTCACACCTTGGTTCTTTTCTTCAAGAGCATCCCAGAAAATTCTTTCTGAATAGATATTAAAAAGTAGAGGTTAGGGAATACAACCTTGATGAACACATTTTGTAATTGATACCTCTTTTGATATCTGGCCATCTATCCAGACACCAGCACGCTATTCCAATACAAATTCCCAGTCAATCTGGTATCATGATTGTCCAAGCCCAGTCCTTTAAGAATATTAATATGTTTATCATGTTTAACTGAGTTGAATGCCTGTTCATAATCAATGAAGCAAACAAAAACATAAATATTGACATTGAGACATCACTGAATTAGTATTTGAAGACTAAATAATGCCTCCCAAGTTCCACACCCATTCCTGAATCCAAATTGGGTATCTCCAATGCTCTCTTCACACTTCTAATATATTCTTAAATGCAGGACTTTTAAAAATAACTTCAGATGTGCCTCATCAAACTGATTGTCCGGTATTCATTACAACTTTTTGCATTAGGTTTCTTTGGAGGTGCTATAAAAGTGGATTTTAGCCAGTCCTGTGGGATGGTTCCACTCCTATAAATGCTGTTGTATAAACTGACCAGAAGGGAAAGAGATTGTTCTTCCTTAAGCAATTTCAAAACTTCCATATATATTTCATGGGAGCCTGGGGCTTTGTCACACTTCAATAGTTTAATGGCATGTTCTACCTCTTCCCTCATGGTATCGACACCATCATCTAACTTGACACCATGGTCAATACTTATGTTATCCTTAAAGAGATGTTCTATATATTCCTTCCACTCCTGTAGATTCTCCTCAGTATCAAGTGGGTATTATTCTTCCTGAACAGAAACTTCTGATGCATAGCTCAGTGGTTTTGATATCTGGCTGAAAGTCAGAGGTTCGGACTATAATTCCCCATGATGCCTCATTGACATGGCTGGACTTAATCCATTGGTCCCTTTCACCTCAGACACACTATTGAAAAGCATTGTAGATCTATACTGCCCATGTACCTGCAATTTTCCTGTGAATGTGGGAGCTTGGATATATATATTGCTACTGATTCCCTCTTTATTTTTGTAGAGGCTATGCAGCACCTAGGCCAGTGATGGATTCTCTGAGGAATCATCCATGTTTTCCATCTCTGCTGTTGTTCCACTCTGTTGTGAAATCTGTCAGTGTTCCCTGTTTTAGAGCTAATCAACATTTTTTTAAAAAATCGTGATTTTGCCACTCCCATTCAGTTGGGCTTGGAGAAGGAAAAAGCTTTACAGAAACAGTTGTCTTAAAATTTCCCTTAGTGTAAGCCTCTTGCCATCTCACTTTTTAAAAAACTTGAATGTATAGAGGATGTAAATCCTCCTATTTCATAGACTTGTGATAGTGATTAATTACATCCTGAAACTTTCACACATTTACAAATTGGGCAATTACATGTATAACGTATCTATTTTTATCGCAAGACTGATAAGTTGGTTTATGAATGGTGACAGGATCAGTAAAGTGTAAGACACCTCTGTATTACTTTATATCACTCACAAAAGAATTTGGAACATTTATTTTCATCTGAAGGATTTTAGCATTTCCATCTCATTTCTTACGGCAGTGTGCAGTTTGGCAGAACACTGAAAATACATTTGGAAGTTCTATCACCCAATTATTTTTAACATCTTTGTACTTCGACAAGAATGCCATTGACACGGGTGGGGTGGGGTGGAATAAAGCATTTTTGTTTGGTTTGGTTTAAATTAGAACCCAGTGTGTATGAGACTTCACCCCTATTCAGGCATCTCAAATCTGTAATGGCTGAATGCCTAGGGAGGGACTGACACCCCCCCCAAAGTCTGCCCTCTGGAGGAATTTCATGTAGAGCTTTATAAGGAATTACAACAGAGAGGAAGGGCATGTGCACTCTCTGTCCTCTTGTGTCTGACCTCCATAGGTTCAGGACTCCTAAATACAGCTAGCTAGTGTGTCTATATACCCTTTACTAATTTCTTTTCCGAAATGCACCTAACAACAGCTTTCCAGGGAGAAAGCTACATCTACAGTGGACTGTGCAGATACAAGATGCAAGAGTTGTACCCAATAGCTCCAAACGAATTGTCTGTGGATTGCAGACTTTATTTATTTATTTATTTATTTATTTATTTATTTATTTATTTATTTATTTATTTATTTTTACACCACTATTCTCCACAAAAAGATCCAATTACTAGCACTGGTTCACAATCCAACCCTAGAATATGTGAGTCATAGAACAAAAATCCTACATGGTTCTGTTCAAAGACGACAATTTTAATGTGGGTATCAGAGCAGGATTCACTCCTTTTCAATCTTCATTCATTACCATTATTATTTTATTTTAGAAAGAACCAAGTGGTGCAGAAAGGCAATTCATACCAAGTCTGTGCCAAATTAGTAAGTCATTTCCCCTCTCTTTCCTCTTGACTACATACTTTCTCTTTAGGGCTTCAGCTTAAATGTCCTTCACCTTTAACTGAACTCAAAAAATGAAGTAAAATGAGATTAGATATGGATCAAAGGTTGGCATCCTGGTTACTCAGTGTCCCTGATCACTGGTCATGGTAGATGATGGGCAGTCTGGCATTCTGGTCTTAAACCTCCATGACCTCTCATCATGACCTTGGTGGAATCATATTAATGCATCATGAACCTTTTTTTTTGGGGGGGGGAGATATATTTTTATGCATTACTAAGTTACTAAAATGAGGGATTTTATATGATATAAGTAATATCAGGTTTTATTTTTACTTGACTATTTATAGTCTTAAAATGCTATATATCTTGTAATTTGTGACTGCTGTAAACTGCCCAGTGTTCCTCTAGAAGACATGTGGTATACAAATGTATAAATAAATAAATAAATAAATAAATAAATATTTCTTTTATTAATGCTAATATTTTAGATGAAGATAATTCTGAAAATCTTTAAAAGAAGCCTTGTACAGTTATGGTATAAATCTGAACTACAGTAGACCCAATGAATAAATGGGACATATCAACATTATGTAAATATCATTCGTTCAATAGGTCTACTCTAGTTGGGACAAATAGATTTAACTCCCTGTATTTTTAACAATTTCTTTTATTGTTTCCATTAGTATTTTAAGAGAAGATGCTCAGGGAGAATTGTACTGAGCTGAAGGGGTAAGTCAATAGAAAGACATGAGTAGCTTTAATTTTGCATATGCCTTTGGATGCTAATTTGTAAGAATTCAAAATGTTTATTTCTCCATAGCAGAAATAGCATAAAATAATATTTTAGTATGTGGACTTAAATTGCAATGGGAGTTTTATTTCGTGGGGCAATCAACATTTTAGGTTCTGCCAATGCATACTCACACACACACACACACACA
>JAHTLZ010000240.1:17683656-17706031 GCA_023846285.1 Phrynocephalus versicolor | reverse complement strand
CACACACACACACACACACACACACACACACACACACACACACACACAAGAACCTTTATTGGCATACATTAATATAAAACAGATGCAACAAAATGTAAAATAAGGGTACTCTAATACAGGGCTGTCCAACTTTGAACAGGGCAAGGTCTACTTTTTCTGGCCCAAATTGCCTGAGGGCTACTACATGAAAAATAAGGTTAAAAATAAGGGTGCTTTTTTAGTTTTCTCCTCACTCCCCCTCTCCCTTCTTTCTTCCTTTCTTTCTCTCCTCCCTCCCTCCCTCTTTCTTTCTTTCTTCCCTCCCACTCTCCTTCCTTCCTCTTTCTCTCCCTTCTTTCTTCTTTATTTCTCTCACTCTCCCTCCCTCTCTCTTTCCTTCCTTCCTTCCCTCCCACTCTACCTGAAAAGGTATGGGGAGAGGGAGATCTTTTTGAAAAGGAAGTTTGGGATAAGGAGCAAAAGAGGCAAGGCAGTGGGATGAAAGTGGGACATAAGGATTATTTAGCCCAAATAAAGTCTGTTACAATCACTAATGCTTAAATTGGAGACTCAGAACCTCACTCCAAGAAAAGTGAGCAAAAGAAATGGATGTGACAGATTTAGGTTGCAGTCAAATGGACATATACTTAGAGCCAAACTGTACTACCGCCACACATATTGTTCTTAAGGGGATTCATCTTTCAACAGGCATGCACAGGATTGTTAGAATCATGCATGGGTTGTATCTGATGTTTAGTTCTATTTAATTTTTTAAAAAACTGACACATTTTAAAATCCCATATGTACTTACAAAATTGCTATTTTATCCATACACAATCAGATCAATATCTCCATCAGCACTGCATTATTGATTTCCTCTGTCTTTATTCATTTTTCTTGAAAATGCATCTGTCTATCTTTGACCTTTACTTAGAAAATTTGATGTGCAGCCAAATAAAACTGATTGCCAATGAGAGTTCTTTCTTTTTAAATATAATGGAAAAAATGAATTTTTCCATCAGTCACAGTAAATACTTCTAAGGGCTGTTTAATGAGTTTATTTTTCCATGGTACAAATATGGAATACCCAGCCACAAGGCAATAGGCAGTAGCAGTATATGTTCTTTTTGAAATTAGCTGCAAAGTAATCACCGGTTCTAATCTTCTCTGAGAAGAACAGTTTAATAAGCAATTATTATTTGTGAAGCAATCCTCCTGAGGAATGGCAGGACTCTTTAGCTTTTATTGTTCAGAGGTAATGGAAATTGACGTGGAAAGAAAATGGAAGGAGGTTTTATTATTATTATTTGTAAAGAAGAGAAGCATTAAAATGCTGCTCAGTTGGCATTTTCTGCTTTCTGAGCAATCCTGAACACTAGAGACCCAATGGTCACCTTGCCCCTTAACACAACACTTACATTGAAAGAAAATGCTTCCTGTTGAAACTCTAAATGTTGATGGAAATGTGCATTGATTTTCCTGAAAAAAGGTGAAGAGTTGATTAGAAGGAAAAGAAGAGGAAGAGACTGATGGTTTCACATCTTGTATTCAGAAACTGTTGGAATTCAGTCATTATTTATCGATCCGCTGAAAGCTGAACAAGCTAATATGCTTAGGGCAAAATCCTATGGAGCAGACGAGCCATAATCAATGTGAATGTGATGTTACCAGTGTTTCCTTCTCCCTTTTTGTCCTGGTGATAAAACAAAAGACCGTGAAACAGAAACCCATTGAAGTGGCAAAGAGATGAACTCTTGTGGCCTAAGCCTTTTTAGATGATCTTCGTATCACGGAAAAATATCACTGGTATGCTGAATCAAAGCACACTTACAGCTATGTACTATTCTCTGAAAGGTCCAAGTCCTTAGAAGGCTAATAGCACTTGTAAGTCTGTTTCAAGTCAGCAATTTTAATGGGCTAGTGAAACTCACTTGGAGGCCTTGTTAAGATGTGAAATTTTCTGTGTATAGATAATTAAAATAATTAAGGGAGCTGTAGAAAAATTTGCCAAGAGAATGTATATTCTGCTTTAAAAATTATGCTTGAACAGCAGTTTACTAAAACGTGCTATAAAACATCCCGTGAGCTCCAGCAAGGCCTAGAAGCAAAGTAACTGAACATAAACATTACAAAAGAATTTCTTTCTTGGCTGACAGTTCAATGTACAAAGCCCAAATAAAGGCGAAAAATGAACATTTATTGAAATAATTGGTAAACTCTGGCAATGAGTAGTACGGTTGTTGTAGCTGCGGTTGCTGCTGCTGCTGTTTTCACGAGATCGCTGCAATTTCAACTAATTGAAATCTGCATTCTTTGAAACTGTTACTCAAAATAACTGTGCTCATCATTAGAATGACATCTACCATGGTTCTGAGTTAAAGACACAAAAGCAATGGAAATTCCTATTTTAAAATGTATACTGTTTTAAAATGTATACTGTTGCAGGCCCTGAAAAGAGAATGTTTACAGTTTGAGGGAAATTTTAAACATTTGAGAGAAAGATAAATATAGACACAAAAGCTTCAAATCATGATTGTAACACAGCACACCACGTGCACTAGATAATAACAATAATCGCATAGCAGCAGCGGAAGTGGCAGAAGATGAGGACAACACGGGCTTCGCTGAGGTTCAAACTGACATGATAGAATGAACACTGAGAATAGGTTTACTGCATAATTATTTAAGACTATAGAATTATTACTCACTACTATTCACAAAGCTGGTTACTTCACGTCCTTCCTCGAGCCGAGGTGAACTTGCCTCCGTGTTGAAATCGGTTTTCAACACGGATTGAGAAGTGGATTGAAAAGATTCCCGAGCTCCAGGACGGGAATCTCTCACCCCGCTTGGAGTGCAGTTCAGGGATCATGGTCGGGGTGAACTCGGATTGACCCCAAAAGGACGTGAGGTTCTGTTCCTTTGAACTCAGATTGACCCCACAAGGACATGAGGTTACCTTCCTTCGAACTCGGATTGACCCCACAAGGATGTGAGGTTACCTTCCTTCAAACCGGTGTCCAGCGGGGCCGCGAACTGCAGCGAGAGGGATGTGAAGTATCAGCCAAAGTGAGGCCAAGCACAGGGAAATTCCAGAAGCCGACTCCTTTTTCCATCAGTTGACCATTTCTTTCTCACCCACATAGAAACCAATTGTCAGGGCTGTTTTTGGCAAATATGACTGGTAGTGAGCACAAGAGGATATCCTGTAAGTTATTGTGCCTGCTGTCACTGGTGTTATCAACATTCAAGTTGTCCTTTCCTTTATAAAGTTTGACACCCTTTCCCCTGCAGGCAATGTGAGCACAATACTATGTAACATTATCAGATCATTTATAGGCTTTTGGCATCATGAGTACAGAAGCACAATGTTTCATAAATTGGAGGGTTGTTTTGAATAACTGATTTCTAAAAATATATGACTAAAACTAGAGGATACAAATTAGATTACATTTGAAGACATTATAAAAAAATTGGAAAAAGAAATGGATGGGGAAAAAGAAAGAAAGAGTAGAAATAATTTATAAAACTTTTGCTCGTAAACAGCGGGATTTAAAAACCAATGGAATCGTGTTCGTAAATTGGGATTTTTGTATGTCGGGCACATCGTAAGTCAGGGTACCACTGTATTTCTCAATGATTTGGATGACGGAATGCAGGGAACACGTATCAAATTAAGTATACAATTAAGAAATTGATAAGTATTTTTAAAAACATCTACAAATGGTAAGAATGGAAGGAAAAAATTAAACTAAAGATCAAATTAGAAATACTTTTATAGAGGAAAATCTAAATTGGTTTGATTTAAGACAAAAACTGAAACTAGAGGATACAAATTTGACTACATTTGAAGACATTATTAAAAAATTGGAAAAAGAAATGGATGGGGGGAAAGAAAGAAAGAGTAGATATAATTTATAAAACTTTGATAGATCAGAAAGAAAATCTGGAACTTCTAAAAACAATGTCAGAAACAGACATAGGGAAGACAATGTGAAATGGAAAAAAATCTGGAATAGAAGAGTCTACAAATATATCAGTTAGGATAAAAGAAAATAGATATAAAATTTTATTGAGATAGTATTTAACACTAGTGAAATTAAATATTATGGATATTTAATACTCTAAACATGTTGGATATGTGAAAAAGTTGGAACATATTTTCATATTGTGGTGGAATTGTGAAGTAATGCATAATGTATGAGAAAAAGTATTTGAAGAAATTAGAGGATTGCTGGAAACTAATGTTGAGATGACACCAAACACAGCATTGTTATTGATGATAGACAATTGTGATGGTAACAATACAAAAAAAAATATGGTAATGAATATGTTGAATGCTGCCTGACTGTTAATAGCAAAAAACTGGAAGCATGATTGGGACTTTCAGCTAAATGAGTGGTATAATGAAGTATGGAATATAGCAGTTAATGATAAATTGACTTCAGAAATTAAATTTAAAAGAGAAAAAATAAAGATTAATATATTTATTGAAATATGGGAAGACTATAAAGGCTGTGTTACTTAAAGGGAAGGGGAAAACAGGTAGTAGTTGCATGCTCTTGTGGAAGGATTCTTGGGGTGAATAAAAGAGAAAAATGGAATAAAGAAAATGTATGCAAGGTCCATGGGGGAGGGGAACACTAATATTTAAAGTAGATTTTGGGTTTTTTATTGTTTTATGTTTTATGTTTATGCTTGTTTTATGTTTTTTGTTTTATTTTAAAATTTAAAATAAAATAAAGAATATAGTACTTATGAAATTTGTGGTTGATACAAATTTGGATAAAATAGCTAATACCTTGGAAGATATGAGGAAAATTCAAAAATATTTTGACAGGCTTGAGCACTGGGCTGAAAACAACAGAATGAAATTTCACAAGGATTAGTGCAAAGTTGTACACCTAGGGAAAACAAAAAAACTTACGCACAGTGACACATGGGGGTCACTTAGCTCAGTAATACTATACAAATGAGAATGACCTTGGAATTGTTGTATGTCAAAAGTTAACTATAAGCCAATAGCGTGGGTCCAAAAAAGGGCAAATGTGATTTTAGGATGCATTGACAGAAGTACAGTGGTACCTCGACTTATAGATTTAATCCATTCCAAATGCATGCTCTTTAGTCAAACTACTTTTAAGTCGGGGTACCTATCTAAAAATTTAAAAAATAAGTTAAAAAATAAAAAATGGAAAAAATATTTGTGAGTCAAGCAGACCATATCTAAAATTTGTAAGATGGCGGTTAAAATGCCAACACTTTCCCACTCTTAAGTCGAGCTGCTCCTAAGTCGGGGTACCACTGTATAGTCTCCTAATCTTCTGAGGTAATATTCCCCCACTATTCAGCACTGTTAAGGTCTCATCTAGATTACTGTGTCCCAGTCTGGACTCCTCACTTTAAGAAGGATGCTAATAACCTGGAGCAAGTTGAGAAGAGGGCAACGAGGATGATCTGGGGGCTGGAAACCATGCCCTAAGAAGAAAGACTGAAATAACAGGGTGTGTTTAGCATTGGGAAAAGAAGACTGAGGTGAAATATGATCGTGCTTTTCAAATAGTTGGAAAGTAGTTATATAGCGGAGAGGAAGGATCTGTTCCTCATCATCCCCAAATGCAGGAAATCTAATAGTGGGCTCATGTTACAAGAAAGCAGATTTAGGTTGAATATCAGGGAAAGCATCATGCCTGTTAGAGTGGTGGGTGGTGAGTGTTCCAACACTTGAGGCATTCAAGAGAAAATTGGACAACCATCTGTCAGATCTGCTTTGATTTGGATTCCTGCATTGAGTGGGGGAGCAGAGGGTTATTTGATGACATTACAGGCTCCTTCCAACTCCATTGTTCTATGATTTTATGATGATTCTACGGCCCCATTTTTAGAATTGCCTTGTGGAATGTAGATTTGCTCTGCCAGCAGTATAGCATCACTACATTCTTGTATAGTAATAATAAAAATACAAAGTGTCATATAAGCAATTACACCTTGCAAGCAGTCACTCTATTAATAAAACAGCATCACTGCAACAGTTTTCATAATAATAGTATACATTCCAATTAACAGCTATAATGAGGTGTTTGGAATAGTTTCAAAGGAGTCTTCCCTTTCTAGGGACTGAAACTGTTGAGTATGTTTTCTTTTAGCTGGAGTCTATAATAGTTTTGAATCCATCATTTTATATGACATCTGCACTCTACTCCTTATTCAGCACAACCCACCTGCCTACTGAAATGCCAGATTGCTCCAGGGGTCTCATAAATTTGTACCCCATTCTCAGTTGACTACTAGCTCATTCAATCTGTTTATTTGCTTTCCATATGATTACATGAAAATAAGTATACTGTGAAAGATGAAAACAGCCTTCAGAAGAAGTGCCAAATATAAGTCAGTCTCAAAAGAAGTACCGTATTCATCCTGAGAATATTTAGAAAGAATAAGGTGGGAGCACTCTGTGTGAGTTGGTAACAGCCTAGGGGGGAAATTCCTATTGGAGCAATGATTATTTATTTATTTATTTATTTATTTATTTATTTATTTATTTATTTATTTATTTATTTATTTATTTATTATTTTTGTGTGCACATGGATGCATGCGTACACACACATACACACGTGTATGTGTTATGTACCATCAAGTAAGAATCAACTTGACCTTAATATGGTTTTCAAAGTAAGTGAGATACCGTATTTAGGAAGTGGTTTTAACTGTCCCCTCTGCCTCCACTACCATGTATTTCCATGGCTGAGTAGAGATTCAGACTGAGGTTTCTTGAGTCCTAGTCTGGCAGCTATTACACTACACTTGACATCTTTTTAAGAAAACTACGTACATTTATATTCTGCCTTTCCTTCAATGAGCTTGAGGAGATGCATCTGGAAGATGAGTCATGGCAATGGGACTCCTTTTCTTTTGAGATTGAAACCTTTCATTACTCATCTAAGTAGGTTCATCAGTCCAAGGGAAGTTGGTGTGAGGCTTCCAATTTATAGTTCACCTTGCTTTTACACCACCCTGTTCTGAATAAGTTCACTAGGTGGACAGTGGCCTGAATTGGCTCATTAGATGTAAAATGGTCTAGGGCAGTGAGGGGGTGATGTTTTGGACCACAATTCCCACAGTCCTTTTTCATTGGCAATACAGGCTTGGAATTCAGGGAGTTGTGGTCCAAAACACCTGGAGTGCAGAAAGTTCACCACTGGCCTAGGGTGTGTGAATGCCAAATCATGCGAGTGATTTTGTTTTGCCTGGGGATTGATGAAAGGGCAGTTGGTTGTTAATACCTTTGCATAGTACAGTAACCCCCACCTATTGTGGGGGTTAGGGACCCACCCAACCTGTGATGAATAAAAATCCGCGATATGCAGATGCGGGTCAGGTGGGGCCTGGGGGCGGGGGGCTATCAGATCCCCCTGCCGCCACTGCGCGCGCCGGTCCAAGAAGTCTTGGGGTGGCATGCGCCGGCGGCATTGCCGGATCTGGCCTCCCGCCACCACCCCGGGACTTCTCATCTGGGGCCATCTCCATTGAAATGTATTAGCATAATGCATTTCAATGGAGAAAATTTTCCCCATTGTTATACATTGGCTCAATGCATTCCAATGGCGAAAAAAAAATCTCCTTTGAAATGCATTGAGCCAATACATTTCAATGGAGATTGTGGGGCAGAGCCCAACGCTGCTGGCCCACGCTCCTCTGAGAAGGCTCGGGCAGTGCGGGTGGGGGGCAGAGGCAATGCGATAGCCCCCCTGCTACCCGCCTGTGCGCCCCCAAGGCTTATCGGAGGAGTGCGGCCCTCTCTGCATGGGGTGATGCAATTGCCCCCCGCCCCGAGGCATCTTATAGGAGTGTGCGCTGGTGGTGTGGGGTGACGCGATCAGCCCCCACTGCCTGCCCACGTGGACTTGAGGCATCTTGGAGGAGTGCGGGCTGGCTGCGATGGGGGATCGGATTCGGGGCTTGGGGAAGGGGGGAAGGTTTTGAAAGCCTGGGCTTTTAAACTTCCCCCTTCCCCAAACCCTGGGCTCCAGCTCATTGGCACTGGGGTGGGGAAATAAAGGTTTTTGTCCCCCACCCCAGCGCTAATCAGCTGGAGCCAGGGCAGGTACTGCGATCCCGCGATATAGTGGGACCGCAGTACCAGAACCGCAAAATGGCGGCAGGTGACTGTACTGGATTTCTGCCCCTTCTGAAGTTATTGAGGATCTCATGTGCAAGAGGGAAAATGAAGCTTGTCAGTGGTGTCACTATTCCAAAGTTTTGAAATTGCCGACAGCCTGATGTCAATTTACAGTCAGTGTGGATAATGGGAAGGGAATCAGGGGAGTCATAATCTAAAGCAAAGCAGCTGGATAGCTCAGCCAAAGAAAATGGCCACCATTGGGCCCTTGCTCGTATTTAAGACCAAAGCTACTGCAATTAGTCAGGAGGAGAGGGCAGCAAGTGAGCCAGAAGGCAGGGCACTGGCTCTCATTTGCCACTTGAAGCAGCAGGCTCCTTGAACCTAATGATGTGGCTGTCACACACCTCCAGACTCCAGAGCTTAGTTTCTGTCCCTGATTATAATTCAAAGGATAAACCAGGTTGTAACTAGCCTCTAATCCCATAAGTTTGTCAGAGAAGTTTTGGCACAATGAGGTAATTAATAAATTTGTTCAACTTAATTAAAAAGTGATAACAGAACTTCATTTGAATGAAAAATACTGCAGATATCTGAAGTTCACATTTGTACTTCCACTTTTATTCCAGCACTGTAATTAACAAGTCACTTAGAGCAAGATCCTTCCAGGCACCTTTTGTTTTCTAAGGCGTAAACAATACACTTTTGGCATTTTGTGTGGGGAAGAAGAATACATTTTGTCTAGCAAAGAAAATGAAGAGAGGAGGAAGTGAAATCTGGCTCCTTGCCATAGCTTATTTCTCTGTGCTCAGTAACTTTAATCCAGTGCCCCTTGAGGTCTAAATTGAGTACCATAAACAAACTAGATGAGTGTGGGAGAGAAGGTGATTGAGACGTACAAAATAATGCAGGGCATGAGTAAAGTGGATAGACGGATGCTCTTCTCCCTCTCACAAAATACCAGAACTAGGGGACATCCACTCAAATTGAGGGCTGGGAGAGTAAGAACAGACAAAAGAAAATATTTTTTCACCCAGCATTTTGTTAGTCTGTGGAACTCCCTGCCACAGGATGTGGTGATGGCATCTGGCCTGGATGCCTTCAAAAAGGGGTTAGACAGACTCCTGGAGAAAAAGTCAATCACAGGTTACAAACCATGAGGAGATGTGTCATCTCCCGGCTTAAAACCAGGGTACTTCAAGGACCAGATGCAGGGGAGTGGTATCAGGAGATAGATATCTAGTCTCGTGCGCTCCCAGATGCATCTGGTGGGACCACTGTGAGATACAGGAAGCTGGATTAGATGGGCTTTGGCCTGATCCAGCATGGCTATTCTTATGTAAGGTGAGGGAGTCGTCTAAGGTAAGGCAAGTGAAGGATAGCTCCTGCTCCCATTTCCAAAGTAAACTAGGTGTTGGAGTGTAGGATACTGAAGTGAAGGGCTTGGTATTTGCTGAGTGTTGTTTTCAGCTAGCAAGCCTTAAAAAGGCATTGACTTTGACACGCACATGCACACACGCATGCACATGCACGCACACGTGTGCACATGCATGTGCACGTGTGCGTGCACACGCACACGCACACACGCACACACACACACACACAGAGCTCTACAGGGTTGGATACTAAATTACTTGCCCACACCCTGCAGGTTAATAAACTGGTTGTCAAAAATAGGCTCTCCGTGTTCTTAGGCCGTTACACTTCACGTCCAGTTTGTTGCTCTAGAGATTTCTCTGAGTTGCGGACTATAAAATTGTTCCCCATGTCCATTATGCTATATTCAAAATAAAGTGTGCCTAGCCCTCTGAAGTGCGACTCATCACACTCAAGTTGTACCTGGGCTAGGAGTAGTGTTTTTCTTGTCACTGTTTTGTTGCGGTTTTTATATCTCTGTTTGGTTATTTCTCCCCACTCAGATCCCCTGATTTTTTGTTTGTTTGTTTTGGACTCAGTAGATATATTGAAACAGCGGGTTCCCTCCTACTGTTTCAAAGAGTAAATTGCAGCCCTTTTAGCTGATTTTCATTTCCAAACACTATCGCTTTACAGAATGATCATGACATTAGGTGTCAGCAGAGAGCATGCATTTGCTGAACAATGAAACAAGAATGCACTTTGATGCAGCATTACCCCATGAGGTCACATAAGTTTTGTAACAATAAAGTGTGACCTTGGGGATGCAGGAACAGCAACAAAACCATGTGATCACAACAAATTATATTACGTAATATAATTTGTTCCAGTGCAAAATGGACATGGAGAAATGGCCTTACTGTAGTTGAAAGACTTTTTTACAACATCAAAACAATAAATGTCCTCCTTCTGCTACTCCATGGAGCAACAATGGAATAAGAAGGCATGGTATAAAGATTACAATTTTACATGCATTATGTTTTTGGCATTTTGGAAGCTATTTCTGAAAGGTTATGTATAGTGCATGCATTATTGCTCTTATGTTTATTGTGTCATTTCTAGCTTGTTCCTTGTGGCTCTAATGCTCAGCATTTCAGTTATTGGAAATAATATGCGCACACTTTAAATTCTTGGAGTAAACAAAGGCCACAACTTTTATTGGTTAAAACAGCAAGTATTCTGGCCAGGCATTGGTATGGATCCAGTGCATCGAGGAACCTGATTGGCCCTCAATGCCAACCAGTCTCATCAATGGCATGGAGCGACCTCTAATGGCAGCCTTCTGGAACCCGGTGGGTGCAAGCCACTCTAGTATTCCCTGCCATTCCAGGGCAAGGGGTACTCCCTCCTGCTTGAGCTGAGAGAGATCCTGGCCCCCTTCCCTGGGACCTCTGAAGGCCTTCCTTCATCTCCTGGATGCTCAGGTCCCCACCTGTTGTCTCTTCCACTTGGATTCTGTCCCAGCATCAAACTAACCCACCGGATTGTGACAGATAAAGTGCCAACTTGACTTAAAATCATGTTTTTTTTCTAGACGTCACCAGGTAAAGAACTGGACAATTGCAGGACATAATATTGAACAGGTTAGGAAGTTCAGATATTTGGGCATGGTGTTTTCCTACACTTTATCTTGGAACAGTCAAAGACAATCAGCTCTTGAAATAGCTCACAACACAAGCAAAGCAGTTCTTCGATTTTTTTACTCTAAAGAGGGACAGTTCATTCCTGCTGCTTTGCAGGTAGTTAAAATAAAGATTTTAAGTCAGCTGTTGTATGGTATCCCAATATGGATCCATGGATTCAATTCAGCTATTGAGACGGTGTTCTGTCCAATTTTTTACGCTCCCTTTTTGGTAAGCCAAGATGTGTGGCATCTGCAGGCTTGCGTCTAGAGGCAGGACTCATATCTGTAGAATATAGAGCTTGGTCCCTTGCCTTTCGTTACTGTTTAAAAGTGGTGCATGCTGACCCAACATCTGGATATCTTTATCATTTGAGTAGAGATGTTTTTATTAGCACTTGGTTTAAGGGGTTTATACCAAAACTACAGTTATTAGGGTTTTCCCTTGAGTTTCTTTACAAATGGACTTTTCATAAAATTAAACCAATTATCAAGCAAAGAATTAAAGATATTGATCTCCAGTATTCCTTATCAAGGGCTCAAGGCCCTTGCTCACCTAATTTCTTTGGATTAAATTGGGAGTTCCCTAAGTATGCAGGATATCTGGACAAACATACTATCCCAAAATATTGTTGTGCATTTTCCAAAGCCAGGTTTAATTGCCTTCCCTCAGCTGTTTTAGAAGGTCGCTATTGTAATATTCCCTATGCCAAGCAACTATGTGCTTGTGGTGATAACGTAGTTGAGTCTTTGGATCATGTTTTGTTTGAATGCAGTTTTTACTTAGAAGAACGAAACAGATTTATTGTGCCAATTTTGAAGAAGTGTCCTGGAAGATCCAAAACAGAGCATTTGTCTCAATTACTGGTGGGCAAAAATCAACTACAGTGGTACCTTGTATAACAGACAGCTTGTATAACATAAAATTTGTACAACATAAAAAATTCTGGAGATAGGGGAAATTTGCTTAACATAATTGCCTATGGGGAAAATCCGTACAACATAAAAATGGGATTACTCTGCTTTCAATGCATTCCTATGGGAATTTGTATAAAGGAAAATTTGCTTAACATAATTTCATTTGGAACGAATTAATTCCTTTATACAAGGTACCACTGTAAATACAGAATCTGTGGCTAATTTTTTTGCATCTGTGATCAACTTTAAAAATAAGCAATGTCTCAATTATGTTACTGATTTCCCTTAGCACTGGGTCTTACGGTTCTCTGCATTTTTAACACGTCCTGGTTTTAGCTTGTATTTTAACATTTTTTATTATGAATTGGTTTTATTTATTTGTTTTTACCAGTTTTCCTTCTGTGCTTTTAACATGTCCTGGTTTTAGATTGTATTTTAACATTTTGTATTACAAATTGGTTTTATTTATTTTATGATGCTTTTAAATATAATAATAATGATGATGTATTAAAATAATTTGATTGTTCTGTATTTATTTTTTTTTTACTGTTTTTAATTGTTCATTGACATTTCAATATTTTAATTGTTTTAACTGTTCATTTTAATTGTAAGCCACCCAGAGACCTTTGGGTTAGGGTTAGGGTTAGCATATAAGTTATATATATAAATAAATAAAATAAAATAATAAATAATATTATTGCCACTCCCAACACATACCAGTCTCAAGTGTTGGGAGTGGCATAGTTTTGCCACCCCCCAACATATACCAGTCTCAAGTGATCAAAGCCTAATGAAGAAAGCAGTGAAGCTCCACATAGTAAAATACCATGTTGCATGTCTGGCCCATTTACAGTGAATTCTCACTGATGAAATTTTAACTTATATGGACACTTCTTTCTTTCTAATTCTGTGTTTGAATTATACATTTAAACCAGTCGTTAGGGTTTAATTACAGTTATTTTATCTGAATGTTATTACTGCTAGCTACTCTAAGTACATCTTTCCTTTTTTTTTTTTTTTTTGCAGAAATATGGGAAATGAAAAAATAAATAAGCTAGGTGCCAAGATAGTAAGCTTTATGTGAGTATCTGGGTGACTCGCATTGGCCGAGAATAAACTGTATTGGAAAGGCTTAGTTCTGGGATCATATTTTCTTCTTCTTTTTTCCTAGGACCTAGCTTTCAACTTAGCAGATTTACTGAACCATGAATAAACAATCCTGTCAATGATACAGCTGGTATCTTGTAGTTTTCTTTTATTACTTTGTTTTCCTACCATTTTTCTGCCGCTAGAATATGCTACGACAACGCACTCCCTCTAGAATACCTGTGTATTGAATGAAGTATTGTGTTGATCTAGGTCAGAAGGCTACACACCAATATGAATACCAAACATCTCGTAGATTTTAGACCACATTTAGCATCTGTTGCAGCTACATATCCCCTCTAGACTCAGCTGGGTTATGCAGTGGTAATGAGGGCAGAATTTGAGAATGTGTGTATAGCATGGAGATGAATACAAATGATGAGTGAATAAAACCTAACAGTATAATTGACTTTTAGAGAGCTTGTTGTCAAAGACAAAATGGCGGTAGCTTTTCCTGGTTATTCATATGTTTCTGAATGGAATTTTTCACATGTATGTAGGAAAGATTGTAAAAATGAAAGGCTAACAGAAACATAAGCTGGTGGCAGCACAAAGTGTTCTCTGCTCACAAACTCCCAAGCCATGTTGCTTTGAACAGTATGCACCAATAGGCCTCAAGCATGTTTCATTTCAGTGCCAAGTCAAAACATACCTATTTATTAAAGCCTTTGGAGGCTGAGGATTGTGGTCTGGAAGACTTTAGAATAATGTTTGAATGTTGTGTTTTAAACTGTTTGAATTTAAATTGTTTAAAACAATTGTTTTAGAAAGTGTTTTATGGAACTCTGTAACCTGCCCAAAACTCTCACGGGATATTAGCACTATTTTTCATCCCTTCAGTTTTGTCAGAGTTGTAATGGTAGTTGAAAAAAATACATTTGTCAGGCAGTAGTTACAGGCATTCATTTCTTCTTTTCCCTTTGAGTTTTTAAAGGGTCAGTGATTGTAGAAAACTGTCCAATTATTATGCAACTTGGGATAAAGGGATAATGCTTGGAATCAAGTTACAGGAAGCCAGATTTCAGTTGAATATCAGGAACAACTGCCTAACTGTTATAATAGTATGGGAATGGAAGCAATTACCTCAAGCGGCAGTGAGTTTTCCAACATGGGAGGCATTCAAGAGAAATCTAGACAATCAGCCAACAGATACCCTATGAATTATATTCCTGCCTTGAGCAGAAGTGGTGGTGGTATGACCCCATAGCCTTGTAGGGCCCTTCCAACATTATGATTATGTGTTATTTGGTTTTAATTGCTAAATAAAGTAATAAAGAGAAAACAAAAGAGAGAGAAGAGGCAAGAAAGAGAGAGGTGGTCTACTGAGAATGTGGGAAATTGCTTTGACTAGTCTATAACAATGTTAGGGTGATGTAGAAGAGTTAACTTCATGTCAATATTCAAAACAAAATTCATAATGAATATTGATCTGTTAAGATATTATGTATTCCCAATCACAGAATACCACAGAATACCCCAGAACTGTAATTCATATATCTCATTTCAGTGATGACTGGAAGAACTATGCTTAGCATAACATTGATGTAACTATTGGGAATTCACTGCACAAATAATGCTGTCTTCCCATATATACTGTGTCCATGCTTTATCTTTTTTGATTTGCTCTGTATGTATGGTGAATATTGTTAACTGGTGGGACTGAACAGTTCCTGCAGTTTTTGCATCTGCTACACCTACAGGGGATCACGGTTGTTTAGTTTGTTATGTCATGATCTATGATTCTCATTCTAATCTCCTTTTTTCATAACAGTATATTGTGTGAGGTGAAGAGGTCTCTATGGAGTAAACACTATCACTGTTTAATGACATGTCAAACTAATTTCACAGTGAAAATAGTGGATTTACATTAGACTTGAACAAAATGTTTCCAGGGGCAATGGAAATGGATCATATATATTGCACCAAATTTCATCGTAGATCTTGTCTTTTTAGTTTTGTATTGCTTCTTTTCTTGGGTGTCTTTGCAGAAATATTGTGTGTTGTGTGGCAATAAAATGGTCCTAGGGCTAGTATGCTAAGTTGCTCACGAATCATTTGAACACAAATGTGCTTTTTGTTTTCTTTCTGCCTAAGTTGCATTCTATGCATGCATATGTAATCATTTTGAGAATCAGTACATAGACCTTTTGCTGTTGTCATTATTTCCAAGACGGTGTCACGGCTGGTCATTCCCTTACAAGGATATCCCTCAACATATTTGAACTATGAAAGATAAGTAGAGTTTGCCATCACCACATATGGAGGAGACAAATCCAAGAACATCAGCATTTTAAAGGTTCTGAAAAAGAGTTCTTGTTTTCAGACTGAAATACTTTAAAAGACCATAGGGAACAGAGTCTTTGATAAAGATCTCAAGACTTCAGCTAGCCTGGCAAATTTCCTGGGGATATTTCACAACAAATTCACCACAACTGAAAATGCCTTTCTCCAAGGTTAAACATACTTGATTATATGTTTTGTCTTCCAGTCAAGTTCAGAATTCTTTCTTCAATATCCAACTTGAGGGTGATCTGAGACAGGGCAGTGACATGAGGGGGAGGGTTTATCTCCTCTCCCCATACAACTGTAGTCCCAATGCAGGCTAGGAGGAATCATGTGATGTTCAGGAGAGCTTCCATCCCATTCAGTTGGCACAGTGAGGAACTAAACGCCGAACCCCTAGTTCTGCAGCCAAACACCTAGGTCACTGAGCGACCCTGCCAGCATGCCAAGTGGTCAGATGAGGATCGTGATAGGTGCCAAGAGTCCTTTATGAAGCATGCCTTCTTTTCTTATGATGCTGGTGGATGGCACAAGCAGCAGCCACTTTTGTTATAGGAAAAAATATGAGATTTCATAATACTGGGGGGGGGGCAGGTTAAGGTAATGTGAGCTATGTCAATAAGGAATCCAGACTTTTGCATGAACACATTCCCTCTCTGTATTTTTGCTTGCCCTTTTAACGAGGAAATATGAATGAGCTTGTCTGACTAGATCGGTTTCAGCATTTGCCATCAGGAGCTGTCACACATTACTGACCCCAGCTGCTCCTTGCCACTCCAGACCATAGCCTGTGGTTCTGAGAATTGTAAACAAGAACATTCAAGGTGTTTTGCTTTGTTCTTAATATCCCCAGAGCTCCTCATTTTTAGAATCTCTCCTTTGAGGGCTTACCTAAAAAAATGAAAGGAGCCCTTTCACAACTGATTGCTGTTTGCCTTCTAGCCAGACTGTTGACTAAGGAAGATCACAAATTTTGATTAGCACAGCTTAATTGCTACAATTTCCCTTCCTGGGTAATTTGCCATTGACGAAGATGTATTCACTTTGTGCCCATGAAAAACAGCAGCTTGCATAAAAAAATGTCAAGCAGTTTCTTATTTTTGATGGCTTTATTTACACTAGCTGTTGTGCTGTATTCATTTTGCCTGTGAAACAAGCTAAAGGTCAAAGAATACCACAATTGTTACTGAGAATTTCCCGCTGCACATGGAGGGCTATCCTGCTGTAACTCATGGACAGGCAAGCGTTTTGGAGGCTGTGTGAAAGAAAGATCCTGCAATTATGTCTATTAGGCAGCATTTCTCTCACTAGTCAATCCGGTGTTCTTTTGACAATCAATACAGCAGTAAAGTCATGATTTATTAATTATACTTCTGGTTACTTATTTGGTACCTTTTATATCCCTCTTATCTTTCAGTGAGCTCTAAGTGGCCTACAATGGCTCTCTACCATGATGCACTCATTTGTCTAGAGATAAGGTACAGGGCTGCATTTGGGTAGTGATGGTAGGAAGTTTTGCCAGAATGCTGTTTTCCTCCCTCAGTCCTTCAAAATGAGGTGGAGGAAAGGAAACACCCTCAATATAGTGCATATCCCATTATTACTTTCCTTTATGTGGATAGAGCTGGAAGATGCATCCAGTTACTGCTTTCTGCTGTAGGAAAAGGGACAAAACCTCTCTAAACTGAGTTTCTGTGAAGAGAACTGTCTGCAATACAAGACCCAACCCCAGCCCATAATTCTGT
The DNA here is from genome assembly GCA_023846285.1 of Phrynocephalus versicolor. Lineage (NCBI taxonomy): Eukaryota > Metazoa > Chordata > Lepidosauria > Squamata > Agamidae > Phrynocephalus > Phrynocephalus versicolor. Next base: position 17,688,803 of record JAHTLZ010000240.1, on the reverse strand, counting down.
AATATACGGTAAATATCTCACCTACTTTGGTAGCTTAGATTGTAGAAGGCATCTCAAACCCCTCCTGTCACTGGTTCTTTTCTCTGTAAAGATTCTCAATCATCCAGTTGAGGTCAACTGGCAGTTGAGTCATGGCTTTTGAGTCAAACCAGAAGCACTTCACACCTCCACCAGGAAGGCCACAGCTAACAACAACCCATACTTAATGAGTCTTGGGAAAGGTTGCATGGGTGGGACTTTCTCACACACCCGACCATTGTACATCTAATTAGCCTCATCAGATTGCTGTCTACCTAACAAGTCTACTCAGGCCATCGTCCACATAATGAACCTATTCAGACCAGGTTGATTTGAAACCAAGGTGAACTATAAATTGGAGGCCTCGCCACTATCTTTTCTCAGAGTGACAAAGCTGCTTGGATGAATAGCAAAATGTTTTGATCTATCAAGAAAATAAGTCCAGTTGCCATGATTCAACTTCTAGATATTCTCCTGGTAGAGAAGAAATCCATAGTCCCCTTGCTCTACAAGGTACATTATGTGTTATTCATGAGCACCAGCTCTTATGACCATGTTGCTGATGTTTTGCTTGTTGTTTGTTTTTTGTTTCACATCTCAGTGAGCCAAAAGTTTGGAGTGTGATTTCCCACTGTGTGTCCCCAAAACAGCCAGCGTTTGTATCCCAAGGCAAACTGCAGAGTTGCAGAATGCCCTTCTGAATACTCTGCACCTAAAATGCACCTGAATTTTCTCTGCTGTTCCTCTTTGCCGTTAAACCACACTTCTCATCTCCCTTTCACCCCTTCCCCTCCCAAAACTCAATAATGAAAACAACCACTTTCCCTTTCTCTCTCATGGCCACTCCATTCTTTAATTCCCGTTCACAGCATTGTAATACTGTGAAAGACTGAGCCCAGCAAAGTGTCTAGGCAAAAACTGTCTGCTGCAGGTTTTTTGGTATAAGTTTGGCAAATATGTTTTTCGGTATAAGTTTGGCAAATATGAAAAGTTGTCACACATTGTTAATAAACAATGCTGTCATTACAAGAAGTGAACACAGGTTTCTTTTTAAAAAAGTCATGCCAGACTAATTTGATCTCTTTCTTTGATAGAATTGCAGGCCTAGTGGATGATTAAAATGCTGTGGATATTGTTTATCTGGACTTTAGTAAGGCCTTCGATAAGGTTCCCCATGGTATTCTTGCTAAGAAGTTAGTAGAAAGTGGGATAGATAGTGCTACTGTTAGGTGGATTTGTAATTGATTAACTGATCACACCCAAAGGGTGACCATAAATGGCCTCTCTTTAGCTTGGAGAGACGTGACCAGTGGGGTGCCCCAGGGTTCTGTTCAATATCTTTATTAATGACTTGGAGGAAGGAATAGAGAGTATGCTAATTATATTTGCAGATGATACCAAATTGGGAGGGGTTGCTAATTCCCTAGAAGATAGGATGAAAATCCAAAAAGACCTTGATAATTAGAATGCTGGGCCAAGCTAACAGAATGGATTTCAACAGAGGGAAATGTAGGGTGCTATATCTAGGTAAAAAAATGAATTGCACAGATATAGGATGGGGGATACTTGGCTAGAGAATAGTACCTGTGAAAGGGATCTGGGAGTCTTGGTGGACTACAAATTGAACATGACTCAGCAGTGTGATGAGGCGGCCAGGAAAGCCAATGTGATTCTTGGTTGCATCAACAGAACCATAGTGTCTAGATCAAGGGAAGTGATAGTACCACTCTATTCTGCTCTGGTCAGACCCCACCTGGATTACTGTGTCCAGTTCTGTGTGCCTCAGTTTAAAAAGGATGTTGACAACCTCGAGCGGGTGCAGAGGAGGGTGACCAGGATGGTTGAGGGTCTGGAGGAAATGTCTCATGAGGAATGGCTTAGGGAACTGGGAATGTTTAGCCTTTCAAAAAGAAGACTGAGAGGGGATATGATAGCTATGTTTAAATATTTGAAATGATGTCATATTGAAGAGGGAACAGGTTTGTTTTCCATGGCTTCAGAGACTAGGACTCGGGGCAATGGTTTCAAACTATAGGAAAAGAGATTCCATTTGAACATTAGGAAGAACTTCATGACAGTTAGAGCTGTTCGGCAGTGGAATATGCTGCCACGGAGGGTGGTTGAGTCTCCTTCTTTGGAGGTTTTTAAGAAGAGGCTGGATGGCCACCTGTTGGAAATATTGTGATGGTGTTCCTGCATGGCAGGGCATTGGACTAGATGGCCCAAGTCTATGATTCTATGATTCTATGATTCTATGATTCTATGGAGTACCATTCATAGCAGCATATCTGGACATTATGGCATGTCATTCTCTTAACTTTTTTGAATTCTGGCTAAGACTACTTGTGTGTGTGTTTTGTATCATAGGCCAGAGCCCCATGGTACAGTGGTTAAACTGCTGTACTGAAGTTATATCTGTGCTCATCACCTGGGGTTCAATTCCAGGCAGCCAGCTCATGGTTTACTCTGCCTTCCATGCTTTCAAGGTCAGTTAAATAAGTATCCAGCTTGTTGGCATGGGTGGGGGGCAATATGTAGCCTGCATAATAACATGTAAACCACCAGAGAGTGTTGTAAGTGCTATGGGGTAGCATATAAGCACCACATTTTGCTCTTTTTTGGTAGTAATGCACCCTGAATACCGTGGAATCTTGACTTACATGCTGCTTGACTTGCATCATGTTTGACTTGCATCAAGAGGGGGCCTATTTGACTTGAGTCGCAGGCTTTGACTTACATCTCGGAGCCCCGGCGCAAGGCACTGGAATCGGGCGGCAGCCACAACCCAGCATCGTGGCTGCTGTCTCCAAACTGCTCCTGCCTTCTTCCTCTCCTCCGGCAGTGGCAGCGGCAGCTTTGGCGAGGCCTGCTCTGAGCACCTGGAGCTGGTCCTCGGCCTTGCTGAAGCCGCCATTGCCACCAGAGGAGGAGAAGGGCCAGGAGCTCGGGGCTGGCCTCTCTGGTTAGACAGTCGGCTCAGTCTTGTAAAAAACCTGGCTGCAGAAGTCTGGTCCACAATGGAAGCATTTTAGTTGGGGAGTTGTACAGTTGTGGGACTCTAATGGTAAGCATAGAGTTGTTCAGAACTTGGAACGTCAGGTTAAAAATAAGTAAAACTTAAATGTTAGACATTGTTGCTATGAACATTAAAAAGTGGAGGCGTATAACTTGTGGACTATAATTCCACTGCCTCCTCCTCTCTTTGAAGAGACATTTCATTAATATCCCCAGAAGGAATCTCCTATCCCAGTCAAATTTGTGTTAAATTGCTGTTTTCAGGGGTCTTTTTCATCATCTGGAATGGATTAATCCACTTTCCCATTACTTTCTATGGGAAAAGTTCATTTGACTTAAGTCATGTTTGACTTAAGTCTAGACCCCTGGAACGGATTAATGATGTAAGTCAAGGTTCCACTGTACTACAAAGCACTAACCTATGGAAGTAGTAGGGAACATGTTTATTACTGTTATGTCCAAGAACAAAGAAAGAGTTATTTTGAAACTAACTGCTTTTGGGAGTCCTAGAATATTTTTTTTTTTTTTGGAAACGTAATTCTTGAGCTCTCAATTAAACTGATCCTTCATACAGTCAACTAAAGGTCCCTGTGTAACCTTGTTAGTCCTTCTGGATCTCTCAGCAAGCTTCAGTATTGTTGGCCATGGTATCCTCCTGGAAAGGCTATTGAGTTTAAGGGTTGGAGATTTGATATTACTTTGTCTCCAGTCATTTCTTGGTAGCCATGTCCAGAGAGCACAGCTTAGGGATGCTGTTTCAACCCTGTGGGTTCTTGGTTGTGGAGTCACATAGAGGCCAGTCCTCCACAATGCTCTTTAGTAGCTAAGTGAGGACACTGGCATAACTAGGGAGTGGCAGAAGAGTGCATTTGCCCCAGGGTATGCAACAATCTGGGGGCACCTAGAGGGGGAGCACCATCCCACCAGCCATCCTCCTTTCACCCTGCTAAGACTTAGCAGTCGTTAGGCAAGGGAAAGGAGGAGAGGGAAGCAGGCAAATTTTTTCCAAGCAGCACTTCCATGGATTGCTCTCCCTCCTCTTCCACCCTGCTAAGGCTTGCTGATCGTTAGCCTGGGGAAAGGAGGAGAGGGAAGAGTGCGACGGAGGTGCTGCTTGGGAGAAAAATCCCATTGCCTGCTTCCCTCTCCTGCTTTTCCCAGGCTAATGATCACCAAGCTTCAGTCAGGGGAAAGGAGGAGGGGGAAGCATGCTCCAGAAGTGATGCTTTAAAAAAATCAATGACCTGCTTGGCGCTATCTGCACGCTGTGCAGTTTGGACAAGAGAGCCTTAACTGGAAAGGAGATCCACAAAGAGGGTATGAAAAGGAGAGACCCTTCTTCCCTTCCCCCACTGTTCCTCCAAGATCTGCCAACAATCGAACCCCAATACAGAAACAAACGATTGCCGAGCTGCTGCCCTTTCTGGACCAGAAATCCTTAGCCACACTGATCTGGATGTTGGTAATCTCTTGGATTGATTACTGCAAGGATTTCTATGTGGGATTGCCTTTGAAGGCAACACGGAAGCTTGAGCAGGTACAAAAATATGGTAGCTAGGTTAGTGTCAGGAGCTTATTTCCCCAATCTTGGCACACCTGCTTTGGTTTGTTTGCTGCCAAATTCAAAATGCTAGTACCAATTTATAAGACCCTTAATGGTTTGAGACCTTGCTACCTTTTGGAGCATCTTTCCTTAAGAAAATTTATCCAGGCTTCACAGTTACAGGTGGTCATCCCAAGTTAGGTCTGGAAAATCACTGCTGGAAGTGGTGAGTGGTGGCTGCAATGCTGTGGAATGCATTGCCTGTTGACATATACCAGGTTCCCTCCTTCTTGGTATTCAAGAAATAGGTGATATCTGAGCTTTTAAAAGAAGCCTTCAGGAACATCTTTCCCTTGTGACATGACTGTGTATTTATGTGTTTGAATTTTGTTTGTCATTGCCTCTGAGGTCCTCTATTATTATGATCTGTGTAGTTGTAGTTGTGTGTGGGCATGTGTTTTCCATTATTGCTAGCCACCCAGAATATTATCTTGTAACAATTTGGGTGTGACAGAAATGTTACTAATAAATAAATAAATAAATAAATAAATAAATAAATAAATAAATAAAT
>JAHTLZ010000240.1:17664325-17680657 GCA_023846285.1 Phrynocephalus versicolor | reverse complement strand
TACTTACTTACTTACTTACTTACTTACTTACTTACTTACTTACTTACTTACTTACTTACTTACTTACTTACTTACTTAGGGACATTTCATTATGGGTTTCAGATTCTAAATGTCTATTTTATTTGTCTTTGCCAATGTTTGAAAATTATCTCTGGATATGAAGTTGATTAGCTGGATGCTATGAGACTAAGCTTGGCTTTGCACCATTGCAGTCTTGAACTGTTTACAACTCTATTAGGACTGTGGGTGATACATCATTCTCCAAATATAGATTTCTGAATTTTTTATAGATTATAGGGCACAGCATTCTTATGCTGACCTTTGAAAGCAAGCACACAAACAGAAAAAAATGTGGTAAACACCAGCGTAATAATTTCTATATACTTTTTTTATCTTTTTGATAAATGGAAATCTTGTGCCACCTTAGGCACAAATAGTAAAATATAAAAATAAAAAAACCTCTAAAGGAGGTTGGATTTAAGAATATCTTAGGCCAGAGGGAAAAATAAACCACATGTTTAGAAATATTGAACTGCACACTATTCCACTTCAGTTTTATGAAAGAGGAAAACATGTTTGAATGCAACTTCATATTGAAGAAGCCTATTGGAATGTGTAAAACTAGCAGTTCAGATCTAGCCTTTTCCATAATATATAATTTTATACACACAGCAGGCTAAATCCAATTGTTATTCCCTTCTAGAGTTGATCCACTGATCAAATAGAATTTTTACTGATCATCTGGAAAATCTTAAGTGCTGCAGTTATACACATATTTACTTACTGAATTTGAAATAAACACAGGATTGAGCTGCAGCTATTAAAAGACTTGAACTCAGTCCAGAATTAGTCCTACCCCAAACAGACCATTTAAAACTGATTAAAATCTCGTTGATTTTAATTGGTATACTGAGTAGTAACAAACCAGATTGATTTGAATTACTTACATGTAGTTTTAATAAATAATTTCTTTTCCCCCCAAAATGGATGATAAAGTGTAAGCAGAGCAGCACAATAAGGAATACCTTAAAATCTTGAGCAAGTTCAAATCTCCATGGCGAGATGCATGATCAGCATCCAAGAGTACTAAAGGAATTGGCTGAATATCTATGGTCCATTATTTTCCTGAAATCATGGAAATTGGTGAGGTGACAAATGATTGGAGGAGGGCTCATGTTGTCCCTATCTTCAAAAATGGCAAAAAAAGAGGAATCTGGGAACTATAGCCTAGACAGCTTGACATCAATCCCAGGAAAAATCCTATGACAGATTATTAAGCAGTCACTATGCAAGCACCTAGAAAACAATGCAACAATCATCAGAAGCCAATGCATATTTGACAAGAAGAAATCCTGCCATTCTAACTTTATTTCATTTTTTGATTGGGTAGCCTCCCTGATAGACAGAGGGAATGTGGTAGATGTAATATTTCTCGACTTTGGCAAAGCTTTTGATAAAGGACTGAAAGATAAAAGAAACAAAGAGAACCTGATGGCCTATGCATGCTGTTTTTACTTTTCTTGATAAAGCTGTTGCATGAAACATTAATCTATAATTATATGCACATCTAAAGACCTGTCATTTCGACCTGCATTTCTTTTCCTTTATAGATCAGCTGATTCCATCCAAATAAATATTCCACATAGATTAGCTGGCATCAATAGCTTTACTGGTCACTAATTCACTGCTGATGCAAACTTCAAAGGTTTCTCCAAATACCACTTCCCAAGCTAGTTCTGCTCAAGCAGCCAACCACACTCCTCAATTCAGATTGATTTAACTCATATTTAACTGCAGCTTAATTCCAACTTTAATTCTGTGCAAAGCAAAGTAAGGCCGATTGTTGGCCGTTTCCATGGGAGTTTCATATCTGAGTTGAAATGGATCTGAAGAAATTGGTTTGAAGTCAGAAAGGAATCTGAAGCAGGCTTGTCATCTGGCAATGAAGATATGAAAGTCTGGAGGGGTTCCTTTCCTGCTTATGATGGTGGAAAGCTTATGAAATCCAGTGAAAACTCATAATCTATGAATTTTCATGCTGCCAGCTAGAGAGCAATGTGCCAGGACCAAGAAAGAGTCATAGACAAATAGCTACCTTAACTTTTGAATGACATCCTATTGGACCAGACAATTTAATCTTCACTACAGCACAGCAGTTCAAACTATCTGCCAGTTGAGATGTGTTTAGAGTCTATGGTCTAAACAAAAGGAAGAGAAGGAAGAGAAAAATCATAGAGGTCGATGTTCAAACTGCACAAGCCGTGCTTCCAAATTTGATTTCAGTGGTTAATATATACACTGAGCTAAATGAAAAGCAAACGACAGACAGTGCTTATAAGAGGCATGCTACAATGGCTCTACACAAGATCCAGAAATTTTGAATCAGAATGCAGTAAAGGGAAAAAGCATGCAACCTATGAAACAACAGAACAACTACCTTTTTATTAAATCCATGTATCAATACAGTCTTCAGTTAAATATACTATTGTTTATTTATTAAAATATACTTTCTTCTTCCCAAGGCTAAAGACACACAACAGATTGGTAGGTTTCTGTTCAATGGGAGTAGAGTACACTTGATGGATTGAATTGGCATAGTGTATATTTTAATTCAAATTGCTTTGCTCCATTTTAATTGTGGTGGTCAACAGCCAATGAAAGCACAAAAGGTATATAACAAAATACTGCACAGTGCTAACACATTCCACAGGCATCAGTCCCAGGGAGGGAGGGGGAGAGAGAGAGAGAGAGAATATCTATATAGAACTTTCAAAGGGCCTATTTAACCTAAAGGTACTAAATGATTTTCCTGGGAAATGAAAAGAATTTTTAATGACTGCTAATTTAGCATAAAAAACACCCCAGCATAAAAAAAATCAAATGTGTGAAAATGTGGCCTTTTAACATAATGGTACCTTTGTGCTGGCATAGTCTGGCATGGGCGTTCTTTGCCCCCCCCCCATGCAAAGAGGCTTGAAATGGCAGCACTGGCATCTATTTTGCAGCTGTGGTGCAGTCTATATAAGGGACTTCCCTAGCCAGCTCTCGTCCTTCTTCTCGGTGCCGCGGAGACCCCTCCCTCCCACCCTTGGGTTGATAATGAGGTTATTTAACTCAAATGCCTTTGTCTCACCTCTTTATATTGGGGTGGAGTGGGGGCAAAAGGGGGTGCATCGAAGATGGTGGGAGTTGTATTTATGGTCCTGGTAGCCACATCCAACCCTGCTACATAGAAATAAAGTCTTAGGCTGGACTGATACTTGTCAATGATGGGCTGATGTAGCCTTCCAGATAATTGTATCCTTCAACTCCCACCAGGGCCATCACTGTTCAGAAATTAGGCAAATTTTAACCCTCTAAACATCTGATGGTCTACAGCTGTGACCCCAACTTGCTGTGAATGAACTAAGTGGGACTTCTGTCAGAAGAAAGGTATACAGACACAAAAGTATACAGACTTATTGTATTATTGGTCTGCCTCTTTGTACTACTTTTACTTTTCTTCTTTGGAAATGTAAATTCTAACAACACATCAATAATGATAATAACTGGGCCATCCAGTCAGTACTGACCAATGGCAACCCTTTCCTAAGTAGAGAGTACCCAAAACAGGTTTTCAATTTCCTTCTTCTATAGGCTCTGTGAGACTCTGTAGCCTGCCCAAGGTCACAAAGGATGGCTCTTCTGCAATGCACAGTGGGGAGACTGAATTTCCAACCTCTGACATTGCAGTCAGATTTCTAACATATTGACCTAAAGAGCCAGCACTAACTATCAAGGTGATGGGAATTCCAGGAAGCTTCCAGTGAAACAGCTTCTAGCAGTATCAATTTATAGAGATCTTCTGGAGTAAAAAGAAAAAGAAAAAGGAAGGAAGGAAGGAAGGAAGGAGGGAGGGAGGGAAGGAAGGAAGGAAAGGTGCAAGTAAGAGGAAGAAAAGCACAGGTGGGTTACAGATGGAAACTGGTGTCATCTGGACCTTTTCTTTATAGTTATGCAAATGAAACAGAGCATTAGCCCAATGAGGTTCTCATCCCACCCACCCCAGAGGAAGGGTAAAGGGAAATTTTCTTCTACATTAAATTAAGTGATGGATACTCAATGAAGACAATGAACACATGCAGTCAATCAAGTCCAACTTATGTCAAAAAAGGTTTAGGGTTTTCTAAGAATAGGGCAGTGGTTCTCAACCTTTTTTGCCGTGGCATCCTTGTTAGGCTAAAAAAAAAAATTCATGCAACTGCTCCCCTTAAAGCATTAAAACTTTTGCATTAAAACTTCACAATTAATGCTCAGTTGTCTTTAATGCGATGAAAGAAACTATTTGGATGAATTTTTCATTATTTCCTGTATGTTTATGGGAAGTTCAGTTTTATTTTACCCTCAAATCACTTGACCCAGAAAGTCTGCTCCCGTATCTATTTTTTTTATCAATGTGTATGTTGAGAATTCAGACTCACAGAGAGAAGTTAAAGTAAAATGCACAATTCCTTTCACTGCAGCCTTGCCAACAGCATTGTTTTCGGAATACACCTGCTTCCAGCACTCTTCTTGGCGTCCTTCACAGTATTTCTGTTTTAAACTGCTGTCTTTGCTGATCTCAAGCAGATTTTTAAAAATTTCATTCGTCATTCCAGTAGATTTATGTTTTGGATCGCAGGAAAATGGGTTCATCATCCAGCTGTAGCTGTCATCGGAGTCAATGTCAGGAAAATAATCAACAATGCTTCATTCCAAACCTTGCAAGTGGGCAGTAACAATTTCAAGGAAGTTGGTTTGAAGGTTTGTCATTTGTTTTGACAAATTCTTGCAACTGAGTAAAGTTGGAGATGTCTTTGCTCTCAACACATGCTTTAAAAATGTAATCATTTTCCACAAGGTTTCTATTTTCTCTAATTGTGTTTCTCCTTTCCCTTGAAGATAAGTGGTGGTTTCATTTATTTTTTTCAAAGATATCAGAAAGGTATCCCAATTTAAGCAGCCAATCAACATCCATTAATTGTTGGCTAAAAGGCTCCTCTGTAAATATGACCACCAGTGTATCTTTTAGTTCAAACAGTCTGGCTAATTTTTACCACCTTGATAGCCACCACACTTCTATGTGCAGCAAGAGGTGAAAGTGATCCATACCCAGATCTTCAGCAATAAGTTTTAAAAGGTGTGCTTGAAGTGGGTGGCTCTTAACAAGATTAATCGTCTTCACAGAACCATCCAATATGATTTTTAAATGTTGCAGCACCCTTCCAACAACAACAACAACAACAACAACAACAACAACAACAACAACAACAACAACAACAACAACTTTATTTTTATGCCGCCTTTCTCCCTGGAGGGACCCAAGGCGGTTTACAACAAATTCATAAACGTACAATAAAAGCTGTGCAATGTAAAAACAACACAATACCTCTAAAATACTATAAAATACTATAAAGTATAATACAATAAAAACAAGATTAAAAACCAGTAGCTTCAGCAGAGTTTAAAAAGCTTTGGTCGCGCTGCAAGATGACCTAATCCGGGCGGCCGACAGGGGTTGCTCTACCCTGTTGGTTCTCCTGGATTTGTCAGCGGCCTTCGATACCGTCGACCACGGTACCTTACTGGACCGGCTCTCTGAGGTGGGCATCGGAGGCACTGCTCTCAGTTGGCTCCGGTCCTTCCTGGAGGACTGGCCCCAGTATGTGCAACATGGAGGAGAGTTGTCAGCCCTGTGGATACTCCCGTTGGGTACCGCAGGGCTCGTCTCTCTCCCCCATGTTGTTCAACATCTATGTAAGGCCACTGGCTGGGGTCATTTGGAGATTTGGAGTCTGCTGTCATCAGTATGCTGATGACACACAGCTCTATCTCTCCTTTTCCACCTCTGCAGTGGAAGCTGTCGAGACCCTCGACCTATGTCTGGAGGCGGTCATGGCTTGGACCAGGGCCAACAGGCTTAAGCTCAACCCCAAGAAGACTGAGGTCATGCTCTTTGGTAGTTCGCCGCCTGGTTATGGAGGCCCTCTCCCCCGTCTGGAGGGTGTTTCCCTTCAACTCGCGGATAGGGTTAGGAATCTGGGCATGGTTCTGGATCCAGCGCTGTCCTTGGATGCCCAGGTGGCTGCCGTGACAAGAACCACCTTTTACCATCTACGCCAAATAGCCCAGATCTGCCCATACCTAGATGGCGACTCCCTGAGGACAGTAGTGCAAGCGCTGGTGATCTCGAGGTTGGACTACTGCAACACTCTCTACATGGGGTTGCCCTTGACTCTCCTCCAGCACCTGCAGCAGGTACAAAATGTGGCTGCCAGGCTGGTGGTTGGCGCGCATCATTATGACCGCATCACCCCAGTCCTGGCTTGCCTGCATTGGCTGCCCATTGCGTACCGGATCAGATTCAAGGTCTTGGTTTTAGTTTATAAAACCCTCCATGGCTTGGGCCCAGACTACCTGACAGAGTGTATCGCCCAGTGATCAACCTTGGCCCGTCCAGTTCGGCAGTTGCAAACGCAATCGCTGAGAGTCGTCGCCCCTAGAGAGGCCCGGAAAACTACCACCCATAACCGGGCCTTCTCGGTGGTGGCCCCCTCGTTGTGGAACAGCCTTCCTAGCGAAGTGCGCTCTGCAGAGTCCCTGCTGGCCTTCCGCAGAGCCTTAAAAATCCATCTCTTCTGCGAGGCCTTTGGGGACCATGTTTAATTTGCCTTTTTTGTTCTTCTTCTTCTTTCCTCCACCGTCTGTTTGCCATTCGCTGCCCCTACCAGCTAGTAATGCTGTTTTAGCCAAGGGTGCTGTTTATGTTTATGCTGTAATTTTAACTGCTTATTGTATTGCGTTTGTTTTGTGTGTATTGTACAATTGCTGCAATGGTCAGTTCACTGTAAGCCACCCAGAGTTCCCCCGGGAAGATGGGCGGGATACAAGTTCAAAACTAACTAAATAAATAATAAATAAATAAAAAGCTCCTCAGCCAATGAATCTTAAAAAAGTAAGATGTTAGAAAAGTTGGTGAAGGCTGAAGGCTCAAAAGGCCTGCCTAAATAAGTAAGTCTTAAGGCCTTGCTTGAATATTTCAAGGGAGGAGGCGGTTCTCAACTCAAAGGGGAGGGAATTCCATAGTATCGGTGCTACTACTGAGAAAGCCCTATTTCTTGCCGCCACCCCTCGCACTTCCTTGGGTGGCGGTACTTGTAGAAGGGCCTTCTCCGATGACTGAAGGATTATATGGAAGAAAGCCGTCCCTCAGATAACCTGGTCCTAAGCTGTATACGGCTTTAAATGTCATAACCAGCACCTTGAATTGGGCCCGGGAACGAATGGGCAGGCAATGTAGTCCCTGGAGAAGCGGCCCAACAGAGTTGTACCGACGAGCTCCAGTAACCACCTGGGCTGCCGCATTCTGTACCAATTGTAGTTTTTGAACCGTCTTCAAGGGCAGCCCCACATAGAGTGCATTGCAATAGTCTTGATGTCACCATGGCATGGATCACCATGGCCAGGTCTGCACAATCCAAGTATGCAACCCTGTTCAGAGCAAAACGATATTCCAGCACCTGCATCGAAGATTTCCGAACCAGGAGAACCTCTGTCTTGTCCGGATTTAATTTCAGTTTGTTAGCCCTCATCCAGACCCCCACCAACTCCAGACAGCACTCTAGGACTTCCACTGCCCCCCTGGAATCTGGGGGAAAGGAGAGATATAACTGGGTGTCATCTGCATATTGATGGCACCCAACTCCAAATCCCCGGATGACCTCTCCCAGAAGTTTCATGTACATGTTAAATAGCATGGGGGACAGAATAGAGCCCTGTGGCACCCCACACTTCAAGGGCCAGGGTGCCGAACAGGCATCCCCCAGCACCACCATCTGGGACTGATCCTCCAAGTAGGAGCAGAACCACTGCAAGACAGTGCCTCCAACTTCCAACTCAGCCAATCGGCCCAGAAGGACACCATGGTCGATGGTGTCGAAAGCCGCTGAGAGGTCCAGCAGGACCAACAGGGATGCACTCCCCCTATCTAGTCCCCAGCGTAGGTCATCCACCAAGGTGACCATGGCAGTTTCTGTCCCATAGCCTGGTCAGAAATCTGATTAAAAAGGATCTAGATAATCAGCTTCATCCAAAACCCTTTGGAGTTGAGACGCCACCACCCGCTGAATCACCTGGACCAAGAATGGAATGTTAGAGACTGGCTGGTAATATAGTGGGATCCAGGGAGGGCTATTTTAGGAGGGGTCTAACCACCGCCTGCTTCAAAGCAGGTGGGAGAACCCCCTCCATCAAGGAGGAATTAACCACCCTCCCTGTCCACTCAGCCAGTCCCGCCCGGGAAGCTCTAATGAGCCAGGCTGGGGAAGGGTCGAGCTGGCAGGTGGATGGCCTCACACTCCAAAGAAGCCTGTCCACATCCTCAGGCTGCACAAGCTGAAAAGAATTCCACAAAACTGGACAGACAATTTATTGTCATTGTGTGTATATACACAGTATACACATACAACAAAATTCTAGTTGAGAGAGAATGCTGATGGATGACAGAGTGGCTGCTGTTGGCATTTCCTGTCACTTGCTTCATCCTACACATGGCTCCCTTCACTTTTCCAACCATTGCAGCTGCTCCATCACTGAAAATATCCATTCCAAATCATTTTTCTGTACCCATTTGTCAATAGCTTTCAAAATTTTGCCACCAGTGGTGTAAGTTTCAAGCACTTCATTCCTCAAAAGTTCTTCTATTTGCATTTTGAACTGAAACCTCACAAACACAAGAACATCAAGTCCTGCAACGCTGGTACTTTCATCAAGCTGTAAACTAAAAAAATGCACAAGTTTTCAATCTTCTTGTAAGCTCATTCTCCACAGACTCTGAAATTGTGCACATTCGCTTGCTTATAGTGCTATTTGACAGCTGCACAGTAACAATCTTCTTGGCCATAACTGGACCTAACATGAAACTTACAACATCCTTCACACAAGGTTTAATCAGCGTCTTGGCAGCACTATGGGGCTTTCCTGCTTTTGTAATGTATAAACTGGCAGTTGCCTTTTCATTTTCATTTTTAGAAATTCTCTCCATCATGGATGACCCTGCCTGAAGAGATAAAGCGCGGTGTTTGAAGATTTCTTTACCTTTACGTACTAAATCAGAATGATTGCATTCCAGATGTCTTTTTAATTTGGATGGAACCAAGTAGTCATTAGCAAAAAAATTATGACAGTTAACGCATTACCTTTCCGGTGCCTGTTTGTTCCCAAGCAGAACAAAGGCAAACAACATGAAGTAGCTAGGATCATATTTTCTTATTTTTCCTTGGATTTCCTTTTGGTCATGAGTTGCCTTTCCGCAAACTGAGACAGACAAACTTGGATGGCTTGGGCTCGCAGGTGTCTGCTGGGCTATTTCATCTCCTCCGACAATGCTGGTTGTCATTGAATCAGTTGCTTCAGAAGCTTCAGTGAGTCCACCACCTTTCCTTTTTAAAGACCCACATTTTAGTCAATTGTCCATAATTCTGCAAAAAATGTAGGGACTCAAATAAATAAAAATTTTCATTCCATTGCAGGCTCCTCCCGAAACAGTATCATGATCATGTGGCTGATTTTAATTACATCTGCTGAGTTAGTACGTACGATATATTGCAAATTCATCTGCCTCATAAGTGACAAACTAACCTCTCATCAGAACGTTTTTAATTTTCTAGAACTATGATGAAAACATAAGAAAATATGCAGTCTCTAGCCATACAGAAAACATTATATTCACTAAACCATCAGCCACTTAAAAGAAAAGAATACAAATTTACCATCAAATCCACTGGAATTTTTTGTATGTATGATCACAACAACCTGGTACCACTCAAAACAAATGATGCACAGCCACAAAATGGCTGACAAGTGGCAGACGTAGCATAGACAAGGAGATAATGGTGTTGCCATGTTATAAAAATGAATTATACTGCTAAATTGCTAAATCTTAGTGAAAATTAAATATTATTGCCACAGCACCCTTGGGATACGCTCGTGGCACCCCGGGGTGCCACAGCATCCTGTTTGAGAACCGCTTGTATAGGGTATGTTTGAAGGAGTTTATCATTCTGGGATAAATGACGGCACCCTGGATTGATGCAGCTTGTCCAAAGCTACACAAGCTGGCTCTTCTCTTGAGACAATGACAGGATTTGAACTCTTAGCCACAGGTGACTCATTGAGTTAAATTACTTACTTACTTACTTGCTTTTACTTACTTACTGCCTTGCTAGTGCACCACATAATTCTATTTACACATTAAGGGAAATGTCTATTCCTAAAGATTTACTCATGATTTCTTACAAGATTTTCTCAGATAGACACGTGGATTTGTTAAATGAAACATGATAATTGCAAAGTCAATAGGTGAAGAAAATAATGTGCTGTGACCAAAGGATGCATTCTACCACTCAAAGGAGCAAAATCTTATCTGGTTGTCACCTGTAAGCCTCTGAAGTGTTCCTGAATGAAGATGCACGAGTTAAGTGGGAAGTCGTGAATTATTTTTTCTTTCAGTCTTTGTCTTTCATGTTGATACAGAAGAGTCTTTGAAATAGTAATTCCAGCCTTTGGCTAAAATGACCTTCAGAGAAAAAGCTAGGGAGAGGCATAAACAAGACAAAAGCATTCCCTGTTGGATTTTTGTTTTAAATCAGCCCTCTTCTTTTCCACTGTTATGATCACTGTAGCCATGTTGTATGCAGACATCACTGCATAGTTTTTTGGAGTGCATTCACAAAATCTCATTCCACAAAACAAGTTAAAGAGGGTACTAAATCCATTATCATAATTCTTGACATTCTAAAAGCTCTTGCAATGAGCTGATTACTTCAGACTTTTCACACTGGGCGATGGCTTCCTATAAAACTAGGAGTTTCCATTTGCAAATATTAGCCAAAGTAGGATTCAATTAAAAACTAGTAGAACTGAATTACAATATTAAATGAAATCTGTCTTGCATTTATGCCT
The DNA here is from genome assembly GCA_023846285.1 of Phrynocephalus versicolor. Lineage (NCBI taxonomy): Eukaryota > Metazoa > Chordata > Lepidosauria > Squamata > Agamidae > Phrynocephalus > Phrynocephalus versicolor. The sequence goes on along the minus strand of JAHTLZ010000240.1, from coordinate 17,669,677 downwards.
GTGTCATGATCATTGGCTACCTTTGCAGTTTGTATGAGGAGAGCTTTATAAGCTTTATTTTAATTTAGCCGGAGGCTGGTTTTTTATATGTTTCTTTAATTAGAAATCCAACACCAGATTACCCATAAAGCAGCAGAAGGTAACCAGGGAATTTTGCTGTGATGGAAAAACCATGCTGATATCATTCCAATGCAGCCGCTTCCCATTGCCCAGACTGTCAGCCAAGGCAATGTTCTCTGGGTATAGATGGACAAGCTGCACTCTTAATAACTGCAGCTGCTGGGCCAGCCCCTTGGCAGCTTTTGATACCTGGGCATCTGAACAATCCTTGAGCTTCCCAGGCATTCGCTGGCCTTGGCTCACTTCCAGGTTAGGTCCAAGATCCAAGCTATTCAATTATAGTTTAAAAGTCTCCAGCTTAAATATCCAGCTGCTGCCAGGTCTTAGTCCCAACAGTAAATTGCAGGAAAAAAATTAATCACAGGCTTACTGCAATTTTTATTTCTATTTCTTAAACAGGCAACGGTACAACACAACAGGTAAGAGTTGTGTCTAATGAGGGCCAACCTTGAATGAGTTCAGTTCAGAGAGATTCATAGTGCAGTGTGTAAACTACAGTACTGTACTGCAGCCAAAACTCTGCTTACAACCCAGGGTTCAATCCCAGGTAGCCAGCCTATGGTTCACTCATCCTTCCATCCTTCTAAGGTTGGGACAACGAGTACCCAGCTCACTGGTGAAGGCAATGTGTAGCCTGCATAATTAAGTTGTAAACATCCACAGAGCGTTTTTAGATTTCTGGGGAGGAATATAAGCAGTGAGCTTTGCTTTGCTTTTGCTTTTTTGCCTGCCACACAATTGTTGAAGATGAAAGGTGCAAGAAGATAACTGTCTAATATATTTCTGTGTACGCAGCTATGTGTATTCTGTACTGCAAAGTCAGAACCAACCGATAATGACCTAAGAGAGCTGCCAAAGTGAGATACACAATATTTAAGGAGTGGTTTTAACACTTCCTGCCCCCAGCGAATTTCCACAGCCAAGTGAGGATTCAAACCCTGTTCTCCAGAGCCCTAATCTGATACGGTGTCCACTACCCTGCAGTGGGAAAGCACATACCAGCAAGGAGATAGGAGTTATATAGGTGGCAATGACAAATATGTGAGCTGTTGCTACCTTTGCTTCTGCTTAACGGGTGTGTTCACATAAGAGCCTCCTGTGTGTTATTTATTTATTTAAAATATTTTGCCCTGCCTTTCTACAATGGGGAGTTTGATATTTAAAAGCAAGTGAAGGAAAGGTTCTTCGAAAGACTCTTACATTGGATTGGAGCAACATTTTCTTGCACTGCCTCCTGATTTCCCTACTTCCTTATGTGGACCAGTATAATCAACAGTGGGGAATGTCCAAAAGTCAGCAGTCCTCATGTGGCCTTGACTTTGGAGGGTCACATAGCTCCTCTGCTTCATATACCACTGATAGCTCCGCCTTGGGTGTGGGAGGGGGCAATTGCACTTCATTTGTACCTACCTACTTTAGACCCCAGTCTTCTTTAAGCCCAGAGAGGGCAATGTTTTCCCAAGCTGGAAATAACTAAAAGTCATGTAAGAAAGCATATGTTGACTGGAGAAAACATCGGGGGGGGGGGGGGCTCAGTGCTGCATAGAAGCATAGTTTCTGCTCTTCAGGTTGCAGAAACATAGCTCTGCTCTTCAGATTGCACTGAAGTGATGTATTTAATTTGATTTTTTTGGAGGAGGGGTCTGACCCTCCCTAGTAGAAGTGGGCACGAAACAGAAAAACAGTGGTTCAGTTTGTTCTGTTTTGGGCCCACCCTCAGTTCAGTTTGGTTCGCTTCATATGAAAATTTAAAATAAAAATTCGTACAAACTGAACAGAGCCAATGTGGTTCAGCTTACCTGGATGGTGGTGGTGGCAGCAGCGGCACAGAAGGCCCTGGCAGCAGCCTCACCGGGCAACGGGAGGCATCACCGCTGCCTCCAGAGCCCCAGCAACAGCCGAGATGGGTGGCTGTGGACCACCCCGCTGCCACCTCCAGAGACCCAGTGGCTGCACTGGGCAGCGGTAGGCCTTACTGACACCTCTGGAGCCCCGGCCGTGGCTGCGCCTGGCAGCGGTAGGCCTTACCGACACCTCTGGAGCCCCGGCCGTGGCTGCGCCTGGCAGCGGTGGACTGCCCCACCACTGCCTCCAGAGGCCCAACACGTTTTAATTTTTATTTAATTAATTAATTTATTTATTCCAGCACCAACCACTCAGCCCCAGGGGCTGGTTTGTCACTTTTTATTTTTATTTTTTTAATTTTTCCAGTGCTGACCACACGGCTCCAGGGACCAGGTCGGTGCTTTTTTTTCTCCCAGTGCCGACCATGCAGTCCTACGGGCCAGGTTAGTGCTTTTTTATTTATTTTTATTTTTATTTTTATTTAAGTCCTGGATGCCAGGGGCTTACCCCCTGACGTGCACCCCAGTTATATATATATATGCATGTTAGGGTGGATTCGGGTTTCTTCCCGTGTAGAAATCTGGTTGTTTTGGCGACGTTTCGACGAGGTCCCACTCGTCATCTTCAGGCCGGTGCTCTGGCTTCTTTCTTCTTGAAGCAAAGCGTGATCTCAGTTGAAGTCCTTCTATAAATACTGCTGGGGGGGTGTGGTTTGCTTGCTCTGTTGCTGATTGTAGGTTCGTTTGTTCTTTTGTGATCTGCTGTGTGGCTGAGGCGATCGTTAAGGGATTAACTGCTGGTGGGTTAGATGGCTGTTTAGAGACATCCTGTGTGGGTGAGGTGCTGGATGTGTGTCTATCAGCCTTTTGTTTCTTAACGACCTTGGTGATGGGCGTTCTGGCAGCATCCTGGGCTTTGGTGGAGTGGGGTCCTGTGTCTTGTGAATTCATTTTGGTCTGGCTACGTGTCTGTGGTCTCCCAATGTTTTTTTGGCGTGTGTAAGTGTGCTCCATGTGGTGACTGGAGTGGGGTGCAGCAGTAGATGGTGCAGTCGTGGTCTTGTTATTGGATGGTGGTTTCGTTTCATCTGTGGGAAGGGTCTGGGTTTGTGTTTGGTGTGGATGGAAGGTGGTGGCATCTTGTGTCCTTTTGGACCTGGTGTCAGTCTTTGTGACAGAGGCTCGTCTGTTGATCAGGGCTAGTTTCCAGATGTCAGGCAAGCGGGAGGTGTCATCACGTTTATTCATGTTGTTAGGGTGTTTCTCTATTTCAATGGCTTCCATGATTATTCGACTGTTGAAGTGTTCAGTTTTGGAGATGAGTTTGGTTCTTTCAAAATCAATTTCATGACCTGTTGTTTTTATGTGCTGGAAGAGAGAGGAAGATTTTTCTTCTTTTTTGACTGCGTTCTTGTGTTCTGCGATGCGTGCGCTTATTCTCCTGTTTGTCTGTCCGATGTATGTGGCTGGGCAGACTTTGCATGGTATTTCGTAGACTCCTTGGTTTTCTAGCTCAATCTTGTCTTTGGGGTTTCTTAAAATGTTGGCTATTTTTTGGTCGGTGCAAAAGGCTGTCTTGATATTGTGTTTGTGGAGAATTTTGCTGATTTTGTCTGTGGTGCCTTTGATGTAAGGGAGGAGGGCAGTGCCGTTGTTCTCTTCAGTTTCTTGGTTCTTGGGGGGTGTTTCCTTTTGGATTAGTTTGGTGATGGTGTTTTTTTGGAATCCATTCGCAATTAAAACATTCGAGAGAGTGTGTAATTCAGTTTTTAGGTGGTCTTTGTCAGCGAGGCGTTTGGTTCTGGAGATGAGGGTTTTTGCTACGGAGTTGATCTGTGCAGGGTGGTGGTGTGATTGTGCATTTAAGTAGCGGTTTGTGTGTGTGTTTTTCTGGTAGATGGTATGTCCTAAGGAGCCGTCGGGTTTTTTGTAGATTAGGACATCCAGGAAGGGAAGTTGGTTGTTGGCTTCTATTTCCATAGTGAATTGTATTTTGGGGTGTAGGCTGTTGAGATGTGTGAGGAAGTTGTTCAGTTTATCTTTCCCGTGTGGCCAAATAACAAAGGTGTCGTCAACATATCTGAGCCAGAGTTTGGGTTTATGTTCGGACTTCTGTAACACGTTGGTTTCAAAGTGTTCCATATATAGGTTTGCGATGACCGGTGAGAGGGGTGATCCCATGGGTGCTCCTTCTATCTGTTTGTATCTTTGTCCATTGTGGATGAAGTATGTGTTGGTTAGGCAGTGGTTGGTCAGATCTAGGATGTGCTTGGGGGGGTTGTATTTGTTGTGGATAGCTGTCAAGGCTTCTTGAATGGGCACTTGTGTGAAGAGCGAAACAACATCGAAGCTCACGAGTAGGTCATTGGGTTGTAGGTCTTGTTTCTTTATAATTTCTATGAAGTGGAACGAGTTTTGTACGTATGAAGTGATGGATTCTGCATAGGGCTGGAGTTGTTTGGCAAGAAATTTGGCGAGGTTTTGTAGAGGTGAGCCTATGGAGCTGACTATGGGTCTGAGAGGTGTTCCTTCTTTGTGAATCTTGGGGAGGCCGTAGAGCTTGGGGCATCTGGATGATTTCTCTCTGGGGATGATGCTTGGCTTGATTTCTTCACTTAAGGGAGAGGCTTTTATTTTGGCTTTGGTGGTTTTTTCCAGGTAGGTGGTGGGGTCTGTGTTCAAAGGTATGTAAGCAGGGTCTTGTAGTAGTTTGGATAGTTTGGCTTGGTAGTCAGATGTGTTCATAACCACAGTGGCATTGCCTTTGTCTGCTGGGAGAATGATTATGTTGTTGTCTTTCCTCAGGTTGGTGAGGGCTTTTTGTTCTTCTTTGTGTAAATTGCTTCTGGGTGGTTTGCTGGAGCAGAGGACATTGGTGACTTCGAGTCTGATTTTGTTGGCTTCATCTGGGTTGATTTTGGTTAGGCTGGCTTCCACTCCGCATATGATGTTTTCAGTGGGGATGTGTCTGGGGGCGACTGCAAAGTTGAATCCTTTGGAAAGGACTTTGGTCTCTGCGATGGTGAGTGTCCTGTCTGATATGTTATGAACTGTTTGTTTCATGGGTTGCTGTGGGGGGTTGGGCTTCTGGCGTTTTTCCAGTTTGTGGAGTTTGTTGGTGTGTGTGTCTGTCTTGTGGGAGGTCTCTGTTTCAGTCATCTTCAGGCTGGTGTTCTGGCTTCTTTCTTCTTGAAGCAAAGCGTGGTCTCAGTTGAAGTCCTTCTATAAATACTGGTGGGGGTGTGTGGTTTGCTTGCTCTGTTGCTGATTGTAGGTTCAAGAAGAAAGAAGCCAGAACACCAGCCTGAAGATGACGAGTTAGACCTCGTCGAAACGTCGCCAAAGTAACCAGATTTCTACACGGGAAGAAACCCGAATCCACCCTAAC
>JAHTLZ010000240.1:17638135-17664315 GCA_023846285.1 Phrynocephalus versicolor | reverse complement strand
ATCCTGGCCCGCTGGCTTGTAAGCCAAACCAGGTCACCCACAGGCCAGACTGGCTGGCCCGCAAGCCGGAGGGACTTTTTAATTTTTTTTTTAATAGTCCCCGATGCAGGGCATTTTTTTCTTCCTGGACTCTGCTGGAGTTCCAGGCAGCAACAAGGTAGGAGACAGGGGAGCAAAAAACAAAACGAAATGAAACGGAAATTACCATTTCATTTTGTTTCATTTTCCTTTGATGGGTTGGATCGTATTCATTTCTTTAGCTAACGAAGGAAATACAAATAATGAGATGAATTAAAAATTCATTTCATGCTCATCTCTACGCCCTAGCTCTTCCTTCCTTTGCAACTCCCTCACCTTCCACCTTGACCTTGCATGTTTGAGTGTTCCTTGGTAGGATTAGGAGTGCCATAGTCAATATTCATCCTCATTGTAAAAAGATAATAAGCAGCACATTTGGAAAAGCATTTGCTTTACTGGCAGGTGTAGTACAGAAGTAATAGCTAATAGGCTTAAAAAGTTGTTTTCTATTCACAGTAAACCTTATTTCTAAATGGTGCATGGACTTCTAAAGGCTGGATGCATCAGAGCAGAAAAAAAGATTTTAATCTTTTGGATGAATGCTAGCCACACATTTCAGAAAATGAATATATAACATAATTACTAATAATTTCACCTGGTGTATTCTATCATTGTACATTATTTGCTTTCCAAATGGACAATAAGTAGTATTATATATAAGGCATGACATACAAAGGAAAGTACGTCTCAGACCATGAATATTCAATCTGGTTGTTTACCTGTCTGCAAAAGATGGCTCATGACTTTTCCCTTGATTCAGAGGACATGACAGAGCAGCTTGTTACCTGAGCAGGTCCCTTATTAGAAGGAAGAATTATCCACACCCTCACTGGATCCATCACTCACCTGTGTCTGCAGAAGGCCAGCATACCTCAAATTTCAGAAATGACAGAAGCAAATTCAGAGCAAAGCTTCATCAATAGTTTTGACTTCATCAAAACAGCAAATCAACTCCTAAATTCAAAAAGCAACAATATTTGTCATACCTGTAATGTTCATTACTTCATATTATAGTTTGTACTGCCATTCTGTGCATGGTGAAAATGTAACACAACATGTTATAGAGTCCTATTAATATAAAAATGAAGTATTCTGGGAGTAGCTGATCACAGGTTGTAGCTATTCATCTTCTCTCTTTGTTTTCACCACATCATTTTATAGAGTGTAGATAATAAACTCCTAGGGTGGGCTTACTGCTTCTTGAAGCTTCCCTCCATCTCAGGCAAATACAGAAAAGGAAAAGCCACTGTGGAATGGCTGAGTGGGTCTGCAATGTTTCCTAGAAAAGGCTAGAGGTACCCTGCAGAGCTTTGTCGGTCCCTGCCAAATCTGTGATCTTCTCCAAGTTAATCTCATGTAAAGTCAACACACATATGCATCACCTTTTTTTTAAAGTTCCATGTTTCTGATGGAGAAGCGTATCTGCAAATTGTCAAGTACTGTACTGTGACCAGATGTAGCATGTGCAAACAATCATGGATGATGGGCACCTTAATCAGCTGTATGAGTATATGGCTTCTACTCTCTTCCTCCTTGTAATCCATGGTCTCCAAATCAGACTTGTACTCAGCAGCCTCCAAACAAAGAGGCTTCAGGTAAACACTACCCTTTATAAAGTGAGACAAATGATCATCTGTTGCTCTTGTGAGTGAGGAAAGTGACAGCAAATATCCTGGGGCTGAATCAAACAGTGGCTGTTACAAAAGGAACAGCAGAATCCAGTGGAAGAGATGATATCCATCTCTGTGTCTTGTATCCTGTAAAGATGAACTTTTCAGAGATTGCATTGGGGTGGCTCATGGGGCTGCAGTTGCAGGCAAGGCATGGAAGAACATGTGGGAAGTCCTGTCATTGGAACACTGGATTTAGCTGTTAGAACTCTTAACTGCCTCTGTAATGAAACCAATATGATCATCAACTCGTTACATTTTTGGCTGTGCTCTAGCTTGTTTCTTCCATGAATCTATATATCTTACCAACATGTGTTCTATGATAGCCATATCACAGTCTGTCTTTAAATGTTTCCTTGCTGTTATCTGCTGCATCTGATAAGAGGTAACCATTTTCTATAAAATATTAATCCATCGTCCACAAGCATATTCTCTTCAATTAGCTAAAAAATAAAGAATGCTCTTTTCCTCTGGTTGCAACTCAGCATGAAAAAGCTGGGTGTCATTCACAATCCATCAGATAGGATATTAAGGCAGTATCTTTTTAATTCAACTTGTCAATGGATTATTTGAGGTCGGTGTCTCACAGCAAACCTACATGCAGTCAGATAAAGAATTAAATTGTAGTAAATATCTTTTAGGAATTTGGATAGTAGGGATGTAAAGAATACTAGAATCATAGAATCATAGAGTTGGAAGAGACCTCAAGGGCCATCCAGTCCAAACCCTTGCCATGCAGGAACCCCCATCACAGTACTCTCAACATATTGCCATCCAGCCTCTACTTAAAAACCTCCAAAGAAGGAGACTCCACCACCCTCTGTGTCAGCAAATTCCACCGCAAATTCCACTGCCAGACAGCTCTAACTGTCAGGAAGTTCAGCAGTGGAATATGCTGCCATGGAGGATCCTGAATCCTTTTAATATCATATAGGTAATATGTGCAAGTACAGTCCTTGTGGTCAGGGAAGAGTAAGGAAGAAGCATTATTGTTTATCTCAGCATTTACTGTTTTTACAAAGCCAACACACATACTCTCTGTGAAGCAAGGCTCCTAATCTTTCAATACCCATGGGAAAAATCAGAAGAGGTGGGCAAGTTGTGCAAGTTGTCCTATTTGCCTTAAACCGTTATTTGTGCTAAAGCCATGTTTGTGCAATTTTGCTGTCTTCGTGCAAAAATAAAGGTTTTAAAAAAGAGTACTCTTGTTATCTGCTCTCATGCAGATTGTCACAAAATACTTTCTCTGCACGTGGGGCATAAAGCATAGATGTATGTTTCTTCTTTCTTCCATAAAAGAATGGTGGATTTATATTCCAGTGGGAAAGTAACAAGGATTTTTATTCTTATGGGACACTACCACTGCTATCATATATTCAGTTGTCTGTAAATCCCACTGAATTAAGTGGGGATTAGTTCAGACTAAACATGGGATTGCACGGCTAACAGAGTTCTTCTCCCCCCCTTTTTTATCGTATCAATAACACCCATCATATTTTACCAAAATATATCTGTGCTACCATGAGAACAGAATTGAACTCTAAATTTTTCAAGTCCTGTACAAATTCAGCCTGAGACAAGTATTTTAATGGAATTTGCTACAAAGCTGTTAGTTACTACAAATTTAGGAGAAGAATGCATGGTATACATAAGCAATGTACAAAACTTTTTGTACACAAAATCTTTCTAAATTTTGTCACAAAACTTTTCTTAATTCTGGGGAAGTAGAACACATGTAGAAACATATATTTAAATATTAAATGACATATTTTCTTAATGTGATTTGAAATGTAATCAGACTAGTACCCACAACTTCTTTTGAAAATCTTTTCCTAAGGAAAAGGGCTGTTCACTGCATACAATGTACTGTATTTCTCTTTTCCCTAAATGCAGGCTAATTGAAGGAAAAACACGGTGAAATTTTCCGTTTCGTTTCCGTTGTCGTTTTGCTTCTGAAATTTTTTTTGTTTTCGTTTTCGTTGCGAAATCAAATGAAAAAACAAAAACAAAAATGAAAATTTTGCTGAGTCATGCCCATCTCTAATCTTAACTCTGACCTAGAAACAACTTTTAGTAATAGCCGGCCTCCCAGTTGACAGCTAATAATCCTACCAATGGCCTGCAATTTTGCACCCTGTAGCCTCATTCAGTCTGAGGAGAAAGGAGTCCTTAATTACCACAAATAAAATAATTAAATAATAAAATTAAAAAAAACCCTCTGCTGCTATGATGATGGGTTACAATTTATGTTAAAAAATAAATAATCTTCAACTTGCTTTGTGCATGTCCAAAGTGGTTATAGTATTCTGGTCAATAGTGTAGATGTCCTGATTACATTCTGCCATAATTTTAACAGTGAGATGTGTACCAGCTCACCACTATATGGACTATGTGGCACAGAAACCCACAGAATGGCTCTGGCATTGACTAGATTCATGTGTGCATGAAAAGGGTGTTGTATAGCTTAGAAAACACTGCAAAGTGTAGTTGAGAAACTTATTTTTCATGCTTCAAATATGCTGTTTTCCTTATCTGCCTCTTCCCTGGTTTATAACTCAGTATTTGAAACTATGGATGTTGCAAGAATAAAAGCTCACACCATTAATGGCTTTTTCTGACATTGTCAAATGGTTAGATTTTAATTCATTAGACAAGTTCAATAGGGTGATAAATTAGAAAGAATTGGGAATTAGGTTAAAACAGCATAGATAATAACTGGAGCACGGGGGTAGCAAAGTGAATACTAAATGTTCCTTTTACTCATGCCGCAGTTTAGATGTTCTTGAAAAATGCTTCATTTTCTAACCTCAGCTTGCCTACAGGTGTACAGTGGACCCTTGTATAACAAACAGCTTGTATAACATAACATTTGTACAACATAAAAAATTCCGGAGATAGGAGAAATTTACTTAACATAATCGCCTATGGGGCAAATCTGTACAACATAAACATGGGATCACCCTGTTTTCAATGCATTCCTATGGGAAATTTGTATAAAGGAAAATTTGCTTAACATAATTTCATTTGGAACAAATTAATTCCTTTATACAAGGTACTACTGTACAGTGGAACCTTGACTTACATACTGCTTGACATGCATCATATTTGACTTGCAGCAAGAAGGGGCCTGTTTGACTTGAGTCGCAGGCTTTGACTTACATCTCGGAGCCCTGGCGCAAAGCACCGGAATTGGGCGGCAGCCACAACCCAGCATTGCAGCTGCCACCTCCAAACTGCTCCTGCCTTCTTCCCCTCCTCCGGCTGCAGAAGTCTGGTCCACAATGGAAGCATTTTAGTTGGGGAGCTGTAAAGTTGTGGCACTCTAATGGTAAGCATAGAGTTGTTCAGAACTTGGAATGTAAATGTTAGACATTGTTGCTATGAACATTAAAAAGTGGAGGCGTATAACTTGTGGACTATAATTCCACTGCCTCCTCCTCTCTTTGAAGAGACATTTCATTAATATCCCCAGAAGGAATCTCCTATCCCAGTCAAATTTGTGTTAAATTGCTGTTTTCGGGGGTCTTTTTCATCATCTGGAACGGATTAATCCGCTTTCCCATTACTTTCTATGGGAAACGTTTGTTTGACTTAAGTCATGTTTGACTTAAGTCTAGACCACTGGAACAGATTAATGACGTAAGTCAAGGTTCCACTGTATATCTAAGAGCCAGTCCAAGACATTTTGATGTCCAAGCCACAGCAAATACATGTTAATACTGCTTACCCACATTAAAGTACATAGTATGTTGAGGATGAGGACCGTGGCCTAGCCACCCTGGTTGGCAGGCCATCTGAACCCTACCCATGCCCAATAGAATATCTTACCTCAGCTTACTTCCCTGGTGGATCTGGGAGAACTTATAATGCTCCCTGACCATTAGGAAAAGGAAAAAGCAAGAGTGCATGTGGAGAACCGAAAACCTAGAGAGAGGAAAAATAGGAAGGCAAATCTTGAGAGGAGATGGAGTTCAAGGTTAAAAAAGAGAAACTGAGAGAAGAGAAGACAGAGAGAGAACAGTCCAGACAAGGGGATAAGGGGAAGAGGCGTTTAGGGTGGAACATGGGACTGAGGCTTATGAAGTCAAAACTGAGCTGCCTGAGGAACCACTACCCTCAGGAAATGGGAATATGTATACAAAGAAGATCCATAGACTGGAGTGTTATTTCAGGGGAGAATTTCTTAGGAAGAAGCTGAAAAATTCTTCAAGCCTAACCCCATCATACTGAGGAAACACCTCATGAGGCACAAGAATGAACTTCCCAAGAAAAAACTAAAGGAGGAAGTAAAACCTGGTCCAAGTGAGAGGGAATAATAAACTAAATGTTTGCTGCCCTTTCAGGACACCTTAAGTCTCCTGTCTTGGTTGTTCAGCTTGTTTTATTGAACAGTAGGTCCAGTATTGCTGTATTCTTTTGTTCATGACCCATCTTTGCTTCTTGTTTCTGTACTATTTCCTCACTTGTCCTCCCACCACAATTGATCTTGTTGATATCATTTCTCCAAGGAGCCTGAGGAAAGCCCCTCAGCAGACCAAAAAATTGCATAATCACTCAACAATTGAGGCTCAAGTAATGTCAACCAAAATGCACTGTCTATGTTTTGTTAATTTTGGACGTTTAAAAGCAAAGAATCTTACTGTAGCTGATTATCCAGCCCATTTGGGCACACATGGTGGCAATATAAATAAAACCTTTAAATGAATAACTATTGCATCTTTAAAAACCAACTGCTAGTGTGTGTGTGTGTGTGTGTCATTACAGTCGTGACCGACTCTTCGTGACTCCATGTCCATGGAGTTTTCTAGGCAGGAATACTGGAGTGGCTTTGCCAGTTCCTACTCCAGGCGCCTACAGCACCTGGTATTCCCTGGTGGTCTCCCATCCAAGTACTAACCAGGGCCAACCCTGCTTAGCTTCCGAAATCGGGCGAGATCGGATGTGCTTAGGGTATCTAATACACTCTAAAAGTTACCTGTACACTGCAGAAATTCACCATATCATTCTCTTTTGTGATATCCTGGATTTCCTAGTTTTATCTTATTTTTAAAAATTGATTTTGCTATTTGTTTGATGTGGTTTCCTTAAATTATTTCTGTTTTTCTTTGTTACAGATGGATAAGATTGTCATTTCAATCTGCATTGGATTAGCATTCATTCAAATGCTCTAAATTCAAATACGACAGAATGAAAAAGGGATAGATTTCTTTCATCCCTAGTCTCTGTGACCTTTGTGTTTAGAGTAATATAGAGAAAACTGAAATGTTCCCTTAACTCCCATCCCCATGAAAAGTGCATTGTGACCAAAACTTGGGAAAATCTTCATTTTAAGTCCTTTTCAGAGATGAGCCTCTGGACTATTAAGGCCCTTCTTACGGCTATTGAAAATAAAAATTGATCCCCAGACAGATGGAAATATTATTGGAGGTACTGAAAGCAGTGCCTCCTGTTTTGCATATTTAAATATGGCACCCCTAAGTAGTGCTTACAGCCATGCATTGTAGTACTTGTGAGAGATGACATAATCCTGTTTAAGAAGGCTGACAGCCAAAGCGTTCATTCTGATCTTTGGATTCCAAAAATACCATCTGTGCATAACGCACTATTCATAGACCATGCTGGAGCTAATGACTGCAGTACATCTGACCCCATGATGAATAATTTACAAGAGTCAGGCTTAAGTGGGTCGTTTCTTCTTTTCCAGACAAAATTATTCATTTTTCTTCAAAACTGCAGAGCAAGATGCATTTTGACCAAATGAGAGGCTTTAAAAATAGACCTATATTTTGTTGCCATTCAATATAACTGAAAGAATTATTCCTCTGTGCATTTCTCTCCTTCCTTTGGAAATGATACTTGTTCCCCTATTACCAACCCCTTCTGTAAATGCATACATGGCTCACTGAGGTGTGCTGTGAATTTGCCATATTCTGCCATTTCTTGGCTGTAAGTTTGTTGCCAGTGTTATTCAGCATGCATTGAACCTCAACAGGGCAGTAGAGGATGAAGAAATGCCAGAATCTGTATAGAAGGCCTGTGACTGGCAACATATATGCAAGGAAGGACTCTGAGGAAGGCCTTTGGGACTGAACAATGAGCAGTAACGAGACGAATCAGCAGGTCATGTCTGCTGCTTTGTTTCATGGTCTTTTATAATCTGAAATATCATGTGGGTTCTTTGACTCTTTTTTAAAAGCATCAGCTAGCCTTTCTGTGCTTGTTGGGTATGTGTGTGCACGCACGCACACCTATTCTTAAAGGGAAAGGACATTAATTTTGTATAGACCACTGCAGACATTCTGCAAACATTTCAGAAACATTCTGACAGAAGGAAAAGCTCTCCTTATGGAACTGGAGCTCGGAAAAGTTTTGGTGTTTGAAAAGTTTAGGTGATTCACCTTCTCAATGCAGCCTAATTGAACAAGACCATGGAGTTTATGTATTATCCTTTTCACCCTTAGCCCTAATTCATAGGAATATGGGAATAACTTTATTTTTTCTTCTCCATAAATTCTTATCATCCTACTTTTTTAAAAAGAGGAAGCAAAGCAGATTTTGTGGAAAGTTGCTAAAATCAGGTTTGTCTATAGTCTGCAGGAATTTCCTTCTAGGTCTTCAAAAAAAGGGGTGAACAGCCCATATCTGACTCAAATTAAGGAGATTTACCGCAATAACATTGCAATAGTGTAAATAAATTCTGTTAAGGTGGAAAGAGATAAATTAGTGCACATTAAATCAAAACCATATTATGCAAAATGCAATGAAGCACATAATTCAGGTGTGATTTGTGAAAAGAAAATTGTTTTCATTAAGAATATATGGCATAATTAGAAAGAATCAAATCATTGCTATAAAAGAACTTTTTATCATGATAAGTTTGAAATACTATTACCAGCTTAAAATAAATCTTAGGCATTGATTAAATAAAAACCCTCTTATCTTTTAAAGCAGGTGTTAAAATAAGTTATGATCTGGAGATATATTGTACATATATTTTGTGCATCGTCACAATGGATTTTTAAATATTGTTGTTTTTAATGTATAGGGGCAGTGTATGGAAGCATGCTTTTGTCATTATACATGGCCAATTCTTTTGCATCCATGCCTTTTTGCACTTGGAGAAACACTAGTGAAGAAAAGTAATAAGATGATGTTGAGCTGGCCTGGTTAAAGCAATGAGGATTAGGGATGTTAATCTTTTGTTGGCTTCATATGTGAAGATGAGGGAAACTGCAAAATTACTCTCCTCATCTCATGGGATGGTGAAGTACACTGTGGTGCTATCCACAAGGAAAGAGAGCATGAAGAGGAAGAGTTTTGTGCCAACTGTTGTGCAAATGACACAAATGTACAAATAATGCTGATCAGACATATGTCCAAAAGGATGACAGGTACCCCCTCTTTTCCGAATAGTGGTCCTTTCTGGGCACAGTGGCATGGCGTCGGGAGGGCAAGGGGTTGGGGCAACCTGGGCACAGCAATTAGGGGGCACCAAATCACCTACCGCCCCAGCCCCCTGCCATCTCTGAGTCTGGCTGCAGGCAGGCAGGTGTGTGAGAGCAGTGGCTGCGATGTCCCCCTCCTCCTCCTCCAACTCTTAGTTGCCATGCATGTGCACACACAGACATGCGCCCCACGCACACTCCACACCCGCAGGATTGCTGGGTGGATGGGATGGAGTTGGGGAGGGCTGGAGTGGCGCAAAAAAACCTTTTCCATCAACCTACATTTTAGAAGCCTGTTGCTCCTATTCAGGAAATCCAGGGCTGCATTTCCTGTCTCATGCCAATCTGCACAGCTATGACACCAAAGAAAATAAAGCCTTTGACTACTTAACTGGCAACAATTTGCTGCTGAAGTTTATGCTAGTGGGCATAAAGTAACAAACATTTGCACAACATATTCAAATATTTGTTTTGGCATGTGCAAATCCTATGGAGCTCAGTGTCCTTTTGGGGGGGGGATCTTTTGCAAGAAATATGACTTTTTGTACAGGAATTGTTATTATTCTATGCAAATTTGTCACATTGTTTTTCCAGAGGGGAAAATGATGACAAAACATCCAATAAATCCTGTATGAATTCTCATTTAAAAATAACAAGAAAACCTGCACAGAGAAATCTCACTGCAAAGAGAAAGGGGGCGGGATGTTGTTTCCTCTTGTTTTCTCTAACAGAGATTTGATCTGTGAAGTCTGATCTAGTTTGGGAATAATGAGCATAATCTACCATATGTTTGCCAACTCAGATTCAAGAAGGAGCTCATTGCATCAAAAGCACCACCCCCAATGGAATATCTTACGAAATATTTGCAGCAGGTCTAGAGGGACCCAAGATGAAAGCCCTGGAGCCCCTGCAGTAACTTTTCAGAAGTTAAACCTTTGTGGCTTCTCTCCCAAAGCTCCTGAGGCTTTCAGGTATAATCTTCCATGGCAGTGAAAGCCCCAGGACATGAAGTAGAAGTCTTTAATTTTGGAAACTCCCAGAATGACCATAAGAAAATATGCTGCTAATGACATAATATGCTTTATACATTAAGTTATAACAATGCCAGTGGATTTCACATTCAGGGTCAAACTAGACATTAATAAGATAAGTATTTCTTCTGATTAACTCATATAATTTCCCACAATGAATTTTCATCAGAGTCCCTCCTCCTCCAAACTATTTTTCTATTATATTTGTCAAATTTAGCATTGTATCAGTTAAGTGCTATGTTACTTCTGAAAAATTAAAATAAATAAATAAATAGAAGAGGAAAGGAAGGGGTGGAGAGGAGGGTGGGATTAATAGGGCCAGGGTATGTTTGGGAGGGGGGAAATTGAACCAATTGGGAAGTGGAGTGTGAGCAGTTGTAACAAGATGTGATTTTAACAAGAGAAACCAGCACAGACCCAGTTTAAACAACTTTGAAGCAAACTATGTCTTTCTCCCTGTCTAGTTCATAATCCTTAGATTATGAACGAAGAAGAACCCTGGTCATTTACAGTGTAATAAATGAAACCCTACTGTTGAAGTAAAGGTTCATTCTGAATACAGTGGACCCTTGTATAACATGCAGCTTGTATAACATAAATTTGTACAACATAAAAAATTCCAGAGATAGGGAAAATTCGCTTAACATAATCGTCTATGGGGCAAATCTGTACAACATAAAAATGGGATCACTCTGTTTTTAATGCATTTCTATGGGGATTTGTATAAAGGAAAATTTGCTTAACATAATTTCATTTGGAACGAATTAATTCCTTTATACAAGGTACCACTGTATTATTTCAGTCCCTTAAAAATAGAATAAAAATAGCCCTATAATAATACTCTTAACTTCCCTTTACTTGCAGCCCAACAATGGGTGCTCAATGAAGAATCAACTGAAGCCCTAGTTAATTTCTCTATTTAATATTGCAGTCTTGGTGAACACTTTTAACCTTTTATGCCTTTTCCTCTTGGCTCTGTAGTTTAGCACGGCTAATTGGTTCTCTCCCACTCACTTTAATGGTAAGACTAAATTAATTTTTTTAAGGGAAAAAAGTCATAGATGCAGTTACTGAACCATGTTAATATCTCTGTGTTATCTATACTTCACTGAGAAGCAATTCTGTGAGGAGGAGGGAAATAGAACAAAATAAAAAATAAAAACCTAGTGGCTCCCTTCTGTATACTGAACAGAGGTACTTGACTGTAGTCAGCCAGAATACCCTATATTAGCAGTATAAACTGTCACAATCTTTGGCAGTGTAATGGTGGCATTTTGCATGTTTTCACTAGGCACATTACAGTAACAGCTGCTTTGACAGATTTTGGAGTTTTTTGCACTACCGTTTCCCCATGTATTCCTAGCCTTGGCATTCCCTTTCAAGAATAGAAAATACCAGCTGTTCCTTATGGCTGCCAAGGCAGCAAATGGCGTTTCTCCCCTCCCATACCAAACAAATAACTTATTGATACATGCTGCAAACTCCAGGCTCTGCAATGATTTCCCATTTCCAAAATCAAAACAATAAAGAAGACAGTCGTTCATTTCCTCCCTCTAGCAGAAGGCCACTGATCCCCCACAGATATGGAGAAATAGAAGCTCAGAGGCGGGAAATGATGGCATAATTTTGCTGCATGCTGGCTTGAATCAGTGGGAGCCCTTTGGGTAAAAAAATTACCAGAAAATGCCTGAGAAGCTGATTTTTCAGTTGCTGCTGTGCCATTGGGGTTTGTCCAGCAAAGTGCAGAGTGACTGCTTCTTCTTTTTTTTAAAGTCTTCCTTTTTGAAAGCCAGAGAGATGGACCACCCTGCCTCAATACAAGAGAACTATTGTAGTGACTTTTCCTGGGGAGGAAGATAAGTGATTTGGGTACTCCTTGTTCATGGCTGGATTGCATGCTCTGGCACAGTGAGGGGAAAATGTTTTTAAGTAGTACAGCTTGTAGAATTCCCCCCAGGGGAGTTGTGTCCTCAGAAAAGTAATTCTTTTATACACAGGCTTTGCATGACAAGCTTCCATGCTTAATTGCCAGCATATCTACCTATGGATAGAAAAGACGCCAGCTTCCTTGAAAGGTACAGTCTATCTAAGGTACCAAGACTCTGTCCTGTTCTGATGTATGCAGCACTTAGCTAGAAGAGGAAAGCATCCAGTCCAATAACCATCTGTAGAGTTTTATGTAGCTTATTTTTGCCATATATATATTCCTCAAAGGAGACTGGAAAATTCCCTATGCACACCCCAAATTTAAAGTACTTAATAAGGATGAAAACTGCTAGTGATGGTCCATTTCTTCAGTTGGTGCCACTGGAAACTGCCACCCCTCCATCTAGGGTGGTGCTAAGTTCAACATGGATGCCAATCTCAGGCCGTGGCAACAGGCTGGCTGGTATTTTTGTTGCAACAATTGGACCAAAACGTTGAATAGAGTGATGAGACAAAGTGGTGTTTTAGGAGCTAAAGGGCAGATCCCGCATCGTGGGACAACTTTAGGAACAGGATTATGATGAAAGCAAGAAATGTTCAGACTGAACCACGATTCCAGTATAACTAGTCATAAACCTTATTATTTCTATGCAGAGTAAAATATATGTTTTAAAATATCTACTTTTAAAAATATCTACTAGCTGTTTTTTTCCCCTTCTTGCCATGTGTCCATGTTTGCCATTTACTGTTGGGTATGCACTCCAATTAATCCAGCACAACTAATATCCTTTCTCACACAGTTGCCCCCTATTCATGGCCTGAATTAAGCAATGAATCACACTACACTCACCAGATTCCTCTGCAGTTCAATAACACTACATTATAACCAGAGAACTCATGGTCTGAACATTCCTGTCCTTAGCACTCTTTTGTACTAAAAGCAGAGTATAAATTGGAATGTCCTCTGTATTTGTTGAGAAAATGAAATAAAAGTGTTGATCTTACATGCACCTGCTATTCTGGGCCTCATCACCATCTGTTTATGCATGCAAGCATGGCAGTCTATTTTCTCCAGCTTGCATGCACTTCTGGGATTAGAAAATGGCCCTCAAAGCTGTGCATGTCAAAAGTTTGGAATTTCAGCTTCAGCTGCTTCATGCATGAATAAACAATTCTTGTTCTCTTGCTTGCACTTGCTTTTTCAGAGGGCTTTGGAGTTCAGATGTTGATGCTACATCCTGACCTTTTTGCCTTTTTTCAGGTTGTGGCTTTGAAGCATATGCCTGCTGTCTTCATCAGCTGCGTTGGCATTTTCTAAAAGCAGTTCGCACTGTTGCCAAGTTTTTGTGCCTCTCCAGCTCCCATTAAGGACAATATGAAAAAAGGAATCTCTATGCACCTGCAGAACTGAAAAAGCATATTTGAATGGAACAAAAAACCATATGAAAGCACAGATTTGGATGTTCTAGGACTGAAATATTTCTCCATGATTGGCTTACACTGAAATGTTTCACTGAAAAGCATGTTGAATTTAGGTGAGCCCTTGTGTCATTTGGGGAGTCTCCAGTTTAGGTGCTTGCTTCTTATGTCATGAGAAACAGTGTCTCTCCATCAGTAAAACTTCTGTGTCACTGTTCTTCTCATTGTTGCCATTGTTGTTGTCATTGTCATCATTGTCGCTGTCATCATCATTGTTGTCCAAAAGTACAAGACACAGTCTTTGATCAGTATATAAGAGATGCAAATGTTAATCAGACAACTATCAGTTAAATATCAATGCAATATGTACTGTATGTTGTTTCAAATATTACTGTTTTTTGCAGTTCTGATGGTGTTATTTCCAAAATCTGCAGCTGATTATAATATTTTAATATGTCCAAATCCTCAAAGTTGACATTCCCTGAAATTGCAATGTCACTTATCCAAAAATTTCTTTATTATGTCAGTGTTGTGTCTGGTGTATTATGCTCAAGGTGTATGTCCATCTGAATCCAAATGTTTCTGAGCAGCCTGACTTGATCATTTTCTAAAACTTTCTCTACTTGTTCCAATTGATCGTTGGATGTTAATTTTTTACATAATAGTGTATTAGTTTTGCAGACCTGTCATGTCTAGCTTTGTACCCTATCTGCACACCCTATCTGCATATATCTTTGAACATTCACAAGGAGGTGTAACATCGTTTCATCTTTTTCTTGGTAGAGTCAACATTTGTTTTAAAAAACTACAAAGCTTATAATGTATAGCATTCATAATCCATTCAGGTCAGTGTAGTCTTCACCTTTTCCATTCATTTCAGCGATATAGTTTATTGCACTATGGATGAAAGATCACTGTAGAACAGGAACCTAAAACCTGTCTGTTATTTTTAAAAACTTTTTTATTTATTTCCTACATTAAGCTACATAAAACAAATGTATTACTTGTCTTCCATCGTGTTACCGCTCAATCACAGTTTTCCCAACATTTGAGCCCAATATAATTCATATCTCCCTTTCCAGATTAAATGAGCATACTTTCATACTTAATTTCCTTACTATCTCATCCCTCTTCTGCCTGTCTTTGCTTACATCAATTTTTAACACAAAGAGTATAGCCTATCTAATCTCAGCAATCTATTCAAACGTGCTGTTTAGCTCTTCAGTGCTAAACAATTTAGGATAGATTTGGCTAACTATATATAATCTATATATCATCCACAGTATATTTACCCATTCTTCCAGAGAATGCCTAATTTCAGCAATCATCACTAATTCAAATTAATATTTTATGGGCTATTATAAGGGAGCTGCCTCCTGGTCTATATTTTTCACTTTATGCATAGAAGTTCTTGTCTATAACTAACTGCCTCTATTCTTTTAAAAATCTAACAGATTAACATTTATTTATATATCAAGTTTGTCTTCACATCACCATTTCCCATTTCCCTTACCATACGAATTAACTAGTGGCCTTAGGCAATCAGAATACAGAAAACTTTTTTTATGTAATAGATTCACTAAGCCAGAAATTCTTTTTTTTCAGTTTTCTCTCTTCCTGTTTCCTTTTGCCGCTTAATCCTAACCCCACCCCATTGATCAGTTCAGGTCACTGGCCCCGGAGGCGGCCGACCTTCCCAAACAGCTCCCAGAAGAGGTATGGGGGGTTGGTGGGAGGAGACTGATGGGGCCCTCGAGCTGGCGCTCGCACCACGAACCTGGAAGCAGTATGGGGCCGCAGTGAAGAGCTTTGCGGACTTTTGCATGCTGATGGGCTTGCCCCTATCCTGCCCCCCCGTCAACCATTTGTGCCAATACCTGGTATACCTGCGCAGAAAGGGCCTTACGCCGGGCACCATGCAGGGGCGCCTGGCAGCTCTGGCCTTTCACGCGAAATCCCGGGGCTGGGTGGACACTACCCAGGACTTCCGGGTAAGAAAGATGCTGGGGGGTGGAGCAAGGAAAGGGTTAGGGCCAGAGACCCTCGATTGCCGCTGACGCCGGAAATTCTCGGAAGAATGGGCAAACAGTGGGCCCAGATATGCAGGGATGACTATGAAGCCTCTATGATGAAGGCAGCATCGCTGGCTGCCTTCTTCAGGGCATTCTGGGTCAGTGAGCTGGTAGCCGCAGGTAAAGGGGACACCTCCGGGACCGCTCTGCAAGCGGAGGACTTCAGTCAGCAGCAAGGTAACACTGTGTTTATGGTACGCCACTCCAAGACAGACCAGCGGTCATGGGAGCAGAGGGTGGTACTGGGCCCTTGTTCAATGGAGGAGATTTGCCCAGTGAGAGCGATGGAGGTCTACATGGGTCTCAGGGGGGAGGCTGAGGGCCCCCTGTTCCGGCATGCTTCAGGTTAGCCCCTCACCAAGTTCCAGTTCTGGAGAATGACTGAGATGGTGTTGGATAAACTGGGCCTGGCGGGAGTGAAGTTTGGGACGCACTCCTTCAGGATCGGGGCAGCGTCTACAGCAGCCGCCTTGGGTTATGGGCTGGGGGAGATAAAATCAATGGGGAGATGGGCATCTGCGTGCTACAAGTCTTATGTCAGCCCCCTGCCCCAATGTTAACTGTTTGGTTTTTGTCCCCTACAGGTCCTAGGTTGGGATGTTCTAGGTGCCACATCCTCATCCTGGGACATAGTTATATATATTGGGGGGAGAAATACGCCGCCAGGATGGCTTGGGGAGTTAATTAACAACGTTGGGTGGAAGGGTGCACCTGGAGGGCCCACCGGCCTGGCAGGCACAAAGGATGGGCCTAGGCAGAACGGTTGGGGAAATGGGATGGCTGGCCGAGGATGCCCTGCCCACGGACAGGGCACCCTCGGAGCGATGCACTCACCCTACATGACTGCTAGTTGGCTGGGTCCCAGGAGACCCTGAGGTTTCGACTTCAAAGCCGCACTACTGCAGCCCCCTGGTTGAAGTTGTGTTTATGTTGTGTTATTAATAAAGTGTGGTCCGAGGTGTATACCCAACACCATGCCTCACGTGTTATTCTGGCGTGGGGGGGGGCAATAACTAGACTAAATCGATGCCAAAGCAGCAAGGAACAGTTTTCAAGCCTTATTTTCAAAACATGCAGTTACTCCAAGGTCAGATGATTTTTTTTTTTTTTTTGGAAAACAACTTTCCCAATGCTGCTCTTACAGTTGGTTCTTTAAATTCAACATGTAGAAAACACAGAGGCATAAGGTAGTTTCCTTTAAATTTTGTCTTTAAATCCACTACATATAAAGAGCAGCAAAGGCATAAAATATTTTTCCACAAAAAGGAAACAATAGGCAGAAAGGCAAGTTCACTTCTTCTGCACTTATCTTTCAAAAATATTCTCACACACCCCTTTTGTTGTTGTTATTGCTAAAAGCTGCTTCCTCAGAATGGGGGTTTAGTGCTTGTTTGAAGAAAAGATTTTCCAGATACCAGGGAGAAGCTTCACATAGAAAGAGATAGAAGCATTCTACTCACCACAAACCAAATATTTACAGCTTTTAATGTCCGGCACCGAGAGTTCCACCTTCGCAATAGTGAAGGCCTTACCTCAGTGGAAGGTGAAGCATTTTCCTGCTTCCACAAAGTTCATTGCCACTCCCTTCATGGTCCACAGTTGATGCCTCTTCTTTGTTTCCCCTCCAAGGAAACTTTACCCTTATTAGGGTCCCTTTATCTGGAAGAATTCAACTTGATAATCTGGAGCACTTATCAAGTTGTCTTGCTGTGGTGTCGCCAGAACCAGAAGTCAACCTGCCTGTTATTTTTTTATTTATTGTATTTTATTTTATTTTTACAACTTATATGCCGCCCACTACCCAAAGGTCTCTGGGCGGCTTACAATCAAGGGATTAAAACAGTTAAAAAACATCAAACAACAATAAATAATTAAAACAACAATAAAACCTTATACTAAAAACATCACACTAAAATTGCCATCAGAAGACCCACAATCTAAATTATATCAATTAAAAAACTTCTGGAACAGGAAGGTTTTTACCTGGCGCTGAAATGTCATCAGTGTTGGCGCCAGGCGGATCTCACTTGAGAGGGCATTCCATAGCTTGGGGGCAGCTGCCGAGAAGGCCCTGTGTCTGCAAGCCATCCCTCTTACCTCCTTGAGGGATGGCTCTTTCAAGAGGGCCCCCTGGCTTGATCTTAATTGCCGGGTAGGTTCATATGGAAGGAGGCGGTCCTTCAGGTATCCAGGTCCTAAGCCATTTAGGGCTTTATATGTCAAAACAAGCACTTTGAATTGGGCTCGGGCAGCAACTGGTAGCCAATGTAGGCTACGTAGAATCAGCGTGATGTGATCCCGAGCGGCCCCACCACTTACTAGCCGCGCTGCACGATTCTGAACCAGTTGCAATCGCCGAACCGTCTTCAAAGGCAGCCCCATGTAGAGCGCATTGCAGTAATCAATACGGGATGTTAGCAGTGCATGCGTAACTGTTATGAGGCTCCGTTCATCCAGGTAGGGGCGTAGCTGATATATTTTCCGCAGCTGGAGAAAGGCACCCCTGGCCACCGAGTCCACCTGGGCTTCCAGAGTTAGATCGGGGTCCAGGAGCACCCCCAAGCTGCGGACCCTGTCCCTTAGGGGGAGTGCAACCCCGTCTAGAACAGGGAAGTGGCCCTCTAACCTGTCTGGCGAAGCACCCACTAACAACACTTCCGTCTTGTCTGGATTGAGTTTCAATTTGTTAACCCTCATCCAGTCCATTATCTGGCCCAGACACGAGTTCAGCACAGAAACTGCCTCACCTGGATTGGTGGAAAACGAGAGGTAGAGCTGAGTATCATCAGCATATTGCTGAGTCCTCAGCCCAAACCTCCTGATGACCTCTCCCAGTGGTTCCATGTAAATGTTGAACAGCATGGGAGACAGTATAGAGCCCTGAGGAACCCCATGACATAAATGCCACGGGGCAGAGCAACTGTCCCCCAGCACCACCTTCTGGACACGGTCAGCCAGGAAGGAATGGAACCACCGCAAAGCGGTGCCTCCGACTCCCAACCTGGCCAGCCTATCCAGAAGGACACCATGGTCGATGGTGTCGAAAGCCGCTGAGAGGTCCAGGAGTATCAACAGGGTTGCACTCCCCCTGTCTCTCTCCCGGCAAAGGTCATCATACAGGGCGACCAAGGCAGTCTCTGTACCAAAACCCGGCCTGAAACCAGATTGAAATGGATCCAGAAAATCCGTTTCATCCAGCAGTGCCTGGAGTTGCCCGGCCACCACCCGCTCCAACACCTTGCCCAAATAAGGGAGGTTCGCTACTGGACGGTAATTAACCACCAGCCCTGGGTCCAGGTTAGGTTTTTTAAGGAATGGCCTAATTACTGCCTCTTTTAAGGCAGCAGGGACCACTCCCTCTCTTAATGAGGCGTTTACAGCTTCCTGGACCCAGGTGCGAACTCCCCTGGCAGATCTTTCAATTAGCCAAGAAGGGCAAGGGTCGAGTGGCGTAGTGGTAGCACGGACAGATCCAAGCACCCTGTCCACATCATCGGGTCTCAATAATTGAAACTCATCCAATAATACTGGACCTAAGCACGGCACACTGGACACATCCCTTGATTCTGCACCAATAGTGGAGTCCAATTCCCTGCGAATCTGAGCGATTTTTTCCTCAAAGTGGACAGCAAACTCCTCACAGCGGGCTGCCGAGTGGTCCAGAACCTCCATCGTATTTCTCGGTTGAAGAAGGTCCCAGACCACCCGAAACAGCTCCGCTGGATGGCACTCTGAAGAAGCAATACGGTTTGTGAAATATTGCCTTTTCGCAAACCGTATCGCCACGGAATAGGCCCGATAATGGGCTCTAAGCCGTGTTCGATCAGACTCACAGTGATATTTTCTCCACTTGCGCTCCAGCCGTCTCCCCTCCTGCTTCATTGCCCGCAGCTCAGATGTATACCAAGGAGCTGTCTGGGCTCTGTGTAAGGGGAGAGGGCGCTTAGGTGCAATCGTGTCAACCGCCCGGGACATTTCCCTATTCCACAGGGTGACCTGAGCTTCGACAGGAGCGCCGGCCATATCAGACAGATAATCCCCCAGAGCTTTCAGGAAACCATCTGGATCCATTAGTCTCCGAGGGCGGATCATCTGAATAGATCCCCCACCCTTGCAGAGGGTAGAAGAAGCTAATAGCCTAAACTTGACCAGAAAATGGTCTGACCATGACAATGGAGTTAGAACCAACCCCTCCACATCCAGACCACCATCCTCCAATCCCGTTGAGAAGACCAGGTCTAAAGTATGGCCCTTCTCATGTGTTGGGCCGTTGACATATTGAGACAGCCCCATGGTTGTCATGGCGGCCATGAAGTCCTGAGCTGCCCCATTCAAAGTTGCCTCAGCATGGATGTTGAGGTCCCCCAGTACCAACAGTCTGGGGGTCCGCAACACCAGGTCCGAGACAACCTCCGTCAGCTCAGGCAGGGAGACTGTTGGTACGCAGCAGGGTGGGCGGTACACCAACAGAATCCCCAATCTGTCTCGTGAGCCCAACACACAGTACAGGCCCTCCAGGCCTCCTCCCAAGGAGACAGGAAGTCTGGTCAAGGAGATAGAACTCCTGTAGACTATAGCAACTCCCCCTCCCCGACCCTTCAAGCGACACTGGTGCTGGACCGAGTACCCAGGCGGGCATAGCTGGGAGAGGGGGACACCACCCTCCTCTCCCACCCAGGTCTCGGTAATACATGCCAGGTCGGCACCCTCATCCAGAATGACATCATGGATGAGGGCGGTCTTATTTTTTACCGACCTGGCATTCAACAACAGCACCGTGTGACTTGTGGGCTCGCTGATATGGTCACCTGATTCCTTCTGGCTAGGAGTGGAACTAGAAGAGGGGATAGATGTAAGGTATCTAAACTCTCTTCTCCTAGGCGGGCATGTTCCACTCCTACCACTTTTGACCTTCAAGTCCATTCAGTCAGGGTGATAGGATGTGTGGTCCAACAACATCAAGAAAGCTGAAACCCCAACTAGGATGCCAATGAACAACTTGATAGATTCATGTGTATATGAATGACAACCACTTTGCATCCCCATCCCCAAAATAAATAGGTGACTCAATGATTTGGATTTAATATTGGGCCACAACTTTATTAAATCTTATATTTTTATTAATCCTTACCCTGAATTAAGGGGGCCTACCATAGTGCAAATGAATTTTTTTTGGCCTGGGTGCTCATGGCCTTCTGACCTTTATGAGTGAGGTGAGTTCTTACCAGGAAAAAATGCTTCTAGAGTTGTTCAGCATTTTTCGCATCATGGGAACCAACTCCCCTAAGGCAGCCAAAATGAATTTTAACCACAACCAATTATATTCTTAAATCGAAACTAACAACCATTAACACTAACCTTAACTTGCTTAAATTCTATTACAAAGCTGCCCAATCCCCTAACTGTGGCATAGATCATTAACTCACCTACTGTACCACCAAAATTGTGCTACCAGTTGCGATTGGTAACCTATGACTGTCCTACTTAACCTGGTAATGAAAATGGAATGGGTGAAAGCACACTGCCAACCAATGGCCAATCAGGTAGACAGTCAAAAATTCCCATCCGGCCCTGAAGTGATCAGCTATGCTTATTCTCATTACTACTAGGGAAAGTGGGTGGGGATGCTGGAAGAGTGAAGTCCCCCAAGGTTCATTATTTATTTTATTTTATTTTATTTTTACAACTTATATGCTGGCCACTACCCAAAGGTAGAGACCCTTACCAGGTACTGGGACCCCTGCTTTTCAACCTCTTCGTAAATGGTCTAGAAGCAGGAGTAAATAGCAGGGTAGCTAAATTTGCTGACAACACTACATTAAACAGTAAATTATACAGGGAAATAAAAACTGAGAGAGATTGTGAGGAGTTCCAGAGGGATCGCTTGACAGTGGGGGAGCAAGCAAACCAGTGGCAAATAAGCTTTAACATTAATAAATGCAGAATGATGCACATGGGGACAAAAAATCCAACTACATTCATAAATTGATGGAATCTGAACTCTCTGCAACAAACCAGGAAAGGGACCTTGGTGTCCTGGTGGACATCTCAATGAGGGTGTCAACCCAGTGTGCTGCAGCAGTGAAAAAAAAGCAAACTCAACAGTAGGGATCATTAGGAAGGGTATAGAAAATAAGTCAGCAAATGTCATTTCACCTCTTTATAAATCTATGGTGAGGCCCCATATAGAGTATTGTGTACACTTCTGGTCACCATACCTCCAGAAGGATATTATGGAAATGGATAAAGTGCAGAGGAGGGCAACCAGAATGATTAGGAGATTGGAACATCTCCCTTACCATCTGAGGCTGCAACACCTGGGCTTCTTCACTCTTCAACAATGGCACCTAAGAGGTGACCTGATTGAAGTTTATAAAATCATACATGGTGTGGACAAAGTAGCTAAGGATAAACTGTTTTCCCTGATGTACAACACTAAAACTGGGGGGGGGGGGTACTCCATGAAACTTTTGGGTGCTAGATCTCAAACAAATAAGAGAATGTACTTTTCCACCCAGAGGATCACTGGTCTATGGAACTCCCTGCCAGAAGAAGTGGTGACAGCGGTCAGCCTTGACAGGTTAGACAAGTTCATGGAGAACAAGGGTGGCCACATGAGTAGCCTCTTTGTGCTGGGGTTTCAATTTTGGGGTCTGAAAAGTGCCCCTTCAATGGGCTGTTAGCACTGAGGAGCCATCATTATCTGTTTCCTCACCTGGACATGAATTTCAACACCACAGAATAAATTTTGGAACATATTTTCACTCCTGACTTAGATAAACTGAATTTTGATCCATAAAAGTCATTAAAAGTGCTACAATTAGAGATGGGCAAGAAACTGATTTTTTTTTTCATTTTTTCGTGTGTTTTTTTTTCATTTACAGAGTGAAACAAAAATGAAGTGACCTTTTAAAAAAACAAAACAAAACAAAATGGAAATTTTCATTTTGTTCCATTTCATTTTCATTTATGATTCATTTTGACAAGTGCCAATTTTGCCAATTGGCCGGGCCTGCACGTGGGCTGGTCGGTGCAAGATTTATTTTTTTTACAAATAAATAATTTTTAAATAGCACTAATCAGCCCACACTACAGCTGACTGGCACTTGTAAAAAAAAAAGTGATGGACAGCTGGGCTGATCGGCTGTAAAATGTTACAAAATAACAATATCATTTTGTAAGAAACAAAATGAAACAAAAACAAAATGAAAAACAAAACAAAATGCCATTTTGGCATTTTGTGCCCATCTCTAGCTACAATATTTTGCTCTCAGCCCTCTTTCTTTCCCTAACACGCTGTGACATATTTGGAAATCATATGCAGTGTGCTTCTACTTTCATTATTGGAAAATGAAATTATTTATGATTGATATGTATGTCTCTCAGTTATTGTTGGGAAACTGAACTACATATAAGTGCTTCACATTCATGTTTTACTTCAAAACAAAGAATAAGCACCAGTTTTGCACAGAAAATGTTGTGCAGAATATGGGAACCTTGATGTTGGGTGGTGGGTGGAATTATTAATATGCTCTCATTCTGAAGGCAGGAGATCTGGTGGGAAATGAACATTCCTCATTAAAAGTGTCTTGTTATATTGAGGCTACTTGAATTAATTGGAATGAGTGAATTTTCAAATATTCTTACATCCCTAGTTAGTTCTTGTTTATGGCTCCAAAGTATACCTTGGTTCAATCATCAATCTAAATGGAGTCTGAAGCCAAGAAATCAGAAAAAGACTGAGACTTAGAAGGGTAGCAGTGAAAGAATTCGAAAAGATCAAGTGCAAGTAGATGTCACTGGAGGAAAGAGCAAAATCAAACACATTCAATCACCAAGTATGGGTGTGAAAACTAGACAGTAAAGAAAGAAAGCAAACAAAGGGGGAAAGTGTCTAATTTGAAATGTGGTGTTGAAGAAGAGCTTTGTGGATACCCTGTGTGTGTGTGTGTGTGTTGTGTCATTACAGTCATGACCAACTCTTTATGACCCCATGTCTATGGATTTCTCTTGACAGGAATACTGGAGTGACTTTGCCAGTTCCTCCTCCAGGCGCCTACAGCACCTGGTATTCCCTGGTGGTCTCCCATCCAAGTACTAACCAGGCCCAACCCTGCTTAGCTTCTGAAATCAGGTGAGACTGGATGTGGTTAGGGCATCTGGGCAGCTGTGCATACCCTATACTGCCAAAAATGGACCTAGATCAAAACACCCCTGAGGTATCTTTGGAAGCAAGAATATTGAAGCTGAGGTTGTCCTGCAGACACTTCAAAAGAAGGTGGGGTTCATGGGAAAAGATGGTAATGCTTGGGAAGGTTGAAGACAGCAGGAAAAGAAGATGACTCCAGATGGATTGACTCCTTAAAAGGAAACAACATTTTTGAGTCTGTAGGAGCTGAGAGGGGCTACTGAGGACAGGACATGGTGGAGACTGATCGTTCTTAGCATGGCCATAGGTCAGTGGTGACTTCGTGGCATGAAACAAAAGCAAACAAAAGATTAGGAAACACAAATGGGAAGACTGCAAGGCACTCCCCTCTAATTCTTTTATCAATGCTGACTTCTACAATGACCAAATGAAACACCTGTATTTTCTGTTTAAAACAAAAAAACAAATCAACAATACATTCATTACACAATACAAAATTACAGAAAAAGATGACATATTTGTTAGACTTCTCAAAAATATTTATTTATTTGTTTGTTTGTTTGTTTGTTTGTTTTTATCCCACCCATCTGGGCAGCAAGCAATCTATCAAAACCAACAACACCAAGGCAGAGCAGATTCAAATATAATTTTAACAACAAATGAAACAAAAGCATAAATAAGCCAATTAACATCACATATAGAAGTCTCAAATTTATTAACAGTATATGGAAACCTTCATGGAATAAAATCCATTTCAAGGATGTACCAGTAACTGGTGAGTGGTGCAGGAAAAATAATTCAAATGTCTCAAAAATACATGGCAAAGTTGGCTAGGCAATATCATCTCAATGTGTGTTTAAAGCTTGTTGCAGGCAGGATGTGATTAGGTGGTGTAATGGTTTACCCCATGCCATATGTTTGGAAATTTCCACAAGCCTTGTCCTTTTCACTTAGCATGCTTTGAAAACACCTTTGGCCTGAGAGGATAGGCAGAAATATCATACATAGACATAGCAATCTGAAAACCGTGATTTTGGGATTTTGTTTTCTGTGAGATACATCTGTTAGTAGGTCACTGTATACTCAATGAACAATATATTACATGAACAGCAATAAAGCAAAATGCATGCAGTAAGAATAACAAGTAGCCATTGTGGCAACAGAGAAATACTATTTAAAAAGAGCAATAAAGCTATTCCATACTAAACGAAAATACCAGTAAACTACCTAATTCCAAAGTTTAGCTCTGAAAAGGGGAAAGATAATGAAGCTTAATGCAAATGCTGTATTTAAAAGTATCTCCCACAAGCACAAATAGATCTCCAGTCCATAAAGGCAACATGAGGTTTTCCACAGTCTACTGGCAAATGTGGGAGAAAGCCAAATCTTTCATTTGTGACAGCCTTCCTCCCAGTTTTAATCTTGGTCCACTCTTGGACCCTTCTGCATCTTTCAGAAGCCAGTAGTCCTTCCTCCCCATATATCCACTCACTGCTGTGATATAATTCAGTCTCTCCCTGCCAAGTATCATGATTTTCAAGCACTTGGCTTTATCTAGTTCTAAGGTGATGAAGTGAGGTGAGAGAGGTGGATATATATTGAGCTTTTTGTTGCTCATGTCTCCTCAACATGCACCCTTTTGCACAGCACAATGTTTTCTTTCCAGTGTTTCATAATAATAAGCTCTCCCACGCCATGGAAGTTTCTTAACTCCATTGCTTTGGAAAACATCAGAGTATGTTTGGTCACTTGAAACCAATAGATTGGTAATGTCACTTTCCTTTTAATTATATCAACTTGTTCGACAAGGAGCTTTTACAAGCAACAGAAGTATATGGGTTTGTGGAGGTTTGTTTAAGAGGCATCAGATGGAAAAGTTTACCTCAGAAAACCAAGAAAGCAAATATGTGCTTGATAACACAATATCATCAAATAAGCCATGAACACCCAAGAATAATGGTTTAAGGGTGGCAATAGCTTAAGTCCAAAGAACAAGAGTCTATTGAAAAGGGTATGAATTGTCCTCATTACTTGCTCCTGTCACCTGAAGTGCTGTCTGGTAAAAATGGAGTAAATTACTTCTGTATACTCATTTTGTTGACATACAGCTCCTACATTTAAGTTTCAATAGCTCTTCTCAGTTGACAAACATATCAGTAACAACAGCTGTCACTGACACAAATTTTATAGCAAGGGAACATAATATGGCTGATCGAAAGGGTTATTTATTATATAACAAACAAACAAACAAACAGGAGTCAGTGTGGTTTCTATGTCTCTAACATCTGGCTCATCATTTTTCATTTTGAACTGATATGATATCGTCCATTCTGTTGCATA
Source organism: Phrynocephalus versicolor (assembly GCA_023846285.1). Taxonomy (NCBI): domain Eukaryota; kingdom Metazoa; phylum Chordata; class Lepidosauria; order Squamata; family Agamidae; genus Phrynocephalus; species Phrynocephalus versicolor. Next base: position 17,638,185 of record JAHTLZ010000240.1, on the reverse strand, counting down.
CTCAGATAGATAGATAGATAGATAGATAGATAGATAGATAGATAGATAGA
>JAHTLZ010000240.1:17552752-17622930 GCA_023846285.1 Phrynocephalus versicolor | reverse complement strand
AGATAGATAGATAGATAGATAGATAGATAGATAGATAGATAGATAGAGCTTTATTGTCATTGTCCTGTGCAGAACAACAAGATTGAAAGAATCTACAGGACCTAACAATGCAACCATACAAAAATATCTATCCCCCACTCCACATACACACAGTTAACCCCCTAACACACTTAAAAACTCTAAAAACTCTAAAAACTAATTGCAGAAGCTCCCTCAGAAACTGCATTTCGCTGCATTCAAAGCCAAAACTGCTCTTGGGTAGAAACTATTCCTCAAGGCTAGTCATGGTCTTTATGTCCTGTACCTCCTTCTAGAGGGCAAAAGCTGAAAGAGAGCATTTGCAGGGTGTGTGAGATCCTGCACAATCTCTACAGCTTTCTTATAACACCTGGAATCATAGATTTGGTCTAAAGCAGGGAGAGTATACCCAATTATTCTCTCCACAGTCTTAACAACCTTGGACAGCATTGTTCTTTCTCTGGCTGTACAACTCCCATACCACACACAGAGACCATAGGTCAGCACACTCTCTGTGGCACAGTGGCAAAAAGCCAGCAGCAGATTTTTTGAAAGATTATTCTTCCTGAAGATTTTCAAAAAGTATAATCTCTGCTGTGCTTTCTTCATCAAATGTTTAGTGTTGCTCCCCATGTCAGATCATCTCTCGGTTCCATTCACAGAAATCGAAACACCGAAACTTTTTCCACACACTTTCCTTCAATAGTAAGTGGCTGAATATCTAATTTGCTTTTTCTGAAATCCACAATAATCTCTTTTGTTTTTTTCTAAATATACATAAAAGAGATGACCGGCCCGCGGGCCAGCTTGTCGGCACAAGATAATTTAAAATAAAATAAAATTAAAAAGTGCTGCCCACAGAGTAAGATTTTTTTTAAAAAAAAAACCATAAAAAGTGGCAACCCAGCCCATGGGCCAGCTGGTTGGTGCTGGATAAAAAATAATTTTTAAAAAGCACCCACCGGCTGGTGTGGCTGGTCAACTGTAACATTAAAAAAATTAAAGAACCAAAACATGAAATGAAGTTTTTTTTAAAAAAAAATTCATTCTAAACAAAATGAAACATTAAAAGACAAAACAAAACACCATTTTGGCGTTTCGTGCCCATCTATACGTATAAGTGCACTGTCCTTTTCTCCCTTCTTAGAAATGTGAATGATATATTCTTCACACACTTGCAGACACCCTTGTGCTCATTACCAAGGTTTCTGCATACACATAATAAGTCTAGGTTTGCTATTATGAATAAATATGCTGAAGGCAGTTAACTAGCAGCCATGCTGTGTTACAGCTAGTATTTGGAAATTGGGGTGGCCCTTCAGTCCACTGGAGGTGATGTTAAGATCAGACACAGTACCTTCATGCTGGAGAAATAATTTATGTTTTACAAGATTCAAATGCATGGAGTTAGGAAGATCTACCACACCAGCAGAGCAGTTGACAGTTTTCAAAACCAGTAAGAAAGCCAAAGTCAATGGAACATCTGTGCAGCCACATCAGCATTCTATGGTGTCTTTCATGCATCCCAGGGAAGGCAAAAGTTGTCCTCGAGCCTGTAATCTAATTTATAGCACAGTCAATTATGGCTCATTGTACCCTGAACCTCACACAAGTACCAGCAACGTGACAGGATTGGCAAAACGTAACTGGGATGTCTGGCAATTTGTAATTCAGTTTCATCTTATTGACTGCTTCATGACATTGTTCATTGTCCTTTCACTAGCCCCATTAGCAACTCATACTTTTAATAACAGACTTAAGCAATAGGATAGCAGAAGGAAAAATAGAAGATCTATGGGGAGAAATGATTTTCGTTAACTGGGATGTAGTTTTTGCTGTTAATTCTAATTGAAAATCTTTATATTTTTAAAGAAAGCACTTTGTCTAAGTAGTGATTCTAAGGTTCCAGATGGTAAGCTGGCAGAATGAAATGCCATGGATCCTTAGTCTTCGATCTATTTGGATCAGACAATAAGTAATCTAGTTCTTCAGACACAGTGGCAAAAATCCAGGAGTAAAGGGCAACTAAAATACGCTATTGAATCAGTGGAACTCATAAGGGCATTGACTCACCCAATACAAACTGATTCAACTGGCCTTTTCTAGTTACAGCTAACTACAGTCCTGGATTTTGGTCATCCGACTGAAAATGGTGTCCACCTTGTTCCTCCCTGAACCACTCCTCAACTGCTCTGGCCGAATGTGCGCCCGAAAAAGGCATTGGATGGGGAAAAGTCCTGTTTTATACAGGACTCCCTGCCCCCTCTCCCCTAGATATCAAGCCTCCCAGGGAAGTCTCTCATCACTTCACCTTGGAAGGCAAAGCACTGCCGCCCATTGGACGAGCCTCAGGTGGAGGTAACCTTAGCATGAAGTATGCATATACATATACAGTATATGTATGTATGTAAAACAATATATACATTCACTTCATGCTTTAGCATTAGCCTCCCTGTGACTTTTAGATGCCCAACTCTTTGCACTTCATACATGTAAGTACATATCTAGTTGAGAACTATATTAAAAATATTCTCTATAGACAGATGTTGGAGTTGGAAGAATAAGTGGTACCAGTTGCCAGAAATAGGATTTGATCTTGTACCAACTAGTGTTCATTTTCTGTTGTTCGATACTGTCAGGGAATAAGCAGTTAGGTGTTGCTCACCATCTTTCTTTGATCATTTTATAAAAGCAAAAAGGAGAAGCAGCTTGTGTTTCCAGATGTGTAATTAGGATCCTGATGCATATTTTTTCCTTCACCAAGGTTGTTGTCCATGGGAGACATCACTGGATCAAATCAACCAGGCTGTGCTATTCCAAAGGAATATTCTAATTTTTTTAACAATTAGTGGGACTGTATGGAATCCCTCCAGACCTGGTACTTTCAAATCCGTCTTGTTATTTTATCCAGAGATATACTTTATTTGTGTTGTCAAGTTGCATTCAGGATGTTGACCCAAATAGAGTGTTCAGTTTATGTGAGATCTTTAAGGAATGGTTTTGCCATTGCTGCCCTGTAGTGTGTTTCCTTGGGAAAACAAGGACTTGAACTGAGGTCTCCTAAATCCTAGTATTCCCAATATCTACCACAGCATACTGGCAAATTGAAAGATATATTGCGCAAAGATATATTAGGAAATCATTACAGTGCTACTGTCCATTGACTTAACAGGTTAAAAAAATCCTTTTCCTGCTCATTCCCACCCAATAGCCAATGCCAGATTGTTATTCACACACAGACCCAACACACACACAGCTAGTGCTGGAGGTGTGTAGAAGGCTGAAGAGAGGAGAGGAGAAAATATCTCCTTTCAGGGTCTGCTGAAAGTAGACTGTCAGCTCCATCTCTGTGTGACCAGCATCCTCTGCTGCAGTGTTTTTCTTTCTGAAATGTGTCAATTCTGCATGTAAGCCACCGGAGAAAAACCAGTGAAGAATGACTCTAAGGTTCTGAAGTTTTAAACAGCAACTTTCTTGTTATTTAGATTGTTACTGTTAGTATTTCATTTAGAAATAGGTGGAATAAATCTACAAATAAGCAAAAATTTAAAATACAGTATATTAGGGAAAAAACCATGGAATTTCTTTATTTCAAATTTAAAAGAGCGACACGCCCTTCTCAAAATTAAAAGCATATCTCATTGTAGCTAATCTAGAAGCTTTTTGAGACTCAGATCATTGTTGCTATTCCAGCACATCAGTTTCCCAGGCTATAATTAAAAGAAACCCAATTCGCTATGTTATTAAAGAAGAAAACAATCCTATTAAATTTGGGTCCCTGCAGAGGTGTTTGGGTTGGGACTTTTTAACGTGAACCTGTGAGTCATTGGGTCAGTGAATGGATCACTAGATTAGGTCATAAATTAGTTGAGATCAGAGTGCTTTGGTTTCAACTTAATTGGTTTGTGAATTGGGGCTGTATTGTGACTAACATAATAACAAAGCCCCTTGTTATGTGAGAAATGTCAACCTGCAAACAAAACTAGAAGTTGCCAAAAATGGCTCCGTACAATCTTGTAGAAATCTGAAGCTTGATTTACTAAGAGAACAGAACAACTTGTAAGTCATGGGTCGTTTTTCTGTTCCCAGGATCCTGCGGGAGCTACACCAGTCCACCAGCCCTTCCAATTGAAACTTGCAGTGCCCAGATCATGACTTCTAACTTTATAAATCCTTATAAAACAAACAACACTAGCCCTCAATATTTGTTTAACATAAAGTGGTCCTGCTGTGCACCATTTTTTCCAGGTGACCTTCCCTGACACTGAATTCTTCTTCTTCTTCTTCTTCTTCTTCTTCTTCTTCTTCTTCTTCTTGAGCCTTGGGAATAAATGGCTGAGAACAGATATGATGGCCAAATCTTTGAAAGGTATTAGGCAGAGCACGGTGCAAGCCTATTTTCTGTTGCTCAAAGACTAGGACTGGAAACAATTGATTCAAATTACAGTACAAGGAAGCAGATTTGGACTAAACATTAGGAAAATGTTTAATAGTACAAGCTGTTTAACAGTGGAATAAACTGCCTTAGAAGCTGGTGGACTGTCTTTCACAGAGGTAGATTGCAGAGACATTGTCTTTAAAACACCTGCATCCAATACAGATCCATCTTAGGAAGAATTGCTCTCATAAAGGAAACTTACTTTTGGTTTCTGAAAGGTCAGGAGACATGAAATAATGCTAAAATACAGCTTGCAAAAAGAAAATTTTAGACCTGTTTACCCCTGTATCTATATGAAATGAATGAAAATGCTTCCCACCCCCTACCTCCACCCCCAGAAAAAAGCATTTGTTGTATGGAAGCTTTTCATGAAAATTTGTCCTAAATACATTTCATTTTTCTCTTTCTCAGTGTATGCTGAGAGTTAGTTTTTTTCTCCCTTCAGATATTCCAAAGACAGAAAATTGACCCTGTCAGTTGAAAGTATGCAAGCAATGAAACAGGGTTTTCAGAATATATCACTGTCTATTGTGATAGCATACACAAAAACAACTTTATGTAGAGCAATGGAAAATGCAATCTCAAAACAGACAGACCCCTGCGGGCAGGGAAGGGGGTGAATGAGAGGATGCAACCCAAGGTTAAAAAACCAAATGCCACAAAGGGAAACTAGAGACTGAGGACATCCACAAAATAAAAGGCATACTTTTTTGACTAGCTGGGATTTTGTACATTGCATTGTACGGGGATTTTAGATGTAGAGAAAAGATGTTTTGAACAACCTTGTGCTAGATGGAGTACAAGTGATGTTATATGAGTTCAAGGAGTATGACCATAAGACAGAATAGGTAAAGTTGTGTTAGAACTTGTATTTTCAGTTGAAAGAAGCAGAAGAACATTGAATAGTATGTTTGCTCTTTCTCTGTCTCCTCTATAATATGTGAAGTAGGGTTTAAGAATCTCACAGAGGATCCTTACAAGTGTCCTAGTATCATTTCTGTTGATCTCCTACCCACTAGGGTAAAAAACATACATGAGTACTATTTCTGCATTCTAAATATTCCAGTGAATTCTCTCTCTCTCTCTCTCTCCCTCCCTCCCTCCCTCCCCCCTCTGTGTGTGTGTGAGTGTTAGTGTGCGTGTGAGTGTGCCTCTCCAATCTTGAGGGAGGCAAGTGGGAAAGCCTGAGGTACATGACTGGAAGCAAGAGGGTGTGAAATACATTGTCTGTGAGTCTTCTCAGTGGGGCATAAAAATGTATCTGAGGCATAAATCCTCATGAATACACATGATTCATATGTAGGATCATCCAGAAACCACTCTCTTTCATAGGCACCATGCTTGGACACTGGCTTGGGGATGATCCCACATAAAAATCATGTGGTTACAAGAAGATCCATGCCAGGGATCCATGTTTTTTTTTTTTTTTTTACAACTGCAAAGCCATGCACCCATTATTTCTGTGGTATATTGGTGGGTACAGATAGGGCTGATAATTTCACTGTGGTTTGGGCAGATTCCATATGCATCATGTGGATCCATGAGGATCCATGGCTGGGATCCATGTTTTGTGCCATTGCAAAGTCATGTGTCAAGGGATAGCTGAGATATCTGTTGCAGTTGGTGGGCATAGATGACATCCATGATTTGACGGTGGTTTGCTGAGATTCTCCCCTCCACATTCTGAGGTGGGTTCTGATGTCAGAAACAGGGCGGCAGCTGCAGCATTGGAGAGGAAGAGGCTGACAAAAGGCCTCTCTTTCCACTCTGCAGAGAAGTAGTTAGAACTGAATGGGTGAAAGGAAGGGGAGGGGGGATGGAAGACAAGAAGGCAGAGTGAAAGCTTCACCTAGCATTCTTCTTCTTTCCCTTTTTGCCCCCAAGAGCCTCATGGCACAGTGGTTAAATGACTGTACTGCTAGTAAAACTGTGCTCATGACCTGGGGTTCAATCCCCGGTAGCCAGCTCATGGTTGGCTCAGCCTTCCATCCTTCTGAGGTTGATAAATTGAGTACCCAGCTTTGCTTTGCTTTCTTTTTCTCCCCCAACCTTCTTCACTCTGACATTAACCTCCCCCCCCAAAAAAAAAGAAAACCACATAGAAACTGCAAGATCTTTATATTAATATTGTGGTCCACAAGTGTCATGCAATGATAAACATGGTTTAAATTGTGAGTGTAGTCTCTGACATCAGTCCAACAGTCAAAAGAAACACTGGACTAAAATTTTTCCCCAAGGGAACAGACACAGAGATTGAAACACCATGTGACTCTCACGTGACTTGAAATTGATTTCAATAACACCATCACCATATTCCAAGGTATTTCAATACTGAAATTGGGTCTTTAGTTAAAGTTAGATTCCACTCAGGAAAGAGGCAAATGTGAGAAAAACTATATTTCTTCTGACTGAACAGAAATGTGAACAGTTATACAGTATTTATGAAAAAAAATCCTTCAGAAAATTCCAGCTGTGATGACAATTTCTAAGAAATGTTGTAGAAATATGAAAGTTAAATCCTGTTCTGCAGTTACACAGACAGTTTAACCTTTAGAGACTAATGGTTGTAAGTTAATAAATCTTCATAGACATAATCTGCTGCATACTGAGTTGTGTGATTCAATGTGCAACAAATAATGTCTATGAAGATACCTTAATTTATGATAATTCATGTGTAAAGATTATGCCTTTTGTGTAACTGCACAACAGGTTTCCAGCCATTGTGTATAGCTTGTGTCATTACAACCAATAACAGGAATGGTGACTGTGCCACAATACATGTTTCTAATTCTATTTTGTGGAGGTTAGACTGAACTGTAAGAGGAACATTTGTTTCATAGTTATAATTTTAAGAACAACACAGAGCTACTGTGATTGTTTGGCTAGGGAAATGTTCTTAATCAGTCTCCAAGACCACCAGGAAGATAGGCAGTCCTCATACTTTTTATGACACCCAACAATGCAATAAGTGTTTGTAACAAAGTGGTTTTTTTTAAAGAGAAAAGCTATATCAAGTAAGGCTAAAATACATTTGTTCAGGATCAACAGCTCTCACATATGAGAATTGGTTCTTAGCCTTCCAAAGTACTTTTGCAAAGTTTTTAATCCTCAGTAAAGATGTCTTCAGCAATCAATTGGTACTGAATTAGCATGCAATAATCCGGCTCTTAAATCTGTACTAATGGCAAGCATGATAGTGAGCCTCATCCAAATTAAAATATGCCAAAATAAAAAGGTGTTATTGTAAAAAATGAACACCGGACTCCCTTCTTCCTTTGTATAAAATGAAAATATGTTGATGCTTCCCAGGTAATTACTACAGAGGTAATATTTCTTTACCAGACAGATATATATGGTAATAGTCAAGTCTTCAGCGTGTAGCTGTGTATGTATACTTACTAGAGATGGGCACGACTCAGAAAAATTGTTCGTTTTCGTTTTCGTTTTCGTCTAGGGGTCCGTTTCGGCTCGTTTCCATTTTCGTGAGCTAATTTTCAAAATTTTTCGTTTTCGTTTCGTTGCGTAACAAAAACGACAAACAAAAACGAAAACAAAAAATTTTTCGTTTCTTCCCATTTAGCTCCATTAAGTGCTTTTCCAGTAACGAAAAATGAAAAATGGCTCGAAATTAGTCGTTTTGTTTCCGTTTTCGTTCCAGTTTTGAGCCGTTTTTCGTTTTTCGTTTCATTACGTAACGGAAACGAAAAATGAAAACGGAAACAAAAATTCCGCTAAGTCGTGCCCATCTCTAATACTTACACAGAGCAAAGAACATGGCTTTTTACCAGAGGTGGCCACAAACCTGAAAACTGGTGGTTCGCAATGCTTTGTGGTTTGTAGCTAATGAAATGCCACCGAATAAAAAGTTGGTGTTTTGTTTCACTTTGGTAAAATGGAATCCCTGAACTGGATTGTGTATGTGTTGAGGGGGGTGGGGAAGCATTTAGGAAAACTCTCCAGTTATTCCACCTATATGAATAGCAGATATGTTTTCATGATCCATGTTACAGCACTACTTTTTCCATTTCTTCTACATAATATAGATCTGGAATAAAGTCATACACATCCTTCCCACAATCATTCTCTGCTCTGCTGACATAGCGCCAACAAAAGACTTTCTAGGTTTGCCCTCCTGTACTGTTGTATTTCTTTGTTTAATGTAAAATTGTGAGTTTCTCTCAGGAAAATATCTTTCATTATCAAATAGCAAACTCCCAAACTCAAATGACCATTTATTTAGCAATTATACTTAAACACTGTAATATCTGCCTGTACTGTCAAAAGAAAAGGAAAATCTCCCTGTCTCTAAAAACAGGTGCTGCTATCATGCACCCTGCAATTACTTGCACTATTTTGTTGCACTGTTTGAAATATTTATGTCTGACTTTTTTTAGTCTTACTGTTTATTTGATGTCTTTACTTTTTATCATCAGCCATTGCTATCCAGCAAGGATGTGACTGTATATCTTTAAATGGGTGGGCTTGTGTATTATCCAGCTCTGCCTTATATGTGTTTATACTGTGTCAAATTGTTCCATGGGCTGTGGCATTTAGAACAAAACACTTAGACAATCAGCCATGCCTTTGACGAGGATAGCTTGTGGCCCTCCAGATGTTCCTGTTCTACAGCTTTCATCAACACCTCAACTTGCTTAGCCCCAAGCTGAGGGTTGTAGTAGAAAGATCGGTGTATGTGGGCAACATGGACTTCTCTACAAAAAGGGAGCATCTCCAGTGTGGGGATTCTTTGCCCTCCTACGCAGACTTTAGGTGCGAAAATGGAGCTGGTGAGCAGGGGAATCTGGAGGCTATAAATAGCCTGCACGAGCCCAGCCTAGCCTCTTTTGAGGCTATATCCCTCCCTCACACCCTAAGATCAGTGAGAATATTGGGCCGGATGGGAATGTTTGGCTGGTACACAAATTGGCCTCGGGTACCTGCGTGTAATCGCCCATCCCATTCTCACCACAGGGTTAGACAGGCTTCCCATCTGGTCACAACAGTGGGGAGTGCAAGAGGTAGTAGAATTCAGATGAGCAACATGATAAGGCATCCCAGTGGTGCAAGGCAGCCCTCATAGCAGAATTTAGAAAGGAAAGAGAGGACATTAGGAATAAAAGATGCAGGTCAAACATGATGGATTGGAGGCTACCCAGGAGCAATCAATCCTATAGAGTTTGGAAGAGTGCTGAACAAGTGGGCGGCACTTTTCTGAAGTAGCAACTCTCTGAAATCAGGCATGGGATGTAGGTCAAGTAGGGCTCCAGACCTAGACCTGCTTGCACTACTCTCAGGCCCCCTTGTAAGAAGGGAAGTGTTTAAAAGATTAAAAAGTGAAATATGTTGAAATAAAATTGTGGCCCAGTTTTAATCCAACCTATGTATTCCACCCCATTATTCCGGGCTGGGGGGGGGCAAAGTATTCATAACTCTGTCTTGGAGGGGAAAGTGGAGGAGTGGGGGGTGTACAGGTATATATGACATGCTGCTATGAGGATCACAAAAGCTACACCAAGATATGAAGAGCAGCAATCAATCCCTTCTCCCTTGTGGGAGTAAAGTAATATCAAGCTCGCTGCAAATATCATGAATTATTCAGGTGGGACAATTGCTCAGAAAGAGGTTTGAGGTCTAAAACCCTGCAGAGCCCTGATTTTGAGGTTGAAGTCTTAAAAAAAAGAGGCACAAAGAAAAAAATCCAAGGTGATATATATACGACAGAAGTACCTTCCTCTGGGTCAAAATTAAGGAGATTACTCCTAGTTAACAGTACAGGAAGGCAGCTGTCCTCCCCTTAAGAATGATGTTCTACAAAGGAGGTGAACCCTCTTTCTCCTGTGGGGAAAAAGACTATATGTAACTTTCAACAACTGGCATTAAATATTCTGTCTGGACAAATCCTTGGATCTGAACAGTAAGGAATTGAAGGAAAAGGCAATGTTCTGAGTCAAACTAAATTAATGCCAAGACAAAAATCTACTCTTTAGCTAATCAAGTGTTGAAAAACAGACTATGCTAGAAACAATATGTCATTCCCAATTAACTGTTTATAAACCTCAAAGTGGAAAAGGCAGCTGTCTCTTTTTTTCCTGCCTAAACTAGCATTTTAATACAATCAGGATAGGCACACATGAGGAAACAGACTGCTTAGATTTAGCACTCTAAAAGGCAATAGAAAATGGCAATAGAAAGATGTCCTATTACCTTGGATGTCTCTAATTCATACATCACTTTGATTCTTCCCCCAAAAAGCCAGCAGAACAAAACTAGTGTGTGGCAGGCCCATAATAACCTCTTGAAATGTATTTGCATGACTTCTGTAAATATGCCATTCAAAGACAGATTTAACCCAAAAGGCTTTTTGTACCTTCACAATCCCAGACAGAACTGCTCTGATTTCACAGTTATAATGTTGTTCTTAACAGGATGAAAGCAGCAGGTTTGTGGTATGTAAGGCACGCTGAACCACCTGACAACCTAGGATATTGTCATAGGGAACATATCTGACAATAGAGTTACTTATTTGCAATTCTGATGCCTTTGCATAATTTGAGCAGAGAATATCTTGATCCCACCCTCCTGCTGTAACTGATATGACTAATCTTTCCTTCCTGCCAATGATAGGTGAAAAATTGGGAAACAAAGATTAGTCGGGTTTTAACATTGGTTTTTAAGACACCTGGGGGATACCTGCTCAGACATTCTACTCTGATGGCTTTTCCTTGATGATTTACTTTATTGACTGGTAAGAGTTTCTACTTATCTCTTAGTACTGATATGACAAATAGATTGGGCTTCATTTGACCTTCAAAAGTATAATTTCTAAAACAGTTTATCTCCTGCAGTGCACTCTGCCTCTTCTTCAACACATGCAAGCACCCTGTGGCTGCAGTGCACCAAGCAAGTGATACCTGGATTACTGATATGACATTAATTTGGGCCTAGATGTCTGCTGGGCTGCTTAACAAGAGCGTTTAGAGTTGTATTCATTTTGGCCTTGCAAGAAGTAGTATGCCCAGCTAAGATGTTCATCTAATCAAAGAGGTGACAAATGCTCCCTTCCCAAAAAGAAAAAAAAAACATGTTTGCCTTTCCAGCAAAATATTGCATGCATGCCAAAGAGGAAGATGGAAATCTTTGGTTTGTTCTAATTATTTTTTTGTTAATGGCAGTGTTGCTGTGTGATGTAAAATAAAAGGATTAAAATGATTTAAAACCAACTTTAAATCAAATAAAATAATTAGATATTTAATTCATATGGTTGATAATCCCTACAAAGTTAATGTCCAGTGTGTAAAACATATAAGTGGTTAGCTCTTATTAATCTAATTGATTTTTAAAATATTTTAAATAATATTTAATCATTGTGCAAGGGAGGAAACGGTTTAAAATGGCAGCAGAGGCAAATATATTACCTTCCCTCTCGATTTTTTTAGAGTTGATTTGTTTGTAAAACAGTACTATTTGATTTATATTTATTATTCTATTTTTATTTTTACTTTTCAAGAATATTTTGTTTTGTTACTGCGCAAGGGAAAATAAGCTTTAATGCAGAGGCAAATATATTCCCTTTCTTCTCTATTTTGTATTTTTTTAGAGTTGATTTGTGTTTAAAACAGTACTATTTGATTTATGTTTAATTATTTTTAACATGCAGTTGAACAGCAAATGTGCTTCTGGGACCTGTTGTAACAATGAGAACCAATTGTAAAGCCTGCTTTCAGTGGGTGAGTCTTCTGGATAATTGTTGGTTGGGTAGTCTATAAAAGGACTTGCATGCTATCCCTCATTTTGTAGTCTCTGGAAGAGTGTGTAGGAGAGAGATTGCTCTGGAGGAGAGCCTCTGGGTGACATGCAGCCCAAAACATACTCTCTGCCTCTGTGGGTGGCTTGCTTCTTTGGGAGTAAAGTTGAAATACTGTGATGGTTCAGTGGTGTCTCAAAAATTCCACACCTTGGAAGTAGTCGTGAAATTGTAAAGGATTTATTAAAGACAGATAGAATTACAACACTACAGAAGAATATACACAGAACACAGATAGATGTTAGTAGAATCTAGTAGAAATCTCAAGCCTCTAGTGCTTGAGGGTCAGAGACAGCATAGATATATCAGTTTGATTAGCCCTGCTGTCCTAGATAGCCTTTAATGTCTTCACTAGAGATGGGCATGGAACGACCAATTTTCCATTACCGTTATCCGTTATTTGTTCTGTTATGTAATGGAACAAATAACAACCCTAGGGGCAAATTTTACACGAACCAAACAGAACCGAGAAAATTGGGTTTGGTTGGGTTATGTGGGGGGTGAGGATGTCTCCTACCTGGTGCTGGCCCGGAAGTCCTTCAGGGATGGCAGCGAGTCAGCAACCAGGAAGAGGGGAAGAAGCCTACCGCCACGCTGTAGCGTGGCCACGTGGTCAGCAAGGCAGTGAAAAAAAACAATTAAAATGGCCACAGCCTTCCTGAAAACGCTGCCGCCACTGCCGCTGGGACCGCCATCGTCGGGGCCTCTCAGAGGCTTTGCCGGGTGAGTGGGACCGGTCAAGGCAAGCTGCTGGCGAGGTTCAGGCTGAGCCTTGGGAGGCAGTGGCTGTCCCGGACTCCCAGGTTCCTCCTTGCCTGCTCGGGCTGTGACTCTGCTCAAAGACGCTGCTGGCTAGGTAAGAAAAAAGGACAAACAAAAAGCCCCGCGTAACCCAGACGTTTGGGTTCACTTCCGGGTTTGGCCCTGAGCAGGCTTTTTTGTTTGCCAATGCCATGCACTGAGGTGGGGAGGGGCAGCAAGAGGGGGCTGCGATCCAGCCTCACACACTCCCCTCTCCAGCAATCTCCGTGGCACTCCGGCAGCCCCCGGTCCCGGGAGGGCTCCCCGCGGCTGCGGGAACATTCTCCTGGCCCACATGCCGCCAGATCCAGACAGCGCCTGGCCCCGGGAGGACTCCCCGCAGCGGTTCCGAAAACCAAAATAATGGAAATGAAGCGGGTCCCAGGGGCCTGAATAACGGTAATGGAACGAAGCGGGGACCCGGGGGCCGAATAACGGAAACGATCACCATTTTGGCATTTCGTGCCCATCTCCAGTCTTCACCAGCATCTTAAATAACTTTCTGAAGCCACGCCCCTTAATCATAAGAACCAGTTAAAAACGCTTACAGCTAAAAGTCATCATGGTTCCTCCTCTAGTCACCTAGTATGACTCAACTTTCTAGGTGCAGCTCTCATATCAGCTGTGACATTGTGACACTGATAACAGAGAGCTTATCTTATTGAAACAATATTTATTTTTCCTTATCCATTGTTTATTTAACCTGACCTTCTCTACCTTATCATTGTTTACTTAACCTGATCTCCTTCTCTACCTTCTCTATTGTTTATTTAACCTAACCTTCTCTACCTTATCATTGTTTATTTAACCTGACCTCCTCTCAACCCTATCAAAGTCACCTTCCTGCATCTTTCTCTCTGCCAAAAATCCACATAAGAGAAAATGAAACGAAAAATGAAATGAAACACCATTTTTCTGTTTCATGCCCATCTCTAATTCTAAATGCAAACCATTAGATTAAGTTCTTAAGTTCTTAAGCCAATCCTCATGGTGCAGTGGTTAAATGCTTGTACAGCAGCTAAAACTGTGCTCATGACCTGGGGTTCAATCCCAGGTAGCAGGCTCATGGTTGACTCAGCCTTCCATCCTTCTGAGGTTGGTAAAACGAGTACCTGGCTTTCTTGGGGGCAATGTGTAGCCTTCATACTGTAATTAAACTGTAAATTGCCCACAGACTTTGCTTTAAATTCAGTTTTCAAATTCTTACATTCATTGGCTTAAATTCTTAAGCCAAAACATTGTTTTTGAGGGATTCTTTTGTGGGATTCCTGGTGGTGTTTTATTTTATGGAGTTTTAAAAAAACCAGATTTAAATAAAAAATACTTTAAAAGCAATTATGTTGATACTGGATGGTTAATATGTAACTTGTGAAGTGATGATCAATATGCAGCAATATAAACTGCTACTTTAGAAAAGTAGACAAATATGTTTCTATTTTAAAGTTTTAGTCTTTGGCTTTGTTCAGTCTCATGAAAGAGCTTTGTTGACTTGGTCAGATAAATTCAAGGATTGTGCAACACCCTTTGATTTCAAAACTGCAAAGTCATGTTGAAGCTTTGTCCCCCCAGTCCCGAAATAATGAGACCACACAAGAATATTGGGTTTTAAATCGGGCCACAACTTTATTAATAACTTTATGAATAACTTTATTAACTGTTGTCACTGTAACTAAAGTTGTAGCCAAAAGGATGGACCTGCCGTAGTGCAACTCATATTTCAACTCTCAGATGTTATTTTAAATTATTGTGACGCCATAATGTGACCCAGTATGGGGGTGCCATTCCAGGAAAGCAGCCGCCCCCCGCCGAACTAGGTCCAGGTATTACATGGGGCAGCCGTACGAACTCCTAGCCTTTAAGATATTTAATTTACTTTCCTACGGGGTAGTTTTACCTATCCATTGATCCTATGTTATTATCTATTGTACAGCTGCCCTGAGCCCTAATCAAGATGCCTCTAGTGTTCTGACGTCACAGTCCTGGCCCCTTTTAAGTTGCACTACCCACCACGGCACAGGAGCTGCAAAGCATGCTCCTTGCCCGCCACCAAGCCGTCTAGCACGGCGCAAAGGCCCATCCTGAAATCAAGTAGCAAGATGACCAAGCCAGCATCATTTAGGTGGATACCATCAGTCCTAAAGTGTTCAGGCCGAGAAAATTTATATCAGGGTAGGTAATCACAGAGCCACGGCTCTGGCGCATAGCAACAGCAATTTCATGATTCAAATATCGCCTGGCCCGATCCACCCTCATCGAATTATGGGCACCAAGCCACACCAGCCATGGCAACATCGCCGACCAGACCACATGGGTATAAGGGAAAAGGGGCCTTAAAGGCCTGCAGGTTTCTGATGATCCGCAATATTAAATCTTTTCCCCTCGCTCTGGTCATGTCATTGCCGCCCAGGTGGACAAGCAAAATGGCAATCAGGGTTTCAGAGGCAAAATGGGATGCAACTGCAGAGAAGATATCCCAGGTCATTCCACGCTCTCCATATCAGGTAGGTAATCACAGAGCCAAGGCCCGGGTGCATAGCGAGAGCAATAACTTGATGCGGACATCGCCTTGCCCAGTCCACCATTAGTGGATTGCGGGTACCCAGCCACAACAGCGTGGCAACATCGCCAACCAGACCACATGGGTATAAGGGAAAAGGGGTCCGTAAAGGCCTGCAGGTCTCTGACGATCCGCAATACTAAATCTTTTCCCTTCGCTCTGGTGAAGTCATTGCCGCCCAGGTGGACAAGCAAAATAGCAATCAAGGTTTCCGAAGCACAATGGGAAGCAACTGCAGAGAAGACATCCCAGCTCGTTCCACACTCTCTAGTTCGGGTAGAGAATCACAGAGCCTAAGCCCTGGCGCATAGCAAGAGGAATAACGTTATTAGTGGATTGCGGGCACCCAGCCACAATAGCTGCGGCAATATCGCCGACCAGACCACATGGGTATAAGGGAAAAGGGGCCTTTAAGGCCTGCAGGTTTCTGATGATCCGCAATATTAAATCTTTTCCCTTCGCTCTGGTCATGTCATTGCCGCCCAGGTGGACAAGCAAAATGGCAATCAGGGTTTCAGAGGCAAAACGGGATGCAACTGCAGAGAAGACATCCCAGCTCATTCCACGCTCTCTACATTTTGGTAGATAAACACAGAGCCGAGGCCCTGGCGCATAGCAAGAGCAATAACTTGATTCAGGCATCGCCTTGTCCAGTCCACCATTAGTGGATTGCGGGCACCCTGCCATAATAGCTGTGGCAACATCGCCAACCAGACCACGTTGTGACAAGGAAAGTGGGCCTTAAAGGCCTGCAGATCACTAAAGATCCTCAGAAATACATCCTTTCCCTTAGCTCGGACAGGTTATTACTGCGCAAGTGGGCAAGCATGACAGCATTCAGGGCCTCCAAGGCACAACGGGATGTGGCTGCAGGGAAGACATCCCAGCTCATTCCGCACTTTCCTCTCCAGTCCAACTGGATACAGTCGCCAGTTCAGAGACAAGAGCTCAGGTTGTGAAAGTCATAGATTAAGTAAATAATCACAAAACAGAGGCCCTGGTGCATAGCAATGGCAATCACTCGACTCAAACATCGCCTGGCCTGTTCCACTGTCAGTGGGTTGCGGGGACTCAGCCACAGCAGCTGCGGCAACTGTGCCGACCAGACCACACGGGTACAAGGGAATTGGACCTTAAAGGCCTGCAGATCACTGATGATCCTCAGAGTTAAATCCTTTTCCTTAGTTCAAGCGAGGTCATTACTACCCAAGTGGGCAAGCAGGACAGCTTCCAAGGCTTCCAAGCACAACGGGAGGTGCCTGCGTAGACGCAATCCCAGCTCATTCCACACTTTTTTTTTTTTTACCAAATGTATAGCTGTAGCCACAAATAACGACCCAAAGGTGTTCACTGGTGCAGTGACCTGTGGAAACATAACTTGTTAGCGAAAACAACAGTCCCCATTTAACAATCCAAAAGCAGCCGGACACACACTTGTAGCACGCAGGGGCCTAGCAACCCAAGGCCTGTATATCTGATGCAGCCTATCCCATGGCTGCGCTGTGGAAGCCACGGATATCCAGAACGAATGAGGTACACAAAATTGATATGTCGTGAGTGGTTAAGAATCAGCATACATAAGCAAATGGCCATCTGCCAGGCCTCGCCTGCTTATCATTGCACCAAGTACCACCACCAGACAAAATTCCCATTGGGCACAGCAACCTAAAGTAATAATGGACCCTGTTGCTAATATTTTGGCAAAATATGCAACAGCCATTAGATGTCAAGGGTTTTGCTTGCGTGTTTGCTTTTTTTTTTTTTTTGGTGGTGGTGGTCCGGGACGGGACTCTAGGTCCTTATGCGGGATTCGGAATCAAAATCGAAGGCTGTCCCTAAGGTAGGTTGCTGCTTTACAATCTGGGTAGCTGCCAAGACAACCCATCATATCGTTTCTGTTGCTGGGACTAGGTCCCTGGTGGAAGCTGTGACCCACCAGCCGAAGGCTGTTTTCTGCCTCCCTAGTCACTGTTTGTCTACCGTGTCGACTCCATGGCATGCATATGAGGCGTGGGAGCCTACTCAGGTGGTGCACTGGTGCCTTAACTTACATGGCTGGCATGCGCAGAAGTATTGGAATTGCAGTCCCAGCACACCAGTTGTTGATAAACTGACTGGCTCACCGGGCTGCAGGCAATGTCCGGCTGGGCTACGCGAAAATCAGGTGACCGCTACCAGTGCGGTCTTCCATGAGTGCCCCCTGCAGGACAATCGAGTGTCTTTACAGAGAGTCAAGTGGGGCATCCCACCTAAGGTTGGGTATAATGCCGCCCTCAACCTGAAAACCTTAATAACACAAAATCAGGCAGAGCCTGGATACTCCGAGTACGCTCTGTGAAAGAAGTCCACGTACAGGCCGAGGTCATACGCTATCCCCCACTAAGCCCAGGCAATGGTTGCTGCGTATATATAGCACACAGGGAGCCAGATAGCCCAGCATTGGTCTGGCCATTACCTTTAATGCGTTCTTTGCCCTTGTTCTGCATGTGCTTAAGCGTCTTTTAGTAACAGTGGGTGGTGTGGCATAGGGGGCAGCCTGAGGCAGTGTGCTATAAGAGGGTGTGCCTGCCATCTGCAGTCGCAGGAAGATGAAGATCTGCGCTGACAAGCTGTTGGCAGGACTGTTGTACACTACAATAGGCGCCTGCCCCCTCATGTGTGCCACCCAAGTATGTGGGTGATTGAATCAGGAGAATATGCCACTCTGTGCTTGCGGGGGGGCATGGCCACCCCTGGGAGTCGCCGCCACCGTGTTAAGATAGAGCGCTTACCAGTCTGAAGCAAGATGACCTGGTTAAGCAGACATCCTCCCTCCCCATTCTCAAGAGGTCCAAGATCTAGTCTGGTGTGGGGAGGGTTAAAGCCACCTAACACCTGTCAGGGGTGCTGTGCATTTCGGCCTCACCAACTGCTGCACCATCTTGGGCCATGGTTACCTGGAAGCCGCAGGTCAGGTCAGCCGGCTGCTGCTGAGTGAAAAAGCCGGCACGCTCGCCTTTCAGAGCTTGTTGACTGTCGGCCACTGGTAAGATCAACGGGCTGCTGCTGATTAGAAGAACTAGGACGCCTACCTTCAAGAACTGAAAGACAAGAAAGCATTAGCCCAGTCACATGATGAATTTCAGCAATTTTTGGGATTTAGATAATCATGCTGTCCGGCGCGCCCCAAAGCTTTCGACCATCCCCTGCTCTCTGACCCTGCCCTGCTCCCACGCACTCAATTTATCATAAGTAGGCCGAAGATCAGGCAAATCCTCGTCATCAGACGAAGAGAGAACTGGGGCAGACCGAGCAGGAGCATGACGCTTAGCAGGCTGCTTGCCTTTCTTAGTTGATGATGCACGCTTTGGCCCCATGGCAAGCAATGTACCCAAAGGCCAAAGACAGAATAGCCAGGGAAAGTCAATGGAATTAAAATTGGTGTTGCTATGTCAATGTTTAGAAATGAAATTATGAATTAATATAATATAATATTATATTAATAGAATTAATATTAATCAATATAAGGAGTATAGTTGATATCAAATCAAGTTGGTGCTAAGATATCTATTATGAATTCAATTCATGGGTGTAAAAACCCTACCTATAGAAATTAATGATTATATTCATTATTATAATGTTATAATTAATGTAAAATCCAATCACAAACTATAATATATAATTAATTAAAGGCTCAACAGAAATTATATATGGCTATATCACTTAATTGGTATTATAATTAATGAACTTTTTTTAAAATATATATCTTATGTGTATTTATAACACAAAACACCAGCCCTGCTAACTAGCAAGGCCCAAAGGGCGCCCAAAGGCTCCAAGGCCCGAGCAAGGCCTCACCAGCTAGGGTCTCGTATAACCTAAAATGGCCGCCGCCAGCCACGAGAAAAAGGCAGACGCACGCCACCAATCCCCCACTGCCCACGCAAGCCAGAAGCAGGGCGCAATGGTGATTAATATTAAATATAATTAATTTTAAATTTTATTTATTTATTTATTGGATAGACATGAGGTTAAAGCCAGGAAGGCCCCCTTGGGAGGGCCAAAAACAAACGGGCGCCTCAGGCAAAGCACAGCCGAAAGCGGGCTAATCTGCCCCGCAATCTCCCAAGAGCTTGCAAGGCGGCTTCAAAGCGGCCGCCGAAGCTGCGGGACTAGCCAGGCGGCTCACAGAGGCTGCATGAGCCGCGCGATCAGGGCTAACCAGCATAAAGCCGGGAGGCAGGCCGGGCCGGGAGGGCAGACACACACTGACAGGACAACTGCCTGTCAGCAGAAAGGATGGACCGCCGACACCCCTACCACCCGAGCTACACCCTCCGGCAAGGTAAATATTAGATGGGGGGAGGGAATGTAGCTCCACGAATCAGGCCGGGCCACTGACAGGAGCAGGCGGCTAAGCCGCCGCTCGTCAGCTGGCGAAAATGCCAGGGGCGGCGGTCGCGATCGAACCTCCCGGCACCTGGGCAACCCGAACAGCCCGATGTGGGGAGGTACATGCGAAAAGAAGTGGGGGGCATGAAAAGCCACCCAGCCAAACCGGGAAGTCCCCCCGCCACCATGCCCGACACGATCACCCCGGATAGAAGGGTAAGTATCAAAGAGAGTGGGGAGGGGAGCGCAACAAGTCGGGCTACGCCGCTGACGGGCTCCGGGAGCAAGGCAGCCGCCCGTCAGCTGTCAGAATTGCCGGGGGCAACAAATGAAACCTCCCGGCACCCAAAGCTACCGATTTGACAGATGGGGGGGAGCAAAAGGAAGGGAGCGAATCTTGACAGGTGGGGGGGAAGTGCCAAACGGGGATTCTCCCCCAACCACCCTGACCGACACAATCACCCAGGGCTCGGCAGAAGCGCGAGCCCTGCAAGTCTCCCCCGATGCCAAGGATCCACCAGGCCTCCGTTCCGTGCTGCCTGGCGCGAAAGAGGAGGACTGGTGTGCGGGCAGCCCTTTTAAAGGCTCCGATCCCTGCACACCACAGGAGTCACGTGTCCTCCTCCTTTCGCGCCGAAAACGGCTCCCGGGGCGACAAAGCGGCCCCAATCCGGGACAAGCCCGGTAGGAGCCTACATTGGGCAGACCAGAGACATTATTAGACGAAGTGAGCCAATTACCTCAGGTACCAGATGGGAAACAGTGACAGCATCCTAGCTACTTTCACAAAATTTCTTTCTATTCGCTTACTTCAGTAAGAGAAGGACATATACCATATATGCCTTTGGCAGCTTCACCCACATGACAGTTCAGAGCCTTTCATTACCCCCATTTACATATTTCCCACCTCCACACACACTATTTGGAGCTATATAAATATGTACAAATTCTCTGAAATATTCAGATGCAAATTGAAGAAGACAGGCTATAGATTATTTCAGAGCAAATCAGTTACTATTTGTACAAGAAATAAATTGGGCAGAATTGAACTTGACGGTATTTGCGCACACCTCAGTGACAAGTATACCAGAAGTATACCTGAAGGTGTGGACTTAAATGGTAGCAATGGATCGTCTCAAAGATAATATATAAGCTCTGTATTCTTATATAATCATAGAATCATAGAGTTGGAAGAGACCTCAAGGGCCATCCAGTCCAACCCCCTGCCCTGCAATGACCCCCCCTCAAAGTACCTCCTTTCTTTTATTGTGAGAACCAAGGACAAAAGCACATTTATCTTTGAGCAACTTTGCTCAGCTCATTTGAGAACTGGGCGGGTGCCAAAAACCAGCTTAAATTCCTTCCCAAATGTTTTCCCACCTTTGAGTACTTGGTATTCCAGGTCTATGCTGCTGCTTTAAAAGTAATATATGCAATATCAATTAAAGCCTGATGGAAGCCACACAAGACACTGAACCAAGTTTGCTACTGGGAGAAGATTATTCCAGGTTGAAAGAATCACTTTGATAAATCAGAAACTGATTGGTAGCCTGACATCAAGAAAACACGTATATCTTGGTATATAAATTCAGTGTGAAAAATTCAAACTTGTGTGAAACCTGAGGAGATAGCAAAGTTTATAATGTAAGGGAAATATAGTATGAAAATAACAAGCCAGTCAATCTAATATTGCTTTAAAATGTTGCAAATCTGGCAAGTGGTATATAAATGGTTGAAATCAATAAAATAAATACAAACTTGATTTTAAAATGCAAATTGAAAGAGGTAGTGTTCTTACGGCTGATGAAGAACATCTTATCACTGGTGTATTCTGCTTCTAGTTGCATCATTTGATTTTATTTGTGTGTGGCCTTCCTTCAAGAAATGTTAGAACACCACTATGGAATGCAGATTAGTCTCTGAGGAAGAAATATGCCCAGTGCTAGTATGAGATTTGAATGGGGTCTCCCATGCATACCTGTCAAGTCTCCTGTATTAGCCAGGAAATCACATTTTTTAGGCATCTTTCCCACCATCATCTCATAATAGCATTTTAAATCCACCAGAATTTTATAATTTTTTAAAAATCCTCTGAATTGCATGGGGTTGCTGCATGGGCGCCACCATGTTGGGAGCAGCTATAGAGCATGCTCAAAGCATCAAGAATGCTCAATAGGTGGTTAGGGGTGGGGATACTGTGACCATGTGAGAAATGGAGGCAGCCATGTTAGGGGTAGCTGTATGGGCACTACCATATTGCGGGCAGCTATTGAGCATGCTCAAAGCATCGAGCATGCTCAACAGGTGGTAGGGGCAGGGATACTGTGACCACAATCCCTTATTTTCAAATCCAAAACTTTCCTTTGTTTGTGTGTTGTTGTTTTGAGAGCGGGAGTCCAGTGCCATAGGGTAATGGGAAGGGGAGAGGGAGGGGCACTTTGTTTGGGTTTTTGCAACTGGGAGGGGAAGGGGGCACTTTGTGGGGTTTTTGTGATCGGGAGAGGAAGGGGAGGGGGAAGGGTTCTTTGTTTGTGTTTTTGTACATGTGTTTCTGTTTGCGTGCACCTCCCTCTTCCTTTCCCAGCTATACTCCCATGCCTGACAGCAACATTGTTTCTCTTAAGAAAAGAACTAAACTGCACAACAGATTGAGACAGACAGTGATGAAGGTGGCTAACAGGATCAGCTCACAGGTTCATAGGAAGGCCTAGTGAAAACTAGCTGAGAAATTCATTTGTCCCTAAGCTGGTATAATGTGTTTCCAGTTGTTTTCTCCAATTAACATGCTAGAAATATATACCTGCCAAGAGTTCCAGTAGCAATAGTTGCCAAGACAACATTGCTAAGACACCGCTCAGAAAGTTGCTGCAGTTCCATCTCAGAAGCCAAAAGTTATTTCTCTCTTCTTAAAGTGCCATTCTTTGTGAAAGTACACAGTATGCCACAGAAAACATGGTAGGTTTCCAATGTCCTTAATCCACATGTGTTAGATTTGTATCCCATCAAACATAAGATGCCAAGAAGCCAATAACAATTTTGTGGGCCACTTTTTATTCTTCATCATTATCTGTTGCAGATGGGAAAGGAATCTTATGGGGGGGGGGGGAATCCATCCAGGGTGTTCATGCCACTTCTGTATATTAAAATCTCATCTCCCCATACTACGATATTGTTTACTAAACCATGCCAGCTTACTCCTGTCACTCCAAGGACTGCAAAGATTTTCAGTTAATTTCCAAGCAGTACATATCTTAATTAGATCAATTTTTAATCTCTATCTGTTATTAATCATGTCGTGAGCCACCTCAAGTCCCAGTCATGGGATATACAGTATCAGTTAAATAAATAAACAATTAAGTTCAGGGACATACTTCATCCCTTCCCCACACTCTGTTCAATTACTATTAGACTTTTATGTCCTCTTTCTGAGATGAAAAGGGCTAAGTTGTGAAATTTAGAAAGTCTACCACAGTCACGGTCAGTCTGATGCCTAAACCTAGATTTCAAGGAAATGCTGGAGGACCCTTAACCCCATAACAAATGTGCAAATGCTGAATTTCCTTAGGTTATCAAAATTCATTTCTTTTCACAGTTGGTGACATTTAGAGTATGTACATATACCAATTGATTTCTTTAGACTTCAACAATTTTAAATTAGACAAATGTAAATTGTTTCTTCCCTACACTGCCAGACTATCAAATTAAATTCAATGTAAGCTACAGAATTTCATACAAGAGAATTACTTTAGCACTAAATTAAAACAAATGCTTTCCTTTTATCAATATTACCACAGATATAGAATACAGTAACAGCTTTCCCCCTGCTCTCTTTACTTTTTAGGTTGTGTGTGTGTTCTCTACACATGTGTTTTGTAATTTCCTATTGTTTTATTCTGAACACTTTTGGTCTCTGACCAGGTTTTTGTAATATAGAAGGCTTAAAGAACACCATTCAGAATGGCAGCCATTTTAAGTTACTTAAAGGAATGAGAACTATGGGGCTTCCAAGCTTATTGCAAGCTGTGACAACTAATCATAATGCCTGGTAGTCTATCCTGATTATTGCTGCACATGTTCTAAGGGTACAACCCTATATAAACTTCTCTAAAACAGTGAGACTTATTAGTGTTATTTCATTGTAGTTAATATTTATTAATATTGCTTTGTTGCCCACCCAAGACTCCCAAAAAAAGTGTTGTTGTGTGCCATTAAGTTCCATCCAATGTATGATTATTTCATAAATTCATGACCTCTATACCATCCTGTCATTAGTACAACTTCTCAGATCTTGCAAACTAAAGGTTCTGGATTTTTCTTTATTTAATCAATGACTCTCATGTTAGGTTCCCAAATTTTCTCACTATCTTCTACTTTTCTTAGAACAATTATTTTTCAGGTTAAATTCTCATGATATCCCTAACTTTTGATTTCTCAGTCCGGCCATTTTAGCTTCCACTAAAAGTTTGAGCTTCCTTTGAACTTACTACTATTTGATCTCACTTACTATAATTTGTCTTTTTTGGTAATCCAGGTATCCATAAAGCTCTCTTCTAAAACTACCTTTCTCTAGTAGAGAACAAATACCCATCTGCAAAAGCCCTAATTTACTGTATAGTTTAATAAAATATACTGTAAATTGGGTATTGACAATGACTAAAGAAAAGGAATGTGTATGGGAGTAGCACTTTAATTCAGCTTCTCCAGTTGGGTAGATGTAAATCATGTGTAGTGCTTGCTAGAGTGGAGGTGAGACACTTTGGAGCTTCAGATGAGTTCACTCTGCAACTACCAGCAGCTACAATTGTACAGCCATTGATGAGAGGTTAAAAGAGCTGTAGACCAAAAATATCAGGATGACCATGTTTCCCTTTCTTGTACTAAAGAATTGTTGGGCCATCTGATGACAATAGGGGCATAGTGGCTCAGCGGTCTAAGGCTCTGAAGACTGTTTACTGCAAAGTCAGCAGTTCAGTGGTTCAAATCCTGGGTACCATGCAGCAGAGTGAGCTCCCACTGTTAACCCCAGCTCCTGCCAACCTAGCAGTTCGAAAGCATGTGAATGCAAGTAGATAAATAGGTATTGCCATAACAATCGGGAAGGTAAAACAGTGTTTCCTTGCAGCCATGCCGGCCACGTGGCCATGGACTTGCACAACACTGGCTCTTTGGCTTGAATACAGAGATGAGCACTGCTCCTAGAGTCAGACATGACTAGCACACATGTGTGGGGAAAACCTTTACCTTTTACCTTTAGCTGATTACAGCAGCCATTCCATCACAGTACAGCACATGTACAGAAGTTGAGTCATTGCAAGTGGACTTCTTTTCTTCTGAGCTCAAAATGTTTCACTGCTTATCTATGTAGCTTTGTCAGTCCAAGGAAAGTTGGTGTGAGGCCTGGATGTTGTGGATAATGTTTGATTCAAATCCCCACTTGGGTTTGGCAGAATCACTGCTGGGGTAGCACAGGAAAAGCCACTCTTTAAATAACCCACATACTTTGATAACCTTCTCATGGTCAATATAACTCAGATGTGACTTGGCAGCATGTAAAAAACATAAACAGCAATTTAATATCAACTGAACAGTTATAAATTGTGTGTGTGTGTGTGTGTGTGTGTTGTGTCGTTACAGTTGTGACCGACTCTTTGTGACTCCATGTCCATGGAGTTTTCTTGGCAGGAGTACTGGAGTGGCTTGCCAGTTCCTACTCCAAGTTATAAATTGCTCCCACACAAAAAAAATACTGAATAAGAATTTTGAGATTGTTAACAGTTACCTGAAGTGCTCACCCTTTTCTATTAACATACCCATCCTCATGAAGCCCATACTATACCTGTCTGCCATGTAGCTGGCTAAGAATGGCACAGGTAAACAAGAAGAAAGGGTGATAATTCATAGTAGCCCAGACATGTTATAGTAACACTTTAAACCAGACTCTGAACAACTAAGCACTCTAAGATTTCTGTTTGAACAGGTGAAATTGTTTTCTTTGTTTGTTCTACTTACAACTGAAAAAATATCTTTCCATTCTATATTTGAGCACATTTGCTCATTTATAGAAAAAATGTTCATTCACCTCTTTCATTTGGAATCTTCTGAGTGAACCATAGGGATTAGAGTCAAATACTGATCTTCCTGCCCACAACCTGCACTGTATACATCTTACATGAAACTGTAAGACCAATATTTGCTCTGAATTACATGTGGAATTATTGATGTATATTTACTTAGCTCTTTCAACTAAAAGTGCAGTCATGCCTGTGTTCTGTATTCTCTGTTCCATGTCATGTTTCTAGGAAACTGTAATAAGAAGCAAGAGTAGAAAAAGAAACATTCCCTTTCAAGACCTTAGAACATATTTTAATTTCTTATTTTTGAAATATGATATTGATCTGCAAAATGCAATGGAAAAGAAATCACATTCTTTGAGACAATCATCTCCTTTGAGATGCCAATTTGCTTTGACAATGACTCGTGTAAGAGGCTCAGTCTATTGAAATAAATTTAATAAAGTCTCACTGCTTAAACCTGATTCTGTTTTCTTTTGCTTTGGGATTCAGGCACATTTCTCTTTTATTATTTGCCATGGAGTCCCTGCAAAGTCTACATGAAAATATATTTGGAAGTGAAAGTAGTACATAGGCCTCTATTTCCTTTGGGTCAAAAAGTCTAATTTGTTGGCTAAATTAGCATTCAGGCCACTGAGGTTTGTGCACATCTTACTGAAAGCTAAGCAGAAGAGTTGACTACAATCTAATCTCTACTCTGTTCTGCTTGATTAAACACAACAAAAGTGCCACTGGAACTTCTTGAAACTACATACTTCCGTGCCCCCTGGAGCCCCAGCTTCACCTTCACTTGGATTTGCTGAGACTGCTAATGAGACTTGAGCAAAAGGTACTGTATGGCATTGTCAATTGGTGGTTAATTAACTTGGCAATTTCAAGTACCAGCAGATGAACGCTGGAAGAAGGTTTGAGGGACAGCTACTCAGATGGAAAGAGGGCAGAAGAAAAGCCTATTTAGGGAAGATAACAATGCTAGCCTTCCAGTGAGTAGGATGGGAACAGATAACAAGTTGAGAAGAGAGGAAATCTAGAGCATGAACGTGGCACACTTTATTGGGCAAAAACCATCAATTCCTACAGGTAAGACTCAGATCTATGAACTGCATATGGTGCTAAGAAATGGGTTAGTAGGAGTGGGATTCAGATGTGTCCTTCCCACTGTCAGGCCTTCACTGGAGGACAAGACAAAGCTGAACTCCCAGAAGGGCAAGGCAGTGATTCTGGGTGATTTAGAAACCATCCATTTTCATCAGGGGAATTTTAGAGTATATGACATAATCAGTAGGAATGCCATTGCTTTGACATGCAACATCAGTTAGTAACTGCCAGGACAAAAATGTGATCCTCAAGTTCTTTATTTTGCCAACAAAATGTGGACTGCATTCTGCTCTGCCACATTTTATAATCTATGTATTAGATAGTACTAGAAGGCAAAGAAGGACTAGGACCTCATTCTTCTGTGCAGCCTCCAGATGTTTTAGATCACCATTTCCATCAACTGGATCAATCATGAGGGAAGACTTCTAAATCATTAGGAGGTACTTGGTGGAGAAAAGACTGCTTGAGAACTGTTTCACAATGGCTTGGTAGTTCTTGTAGAAGCTGAAGGCCTAGATGCCCCTGTCCCTGCTCCTCAGGATCCTGTGCTCACTGAATTGTAGACTGCAGAAACCACTGAGAAGGACTTTGCCTTCCTGCCTCTTCAGCCTCAACTAGCATGTGGAATGATCAGAATATGTGCTTGTAGTCTATAGACAGAATAACAGCATTCCCCTTTTCTTCTCTTGTGATATGTGCACACCTAGAATGCTCAAAGGGGCGTGGTGGCTTCACGGGCTAGAGTACTGAAAACTGTCGGCTACAAAGTTGGCAGCTCAGCGGTTCAAATCCTGGTGCCACACAGCGGAGTGAGCTGTTAACCCCAGCTCCTGCCAACCTAGCATGTAAATGCAAGTTGATAATTAGGTACTGCTGTAAAAAGTGGGAAAGTGAAACAGTGTTTCCTTGCAGCCATGCCAGCCACATGGATGCAGATTTGCACAACACTGACTCTTTGGCTTGAATAGGGAGATGAGCACCACCCCTAGAGTCGGACATGACTGGCACACATGGGGGGGGGGACCTTTACCTTTTACCTTTTAGAATGCTCAAGCTCACTTAAAGTATACATCCAATCTAGCTTTATGATACCAATAGGAATGTGCCAATATATCTGAGAAATAATCACTACCCCTGTATTTGTTTTCTGTGCTTATGAAAAATGGCATGTATTCTCGTCTCACTAAATTTAAATTCCCATTCTTCCAGTTTGCACCTTCCCCAAAAAGGTCATCTGTAGCTATTCACGTTTGTGTCTGGCTTACAGGCCTAAGGCTTTAAATCGATACTCATTCATCCTGTAAGAGTAAGCCTCACTGAATTCAATGGAGCTTACTTCTCAGTAGACATGTACAGGATTGTAGGAGAAATCAATATTGAGAATTCTGCTTTCAGAGGTAAAAAAAATGTATAAAATATGCCTGCTTATAATTAGAAATGCAACAAGAGCTTAGGTTCCATACCTCACTACCTTACACTTCTAAAGAAGCAAGACAAACAATTTACTCGTATCAGGACTTGATGCCCACAAGGTTCAAAATAATACTTTAGATAATGTGTGTTAGAGCATGAAGGAGATAACAATGAGAATTAAGGAATATACCCTTTTTTCAGTACATGCTGCACAGAAATTTGTTTCATTATTTTTCATTATTTGCATTTGTAACCTGCCTTTCCTCTTGTAGAACTGAGTTCCTCTAGATTTACACAAAACAGAGATAACTCAGGGGTTCTACATTTATAGCCATAATGGAAAGGGCTGTGATGGTTATTTCACCCTTAGTCAAATGACAAAAGTAAAACACTTAAGGAACTATGGTAGCACATCCACATACCTATTGGTATTATTAGCTGCTGAATGTCTGCACATTTTGGTTTTGAAGTTCTGTCAAATCGTTCCATAACACCTGCTGTGACTTCAGACATAGTGGTGACACATCTTTTCTTGCCTTGTCTTTGAGAGCACAAGGCAAGCATATAGAATGAATGTCTGTTCTGTAACTGTTAAAATCTACTTGTGACCATTGTTGTACTGAGAAATTTGCTGCATGTTAATCTGCCTGCCACTGAGCATCTGCTTCAGGTACAATGGTATTATCTCTTACATAAAGAATCGTGTCTGGTCTATGCAGTGTATAAGTGTCCTGGTCTGAAATCCATTTAGCAACCACCTCTATCCTAAAACATTTCATCTTTTTTTCCCAGTTCTCTAAGTAGAGATTCACAGCTCCAAAACTCCCAACCTCCCCAGCCATATATATTATTTTGGATTTTTCCGTGAGTAGCCATCTCAATGGTTAAATATGAGTTTAAGCACACAATGGTAAAATAAATGACCTTTAGTGATGTGGAGAAAAGTCATCTAAATTCTCAAGACTGGTGGAAATGCATAAAATGTAGAAAGATTTACAGCCTGTCCTTTCCAGCTGGGTAGTCTGTCAACATCAACATCCTGAAAAGTTTCCTGAGGCATGGGAGTTGATAAAGAATGTACACTACAAGATAGCATCCACCCTCCAGATGAGTTTCAAAGCTCTCATTTAAAGTCTCTTCCTTCTTCTCTAGCAGATCATCAGGGCATGTTGGGAGGGTCGACTAGGATGGGCCTGGGTTTCCACCTTCTCTTTACTCTGTCTGGACTGGTTTCAAAATAACAGACCGATCCGCATCCTCCTCAGATTTCGGAATTTCTTCAGATGGCAGGAGGAGGACTGAAAATGCCATTTTCTCACAACTTCTGGAGAACTGGTTTTATGTCATGGCCACCATCCTACTGTACATCAGACCACCATTGGCCATAGTCCAGTCTCTCCTGGGTGCAGTACCTGGGTCCAGATACTGCTGTGCTGTAAATACAGGCAAGCTGTCTACAGAGAAACCCTTTTTTCTTATAGCTGCAACTGGCATCCTCATTCTAGGCTGCATATTGACAGGTGCAATTTGATGTTCATTATACTGAAACATGTTGTTTGTTCCATGTACATAATTATTTCATTGAAATAAGGGGACATGTGGTCTAAACAAAAGAAAATATAAATACATAACAAAAATCATTGTGCAATATGTGACCTTTTGAGGACTCAAAATCTCACTTATTAGTAGTAACCCTGTATCCACTGATTCATTAACCACTGATTCAGTTATCCACACTTGGCAGAGGAAAAAAGTAAATAAATAATCCAGCAGCCGCAAAGCAAGCTACTGTCACAAACAGCAGTTGGGGGTGGGGTGGGGTTTTCTCTTTTATCCACAGTTTTTGTCATCCACTGGAAGGCTGGAACTGATAAACAGCGGATACCACTGTCCTATTGTACTTTGTTAGTCGTCTGCAAAAGTATTGCCTATTCTAGAATAATTCTTCCAGGTTACAATAATGGAACATTGCGACCACTACCATTTTATGCAAGGAACATAAAAGACTGGTACAGTGGGCAGAGGGGATAGTAAGGGACAGAATAAATATGGAGATCCTAAACAAGAACAAAACACTTTTGAATCAATGTGTAATTGCAACCATTCCCTTATTCAAAATTAAGTGCTGGAGACATTGTCCAATGATAATTAAGCTTTGTAGTTAATGTCTAATCAGTCAGACTGAGAAGTTTTCAGAAATTCCACCAATTACACCAATTGATTATTTTTTCATCCTGCATTAGGCTTATTGCCTCCTATGGTCACCAGATCAATTTCTCTTTCTTCCCACCCACCAGTCTTCCTCTATGACCTAGGGCCTCTATCTCTGTTCCTTATATTTCTTCTCATCTTCCCCATTTTCATCATCACTTTCATAGAAGGTTTTTTTTTAAAAAAATAGACTAATGTTAAAGTACGTTTTAAAAATACTAATATCTTATTTACTGCACAATTATTTCTCAACAAGGAAATTGTTGGGCTTCTCCAACATCCATGGGTTACACAGAGAGTGAGGAAGAATGTATGGAACCAGAATGGGTAAGTGCCATAGCAATAAATTCCACACCACTACCGATTGTTTGGATTGATGCACTATAACAAAAAGAATGGGGAAGAATACACTTCATATTGGGAATCTCATTACTCTCTTTTTTTCATGTGCCCACCGCACGGCCCCTGCGGCCAGGTGGTCACTTTTTTATTTTTTTATATTTTTCTTAATTTTAGAGCACCGAACCGGCCACCTGGGCACTGGTTTTTTCCTTATTATTTTTCTAAAGATTTTAGGGTGCTGACCAGGTCACCCCTGGGGCCCAGCCGGTGCTCCTTTTTATTTTTTATTTTTTATTTTTATTGGGGTTTTTTTAACTGCTGACCACAGCTGTAGTGTGGCCATCAGCTTTTTTCGCCTCCCTAGTTGCCAATCCTGAAGGACCTCTGGACCAGCACCAGGTAGGAGACATCTCCGCCCCCCCATTAACAAAACAAACCTAACCAAACCAATTTTTCTCATTTTGTTTTGTTTCATTTTAAATTTACCCCTAGGGTCATTATTCATTTTGTTACATAATGAAACAAATAACGAATAATGAAACAAACTAGAAGTTTATTTCGTGCCCATATCTAGTAGTGAAACATTTTGATCCCAGAAGAAAAGAAGTCAGTTGCCATGACTCAACTCCCAGATAAACTCACCTGAATGACTGAGAATGTCCACAGACATTTGTGTCCAACAGTAAGTGCAATTCAGTGTATGTGAGTTTCTAAAGTCCCTTCCTTTTTTGCTTCCTAGGGGATATCTTAATGGCACTGTAAATCTGTGCATCTCTAACTTATTATTTTCCATTTATCACAGGATAGCATCCAAATTCTGGGATGTTTCACACCTTGAAACAGACAAGCAACACAAACTGTTGGTTAGTTTCACTGACCTAGCTGAGTAAAATCCCAAGCAATTTTGTTATATCCTCATCAAATACCTTCATAAATACAGATTTTGCTTGAAAGTAATGTGACTGTGGTTAAGATTTAAGGAAGTAAGGTGGAGCGGTTTTTTGTAATCAGAATCAACAAGATATAATATTAATACAAAATGGTGGTGGAGGGGAAGAAACATGGAATTCCAAATAAGGCAGAATGATCTGCAAGCAAATTCTAGTTCATCCCAATTTGGAATACAGAGGCCATTTTCTTTCCTTTCTCTCCAGCACGCTCTTCCTTCCCCTTCACTGGGAAATCTACCTTTTAAGCTAGTCCGAATAATCCCCCAACTGACCCTAGTCATAGTGTGTCCTCTGTGTGGTTGACCTAACTGGCACTATGTGACATACTGCAAGAGGTGAACCACTTCATGCCTTGGACTTAGCCTAAGGACATAGTTCCCAGCATTGCCTTCACAGTGAACTCACATTGCAATAGGGATTGGGAGTCAAGTGTGTTGAGTCCAACTTAAGTCATAATGGTGGCTTGACTTGGATTTGACTCAGTGGGGTTGGGTGGAAGATGTGAGTCACCTTGCAACTCCCATCGACATATTTGAGTGAGTCAGATTGTTGAGTTCCCATGGGCCTGCCTAACTGCCTGCTAACATCAGCCTACCCGCTGGTGGCAGGTAGCAGCAGCAGTGGTTGCAGATAGACCAACGGCAGAGGTAGGTAACAGGAGTGATGAATAAGGAGCCTGCCGTCACTGTACGGCTTCATGGTGACATGGTTAAACTGCTGTACTGCAGCTGTAATTGTGCTCATGACCTGGTGCTCTATCCTAGATAGCCAGTATATGGTTGACTCAGCCTTCTGTCCTTCCAATGTTGATAAAATGAGTACCCAGATCACTTGGGGGGGGGGATGTATAGACTGTATAATTAAATTCGAAACCACCTAAAGAGTGTTTTAACTGCTATGGGATGGCATACAAGCAGACCACTTTGCTTTTTACTTTACAAGCACTGGCCTATCAGCTAGTAGTGTATGCACAGCCCTAGTCTTTGGGTCTGAGGCAAACAACTGGAGACACAGAGTTGAGGCTTGGGTCTCGGGTCTGAAGACTCAAACACAGAACTGAGACTCAGTTCCCTATATTTCTCAACATGGCTGCCTTACAATGTGTTTTGATAGTTCAGGATGAACTTCATTTAAGATTGAGGGCATGTGAGAAAAAGAGATATATCAAAATCAAGGCATCTGTTCCCACTTTTTAGCACAGTGAGAAGCAGCTCGTTAAAAAAAACTTATTTAATAACCGTCAGTGCTAAAAATGAAAGCTAAATATGAAACACTTAATGAAATAATGCTTCCCAACTATGGCTGGATTGTGCCCTCTCTGCCCATGTTCTTTTATAACTGAATGGATCTCCTTGGCTCACAAGCTTAATTGCTGGAATAACAACCAACATCTTCAACCTTCCCTGCTTAGTTCATCTCATTACGGCAGAGTATTCAATCAGCGGTGTTCTATTGCTTGCTTTTTTCCCACTTGCTTTTTGCAGATTTTAGGATCCTTTTCACATTAGTGTTTCCAGCTGTTCCGCACAGATCAAGTAGTCTTCCTCTGGTTATCTACAGTCTTGCATCAAAACCTTCACTTTTTTAAAGTGAATGAATTCACTGGAAGTTTAATAAGGAGAGGAATGCTGAATGAGACACTTGAGAAATACAGGGCATATAAAGATCAGTAAAAGAGATTGCTAAGAACATCCTTATTAACTAAGCCCAAGTTTGCTGGATACCTTTGATTATGAGGGCTTTTTGTATATTGTATAATATTTTGAATATACTTGATAAAATTCATATGAGCAAATGAGAAATACAGTATGCATACAGTACACATCTAGTGCTAATCAAGGATCTCAAATAAGTTGTATTAGTTATATATTTGTGTGTGTGTGTGTGTGTGTGTGGTATCATTACAGTTGTGACTGACTCTACGTGACCACTACATCTTGCTAAACCATAGTATGAGAGGAATGACAGGAAACATGCCTTGAGTTTATCCTTGCTCTGGGTAACCATATGCAAAAATCATAATTTAGATTAACTGCAGTTTAGCATTACACCGGAGCCCTCTGATGTCGTAATTTTGGCCTCAGTGTAGGTGAAAATATCCAATTTTATAAACCACAGTTTACATTTGATTTTCTTAAATTAATCAGAGTTATAATTGACTATAGTTTATCGAACTTGGATGGTATGGCAGACTGGGAATACTTTGAAATGAATATGAAAGGATTCCAGAACATTTTTAAAGGAAATGATTGAAGGATATTTGGATAACTATATCCAGATCTCTCTTTTTATATTTTCTGGCTTAGTTATTTGACCATTTAAAGTTATAATAAAGACTATAGTCATTTAACGTTTCTGGATTTGAGCAGAGAAATGGCTCACTCATCATGGCTCATTCATAAACAATTGAAATGTTTATGAAATAATGTTTATGAAACCAAATCTAGGCATGGGTGTTTCATTTTGGAAGTGGTCCAGCTCCAAAACGAAATGTGGAAGCCCAGCTGGCATTTGGAACTGGACTAACCCTCTGAAACAAATTCAGCCAATCCCTTACCTTGCTCTGGGGTTATGCAGAGCTAAACTCCAATGACAAAGAAGCCTCTGATGTAATTATTCCTTCTCCCTGGTGCTGGCCAATCAGACGCTGTGCATGGAAATGCATCATCCCACCTCCTTGTCTAATTGGCCAGTGCCATGGTGAAGGAAATATGACATTGGAGTCTTCTTCCTTGTTGGAGTTCAGCCCTGCATGACGGGGCAAGGTAAGGCATTGGCTGAATTTGTTCCATTTACAACTATTAAATTAAAATAAAGACGCTACGGTTTCGGGACACCTTTGGCACTGATTAGTTTTTGTGTCCCCCCCCCCCCCGGCCCGCTTGTTCGCAGTTTTTTGGCCCTCTTGATTGTACTTCTTTGTGCTTGTACTGGTGATATTTTAGCTCTTTAACTGTTTTATTTTATCTGTTGTAAACCGCCCTGAGTCCCACCCGTGGTGAATAGGTGCGGTATATAAGTGTGAAAATAAATTAAAAAAATAAATAATATTAAATAGCAAAAAGCAATGCAAATAAACATGCCTGTAAAATAAAACTAGTACATTTCCAACCAGTTCCCCGGGAAGAATCAGTTGGCAAAATGCTGGTATTTAGAACTGGAGAATCATATCCTCTCAATTGCTTGAGAATATCTTAACCTTGGGAATATTTTAACTAGAAGGGGCCATCACCCCCAAATATTTGAAGGGCATCCTTCTGTCCCTTACATGAACTATCGTGACCACGAGAGATTCCAAAGCAACAAACAACCACAAACAGATGAAACAATCCCTTTAAAACAGATGTAAAGCCATTTTAAAAACAATTTTAATGTCAACATTGAAAAAGAAACAGATCAACAAATACTTCAATCTTCAATCCAGGTTAAAATATTGTTATAGTCATTAGGCCAATCAGACAGGAGTGGTGGGAGGCAAACCATTACAAATGTATAACATTTCAGATATTTTGTAAAAACATTTGGCATTGAAAGGCAATTTAAAATCCGATGCATGGATAGTCATTGATTGTTCATTAAATGCTTTGCTTTGAAACATTCTATTTAGGCTAGCAAAATTTGCATTCAAGATGTAATGACTTTTAAGAAGATGCACTATCTCTCCCCCCCGCCCCCGTAATTCACTCATCTGGACACTCATCTGAATGATGTTTTTTGTCTTGTCTTTGTTATCTGCTTTTCTTAATGATCACTCCTACTTTGCTTGGCTTGGGTATTTCTTATTATGATGATGTGTTAGCTCCCACTAGCTAATTATCTAAGGTCACCCACCATCAAGATTCTATGGCAAGAAGCATATCTTATAATTAACTGTAACACTTGCCTGACAGATGAGGCTGAAGCCACCATTAAATGAATCTAGGAACTCCTCCTTGACAAAACATCCCACAAATTTCCTTTGCTTAATTATGAAGAGACTCCATGTTCTACATCAAAAAAATTAATGGGAAACAATATTCAGTCTACTTGAGGTTTCAAATTCTAACAATGAGGAGCTATAATGATACTTACTGAAGGAAAGATAGCAAGATGATTATTTCCTCCATGAATGATGACTGCTTTTTTCTACTGAAAATGCTCAAGACAGCATACAAATGTAAGCAGAGTAATGACAATTAGTGAAGGAACAAGTATGGGAATAATATGAAATATGGATGGAAGAATCTGTCAATTTCAGTTTCTCCCACATTCATTATTAATCCCAAGGTTTTTCTAATCTTCCCACATGTGAAGAAATTTAAACATTAAAAATGAGTTCTGTGTCTGAATGTCTTTAACTGCATTGTAGTTCTAAACCTCTTTTCTGCAACTTGATGTAGATTACAGTTAATTCTCTGCCTTGCGTACTTCATACTGACAATGTGACACGTTTTCTTCTGATTAGAAATATTATTTTCACTCTGCATGATTTATCTCTCAACTATTTTGAGAAACAGATAGATGCTTGCAAATGTTTGTTAGTTTTCCTGGGGGGTTTCTATAGCAAACAACCTATATATGTTGTACTTCACAGAATGTGAAGTATATACTTCACAGAATGAATTTCCCATAACATAACTTACACCATCACTGGATATATCCAGGAGTTTGAACATTGTTAGGGATAAGCATGAAGACAGGGAGGTGCATGCATAGAAACATTCTGGTTCATGAATGGAATGAAAACATCAGGAATCTTTACACTGAAGACAGTTCTCTAATCACTTTTTGGCTGAGCACTTTTGACTGGGGAGTTCTTCAGACTTGTATTCAACATGAAAGGTTTTAATATTTTAGGCACATCATGTTCAATGACTACGTGCACACACATGCTCTGACAGTAAGCCCTACCTGTCTACAGGTGCTAATATGTGCTGCTGAGTGTGATATTAGAGAGGCCATCATATTTTCCTTAATAAACAGCAGGCATGGGAGAGGTTCATGGCAATCCGTCTCTGAAGTGTATAGGCATTTTATTTTGTTTCTGTCTTTATCATGATCTTGATGTAGCCCCCATTCAAATGGAACACACACACATGCACACTTTGAATAGCACTGTGGGAAAGAATGAAAGTGCTAAACTTTGTCTCCCCATTCATTGTGGCTCTGATGAAAATGTTTTAAAGCTGAGAGGCTTTCTAATGACATGCCTAGTTTGGCTTTATGCCTAGTTTGGCCCAAAGCACTAGCTTTGTATCACTTTCAGCTATAAAGCAGCACTGGAAGACAACAATGAAATTGACAAGGTGAAACACAACCTCATTAGTATCAGTTCAGTCTCTGTAGAAAAACACAATTTTGATTGTATTGCTCTCCTCTCCCCATAATAAGGCTTCCATTACATTCTCTCATCATAGAAAATGAGACCTCTAAAAATCTTCAATGCATGATTATTGATTCAGTTAACAAAAATAGACTAAGAGCAGTTGTTTGGAACACTGATCTCTTGGGAAGCCTGAAGATATTTCAGCATAACTTTGAGGGCCATAATTTGAGTTTCCCAGACCTAGCTGCAAATTATCTGGCTTAAGGCATTCACTTATGAGCAGGGAACACCACCAATGTCAGAAGGGCACAAAGCTAGTTCCACCCTCTTAATGGTACCACATGTACCAGCAGCCCTCCCAAGCTAATCAGCTGAATCTGAAGGAGATGCCTTCATCACCCAGAAGGTTTCTAAAATGGAGATGGAAATTTTGATTAGCTAGTACTGTGGTGACGAACATTTAGCACGCCAGATATTCTGGACCACAAAACACTATATGAACTGGATCCTAGCTACCTCAAAGACCGAATTTCACAGTATTAACTGACTTGGGTGTTAAGGTCATCAGGAGAGGCCCTTTTCTCCATCCTGCCACCGTCACAGGTACGTCTCATGGGAACCCATGAAAGGGCCTTCTCAACTGCTGCACCCATACTCTGGAACTCCCTCCCACTAGAGGCCAGGACTGCCTCATCTCTGTTGTCCTTCTGGCAACAGGCAAAGACCTTTGTCTTCAGGCAAGCTTTCCCTGAATGATGGACTACCATGTGTATTTTATATGAATCTATGGGTTCACATAGACTTTGTGTTTATGACTACTTACAACCAATGTTGTCTATTAATGCTGTAAGATGTTCCTCAATTCCTTGTTCTGAAATACTTGAACATGTCTTAATTGTACTGGACTGTATATTATCCCTCATTACTGTAAGCCACCTTGGGTCCTTTTCCAAGGAGAAAGGCAGAGTAAAAATACTCTAAAATAATTAAATAAATAAAACTCCCACAGTCCTCTATCATTTCCAATACAGGCTTAGAATTCTGGGAGTTGTGGTCCAAAACATCGTGACTGCCAAAGATTCACCACCACTGGGTGAGTAAGTTCCTTCCTCCAAGTTGATAATCATATGGTAGGCTACAAAGGATGTCTTCAGACTGAACTAGATGAGTGTTAGGTCAGGATGGCACTTGCAGTGTACTGGAAAAGGTGACAGCTTTCCATGTTCTTATAGCACCTTCAAGCATGCAGAAATGAAGAAGAGTTGTACAAAAACTGCAAGCAGGTCTTCGTTTTCCATTCTGCTCCTTTCAGCAGAGGTTGGGGTTTTATTTTGTCAGCTATTCCTGCCAGAACACTCCCTCATCCCCCATCCCTGCAGACATTGTCCAGCTGCAGTCTATCTCAGGACAAAATATTTCTTGGGAAAATACATATTTCTGGACTTGCACTGATATGATTTGCTTAAAATTCCTTCCATATTTTCAGTTACTCATTTTTCCAATGAACCCCAGCAAGCTTTGAATAACAGCCCATTTTTAAGTTTGTATTTCTTTATTATAGGTTTCTGCAGCCTTAAGGCTACATTTATAGCTTGTCATTCTCATGCACACATATCTACTTTGCTGAAACAATGTTTTGCTGCATGGGGATTAAAATATTAAAAGATGTTGGATGATAGTCTGATTTTAAATAAACATGAGATCAGATCTACAACAAATTCCTTTATGTAAACATGAATCAGAAAATGTTTTGTCAAACACGTGGCAGATTAATATTGGTGGACAGCTTTCTGGTTAGACACGCAGAGCACATACGTATATTTTTAATTTGAAATGGATTTTACAAAATCTCCCCATTTTGATTTTAGTATTTTATCCTATACAGTATATCCAACTGGAAACGTCAACTACAGATGATGTAGGTAAAGTGCACATATTATTTCATCATGAGTCAGAAATATGATGTATCAATATGGAACATCTATTCTACATCCTGTGATTCATCGCTATGGCATTTATTTTTCCCAGAGTTCACTCAATTTAGCAAAAAATGCCTTATGAATGTGATTTATTGACCTAAAGCATAGCAGGCCTGGGGCTTCTTGGCAAAACTACACACAAAGGCAAACAGTATTCATTGGAGAGAGAAAAAGTCTACAATTTTATAGGTGGAAGACTAAGGGTTACTCTTCCACCTCCCACATGTGTTTGCCTATCTAATTACCTAGATCAAAGCCAACCCACACAGGTGAGAAAAAGGTTTTATTGCCTCTTCCCCCCAAAAAAAGATTCAAGATGGCCAAGCCAATTCTTAACCTGAACTCTTTTTCTTGTTGTTTTGTTTCTTCTTTATTGCATGTGGCACAGCTTCCTTGCTGTTCTCCTCACCACCACCTCCAAGCAAGCGAAGAGTGGATGGTGCCATGTCACCAGTGGCATTGCTAGGGGGGCAAAGGGGGAAACCTAGCCCGGGGGCAGCATCTGGGGGTGCCCTACTGCGCATCTGCCTGTGGGCAGCCCTTCACATGTATATAACATGCAGTTACTCTGTGGCACGCTCTCCAACACACACACATGCACACACAGCCTCCCAATAATCAGCAGGTGCTGAAAACCCTAGCTACACCTCTGCATTCCACCAGGATCCAGCTACTTGGCCCAACAATAACTGCCCAGGCTATACTCTGGCCACACACTGGGGCCAGCTGAGTCGGAGCCTTGCATTCTCTTCCAGTTGTTAATTCAGTTCTTGTAAATTAATAATTATAGTTAACCCATTTTATTGAGATGATGTTTTGTGCTAATTTTCATCTCCATTCATTCATTCATTCATTCATTCATTCATTCATTCATTCATTCATCCATCCATCCATCCATCCATCCATCCATTCATTCATTCATTTTTATCCTAACTTTCTCCTTAGAAAGTACCCAGGGCAGCATGGTACTCCTGTGCCATTTCGCGTTTCATATACTGCAGTCCCGGTATATCGCGGGACCGTAGTATATGAAACAAAGGGTTCCTGGTGCAAGCTGCATGGGCCCATTTGAGGCCTCCATCACTTGCCCCAAGCCTAGCTGTGCCCCAAACGGGCCTCCAACGGGCTTCCTGGGCCTGTTGGAGGCCTCAGAAGTCGTTTCCAGCAAACCGGAAGTGCCTTCTGGATCACCCAAACCACTTCTGGGGCCTCCAACAGGCCTGGGAAGCCATTCAGAGGCCTGCTCAGGGCAGTGCCAGCCAGGCCTCAGGTAAGTGCAGGAGGCCCCAGGCAGGCCCCCCAGTCCCAACCCAACCCAACATCTGCATATTGTGGGTTTTCAATTATCACGGATCATTCGAACTCCTAACCCCCACAATAGATGGGGGGTTACTGTATTAATTTTTGATATGAATATCCTGCCTTTCTGTAAAAAAATGGCACTCTTTTTTGTGATGGATGTCATCTGTATGTTTTGGTGGTAGATGTGCCAGCATGTGTCATCTTGTACACTAGTTATCAGCAGGTGTACAGATCAAAACAAAATAAAAAATTTAATGCTCCATCTTCTCATCAATGCAATATTAAAGCCATAACATTTGATTAAATGTTTGCTGACCTTCACCATCTGGAATAAGTCAATAATTCAAAATATTCATATTGAAACCTAAATTGAGTTAGGAATATTCCCCACCCCCACCCCCAGCGAGTATCCAAGGAGGTCAGTGGAGAAAAATGGATCATAAACTAATGTCCATCTAATCGTCCAAAATTATTTAACACAGTAACATAGGGTGAGAAAGATCTCAGTTTGACAGTGCATATAATTTATACTGCAGACCAAGATTTTACATTGTATACCAGGCTTCACTGGAGCATAAACAATATCTCCCAAGGTTATTCATTTATCCTTGTCAATGTATAGGGCAAGATACCACCCTCCATCCTTCAACAGTGAATCTTATTGAAAGCTCTCATTTAGGTCTTCTTTTCAATAACTGTCTTGGTTTTATTAGATATGGAACAGCACATGTACAGACCTTTAAAAAAAAAGCTGGTGGGATGAATCATTCTCTTTAAAGATAAACATGATTGGTATTTTCAGTTAATATGAGTTATTTGAAATCTGGGATGTTTAAAGCGACTTATTCCTGAATTGGGGGGGTGGGGGGAGAGAGAGAACAAATGCATTGTTTAAAAATTGTAACTTGAAACTCTGCCCAAAATTCCCAATGTCTGGCACAAAGCAAGAGGAGGCAGTCCTGCTACAACTGTGCCAAATCTCGTGCTGATCCAAAATCTAGTTTGAAAGTTATATCTTTTTCTGTTTAGGCTGTCACCTTTTTAGTACTGCAGAATTTGTAGAACTGTAGAATGCTGATTTGCTCTGCTGCACATTAACCTAGTTGCACAATGGTTTAATGCAGCTGGCTTGGCTATTCATGGAACTTTACAGAAAGTTTAAATGACACTTTAAATGACTCATTTCCCCCTCCAATTCTTCCTTTCTATTTTGTACAGGAAAAAAAGAAAAGAAAAGAAGAAAGTTGGAAATGAAAAAAGGTAGAGGAAGAAGGAAAAAGGAAGAAATGGAAAACTCAAACTACCTTTTTGAGTATTAGTTTTTGAATCCTCTATCTGGTAGCACCTTAAGCAGACTCATTACTCTGTTCTTTTGGCAATTCACACATCATTGCAAATGAATACAAACGTCCTATAAAGGAAAACTCATTGGCAACTGGAAAACCCTATTCTCTTCAGTATAATTAACATCCATGCCGATCTACCATTGTTATTTTGTAACAGATGTTCTCACATCCTTTGAAACACAAGCTAGAGTGAAATTCCTGCATGTCA
Organism: Phrynocephalus versicolor; assembly: GCA_023846285.1. Lineage (NCBI taxonomy): Eukaryota > Metazoa > Chordata > Lepidosauria > Squamata > Agamidae > Phrynocephalus > Phrynocephalus versicolor. Next base: position 17,580,716 of record JAHTLZ010000240.1, on the reverse strand, counting down.
AATACTTATTTATTAATTTTCTCAGATTTTATACCACCAATCTAGCAGTGAGGCCACTCTGGGTGGTTAAATATGCTATCACCACAATGTTAAACACTCACTTACGAATTCACCTCCATATCTGCATTTTGATCTCTATATTTTGATGTCATTAATATATATTTCCCTTGTTATATCTCTTTTTCTTACGTCTGATGAAGTGGACTCGTCGAGGAAGGTTAACAGTAAAAAAGGCAACTGTTAAACCATAAGATGCCACCATGCCTTTGTCTTTTTTCATTTGTTCTTTTATTTTTAGTTGTTAAGTTTTTAAGTTTTTAGTTTTGTTTTTACCTATAATGCTCGCACAGACTACCATGGCTACCTCTTCTGCAACTTCAATATCTTGGAAAACTTTTGTTCTGCAGTTTTGTGGAAAAGCTACCCAGCTTTCATCATCCATAGTATTTTTAAATAACTATTCCAAAAAGCACTGTTAATCTCATGAAGTGACTGAACACTGGTAAAAACAAGTGTTAGTGCATATAAAGACAAAAAATAGACCAGATGATACCTTTAGGGTATCAGTAAAATAACAAAAAAGGTACTAATATTTCGAGGGTGACAGCCTTCTTCCTCAGAGCTGTACCAAAGTTTAAACATGACAAAAGATGGAGATGCCAGGAGTAAGTTTTTAGATATAAAGTTCTTGACAAGATGGGGAAAAATGCTAAGTAGTTGCTTGTATGCGGCCCAGAGCTGAGATGTAATGAAGCTGCCTTTGCATTGGGGATGGGTTGTTTTCTGTCTCAGTCTTTCAAACAGTGCGCATTAGAGCATGTCCACACTTCTACACCCCTTACCTGTATGTGGCATGTTGAGGTCAAGAACCCCTTGCTGGCCTGAGGGGTGTGTGTGTGTGTATGTGTGTGCAGAAGACTCATGCATTTCATTTGGAGCCTGAGATAAGATTTAGAAAAATCCACTAGGTGTTGCCAATTGTTTCAAATAAAAGGGAAATAAGTTACTTAGTGGTTGCAGTTTTCTTGTGCCTCCGTTGATGTTCATTGGCCTCCTTCTTGGTACAAGGGGGGGGCTCATTCTTGGTATCTCAGTATTCCCAATTGAAGCAAAACAAGTTCAGCAGCCATGTAGTCCCCACAAAAATATAAATAAATACAAAAATAGCCTAAGGGTATCACCTGGTCTATTTTTGTATTTAATCTTTGTGATGGCTACACGACTCCTGAACTTGTTTTGCTTTTAAAGAACCAGTGAGTTCATAGAAATAAGCGGAGCAGACAACACCGTTCTATAAAGCTGCTGTGTCTAACACAGAAAAAAATGTGCAGTGCTTTGTTTTCAGGAATTTGTTCAACGTTTTCTGATAATGTTTAGACATTCTGCCAATACTTAAAAAATCCACAAAACTTCTATCTGGTCCACATTTCACATGTATAGCAAAAAGCAAAAAAAAAAGTGTGCTGTGTATATATCACCTTATAGTGCTTAAAGCATTCTCTGGGCAGTTTACAATTTAATTATGCAGGCTACCCATTCTGCCCCCCCCACCCCCCAGCAAGCTATGTACTCATTTTGCCAATCTCAGAAAGATGGAAGGCTGAGTGAACCATCAGCCTGCTACCTGGCATTGAACTCCAGGTCACTAGTACAGTTTCACCTGAGTACAACAATTTAACCACTGCACCATGAGGCTCCAAGATATTCCCCTATTTTATTTTTTTATAGATAGCTGTTACTTTATAAAAAGAGAGGGCTATTACACAGTGCAGGCTATAATATTATTTATTAAATTTATTAAGCAAATAAATGAAGGATTTTTAATAGCATCTAAAATACTAATTACTGCTTTACGGCTTTGTTTGTTTGTTTTATCTGTTCCTAGTTTGACAGAATCTGCTTATTTAATTCAGGAATCCCCAATGCTGATTCAGGAAGGTGACCTGAGGTTTACATTTTTAGAGTCAAATTTGGGACAGTTTAGATGTTCAAAGACAATTTGTCTGCTTTGGACCAATTAATGCCCCATGACAAGTAAGTCAACGAAGGACTTCATTTGTACTTCTTTCCGATGAATTAAAACAAGGCAGTGAGGTTAATTGAAAGATCTAGGGTTAATACAAAGTTAAGTCTGAATCAAGCACAAAGCAACAGGGAATTTAAACATGAGCCATTTGCGGTAGGATGTCAGCAAAGTCCACTTATAGATGAATGCTCCTTTCTATTCCTTCTTTCCTTTTTCTAAACAAGTTAATCTTTTTTGAAACACTATGGTTATGTAATAATCTATATCATAAAATACAGATACATAGATTGCTCAAATCCTATGGGAACTGACTCACCAAGCAGTCCTTATAATGAACTCATAGAGCATGTCAATGAGGTTGCTATATTTAAAGATGAACCCTAGTGTTGAATGGGACATTGAATGAAAGCTACAGTTTTCCTCTATCACTTGACATATCAAAGTTGGGACTTTAATTTCCATAATCATTTCTGTTCACAGGAGCAGTCAGAGAATGCATTCAGTGTGTTCCTGGGATTTCTTACACTTATTTATTTATTTATTTATCTATTTTATTTTGGATATTTTTACCCCACCTTTCTCTTTGGAAAGGGACCCAAGGTGGCTTACAAAGTGGGGGACAATATACAGCCCAGAACATTTAAGACATATTCAAGTTAAGAATAGGTAATGAGAAAAGGCATCTTAGAACATTCAAAGGTAAACATTAAAGCTACAAAGAGCATGCAAAACGAAAAACAATCCATTATGAGGGATGGAAAGTAACATGGAAAACACTGGTGCTCTTATGAAATCAGTCAATGTAATCAATCATGCATGGTAATCCATATAAAAGTCACATAGTAGGTAGTCCCTCATTCGGGGAAAGTTTGCCTGCGGGAGGGAGTTCCAAAGTCTGGGAGCAGCAACACAGAAGGCCCTTTCATGTGTTCTTTTCAGGCGCACCTGTGAAGGTGGCGGGATGGAGAGAAAGGCCTCTTCTGATGACCTTAGCACCCAAGCTGGTTCATACCGCAAGATTCTATCTCTGAGGTAGCTTTGAACCAGGCCATTTAGTGCTTTCTAGGTTAAGATCAGCATTGTGAATAGTTTTTCACTGCTTAGATGAAAAGAAACCCAGGGCACGATAGAGTGTGCAAACAATAGAGTGTACTATTTCTGAGCTAATGGGACAAGAATGTGGTGAGTTAGCTTATTCTAGCAATTACATAGATATGCCTTTTTAAATATAGTGATAAAGTTTTACAAGGGAAATGGATCACAATTCAGACCATGGAACAGTCCAGTGCAATCAATTTTCTGACCTATATGGAAATGCACTCTAGCCTGACACATATCCATGTTTCTCTTTTTTGGTGACTGGGCTAGAATGGATTCCTGATAGACAGAAGAGTCACTTTAAGAGAGGTCACTCCTATTAAAGTGACTTTTTCCTGTGAGATCAGGTGCACACCTTTGCAGGCATCTGAGTGCATCTAGATGTCTGGGTGTGGATATAGGATTATTATGTGTACATGGTAGAGTACTGAAATGATTGGTGTATAAGTTAAAGAATGAGGGCTGGTGGCTGATTGGTTGGGTACATTTGGAATGTGAGGCAAGATGGCAGTTTAAAGAGGTTAATCTTTTTTTTTTAAGTAGTGAGCGGAGTTGGTCAGAGAATGTCTATCTTGAAAAAGGAAGAGAAATAAATGTTTGACAAAGAATTGTGTAGAAACCATTAACTTCAAGGTTTAAACAAGAAACCAAATTATCTGAAATTGCATGCAAAATGTTGTAAAGGATTATACATATTATTGTTTTTTCCACATGAGTTTAAACTACATTGTAAATTATCCTTCCCTTCCTTTTGTATTTATTTCCCTCATAAGCTACCTTTGTTCTGATAAAAACTCTCCTCATTACATATATATTTAAGTATTATTTTAAAGATAATTAACAGCCAGGAAATGGAGAGTACAACACCCACATCTGTCCAGGCAATGCAAAACCCAAACTAGGAGAAGAAAAGGGCAGAGAGTACATAAAACAATCTCAGAGAATTTGTAGCTGCTGACCTAGGGCTCTATCCCACGTCCCTTTAAATGCAGATCAAATTTGTAGATAAACAGTGTTCAAAAATGTCGTCCCCACGGCCACTGGGCTTTTTGAAAAAGAAAGAAAGAAAGAAAACCCAGTAACGCCCACTTAAGCGAGGTTTCCAAGACCTACCGGAGAGGTAGGGATTTTTTTTGCCTTGCTTAAAAATCCACCTTTTAAAGAGGCAGATGTTGTGGGACCGCATAGATGATCAGGGTTTTCTTTTTCTTATTTTCTCATAGCACCAACTGGCTGTTCCTGGTGCGAGTTTGCGCTGGTTTAAAAAAAAAAAAAACACTCCCCCCCTAGCCCTAGCACCAGTCAGCTGGTCCTCTGGTTGGTTTGGCACTTTTTTTATTTTTTTAAAGTTTCCCCCACCCTCCTAGCACCAGCCAGATGGCCGATCAGCAGTTTTAAAAAAAACTTTCCCCCACCCCTAGTGCCAGTCTGCTGGTCCTCTGGCTGGTCTGGCACTTTAAAAAAAATTAAATCCCCCCCACCCTCCTAGCTCCAGCCAGCTGGCCGATCGGCACTGTTTTTTTAAAAAAACTTTCCCCCACCCCTAGCGCCAGTCAGCTGGTCCTCCGGCTGGTCTTGCACTTTTTAATTTTTTAATTTTTTTATTTTTTTTTTATTTCCCCCGTATGCTTTTCACAAAAGAAAAGAAAGAGGGAGGGACTTGTGTGGGCAAAATGTGGCCATTTGGGGTCCAAATAGAAGAAATGCAGTGGTACCTCAGTTTATGATTACCTTGGTTTTGGTGTATTTCACAAGATGAGAATTTTTTTTTAAACAAATGGCACCAGGATGTAGCCTGAAAGGCTACTAAGATGACAGTGGCAGTGGAGGAGTACGAGGTGAGATGGGCCATGAAGTATTGAGGGAAGAGAGGGACCTCTGGCAACCTGCTGCCGCCGCCACCAAAGCCCTGGGCAAATGCCCCTGGCCTGTGCAGCCGGTAGCACTTCACTGCCATGGCTGGCAGCCCTTTGCCACAGCCACAGTCCCGGCGGCCTCAGGCCTAAACTGTGGCCTGGCCTGGCCTCCGGCCCTTGACAAGGATCTTGACCACTGGTCCTGGCTGCTGCAGCCACCAGTTTCTGGCCAAAGCAAATTTCCCCACAGGAAATAATGAAAACTTGGAGGCCCAGAATTAATCAAGTACATTTCCTATGGGGAAATTTGCTTTGAGATACGAGTATTTGGTTTACAACCATGTTTCTGGAACAGATTGTGCTTATAATGAAGGCACTAAAAGGTAAAGGTTCCCCCTGCACATGTGTGGTAGTCATGTCTGACTCTAGGGATGGCTCTCATCTCCATTTCTAAGCCAAATTGCCAGTGTTGTGCAAGTCCATGGCCATGTGGTCAGTATGGCAGAACACATTTCTGCACTCGGAACTCCGTTTACCTTCTTGCTTTTTATGGCAGTACCTATTTATTTATTTATTTATTTATTTATTTATTTATTTATTTATTTATTTATTTATTTATACAACTTATATGCCTCCCACTACTTGCATTTACAGGCTTTCAAACTGCTAGGTTGGCAGGAGCTGGGGTTAACAGATGGAGCTCTCTCTGCTGCATGGCACCTGGGATTCAAACTGCTGAGCTGCTGACTTTGCAGCTGACAGTTTCAGTGCTCTAGCCCATTGAGCCACTATGCCCCTTAAAAATATATGAACACCCCTAAAGCAATGTAACCCCAAATTTACACATTTCCGTTCATATATTCCTTTGGAAAAATGAACAATAGACAGGTATGGACATGCACACACCCAAATAAAACCCTCTACGCATCCACATTGGACTATCATGGAATGCGCTTTCAGGCAGACCCGCCTATAATTGTACTTCAAAGGATCCAAGGATGAACCTTTCTATGTTTCCATAGCATTGCTCCTATACCGATGTTTGCCTCCAGGCCAGGTAAAATATGAACTGATTCTTTGTTACATTCTAGACATCAATTTCTAAGAACATTTCTTCCCTGAACATTCAGATAATTAATTGTTCTTTGATTCCTTTCAAGCCATCCATGTCTCAGTAGAAAGTAAAACTAAAGCACACAACTCAATTTTTAAAAAAATAAATTATTTAGGGAATAAAACCATTACAGAGAGAATAACCTTACCTGCAAAGCTATAAGCCGATAGATTAAGAGGGCCTCAAGCCTAGAATCAATAAAGCCAATGAACAACAATCTAGACTGAAGCAGCAAACTAAACTGCAGTTAGTGAGTTATAGCCAGTACACCTAATTTACTGGGAAGCTAATAAATATATGATAGCAGACAGTTTAGATGTAAAATACAGATACAAGGTACAGACCAGAGCCAAAGTCCTTGAGATGTTCAACTGCAGCCCACATAATCATCACAATTGGCTGTGCTGGCTAGGGCTGATCTGGAATCTTTTCTCATCCCTCTTGTAGATTAATATCAACTAGACATGGGCATGACTCGGCGAAATTTTCATTTCCGTTTCTGTTTTTCGTTTCCATTAAATAACGGAAACGGTAATGATAATTAAGCCATCAGAACTCGAACTCGAACCGAAAAAAGAAAAATTTGGTCAGGTTTTTCGTTTGTGGCATCGCGGCGATCGCACAATGCGAAGCACAGAAAAAGTTTTTAAAAGTTTTTTTTAAAAGAACCCGACTCCCGGCCAAAAACGCAGGCGAAAATATACCTGCCTGAGGCTTTGCCACCTACCAGAGGGGTGGTTTCTGGGGGGTCCCCGGCCTTTCCCCCCCTCTTCTCCTGTCCTGGGCTGTTTGCACCAGGCTGGGGGGGCACGTCATTCTCGTCGTCTCGCCATGCCATGTGGTGGTGGGGATCCAAAATGGCAACCACAATTTATCTTTTGAAATCACGGTCAAAAAACACACCAAATCACCACAGAAACATGTGAAACTTATTTATTTTAATTGCCTGAATTTTAATAGTAGCAGCAGTGGGTTTTTTATAGCAATAAAACGTCATATTGATTTTATTTTATTTTATTTTATATTTTTTTAGACCTGCCCATTTGGGCTGGGCATGGGATGGGACTATGCAAATTTTTTGAACCATTCCATCAATGGCATCACCAAGTTTTTGACTGACACTTCTGGATGTCTCGGAGGGCATAAAAAGCCGAGGCACCTTCCAGAAATCGCAGTCGGGTGTATGGATGTGGTTGAGGGAGGAGGGCTGGCTGCTGGTGCTGGTGTGATCCGATCGAGATTGAGGAGGGAGGCTGGAGGCTTTAGGATTTAAGTTAGGCAGGCAGGGAGGGAATTGAATTTAGAAAATAATTTCTTTGATTCCCTGCAGCTTTGTCTGCTGAAGGGAAGAGCAGTTTATTCATTATTTCTTCTCTGGCAGTTTGTGAGGACTTTTTTCTGATATTGGATAAAGGGGGAGGTTCGACTGGGAGTGGGAGGTGTGGATTTATTTTAAAAATATATTATATACTACCATTTTTTTTCTATTTTCCCAACTTCAATTTGCTTGCACACACACACATTTGGGGTGCAAGCCAAGAACAGAACCTCTATCCTAAGTGATATCCTAACTGCCCACTCGCCCGCCCACCCACGCCGCCACCTGCCCGCTTGCCCGCCCGTGCCTCCCCTTCTGCTGTCGCCCCCCGCCCATGGCCCCCCGCCCATGGCCCCCCGCCACTGCCGCCCGCCCGCCCCTCCCCTGCCTGCCGCCCACCGCCCCGCCCGCCACCTAGGGTGCAAAAACACCTTGCGCCGGCCCTGATTGTGGGACGCCCCTATGCTCTGGGAAGTCAAATCACGCTAAATCGTGGTGGAAACGACAAACGACAAACGAAACGATGAAACAACAAATTTTTGAAAACTTTTGCGACAAACGGAAACGACCCGAAACGGGCCCATTCTGACAAACGAAAACTCGAAACGTCTTGTTTTCTGGTCGTGCCTATGTCTAATATCAACTCAATTAGATGTAGGGTTCACAACGAAGAATTCAAAATACTATTGGTACAATGTGACATTTTCCTCTCTCTCTCTCTCTCTCTCTCTCTCTCACACACACACACACACACACACACACACCTTACCCATGGCTGTATTAACAGTAGGCATAGTGGAAAATCAAACTTCCAACCTCTACCCTGCAGCCAGATACCTATTAGTAATTCACTGATCTATCCAGCAATCTCACACTTGTATATATTCCCTACTGTACAAGCACTTCATGTCATTCTCTGAAAGAGAGAGACTGATGTTACATAGGTATCTCAGTGTGAAAGAAACCATAACTGACAGATTGATCCATTCAGGCAGTGGGTTTTGAGTACTTAGATCTTAAAAGTCTTGGTCTGAGTTTGAGAAAGTATTACATATTGGAAAACATAAATAATTCTGCTGAACCCATTAGAATGATTGATTCTATAATCTATATTCCCTCCCTCTTAATCGTGCATTGATAGGAATGATGATCAACCTACGTTTTACAAACTAACAAGTATTAGAGTTATATATAATTCTATGACCGCATTTGTTATACACAAAAGAATTACATAGATGCACACATTTTGAAATTCTCCCCTCTGTCTGAAGAAAGAGAAATAAGAGAGACTTCCCCCCAAAGAAAAAGGAAAATCTCCAACAGTTGTCTGGGGGCTGGGAGGGGGGAGCACAGCTTTGTTCCTTCCCTCTGCCCACAAGGATGTCTGGTTTTTGCAATGCCACTACAAGTGGCAATAATAATAATGTTGGCAGCCTGGTCAGCACATTGCCTCCACCTTTCCACATGGCTATGATGGGCTTGTCTCTAAAACTTTGGGTCAGCAATTGCTAGTCTTCAGTGTTCAATACCTTTACCAGGCTTTCCAAAGAGCACATTTTGAAAGGATCATTATAGAGTGTTCTGTCTTTACTACAAAGGCTTTTAATATAGCTTCCCTCTTCAGAGGCCTGTACCATAGTTCTCCAACTCATAAGAGGTCACCATGTGACTTCCTCACTTTCTTAGCCTTCTAACACTAAACACAGCTTATCTACCAACTGACCTGTAACTACCAATACCTATGCTTACAACCAGGGCTGGTGTTAGGTTTTTTTGCACCCTAGGTGAGGGGTGGGGGGGTTGGGTGGGGGGGCAGGGGCGGGATGGTGGGCGGTGGGTGGGAAGGGTGGTGGGCAGTTGGGTGCCGGGGTGGTGGGGTGGCGGGGCTCGGTGACGGGCACGGGGGGTGGGTGGCGATGGGCACGGGGCGGCGGGCGGGCAGGGGCAGGCAGCAATGGGTGGATGGCAGCGGGCGGGCAGTGGGGGATGGACGGCGGTGGCCAGCGGGAGGCTGTCCAGTGCCCTCTCTCCATTTTGGTGCCCTAGGCAACTGCCTAGTTCGCCTTAATGGAAGTGCCAGTCCTGCTTACAACTGTGTCCAAGACCCAGTCAGCGGGTCACACTGAGAGGGCCAATAGAGTCAATAGATAAAACGTATCAGCTGACAAACAAGCTAGCTATATGTTTGTTTGTTTACTGTACTGGGTTGCCTTTTTTCCACTTGAAGTTTTACTATATTTTTACCTAGAAAGGCATATATATATATATATATACACATTTCAATTGAAATTGTGTTATGTTTATTTTAATGAAATTTGGCGTTTTAAAAATATGAAATATTTGAAGGAGTAAAAGTACAATTTGTAGCATTTCACTCGCATTCCTAAAATGACTCATAAGGGAAGCAATTAGGATAATCTTATGTATACTTCCTTGGAAGTGCACCTTTTTGAACTTGTAAAACTTGGTATGTCTGAATAAGCATGCTTAAGCTTGTGCTGTTTTTCCTGCAGTGGAGTGGTACGGCCATGGCTTGAGGCTGTCTTTCACCTCAGTCACCCATTCAGTGGATGTCACTATAGTTTCCTGGTAACCTGACAGCTGGTTACTAGTTTTGAGCACAATCCCATTTAGACAGGGCCACCTAGGGCCAACTAAGTGAACACTGAGGCCTCCAAATATTACAACTACAGCACAATAATGTCTCAAGATGATACTTTATTTCTTACTCACTTATGTTATTTATATGCTGCTCCCCACCCCATAGTGGTTTCTAACGAAGTGGTTCCTAACAATTAAAATGATCAATATTTTAATTCTTATATGATATTTTAAAAGTAGGCTAGGAAATACCTTTATTGGTCACTACTATTCTACTAAAACAAAAAAAAAAAATGTAAACTAGGCTTTCAATAGCAACTTGCTATCGTTGTCAAAGCATTGTACAAAGCATTTTATTTCTATGATATTTTAAAGTACCATAGATACTATTATCATAGATAACAGGTACTATTGTCATTTAAAAAAAACAATTCTGGATTTACTAACATTAAAAGGTTATTTGTGACTGCCCTAACTTGGTGATGCCACTGTGACCATGTCCCTGGATGGGAGGAGGCTGAATCCAGCATCGTTTTTCTCTCTCATTCTGTCACTGCTCTGACTCTTCTGTTAGCTGATCTTACCCAGAAGAACAGATTTTTCCAACGGGGGAGGCAGATCCCTCTGTTATTGATATAGACCTTAGATCAAAAAGCAAAAGAGGGCTATGTCAGAACCACAGTGTTTGTTTGTTTGTTTGTTTGTTTTTGTCTCATAAGGTGGCTTCTGCATATTTCAAATCCTCTACATATTGTATATCTCAGAACTGGATTGTAGATTTCCAGCATTCTCTATTTAATCAATTTTCCCATTGATTTTTTTAAAATCTATTTTTAATGTTTTATATATTGTGCTTTCATTCCAGAGAGGTTTTGAGGGAAATGTACATTAAAAATCATAATGTAGTGCAATAAAAAATAAAATATAAATATAAATGATAGCACTCAGAACACTTACAACTGCTGTTCAGGTTTTTTTTTTTTTAAGCAACCACACTTTTAAATTCCTATTTTTTTCCTAAGATGCCTAGGAGAATAGGGTGATATTGATCTGGAATAAAATGGATACAAGTGCTCTCCATCAAGAATACTTAGTTACAGATAGCAGCTCTACCAGAGACAATGGTTTTCACCCTTTGACTCTTCTAGTGTTTTGGATTTCAAGTGCCAGAAACCTAAGCATCTAATCATACAGCTGCAAAGTCATGTGCCTGATTGCATGGGAAAGGGTCTCTCTAACAGGAGTGAACTCCTTTGAAGTGACCCTTCCATCTGTCAGTGAGTTGCTCCAGCCTGGGCCCAAAAGGCAGATCTGGGTTCTCCCTTCCAAAAAGAATCAATGTCATTGTAAAATGGTGCCTTTAAATCCCATCCCAGAGAGATGGCTCAGAAGGATATTATGTCTGAGTGTATTGAAAGTCAGTGAAAAGTCCAGCAAATCCAAGAGGGACACACTCCCCCTATACAGTTCCTGGTATAGGTTGTCCACTAAGACAACCAACTTAATCTCCACCCCATAACCACACATGAAGCTACATTGAAATGAATCTCAATTATCAGCTTCATCCAGGAACCCCTGGGGATGAAAAGCCATAAGCCACTCTAGCACCCTGCCCCAAAATGGGATATTAGATACTGGCCTGATAATTATCCAGTATAGAGTTGGGTATGAAATTGAAAATTGGTGTTTTGTTTCATTTTGTTACTCATTGCATTTCATTTCATCTTGTTCCTAAATGACTTTTTAATAGAAGTTTCCTAATGAAACAAAATGAGTAACGAAACAAGGGGGCTCCCCTCTCCACACCACAACCTGTCAAAACACACACAAAACAAAACAAAACAAAACAAAAAACAGCGATCTGAGAAGATGATGTCAGTGCTTGCCTTCTCATACTCCTGCTGTGTGGGAAAGCCCAGGGAAGCCCCTGGGCTTCTGACAAAGCAGCATTCTGAGCGTGTGAGCACTGACACCAGCACTTGCCCTTTCAGGCCTGCTGTGAACCAGGGAGAGTACAGAGGCTTTTGGGGTGGGAAATTCAAAAGCCTCCCTCCTCCGCTCTCTGGTTCTCCCCACCACCACTCAGCTGGTTTTGATATCTCGAACTGTCAAGACCATCTGGGTGGTGGTGGCGGGAACTGAGCAAGGAAACAGCTGCTGGATCTCGCTGCAGCCCCTTGCCTGATATGAGATCTGGCAGCAGCTTCCCAGTTTGGTTCCTCTGAACCAAAAAACGTCATTTCGGTTCGGTTCTTGATGACACGCTGTTTACCATTTTGTTTCATTTTGAAATGTTTTGAAACTTTAAAAATGACAAAACAGCGTATCATTTTTCAGATGGTGCCCACCCCTAATCCAGTATCATAGACACATACAATAGTGAAGTTGCAAGGCCCTTCAAGAATCATGGGATTCAAGGACAAAATGTTCAATAATGGTCTTACTACTGTCTCCTAAGTGCATGCTGGGATCCTACCCTGCAGCAAGGGGGAATTCACCACCTCTTGGACCAATTTGGCTAATCTCTTTCTGGCAGCTTTTATAAACCAGGAAAGGAAAGGGTCCAGCAGACAAGCAATAGCCTTCACCTCACCAATATTTTTGGGTTACAGTGTGTTGGATTTAATAGCTTTACTGAGATTTAATAGTATTATTTTATTGTTTTAAATTGTTTTTCATAATATCTGAAGGAATGTATTTAATGAATATAAAGAAGAAAGAGGGGAAGTGAAGGACAGGGAAAGGAAAAGTGAAGGAAGGAAAGAAAGAAGGAAGGGTCAGCATAGTGGACTGAGTCCTCATCTGGGATTAAAATCTCTGAGAACAAGCACAAATATTTATGAAACCCCATATATTAATCAACATTCCTGCTAACAAACTACAGCATTCTCATGAGAAGGTCACAGTGCCCTATTCCTTTTTGTACATAGTCCAGTGGTCTGCATTCATCTAGAGCAAAATAAAGAACACCCTTTGGCCTAAATCTGAAGTGTTCCCTCATCAGATTTATAGGAGAAACCATCATGGAGGAAACAGCCTAGCATACTGCAGGAAGGGTGACCTTCTTTTCTCTTTTCCCTTCTGGTCTAAACTGCCCCAAGAAGCATTTTCAGATGTAACATCCCACTTGATTTGAATGAATAAAGATCTGACATTTCCTTATCTGAACACATGAAGTCTTCAGAGCCCAAAGAATTGAGTGGAAAGCATGCAGGTGTTTGGAAGCACAGGAGATTTGAAAATGAATTATTCAAAGTCAAAATAGCAAAGAACAGATAAACTTCCCTACAGATAAGAGGAGAAATGAAAATTATTTTCCCTAAACTTATCAATAGACTTCAGGTTGCATTAATTAATTACTGTTAAAGCTTTCCTAATCTTTTAATGTTTTTAACACAGGCAGTATTGCTCTTTTGGTCAAAAGGGTGTTGGTTTTTGGGGGGTGGGGGGCTCTGCTTTTGTGGGAAAAAGAAGAATGACGGGTATTAATGCATCTCAAAAAAGTGAGCATCTTTCAAGCTTATTTATTTGCTGATGTTTATTTTAGGTTACACCATCTTTGTTAGGGCAAAGAAACAACAAATGCTTCTACTGCTGGATAGCTTGGTGGTTTGGTTCTCTAGCTGCAGGGCTAAAGGGTAGGAGCTGGATTCCCCCACTGTGCTGTCTTGTGAGAGGGCTTGACTCAATGACTGAAAGGGTCCCTTTCAGTCCTGAAATTCTAAGATCTCATCTAGGAGGGGGAAACAAAGTGTCATTCCAAAAGCCCAATTCCAAGCTTCCAATGCATAAATTAAATGTGAAAAAGCTCCTTCAATTCACTTTAAGACTCTTTTATTGGTAGAAAGTCACAAGGAAGCCTATGGGAAGCAAATATATGGATAATGAAACTAAATGGTGTGAAACCTATTTCTGTACTAGAGGTCTGGAAACAGCACGTTCCAGTGCTTTAAATGGTCCACGGGAGCATTCAGAGCTCAAAGATCCAAGAGCATGAGAATCCTTATGCAACAGCATTATTCATAAGCCAATGAGCCTGTTAATAAAAGTTCCATTAAGTATCACACTGAATCATCCTGCTGTTTAGGGCTTTCTAGATCCTGAGCAGTTAAGTAGCAGCACTAAGTTCAAAAAGGAAACTATGGAACAGCCAAACATCAGTGGCTGCTATAAAGCAAGTGCATCCTTCTTTTAAATTCCTATGTGTGTGACACATTCTTTGCCAAGGTTGGTTTTCAAGCTGGCTGTACAGCAACTATTACATTTGTATTTAAAAAATGAAGTCCTTTGAAGCAAGACATTCAATTCCATTAAAAATTCAGTTACATATCCCTGGTTTTTCCAGTTCCAACACATAACCATTCTGGTTGCAAAGGGAAATATTATTAAGATGAAAAAGAGTTGGTGTTTTTGCTTTGTGTAATTTACAGATGCAACAAATGCTCACAAAATCTCTTCTTCCCAGCAAATTCTGAGTTTTGCCATGCTGCAGCTTCCTGGTGAGGTCTTCTGGCTTCCCATCGAAATGGCAGAGAGGAGAAAGTTAACCCAGCGATGCCAGATTGAGTCATGATTGGCTGATGGAGCACTAAGGAGAAAAGTAATCAGAGGGCACCAGCAGAAGGCATATGTGATGCAAGAAGAGGGAGGATATATGAGAGCTGTTATGTGAAGGATTATGCAAAGACTGTTATGTGGGGAGAGTTATGTACATAGAGGGTTAGAGACATTTGAGTGTAGAAAAGGATTAGATAGTGAGTTAGCTTAAGTGACTTGTAACATAGTTAACTTAGGAACACATGTATCAGTTATAAGATCTAAATTGAAGAAAACTGTACCCATACACAGGACCTTTAGTCAAACCATAATGCTCTCAATAAAATTACAATTTGTTGTATGTGAAAACTCCACTTGGTTTTCATTACAAAGGCTTAAGGAAATCCAGGGAGATGTTAAAGGTTTTAAATTAGCTATGTGAATAGCTATGTGACACTCAGGTCTCATTTTCCCTCCTTTTTTCCCACCACTCGAGGTTAAAAAAAAAAGGGTGTTGAGAAGAAGATGTTGAGTTTTGTACTACAGTCCAGCATATTGTAGGATTCCTGGCTCCTTTTTATAAAAAGTTAAGGGCTAAAAATCAATCGGTGAAGAGTCACCTTTCAAAATTATAACAGCAAGTGATGCTTAATTACTTTCACGGCCCTGGAACTTTAACTACCATATATTTCTGTAATTGCTTGATTTTAAAAATAACTTTCAAATTTTGGAAGGCATAAGGCTAATTTAACAGATATAACCAGAGTGGCACAGATAACTCATCCTGAGAAGAACAGCAGCTTGAGGGCAGTTTGTTCCTGGGCTGGCTCAAGTTTGACTCAGCCTTTTATCGTTCCAAAGTTGGCAAACTGAGTACATAGAATGCTAGGGGGAGAGGGCAATGTGCAGGTGCCATAATTAAAATTTGTCAGCTGCTCAGAGAGTGTTTTAGGTATTACCGAGTGGCAAACAAGCAGAACATTTTTGCTTTGCCTTTACTCTGCTTAAACATGGTGCCAGCCCAATCTATCTGACTTTACCAGTTGTAGCCCCCACCCCCAATAATCCTGGGAGGTTAATGGCTTAGATATTTAGCAAAGCCAGAGGTTGGGAGTTTGATTCCTCACTGCAACTCCAGGAGGAAGAGCCACCTTCAGTGGCCTTGGGCAAGCTGCACAGTCCCAAAATACCTCCAAAGGTGGTAAATGGTAAACCACTTCTGAGTATTCTCTATGGAGAAAACCCTGAAAAGAGTCACCATAAACTGATTGTGCGGCATGCAATTATCACAACATTCCTGTATTCTTAGTGTCCTCCTAGTACTGCTGCTGAGTTATGTATGACTTCAGAATGACAGATGAAATCCAATAGTTCATCCCAAATAGAGTAAACCCACAAAGCACATTTACCCAGCTTCCATTTCCTGCCCTGATTCTGTTTTTAATGTTTACCTTTACTGCCTCTGTGACCTCACAGGGATCTACCCCCTGATTCCATTTGAGATTAGGAAGATATTCCATTTGAACATTCAGAAGAACTTTATGACCGTTAGAGCTGTTCAGCAGTGGAATATGCTGCCACAGAGGGTGGTGGAGTCGCCTTCTTTGGAGGTTTTTAAGCAGAGGCTGGATGGCCATCTGTCGGAAATACTGCGATGGGGGTTCCTGCATGGCAGGAAGTTCGACTAGATGGCCCTTGAGGTCTCTTCCAACTCTGTGATTCTATGATTCTATGATTTCAGGTTTTGCTCTAGAACCTCAAGTGAAGATGCTGACCAGACAGACCTAAGTTTATGTGAGTAATTTACCACACATACAAGCAACCTAAATTTATTTCTATATTTCAGCACTTTCACCATACTAGCAATATGGCAAGCCACAGAAAGAAGGAAGGGGTAGAACTCCCTTCTGTTTGTTGGTAAGCACAAAGACCTTGCATGTGCTCATGGAAAAAATGGTTTTCCCAAGGACTAGGATACTGCAACACACCAATAACTTATGGAGACCTCTTGTGTGTGTCCCTATGTGTGACCCATTTGCTTCCTTGTAGCCTGCTGTTTCTACCTCTAACTAAGGAAGTCAACTTACTGAGATAGAAACCTAGGAGGAAATGGATGGGGGGAG
Organism: Phrynocephalus versicolor; assembly: GCA_023846285.1. Lineage (NCBI taxonomy): Eukaryota > Metazoa > Chordata > Lepidosauria > Squamata > Agamidae > Phrynocephalus > Phrynocephalus versicolor. The sequence continues at coordinate 17,564,044 of JAHTLZ010000240.1, read as the reverse complement.
GCTAGAGTAACAGGTTGTGAAGAGGTCGTTAACTAGGCTACAGAAGAAGAAAGCTTAACATTTCAAGAAAATGGTAGACATGGATTCTCACAGCATCAGCTTTCTGAATTTATATGCAGAAAATCTTGATATCTTTCTGAGGGAAACTGAGGAGAGAAGGTGATTCTTTTATCACATATAGACATAATGTTCTGCTCTTTAGAAATTCTAGGCATTGCACAAATATTTCAATAACGAAATTTAAATAATGTCCTCCAGAATTGTGTCTCAGTAATGAATATCTTTTAGAATATTTTAGAAGGCCCATTCTTCTAAGACTCAATATTTATGTAAAAGCCTTTTATTTTCATGGCTGACACTGAAACAGTTTTAGTGTTAGCAGTGCCCTCTGTTGCAGAATTCAGTACAATATTTTTGAGGTGTATTATTCATTGCTGTTGGAAGAGGGCCATAAAAATCAAAGAAGCCTGTGCTCTAAGCCATTTTTCTAACATAGCTATTTCTTTCTTCTAGTTGCAAGAATTCCCCTCAGAAAATCAATGCAGCTGCTGCAGTGCAAGGATCACAGTCAGTTCTGAGATCCCTTGTGGCTTTATCATTTCTAGAAAGTCTTCTATCTTGTATTTTTATGAACTTAACACATAATACAAATCAGAATTGCTTCTTCCCACCCATTTGTGGAAAGTCAGAGAACAGCATGAAGAACCTTTTCTACATGATACTAGGAACTCCCTGCTTTCACATTAAATATTGTATATTGAGAAATAAGCAACTTTCCTAGACATAGGGAAGGTTTAATTATATATGAATATTCTAATCGTAAAGGTTGTTTTTAACTGCACATTGCCTTAACTGAGCCATGGGAATGCCTAATCCCCTCTCCAATGGCAATGGCAGAGACCAGATCCAGAAGAAGAGAAAAGGAATGAGTAGTGGGAAATGGGAATATTGGAACAGATCACACACAGGGAGGGATCTTACTGAGAGTGCATTAGCTAAGCTCCCACACATTCCAAGAATGCAGAACCACAACTGGCATTTGGTTACAAAAGCTGCCTACATTTTATTGCTATACTGTTAAAAGCAGTCACCTGTGTGTAAGTAACTATTAAGCAAATTGAGGTAGATATGCCCATATGCAAGCAAATGCCTGCCTTTTCAGGGAGGCTTTTAAGTGAAAAATGACTGGGGAACGCTCAATTTTTTAAAATTTTAGATATTTTAAAAAGTTTGTAATATGTTTTCCAAATTGTCATTAATCCTGACTAATATTTAATTGTTTTTAATATATAGTTAAGTATGACATTTTTAGCTTGTTATAGTCGTTGTAAACCGCCCAGAGTGGCCCTTGATCAGATGGGAAGTATAAAAATGAAATCAGCACATAAATAAATATTGTATAGTATTAGTTGTTGTGAATTTCCTTAGGTCCCCTATAGAAATAAAGGCAGCCTATAAATGAAATGACATTAGTGTGATGTGGTATGAACTATGTATGTATGTATGTATGCATGTATGTATGTATGTATGTATGTATGTATGTATGTATGTATGTATGTATGTATGTATGTATGTATGTATGTATGTATGTATGTATTATTTTATTTTATTTTAGAAAAGGACCCAAGGTGGCTTACAGTAATGAGGGATAATCCACAGTCCAGTACAATTAAGACATGTTCAAGTATTTGAGAAAAAGGAATTGAAGGACATCTTACTGCATTAATAGACAGCATTAAATTAAAGCAACACGGTTATAAACACAAAGTCTATGTGAACCCATAGATTCATATAAATACACATGGTAGTCCATCATTCAGGGAAAGCTTGCCTGAAGAGAAAGGGCTTGTATGTGTGTATGTACTGTTGCTTTATCTCCACACTGATGGTGAAGGGGACAGCTTCATCTGCTTAACTGATTTCTGCACATCTATCTGCTGCTTAGTTAAGCACTTAGAAATTTTATTTATTTATTTTATTTTTATTTATTTATATGGTGTAAAAGAAAAATATTATCTCGCTTATTATTTTGTAGCACCCTCTACAAAAAGCAAAGGTAGAGGCACTATTGTATGTGTGTTTCTAATCTACTCTGCTACCAGTTAGGCATTATTTTGTGATGCTATTCATTTTTAACATGTATATCCTGTTTTTCCCCCAAGAGGGCCCAAGGTACCTTACAATATTAAAAGAGTTACTATTAAAAACTAAAAGACAGAAGTACCAATGAGGGTGGTGTGCTCAAGAGAAAGAGTAATCCTGATTTTAAAACCCAATTGGGCTCCTGTATGGAGATGCACTATTTCAGATAGCTTTGGTCAAAGTCATTTAGGGCTTTATAGGACTTTCATCAGAAGTAATCTAGACAAATTACAGTATTGGATCTGGATGAGATCTTTTGTTTTCACTCTTTTTTGTTGTCCTTTATTTTGTTACACTGGTTATTGTAACAGTTCTCTTTGTTTCTACACATCATTTAATGGAAAACTGCATTTGGGATTCTAACCCTATTTCTGTCACCTTTTGCTTTGAGCCTGTCTTTTATAATATCTTAAATAAATACATACATTTCGCGCAACATCCATCTAACACCCCCCCCCCTTTTAATACAAGATTTGTCACTTACATTCTTCCCTAACTAAATATCAGGTTTCTATCCAGAATTCTTCTGGTCCATGATCAATTGAGTTTAGTCATGTAAATCTGTTCCTAATGTTAACTTTACATTTAAATGTAAATGTAGCTGAAGCAGCTCCAGAAATGTTTTAATTAAATTAGGGCAGTATGATTCTTTTAGTGTTCTTTTTCAGCTTTACTTGATGTTGGATGTTAACAGTTCATGATCAGTAAAATAATCTGTTCCTGGTCTTGTTTTGGAAGATAGAATATAGCTTCTCTATCTCCTACTTTTAATCATGCATTTTTTTATTCCTGTATTGACCATTTGTGATGTCTGCATGTACAACCATAGGTTCTGTTGCATGAAGCATGTATTTGCAATAATAAAAATGTGGGCTATGCAGATTTCTGAGTTATTCTCCTGCTTTGTTTTTGTCCCCTAGGCCATTTTTCCAATAGAATTTGGTTCTGCTTTGTTTCCTACTTTTGCATTCCAGTGACCTATGATTATAAGTATAACTTCTTTGATGTGTGATCAGTTTCCCCCCTGGATACTTACATAAACATTTTCAGTTTCCTCTGCTCCAGCATCTGCAGTTGGAGCACAGACTTGAATGATGGTTATATTTTTAAGTTTGCTATTAAAGTTTGTAATTGGGTATCTTTAATTCTGATCCATTCCAACGCAGCATTCACAGAATTATCCCTGCAAGGTTGACATTACATGATCTTTGCAGCTGAAGAGTTTTGCAAAATGTTGCATAGTTTCAACTACTTATCGCGTATAGTTGTGGCTTGTAAGAGACAAAAAAAAATATATATGATGCAGACTATGCCCCACCAAAAAATCCCTATTCCTTCCTTTTTTTGCCCCAAATATTATAAGCATTGGAGTTGCTAAAAAAAGAAAGGGAAAATGCTCCACATTGCTACCATGATAACAAGAAGCCATTTCTTGTGATCAGGAGGTTGATCCCATTTGAGGAGAAGGTGTAGGAATCCTTAGTGGGTTCTACAGAACTTGATGCATAAAAGCCGGCCTTTTGCTAACACTGACTCTAATCCTATTGCTAACCCTCAATATAGTGTAATTGATACCCCCTGAATGCAAGTGTTTTCATCCATCTGCATAGGGGTTAAACTGGACTAGAGCTGGGCAACTCTTTAGAGAAAAGATGCCTTCTAACAGAGGATGGTCTTCAGACATCCCTTGCACAACATCCTCTGCAAGACAGAACACAGAACAAAATTGATTGACTACCACCTTCCATTTGGTTTTGGTTTTTCTTCCCCACCCCTCTTCCTGAAAATATGTTGTTGCAAAAATTCTGTTTACTAGCCTCTGGCAGATACACTTTTGCCTGAGAGAGGAGATAGAAAGGCACCACACAAATCATGAAAAGTCCAGAAATATTTATTGTCTTGCAGGATAAGGAAAACATAGACTCATGTACAAAGGTTATATCATGGCAAATATCACATTGCATCCATCTTATATAGGGTTTCTGTTACATACACTTGTTATACACTCATTAATAATTGTCCAAATTATTAATATGCTTCTCATTTGTTTTGCCTACTAGCATCTTGGTAACTCTTGGTACAGTCTTACAATAGATAACCTAGCAGTATATTCTGGTAGCATGATCAAAGCTTGAATACATATTATGCTATTCTTGTCTGATGCTCTTTAATGTTTACCCAACCATCTTCTCCTTTGTTTATGAATATCATAGTTCCTCCAGGTGTCCCTTCTCAAAGTTCAAGAATCCATCATAATGTGCCCCCCTTCAAATGTCCTATATTTCATCTATTATACTTTTAGGACAAGTCACAATCCATGGAGTCTTTCTAACCTCTGAGAGTTTCAGCTGACTGTATACAATTCAGGATATTATTACTCTACTCACACAAACACATCAGTAAAGAGTTTTTAGATTCTATAACATTTCTATAATTTTTACTACAATGTTGTCTCATTTTAGCAGATATATTGGAGTATATTTTTCATTTCTCTCCAAGCTGCAGGAAAATCAATGCGTTACTAATAGGCTTAGACTAGAAGAATTATTTCTGGTTAGAGCAGGCAGTCCTAGGCAATGTCTCCTTTAGATTTCTCCCTTCATCTCAGAGGGCCTTCCTCGATTTTTGATCAGTTCAAGCTTTCTAATCAAACCCATTCTTTCATATCCTTTCTGATTTTCTCTAATAGCTCATGCAGAGAAGGTGGAGTTGAATTTTATTCTCCTGCAGTACTCTAAATATAATTATTCTCTCCCATACCCCAGCCTCACTGATTTTTAGATTGTTTCGTTTTTGTTTTGTTATCTTTCCCTAGCAAGCAGAATCGCAGAAAGCCCACTCCACCTTACAATTCCATTGCAACACTTAATCACTTTATAATCACTTCAGTCCTTACATAAATGATTGTCTGAAAATTTATAGCTGGCTGGGTAGCCAGCTTCTTACACTAGGTACAGAAATTAAAAATTCCAGGTCACTGTGCTTGTAGAAATCCCTACAATTTTTCCGAGGCAAGAAGGAAACAACGTTCTCTAGTACATACTGCAAAGATTGGTAATACTTATTTTTATACTATTTTTATAGCTCAGACTCCATAGAGGATAAAACTAGGATTGCTGATGATAAAACCAGTAGATATGACTTGATGGGGGAACTAGCAGTGAGGGAAAATTTAAGTGAGAGTGACCATGTTCTACTAATATTATTGATTGAAAAGAAACCAAATCAGAGTGTAGCCACACATTTATTGTGGATTTTATAAAAGCAATTTTAATAACTTCAGAACAAAGAAGAGTGATGTTCCATGGCAGGAGATCCTAACAAGAAAAGGAGTCCAGGAAGAGGACCTCAGCGATCATTGGACCTATTCTCGTAATGTCGGGTTGTGGGAGATACGCTTTGGGCCACAGGGTGGGTTGGGTAAGAAGAACTGGGGTCAGGCAGTTGATGCCTATCCCCTGTTCTGACCCCAAGTCCCCCTGCCACATAGCAGGTGTCCATTCCGTCCATGCCTCCAATCTGTTCTGTTTGCTGGTGAATGCCAAAATGGTTCATAATATGTTCCTGGTCATCCAAAATTTAATCGTGGACGAGCGAGCCGACCTGGCCTGCTTCACTCAGACCTGGATGGGCAAAGAGGGTGGGGCTTCTCTGGCTCAGCTTTGTCCTCCTGGGTTTCGGAGGGTGGAGGGGAGGTGTGGTGATTGACCCTTGTTCGGTGACTGCAGCAGGTGCAGAATGCACAGCCAGGCTGATGGTTGGTGCAGGCAGGTTTGACTGTATCACCCCCATCCTGGCTTGCCTGCATTGGCTACCCGTTGCCTCCCAGATAACTTTCAAGGTAGTGGTTTTGATTTACAAAATCCTCCATGGCCTGGGACCTGACTATATGGTGGAGCGGATCTCCCAGAGGTCAGCTTCATCCCAACCGACCAGAGCCTTGCTTGCCTTCTCACTCTGAGTGGCCACCCCAAGTGAGGCCCAGAGGGTTTCTACCCACAATTGGGCGTTCTCGGATGCTGCACCGGCACTTTGGAACAAATTGCCTACAGAGATTAGGCTGGTGGAATCCCTGATGGCATTTAGGAGAGCTCAAAAGGCCTGGCTCTTTATGGAAAGCTTTGGTAATGATTGATGAGTGTACGACTGTGTGTTGTGAGTTGGTTGTATTGTTTTTTTCCAGTCCTTTTCTTGCTAAATTCTCTGTTGTGATATTATCATTGTTATTGTTTCTATATTTTTAGACTTGTTTTGTTCACTATGGGGGTTGTGTTTGGGAAAATTGCTTTTGTAATCTGTTGTACACGACCCAGATTTCCCAAGGGAAAGTCAGGCAGTCAACAAGTAAATAAATAAATAAATAAATAAATAAATAAATAAATAAATAAATTCTGATAGCACCACTACAATCAATTCCAATTTTTAAAAAGGTGGGAAGCATCAAAAACCCCAATGTGACATCACAAAAATCTCAGTGACCATCTGAAAACAAAGGAAAACAAAACAAGGCATGTATAGGAAGAAGAAAGAATGCCAGTTCATCAGAGAAGAGTACAAAGTGTTCTGCTTAAGTAGAGCCATCAAACTGAAAAAACAAGACCAAACTAAAGTCAAAAAACAGCCTCCAACAAACAAACTATTTCTGCCATACATAAAAGGAGTCACAGACTGCATGGACAAAGTGTTGAAAAACACAACCTACAAACAGTATTTAGACCTACCACAAAAATACAACAGCTGATATGGTCAGCAAAGGAAAAAAAGAACCCACTCGCCACTGCAGGAGTATACCGGATACCTTGTTGTTGTCAGGTATATATCTGGACCACAAAGCACAGCATCCAAACTAGATTCAAAGGACATGAAAGACACTGCAGACTAAAACAACCAGAAAAACCAGCAGTAGCTGAGCACACCCTGAAACAAACTGGACATGAAATCGTCTTCCAGGACACAGAGGTACTGGACAACACTACCAATCACTATGTCAGACTGCACAAGGAAGCCATTGAAATCCACGAACACAAGCACAGCTTCAACAAAAAAGAAGAAAGTCTAAAAATCAACAAAGTCTGGCTTCTACTACTGAAAGCTACAGTCTGCAAAAGGTCAAAGCTTAATGATTCCCAGCCAGCCAGAAGCAACAGTGATCAGTTCACTCAATAGAACAGCTAACAACACCCATCAACCACAAACAAGGATCGCTGCCACCCCTAATTGCAGTGAAACTTCATCACAATACTATGACCGACACCTATTCTCCTGCATAGGACACGTTTCCTCTTTTCCACAACTTTTAAAAAAAACCACAGTCTCACTCACTCTATACCCCAGAGTACAGAGAAATCTCCTAGTTCCTTGAGCACCCTGCCCTCTGAAGATGCCAGCCACAAAGTCTGGCGAAACATCAAAAAAAAAAAAATTCCAGAACATGGCCAAACTATCAAATCAGAAACTCTTTACAATTCCACCAACAAGACCACAGCTAATAACCCATACTTAACAGGTATTGGGAAAATAGGCCTTTGTCCACCTAAAGAGCCTATTCAGACCTGGGTGATGTGAAATCAAGGTGAACTATAAACTGGAGGCCTCTCCACTTTCCTCAGACTGATGAAGTTTCCTGGATAAGTAGTGAAATGTTTCTATCACTCCAGAAAAGAAGCCCAGTCACCATGAATCAACTTCCAGATAACTTCACCTGGATGACTGAGAATCTTCACAGACACTGAGCAGGGATATGATTGCACTGTTCAAATACTTCTAAAACGGTCATACAGATTAGGGGAAGAATCTGTTCAATTTCAGTCATTCCAGAATGGAGGACATGTAACAAAGGGGTTACATTAAGGGAACCCCAATTTAGGATGAATATCAGAAAAATTTTACTACAGTACTCCCCCACCATATCACAGTTCATATACTGTAATCCCAGTATATTGCAGGACTGCAATATATGAAGGCAGGGGAGGGTGGTGCGGGCTTGAGGCAAGCTGTGTGGGCCTGTTTGGGGCCTTCTGCACTTATTTCAGACCTAGTATTGCCCCAAATGGGCTTTCAATTGGCTTCCCGAGTCTGTTGCAGGCCCCAGAAGTGGCTTCCAGCAGCCCAGAACTCACTTCCGGTTTTTCAGAAGTCACTTCCAGTTCATCAGAAGCCACTTCTGGAGCCTCTGGGAGGGTTCCCATGCTTGTAACAGGCCCCAGAAGTGGCTTCCAGAGGCTTGGAAGTTCAGAAGTCATTTCTGATTTGCCGGAAGCCACTTCTGGAGCTTCTGGTGGGCTTCCCGGACCTGTTACAGGCTTCAGAAGTGACTTCTGGTCTGCTAGAAGCCACTTCTGGATTCTCTAATAGGCTCAGGAAGCCGGTCAGAGGCCCATTTGGGGCAATGCCAGGCCTGGGGTAAGTGCAGGAGGCCCCAAACAGGCCTCCTGGTTCTGACCCGACCCGAAGATGAAGGCAGGTTTTCCTTTTTCACAGATTTTATTTTATTGTGAGTCGAGTCGGAAACGTAACCCCCACAATAAGCAGCGAAGTACTGTAGCTGTTAGAGCAGTGCCACAACAGAACCAACTATCTCAGGACGTGGTGAATGCTGCAATGCTGGAGGCATTTAAGAAAGAATTAGACAACGACCTGCCATATTTACTTGGATTTGGATTTGGACTCTTATAGGCCCATAGAACTCTATGGTTCTATGATTATTACAATTATACATTTTTATTATATTCAAAGTAGTACTTTACTGTTACTGATCATGCTGCACAAGACTGGGACTAGCTAATCATCACAGCACATAGTATTTTGAGAGGGGATATACATCAAATAAATAAATGCTTTACATTTCAGGAAATATATGGCTGCCAGCTTTCAACTGCTTGCTATAGCTGTGCCTTTAACTGTCATTTGAGCTGCAGGAACTAGGACATGACACCTTTTACAGCATGAAGATAAACTGCATCGTGTGCTACTAGCTGCAGATTGCATTACAGTTATAGGCATAACTACAAAAATGTGTTGAAATGTTGGCAAGGCAGCTTAGGTCTTGTGTGGTTAATACTGCACCAATCCATAATGTGAAGCTCCATCTTTAACTGAATTTCTGCTCCTGATGTACTTGTAAAAGACAGAAAGATAAGGTGGTGTGCTAAGGTCATAAGGAGAGGCCTTTCTCTCCATCCCACCACCCTCACAGGTACACCTTGTGGGAAGCCATGAAAGGGCCTTCTTGGATGCTCTGCTCAGACTCTGGAACTCCCTCCCACTGGAAGCCAGGACTGCCCCATCTCTACTGTCTTTCTGGAAACAGGCAAACACCTTTCTCTTTGGGCAAGCTTTCCCTGAATGAGGGACTACCTGTTATGTGTCTCTACATGAATCTACCATATATGATTACATAGACTTTGTGTTTATAAACACTTATAACTTTGTGTTTATAGCTCTCCTTGTGTGGTTGCATTTACATTATGTTATTAATTGTTAGTTTTAATGTTAGTTTTAATGTTGCATTCTAATGCTATAAGATACCCTTCAATTCCCTGTTTCTCAAACTGAATATGTATTACTGTAAGCCTCCTTCGGTCCTTTTCGAAGGAGAAAGGCAGGGTAAAATACTCAAAAATAAATAAATAAATAAAAATTTGGGGTACTTTTGAGGAGAAAGGTGGTATATCTTAAGAAATAAATAAATAAATAAATAAATAAATAAATAAATAAATAAATAAATTTAAAACTTGAGAGAAGAAATCGATTCCATGCAATAAATTAAAGCAAGTTAATCTACAAGAACAATATGAAAAACCTTGACTGAACTTGGAAATACAGAGTTACTAGTAATGCAGATATCTGTAACTAGTGACTTCTCAGGGTAAAAAAAAAAGTGTCACATTTTGAAAGCAATGCAATTGCCAAAATCATGTTGCTTAGCCTAGTAAATTACTAGGCCCACTTAATCAATAGGAATTTAGTGTAACAAGTTCCCTGAATGAATCATTGATTTTAATGTACCTACTCTAAATGTGACTAACTTTAGCATTTGAATGGATAGAATGCAACAAAGGAGTTGTGTTCCTAAATATCCACTGATTCAGTGGGCCTACTCTAGTGCAACTCAGTAACCTAAGCAATAGGATTTGGACCATGAGTAGGACTAAAAGTCCTATAGTAGCATAACAAGTAACAGTTTTTAGCTTCTTTCAAATATCTACTGCATTTAAATTCTTTTTTCCTAGCAATTCTTCAAGGTCTATGATGTTCTTTTGTCAATCTTTTTTTAGAAAAAAGTGATGAAAAGGAACAGAATAATAATGAACTACACTATAACCAATATAAAAGATAACATAACTGATGGTTAGAGTAATGTAACAAGTACTGTAATGATAATGGATCAACTTTTCAAAATTTGGGGGCAGGCTTCTGAAATATCAGAATTGCTCTATCATGCAAAATGTCACAAAACCAAGGGTTTTCTATTTTCTTACTGCATTGATGAAGCCCAGTATGGTAAGAGTAGGATAAAGTGGAACAGCTAGCACAGACCTACATGAAACTTAAATTGATTGGGATCATGTAGATTTTAGATCATCAACTGCCTGGATCTTTTCCAGACAACTGCTGGAAAATGTGCTCTGGAGAACATACTCATACCTGTGCTGTCTAAGAGTTTCACCACATGAGGCAGAATCTTAGATTTAGATAGAGGAATCTGTGTAAACTCACCCATGAAGGACACTGTAAGCCAATCCAGAGCCACTGTCTATTATTTTCTTGAAATCATGGAGGATAGATGACATGCTGGATGGCTGAAGAATAAGTAGAATTGTCCCTATTTTTAAAAAGGGCAAAATGAAGAAACCTGGGAACTACAGATCAGTCAGCTTGATATAGACAAGGAGAAGCAGATTGGGTACTCATTTTACCAACCTCAGAAGTATGGAAGGCTGAGTCAACCTTGAGCCTGCTATCTGAGACTGAACCCCAGGTAGTGAGCACAGTTTTATCTGCAGTACAGGGATTTAACCACTGCACCACAGGGCTCCTTAATTACACTAGGTATAATGTAAACCTGTTTATTTTGGAGATTCTTTTCATATAAATGATGACACATTTCCAATGACATCATTCTATCATGTACAAACACACACACACACA